>CM054164.1:21612777-21660277 GCA_028751875.1 Rapana venosa
ATTGTATTAGCTAGAGAGCAGCTGGTGTCGGTTTTGTCGTTGTGGTGGTTCTTATTGTTGTTGCGCGTTCCCCAGCTTATAACACCTTGGGGATCACCCAGATTATGTTGCTGTAGGTATAATTATGACATTCTGGTCCAAAGGGAGCCAGATACGATTATAACATGGTTCTATTCCAATAACGACATCCAAACATGTTACATTCTGTACAAAAGGTTCACAAGATACTCTTACAATATATTTCTATTCCAATAATGCAATCCGAACATGTTGTTTTAGACAGATTGTATTATGTACGAAAGGGCGCAAGGTATTATTGCACACAATGCACAAATCCAGCATAACTCAGTCAAGGACCCAGGACCCAGTGCTAAAATCAGCCCCTTCCTTTTACCAAGTCCAAGTGCGGTCAGCTTCTGCTAGAATTAGCACCAGCTGGGATGGAATGGATAGCAGCTGGGATGGAATGGATAGCAGCTGAGAGCAGCTGAAAGTAGGGGAAACTGACAGCTGTGTGTGTGGAGCATACTTCTGTCTAATAATGGCAGCCAGACATGTTGTCTGAAATGGAGCCAGCAGCTCCAAAAATTCCCTGGGGAAAAGCGCTTTATAGAGATGGGGGAAAAAGATGTTAAAATAAAGTGGTTTCAGATTCGAACCATCCATAGAATACTAATAACCAATATTGTCTGGAAAGAAGTTGGATTTTCTAATGATAGTGTAGGTGTTGGGTTTTTTTGATGTGTGATGAAAGAGATTGGAATGAACATTTTGTATGGTTATGTGAATATATCAAAAAATTCTGGTCAGACCTAGAAAAAAAACTAACCTCATGAGAAAATGTCAGTTGTCTTCTGATACATCATTAAGTGAAATAAGTGTAACATATGGATCTGGCACTCATATAGCGGCTGCCTTCATAATAATAAAGGTAAATGTCTTCCCATAACCTATGTGGTCGTAGGGGAGCGAGGCTTCAGAGACCTCAGCTTCTCCAGGGGCCAGCATATTGAGGGCGGCGCCCATCTCCTCTCCGTCGCTGCTTTACCTTCCCTGACCCTAAAGAGGGCAAGATACCCATTTACAGCTGGGTGAACAGGGTGACTGTACTGAAGCCAAGGCGCGCAAACGGTCATCCATCCAAGTGGTAACCACGCTCGATGCTGCTTAACCTTGGCTGGGGGAAAGCGAGCGCTCTGACCACTGAGCGATGTTACTTCATAATACTTTCTGCCAAATTCAACACGTGTGACACCCCAACACGTCTTTGAATCGCACCTGTGGATCGGTGGTCTAGAGGTAACGCGCCTGTCTAGAAAGCGAAAAGTCCGGGTCGGAAGTGTGCGGTGGTTTTACTTTTTGTATCCCGTTTGGGCCCGAAACTTTTCCCCCATCCATTAGACCATGAGTGGTGGTCTGGGCGTTAGTCTTTCGGATGAGACGATAAACCGAGGTCCCGTGTGTTCCACAAAATTATTCAGCGCACGTAAAAGAACCTACGGCAACAAGAGAGTTGTCCCTGGCAAAATTATGTAGAAAAAAGCCACTGATAGGGAAACAAATACAGTTGCAGACAAAAAAAAGAAAGAAAAAAAAGTGTGGCGCTGCTTTTGTGGCGACGCGCTCTCCCCGGGGAGAGCAGCCCGAATTTCACGCAGAGAAATCTCGTGACTTAAAGTGGTATGAATAAATGAATAAATGAATAACACATTACAAGTCAAATTGCACCGGAGGTAAATTCTTCATTGTTAACATGTCATTAATTTGCAATTGTATAAAGGCTGTTCAATACAAAAGTAGATTGAAAATCGGACAGTTCTCTAAAACAATAATAACAAACTGAAATGCTAGACTCCCCAAAGTGACAGAATGTTGTTGTTGTTGTTGTTGTGCGTTCCCAAGCTTAACACTCTAGGGGGTCACCCAGAATGTTTGCACTCTGACTCACTCATCATCCCACCTGGGACATCACTGTGAGATTGAAATTGCAACACTGAATGAGACGTTTGCTGCGTGTATGACTGTTTTCAAGTACCTCGCCATATAGGAGGCAGCCATATTCCGACTTCAGAGGATAAGTGACAGAATGAGAAGGTGACACGTTTTGCACGGTACTAGGTGGTCAGGATGAGGGGGAACAAAGAAACAAAATGACGACTCCATACTCCAGTCCCTTCGGACGAGACTATAAACCGAGGCCCCGTGTGCCAACACACGCAGAACATCTTGCGCACACGTTAAAACCCGTTCCGCTTTTCGTTAAGAGTAGGCCATTGTGTGCCGGTGGGAACGGATGACAAAATTTTCAAAACTGCATACACAAATCAGAGCGCTTCCATTCAATCCGCTCCTACACATTAACATAAACAGAAATCGAAAGACTTAAAAGAAGACAATTCTTCCCCCCACGCGCAAAGTCGGATGCGCTGGGCCTGACTTTTCAGGAGCTTAACGGCAGCGCAACGCGTTTTCGCTCATAGGACAGACAACAATAGTTTCTGTCTGAGTGTTCAAAGAAGAAGAAGAAGGAGAAAAAGGAGGAGAAGAGAAAAGAAGGAGGAGAAGAAGAAGAAGGAGAAATAGAAGAAGGAGGAGAAGAGGAAGAAGGAGAAATAGAAGAAGGAGGAGGAGAAGAAAAGAAGAAGGAGAAGAAGGAGAAGAAAAGGGAGAAGAAGAAGAAGAGAGAAAAGAAGAAGAAGAAGAAGAGAAAAGAAGAAGAAGAAGAAAAAGAAAAAAGGAGGAGGAGAAAAAGAAAAAAAAGGAAGAGAAAAAGAAGGAGAAAAAGAAAAAGAAGGAGAAGAAGAAGAAGGAGAAGGAAAAAGAAGAAGAAATCGATTTCGCTCAGTTTGAAAAACATTTTACTTTTTGTACCTCTTTGTCATTTTGGGGTTGTTATCTCTTTAAAAAAAAAGAAGAAAAAAGATTGTCTTTTACTATTAGAAACCACCACCACCACAGCAACACAACACACCACCACCACAACAACAAAGCCCCTTAACAGTCATCAGATCGATGACGAGGTGATGAAGGCATGTCGCAAACACATGAGGTCGGTGTGTGGCCACGTGTTTGATAACTACAAAACCGACAACTACCAGGTCAGTTATCTGTCTGTCTGTCTGTCTGTCTGTCTGTCGGTCTGTCTGTCGGTCTGTCTGTCTGTCTCTGGGTATTCTTCTGTCTGTCTATAGGTATTTTTCTGTCTGTCTGTCTGTCTGTCGGTATGTGTCTGTCTGTTTTTCTCTGTCTGTCTGTCTCTCGTCTGTCTCTGTCTGTTTCTCTCTGTCTGTCTATCTCTGTCTGTCTGTCTCTGTTTGTCAGTCTGTCTGTTTCTCTCTGTCTGTCTGTCTGTCTCTGTCTGTTTATCTCTGTCTGTCTCTCTATCTCTTTCTGTCTGTCTGTCTGTCTGTGTGCCTGCCAGGCTGGGTGTTTGTCTGTCTGTGTGCACATACATGCCCACGTACATACACACACATGCTAATGCACGCACGCATACACACACATACACACATGCGCCTCGCTCTTTCTATCCACATACACGCGCGCACGCGCACCCCCCCCCCCCCCTATCACCCCCCCCTCCCACACTCAAACGAATAAAAACCCCAAACGTCACCCATATGACTGCTTATTCCATTATCCTCAAAATAAAAGAATAATCACACACACACACACACACACACACACACACACACATGGATATAAAAAAGAACCTCATATGACTGCTTATTCCATTATCCTCAAAATAAAAGAATAATCACACACACACACACACACACACACACACACACACACACACACACACACACACACACACACACACAAAGAACCTCATATGACTGCTTATTCCATTATCCTCGAAATAAAAGAATAATCACACACACACACAACACACACACACACACACACACACACACACACACACACACACACACACACACACACATGGATATAAAAAAGAACCTCATATGACTGCTTATTCCATTATCCTCGAAATAAAAGAATGATACACACACACACACACACACACACACACACGGATATAAAAAAAGAACCTCATATGACTGCTTATTCCATTATCCTCGAAATAAAAGAATAATCACACACACACACACACACACACACACACACACACACACACACGGATATAAAAAAGAACCTCACATGACTGTTTATTCCATTATCCTCGAAATAAAAGAATAATCACACACACACACACACACACTACACACACGCATACACACACGCATACACACACACTACACTACACAAACAAACTTCCCCCCCCCCCCACACCCGTACACACACAACCCCCCCCCCCTCCCCCGCTCATCCCCCTACCCCCCCCCCCTCCCAACACACACTAATCTGAGCATCCTTATTAAAAAAATTTTTGGTGGGTTATATCGAACGATTTATAGCTATCGACCTCGCTAAACATCCTCCCATTGATATTCTGTCTACACACATTCAATACCTCTTCGTCCTTTAAGCTGTTGCCAATTATAATTAACATACTAGGGGCTTAAGAAGTTTTAGAATAATACCCGCTGGGCTGGGATGGGGTGGGATGGGGTAGAGGGGTGGGGTGAGGGAGTGGGTAGGGGGGGGGGGGGGGGGGGGATGGGGAGAGCGGGGACGGGATAGCCTAGTGGTTTAGAGCGTTAAGCTGCGCTCGCGATTTTTAACGACCCCTGTGTGTGTGTGTGTGTGTGTGTGTGTGTGTGTGTGTGTGTGTGTTGGGGGGTGAGGGTGGGTGGAGAGTGCGCGTGTGTGTATGTGTGTGTGGGGGTGTGTGTGTGTGTGTGGGGGGGGGTGGTGGTGGTGGTGGAGAGTGCACGTGTGTGTATGTGTGTGTGTGTGTGTGTGTGTGTGTGTTGGGGGGGATGCGTGTGTATGTGAGTGTGTACGTGTGTGAGTGTGTGTGTTAGTGTTAGTGTGTGTATATTCGGCTTGTGTGTTTGTTTGTTCGTTCGTTCTTGTATTTAATGCCTGTTCACTATAAGTGGTATTAGACGTGGTGTGTGTGTATGTGTGTGTGTGTGTTGCGCGTGCGTGCGTGCGTGCATGCGTGTGTGTACGTGCGAGCGCGCGCGCGCGTACACAAGCCCATAAGCACGCGGCTCCGACTGGTTGTCTTCCGAAAGACTTGACATTCGGTTAGATTTTCCCGTAAAACTGGGAAGAGAGGGCAAGGCTGGGAATCGAACCCGGGACCTGTGAAGGAAGGTGGCAGGATGGTTAAGACGTTTGCCTGCCAACAAGTAAACCGTGAGGTTCTGGGTTCGATTCCCAGCCTCGCCCTTTCTTCCCAGTTTGACAACAAAAAAATCGAACTGAATGTCAAAGTCCTTCGGATGAGACTATAAACCGAGGCCCCGTGTGCGAACGCATGCAGAACATCTTGCGCACACGTTAAATCCTGTTCCGCTTTTCGAAAGAGTAGGCCATTGTGTGCCGGTGGGAACAGATGACAAAATTTACAAAACCGCATACACACGGGGACTGGATGTAAAAAAAAGCACTGCGTGCTTATTCCATTACCCTGGATTAAAAAAAAAAATCATGTCATCTGAGTGCTTTGATTTGTTGCTTTACAAGATTCAGCGCTATATAAATTCCATACATTATTATTATTATTATTATTATTATTATTATTATCCTCACGGTTTACTTGTCAGGCAGTTGAACGTGTAAACTGTCCTGCCACCTTACTACCAGTTTCTCTCGTTGGCAACATCACCCAAATCCTGTGGCTTGCGAATCCATGAAGTCAGCAGTAGGGCAGTACAGCGAAAACCGGAGCACATGGAGAAGGAAGGAGGATCATGTCGGTGTCATTGGGTATGGTGGTAAACACTGTACCCCGGTGATGCCGACAGGTGAGGAAAGATCTATCAATATATTCATTTCCTCACCTCACCTGTCCCGTAGTGGGGAGCACCAACGAAGATTCTGCAACCAGCTTCCTCCACTCCCCTCGTAACGGTCTTCTTCTTTCCCGTGGCAATTCGTCCACTCAAGGCCAGTCCTCCACTCTCTGATGTTGTCTTCCCATCGTTTTCTCTGTCTGCCTCTTCTTCGTCTCCCTCCTTGTACTGTTCCCTGTAGTAGGACAGTCTTGGCCAGTCCAGGTGTTCGTGTGACGTGCCCGTACTGTTTTAATTTGCGTTTTTTCCACTGATGTCAGGAGCTCTTCATTTGGTCCGATGGCGTTTTTTGTTCCGGATTTTACTCTCTCATAAGTGATGTGATCTCTGTATGAGATAACAAGGAGTTTGCGAAAGCACTTCATCTCCATTGCCTGTATCTTTCTTTCAATGTCTGCTGTTAGGGTCCACGTTTCACAAATATATGGACATGATCAGGGAACGCATCAGTCTGATCTTGAAGCTGATGGCGATGATCTTGTTGTTCCAGATGACTTTCAATCGGGTCACTGCAACTGTGGTCTGGGCTATCCTGGAGAGAATTTCAGGTTTTGATCCTCCATTTGATACTACAGCTCTCAGATATTAAAAGCTATGAACGGTCACAATTTCCTTGCCCTCTGTGATTATTAGTCATTGACTATCGATTAATCTATTAATTTATTGTGTTTGTTTATTCGCAGATCGAAGCGAGAGACTGCGTGGAGGTTTTGAAGGAGAGCGTGGACAAGGGAGTTAAGTTTGACTACGTGGTGAACGATCTGACAGAGTTCTCCGTGGAGAAAGGAAAATACGGTATGGCCATTTGGCATCAATGCAGAAAAGGGAAAATACGGTATGAACACTGAGCACTAACATAGAAAAGCCAGGGAATACATATACGGCATGAACATTTTGCATCAGAATAGAAATGGGAAAATACGGCATGAACATTTTGCATCAGAATAGAAAGAGGAAAATACGGTATGAACATTTAGCGATAGCAGCGATTAATAACATTTAGCAGCGATACTGTTGAAAACTTGCCTTCCCTCCTGACAAATATGTCCTACTGCCTTCAAGACATTCAAAACTGGATGACTCAGAACAAGTTACAACTTAATGCCGATAAAACCGAAGCCATGCTCATAGGGACCCAACATAAACTTTCCTCTATCACAAAAACTTCAATAGAATTCGGCAATACGTCAGTTCCTTTGTCCAACTCTGTGAAGTACTTAGGAGTAATTCTTGACAACACACTCTCTATGAAAAAATTCATCACCCAGACTTGCCAGTCTTGCTACTATCAATTACGGCGCATAAGCGCGATTCGCAAGTATCTGTCCACTGATGCAACTTCCAAGCTTGTCACATCTCTCATTCTTTCACGTTTAGACTACTGTAATTCTCTTTTGGCTGGCCTACCAGCATCATCTATCCACTCTCTTCAACGCATACAAAACTCTGCAGCTCGACTGGTCCTAAGAAAGAAAAAATCTGAACACATCACTCCTCTTCTGCGATCTCTTCACTGGTTGCCTGTCTCACAAAGACTGGAGTATAAAATCAATACCCTCTGTTTCAAATGTCTCCACAAATCTGCACCCTCTTATCTCTGTAACTGTCTTCACCTGTACACTCCCTCCCGTTCCCTTTGTTCAGCCGCAGATACTTTGTGCTTTCGAACACCCAGATTCAAACAAACCACTGTTGGCCGTCGCTCCTTCTCTGTTTCTGGTCCATCCACCTGGAATGACCTCCCTCTTCGTCAAAAGCCTTCACTTGATTCCTTCAAATCCAGCCTCAAAACACACTTATTTCCTACCTGAGACTTTCCCCCAACATATCTGTCCCTAATTTTCAACAGCATCTTTCACCTTCTAAGTGTTGTTCCGTGTGTGTGTGTGTGTGTGTGTGCGTGTGCGTGCGTAGTGCGCGCGCATGGATTTGAAATCTGTTGCTCATAATGATTGAGTGCAAGCGCTTCGATTTGTTTGTTTTTTACAAGATTCAGCGCTATATAAATTCCATATATTATTATTATTATTTACTATAATACAGAACAGGGAAAATACGGGATGAACATTTACTATCAAAACAAAACAGGGAATATACGGTATGAACATTTGAGTATCAATACAGACAAGGGAAATACGGTAATATATCGACATTTCGAATCATCAATATAGAAAAAGAAAAGTTATAGGGTGTGAACATTTAGCATCGATCAACATATCTCTCTGTTGCCTGCCTCTGTCTCACTGTTGACAGTCGGAGCTTTACATAACACCACCAAAGTTTGCTTGTTTGATTGATTGATTGATTGATAGAGAGATTGATAGATAGATGGAAAGACAGATAGATAGATAGATAGATGGATAGGTAGATGGATAGATAGATGGATAGATAGATGGATGGATAGATAGGTAGATAGATGGATGGATAGATAGGTAGATAGATGGATAGAAAGATAAATAGATAGATAGATGGATAGATGGACAGAAAGATAGATGGATAGATAGAGAGATTGATAGATAGATAGATGGATGGATAGATAGATGGACATAAAGATAGATGGATAGATAGATGGATAGATAGACAGATAGGTAGGTAAATAGACAGAAAGATCGATAGATGGATAGATAGATAGATGGATGGATAGATAGAGAGATAGAAAGAGATTGATAGATAGATATATGGATAGAAAGATATATGGATTATAGATAGATAGATAGATAGAAAGATAGATGGATGGATAGATAGAAAGAGAGATGGATAGATAGAAAGAGAGATGGATAGATAGAAAGAGAGATGGATAGAAAGATAGGTGGATGGATAGATAGATAGAAAGATAGATGGATAAATAGATAGAAAGATAGACAGAAAGATAGATTGAAGATAGATGGATGGATAGACAGATAGATAGACTGATAGCTAGCTAGGTAGCTAGATTGGTTGACTGATTGATTAACTGATTGACTGATTGGCTGATTGGTTGATTGAGTGACTGGCTGGTTGCAGGGTTCAGTTACGACTTCCAGACGAACAATGTGGTGATGGAATTGAGCTTCAAGTGTCTGAAGGAAGGAGGGAAATACCTGGCCAGAGTGAGTTCTGTCTCTCTGTCTGTCTCTCTGTCTGTCTCTCTGGCCCAAGGTCCAAATACAGTTAAAATGTTCAAAGTTCCCTCTCTCTCTGTCTGTCTGTCTCTGTCTGCCTGTCTGTCTGTCTGTCTGTCTCTCTCCCCCTCCAAAAGTCCTTCGGATGAGACTATAAACCGAGGTCCCGTGTGCGAACGCACGCAGAACATCTTGCGCACACGTGAAAACCAATTTCGCTACTTGGAAGAGTAGGTCATTGTGTGCCGGTGGTAACGGATAACAAAATTGACAAAACTGCATACACACGGGGACTGGATGGAAAAAAAAGCACATGAGTGCTTATTCCATTATCTTCGAAATAGAATTTTTAAAAAGTGTGTTTCTATATTATTATATAGTGTGTGTGTGTGTGTGTGTGTGTGTGTGTGTGTGCTTTACGTATGTATGTATGTATGTGTGTATATGTGTATGTATGTAAGCATGCAAGTATGTATGTATGTACGTACGCACACCCACTAAACACAGCCTATAATGATCTTTTTCAGGGTAACTGTCTCAGTGCCATGCCCTACATTGAAAAGATTGAACAAGAATTCCAACAAATCGGGGTACCTTTCCAGCGCTTTGATCGTCACGTGCCGTCCTTCCGTGAAATGTATCCTTGTGTATAGATCTACCTATCTATCTGTCTGTCTGTCTACCTACCTACCTATCTATCTATATGTCTGTCTATCTATATCCTCTGTGTGTATTTTGTTTTACTCTTTTATCTTATTTTATTCTTTTATTTCGAGGATGGCGGAATCAGCACTCATGTGCAGTTTTGTAAATTTTGTTATCCGTTCCCACCGGCACACAATGGCTTACTCTTCCGAAAAGCGGAACGGTTTTTAACGTGTACGCAAGATGTTCTGCGTGCATTCGCACACGGGACCTCAGTTTATTGTCTCATCCGGATTTTGGGGGGGAGTAGAGTCGGCAATGGTGTTAACTCCAGAGGAAAAATCATCTTGAACGAGAATCGAACCACACGAATACATCACTCTAACCACCAGGCTATCCTGTCCCCATTATGTTTTCTTTAAATCTTAATTTTTTAAAATTCTTTTATATCAAGGATAATGGAATGAGAGAGAGAGAGGGTGTGTGTGTGTGTAGGTGCATAGGTTTGAATTTGTTGAAGCTGTTAATAGTTATTGGCGGCATGACTCTGTAAGAATAATTTGGAATACAAGCATTTTTCATTCGTCTTTGCAAGATATAGCGCTATACAAATTCCAGTTATTGATAAGATTATTATTATTGTTACATACTTCCACCCGTCCTCCCCTTCTCATCATTATTATTGTTCTTCTTTTCATCCATCCATCCATCCTTCCTTCTGTAAGAAAATAGACATATTTGATGTCTGTCTCGGCACAAACCTCGGGTATAAGTTACAGACTCACAGTTATAGTGTGGCTTCTAAAAAGAGGGTATATATATGTATCCTACATGTCACCGGGTAGGCGAAGTGCTTGCAAGGACAGCATTCAGCTACCACCCAACAAAACAGAGCAATGCACAATTTGCAGGTGTGTCCCAAAATAGTAACACATCACTCTGATCACAGGGGAGGTAATCTAATTACCGCACCATCACACTTCCTTCCTCTATTCCCCTTCCTTCTTTCCCCCTTCCTCCCCTCCTTCTTTCCTCTTCCTTCCTTCCTCCTTCAATCTGTCCCCCTTCCTCCCTCCTTTCCCCCTTCTTTCCCTCTTCCTTCCTTCCCCTTCCTTCCTTCTTCCCCCCTTTCTTCCTTCCCCCTTCCTTTCTTCCTTCTTTCCCCCTCCCTTCCTTCTTTTTCCCTCCCTTCTTTCATTCTTTTCCCCTTCCTTCACCCTCCCTCCCTCCCCCCTTCCTTCCTTCTTTTCCCCTCCCTTCCTTTCCCCTTCCTTCCTTCCCCCTTTCTTCCTCCCTTCTTTCCCCCTACCTTCCTTCCTTTCCCCTTCCTTCCTTCCCCCTTCCTTCCTCCCTCCCTTCCTTCTTTCCCCCTTCCTTCCTTCCTTCTTCCCCCTTCCTTCCTTCTTTCCCCCTTCCTTCCTTCCTCCCCCCTTCCCTCTCTCTCCCTCCCTTCTTTTCCCCTTCCTTTCCCCCTTCCTTCCTTCTCCCCTTCCTTCCTTCCCTCCCCATTCCTTCCCTCCCCCTTCCTTCCTTCTTTCCTCCCCTCCCCCTTCCTTCCTTCTTTCCCCCCCTCCCCCTTCCTTCCTTCTCTCCCCCTTCCTTCCTTCCTTCCTTCCTTCCTTCTTTCCTCCCCTCCCCCTTCCTTCCTTCTCTCCCCCTTCCTTCCTTCCTTCTCTCCTCCTTCCCCCTTCCTTCCTTCTATTCCCCTTCCTTCTTTCAGGGAGCATGTCACCCAACCATGTTAAGATGCTATTCAATAACCAATTAAGCTACAAGCATGCAACTTTGCCAAAAACTGCATGGGGTTTTCTAGTTTGCTTTGATATCAGTTGTTTTTCTTTGAATTAATGATAAAGTCTATAAAAAAAATTAATTAAAAAAAAAAAAATGATGTCCCAGAGGAAAAAAAATGCCATATTTTGTCTGACTGACTGTTGCCAAATAAAAAGAGGCTGAAGTACAATATTTTAAACACAAAATAAGAAAGGAGTAGCTTATAGCATGAACTAGGGAGTTTATCCTATGACCTCAACTTCGTCTGAAATGGACCACCAATTTTTGGACAAAAAATTGGCAAAAACATAAATGGTTTATAACTATGTTAATATCAAACAAAATCACTAGATTTTAGTTCAGGCTATAGGCATAATATAAAACAATATGTGTGCAAAATTTGGTGACAATATGTTAACAATTAAGGGGGAAAAGTGGAATTTAGTGTGTGAACATGCTCGTTTTTGGCAAACTTCACGTACAAAAAAGACAGACATGACTCACCAAGAGGAAGATCTAAAATCCCCCAGTTTGATATGGATGACCTTCCATAATTGCCTGCTGCTCTTCAATGCCCAGCCTGAGTTGTCTTCTGGCTTTACAGAGCTCCTTGAATGCCAGTTTAGCTTGACGCTGGGCATTTTTTATGCGAAACACTTCAGTCTGTTCACAGTACAAGTGACAAAAATGTCCCGGTTCTATGTCCATCTTGCTAAGAATTGCCATCAAGCTTGTGCATCCATCATTAAACACAGATACTGCAACTGGCAACAGCTGTTTTCACTGTTGTGAGCCCATGGTTTTTGTTTTTTGTTTGGGGACATAAGGTCCAGATTATATTGTTCAGGCTTTCATTTTGATTTTCTGTAAAACCACCAATTTGGTCACCCAGAATTTTGATATCAACTATTCTGTTCTGTGCTGATGTTTCCACAGTCACATATATGCATTACAACTTTCCTCACTGTCCTCACACTTACTATATGATTTGTTTTCTCCCTCACTATCAGACTGGTCACTACTACAGTCTAAGATAAGTTTGAACAAGTCGTGGTTCTGTAGTTTTTGTTCTGATCGAGTGGTACAATCTGCTGTTTGACTTGTTCCAAAACTACTTTCAGTTTCCTCAGTCCATGTTTTGCTCTCACTAGTCTCAGTTGTCTGCTTCTTCCTGTACCTATTTCCACAAAATTTGGGTTTCTTGGGCTTTGAAGGCCCATACTTTTTATCACTGGGCATAGTTTTCACCAATATATACAACCGAATGATACTAAAAACCACTAAACACAGTAACACACATAACACTTGAAAGTGAAATGAAAAATGAGCTTTCACTTGGTAAACAATCCCCATTTGCAGTGGGAGAAAGGGAGGTGCTCATTATTTCCGGTTCTCAAAGGGAGCAGTCCTTGTTTACTGGTAAAGAAGGAGAGTGACAGACTGTTATTTTATTCAGTTTTTGGTCGCCATTTTGGGCGTTGTCAGCGCCACACCCACCCAACTTGAAGGCTATTACCTAATAACATTATTTGTTTTTGCCACCCAAAATTGCAGCACATGAAAGATGAATAATTTTTAAAACAAAAGAGCTGTAACAAAAATATATATCTGAAAAATGATTTTTTTGTCCACAATCTGGGTGACCCTGCTCCCTTCATATTTTCTCTTCCCTTCAGCTCCAGACTATGAATGAAGGAATATGGTAGGATCAGTTTCTAGTGTAAGGGAATCCAGAAAAATATAGTATTTTTGTTTGTTTATTTTATACCACTTTAAGTCACGGCAGAGTTCTCAGCGTGAAATTCAGGCTGCTCTTCCCATGGAGAGCGCATCGCCACAAGAGCAGCGCCACCCATTTTTTTCCCCATGTCTGTAACTATATTTGATTTCCTATCAAACTGGCTTTTTTTCTACATTATTTTGTAAGGGACAACTGTCTTGTTGCCGCGGGTTCTTTTACATGCGCTAAGTAATTTTGAGTAACACATGGGACCTCGGTTTATCCTCTTATCCGAAAGATTAGTACCTAGACTACCCAGACTTCCAGTTATAGTCGCCAACACTGACTGTCCTTATGCCCACTTGGCCGAGAGAGTGGGGATGTACTGTGGGCAAGGCATCTCCACTATAATCAAATTTCTGCCCAGTTTCCAAAACAGCAGCTGCCTCCTCTGCTGTTTTGGAGGTCATCGTCGGACACGCCGGACAAACATACATACACCACTTATAGTCTAATGGATGGGGGACCAATTTTGGGCCCAAACGGGGATTGAACCACCGCACTCTTCCGACCCGGACTTTTCGCTTTCTAGGCAGGCGCGTTACCTCTAGACCACCGATCCATCCAGGCAATGGTAGTACCTTGTAAGGAAAGAAATAGTGTACATTCTTCCTCTTCGTCGTCGAACGCTCAGACAGCAACTATTGTTGTCTGTCATATGAACGAAAATGCGTTGCGATGCCGTTAAACGCCTGACAAGTCAGGCCCAGCGCATCTGACTTAGATATGGGGAGAGAACTGTTAACTTTTAAGTCTTTGTGGGGGAAAAAGGCAAGCGAATGGACAAAGAAGGCAGAAAATAGACAAGAAGGAGGTGGTGATAGGAAGAAAAGGAACAAGGCAGAAAAAAAACAATACTTACTATACAGTTGCTTCAGCCTTCCATTCCAGTCATTAATTTTATACTTCATTATTAGTCAAGTCTTATTTCTTCTTCGTCGAACGCTCAGACAGCAACTCCCGAGGCCCTGACAAATGCTGCCGTGCGCTGAAGGCCCTCCAGGGGTCCGAAGAGTTTGTCCCTCATCGGCAGGTCAGTAGGCCAGATATTGGCCCTACTTAGGGTTTTGGTGTGTTGGACAGGTCTGGAGGAAGTGTTCCACTGTCATGGGAGAAGTGTCACAGGGGCACACCTCAGAATCACCAATGAGTACAGTCTTATCAGTCCCATTGTTGTTGTTTTTTAATCCTTCCGTTTTATCATTTTTCATTACTGTAATCAGTTTTGGGATTCATTTAAAAAGATCTTGGTTTAAATATGATTTATTTGATACATATACAACATAAGCAAACATCAATACAGCAGAGGGCGGACATCAAGTTACAGCTTAATTTTAAGCCCCACCCTACGAGGAGTTAACGTACGATATTTACGCAGACAAGTGACAAACGAGGATAATGGGTGGCGCTGTTCTTGTGGCGAAGCGCTCTTCCCAGGTAGAGCATCCCGAATTTCAAACAGAGAAATCAGCCGTGGTATCAAAATAAAATGAAATGAAATATACATAAACAAAATCGCTTTCCATAGAGTCAATACAAGTACCATTACACAAAAATTGAAGATAAAATATACAACACTACCAAACTGAAGTAAACAAAAAAGTGTTACCGAAAAATGCACGTGTAAACAAACACACTGGGAAGCAATAGGACCAAGGGAAGAAACTGTACATAACTTGGCCATTATCACTTGACCCATGCCAAAAGCTGTGTCAGTTATTGATGTCAGCTAGTCGCCAAGGCCTATTGAAATGTTGTTATGTTATAAATGTGTTGTTGAGATTGCCTTCAGCCATGGCAAGCTCACAACCTGCACTCACCTTTAAAGGAGGAAAAATCCTATGATGTCAAAAGTCTGGCTGCCTATATGGCGAGGTACTTAAAATCAGTCACACACGCAAACTTCTCATTCAGTGTGCATTTTCAATCTCACAGTGATTCCCAAGTGGGATGAGTGAGTCAGAGTGCACGTTCTGGGTGACTGACCCCCACACAACAACATAATTATTATTTCAATACTCAAGGAAGGAATAGCACTCTATTGCAATAAAACGTTTACATTCTATAATTATTTTTTACGTTATATTCTAAAAACTTGTTTGGATTTATCAGTAAATTATAGCACTGTTATTGAAAATGTTGATTTTTAATGTTTTTGTTGTTATGACTGTTCTTCTGAAAACGATTGTTATTCATTTTCATTTTATTCTTTTAATTCGAGGATAATGGAATAATGTGCTTTAAAAAAAAATCTAGTCCACGTGTGTATGCAGTTTTGTAAATTTTGGCACTCGTTCCTTAACCTGTTCTCAGATATTGCTTTTTCGAAGCCCAGAATGTTCAGAAAAAGTGACCTCATCAACACCTAGATGACGTCATCATGAAATGTGTCATGTCAATCTAACCTGCTGAATGACGTACTTTTATAAAGTCGAACAGAATTTTTAAAACACTTTTTGTTACTGCACTTTGTCAAAACGGATTTGACTTGGGGGAGGGGAAATTTTTACTATTGTGTTCTTCTGTCAGTCTTTTTTCTCTCCGCTGCTAAATTCTTTTTGTATGGATGTTAAAGCTGCTTAGTGTTGTTATAGTTGTTGTTATTGTGTGTGTGTGTGTAATTTAATTTTATTCTTTTATTTCGAGGATAATGGAATAAGCACTCATGCGCTTTTATTTTTACACCCAATCCCCGTGTGTATACAGTTTTTTGTAATTTTTGTTATCTGTTCCCGCCGGCACACAAGGGCCTACTCTTTCGAAAAGCGGAACAGGATTTAACGTGTGCGCAAGATGTTCTGCTGCGAGTGTTCCCATATGGGACCTCAGCTTACAGTCTCATCCGAATGAATTTCGGGGGTTTGTGGAGTCAGTCAGTACTGATGTTAACTCCATGGGGAAAAATCCCCTGGGACAGATGCCTATGTGGGGGCTTGAACCCCGGCCGTCAGATTGCCAGCTCAAAGTTCTAACCACTAGGCTATCCCGCCCACCACCAGGTCAATAACATGTTTGTTCTGTTTGAAAGACACATCCTTCAGTTGAGACTATAAAACAGACTGTTTGCTATATTATTTGAAGTCCTTCAGTTGAGACTATAAAGCACAGAAATAGTGCTCACCAGGATACACACTCGACTCATAATTTATTCAACAGTAAAGACAAAGGTGTACCCAAATTACCTATGCAGTCATTGGGGAGGAAATGTCAGAAACCTCAGCTTCTCCAGGGGCCAGCATATTGAAGGCGGCGCCCATCTTCTCTTCCTCGCAGCTTTACCTTCCCTGACACTAAAAGAGGGCATTTACAGCTGGGTAAACTGGGGGACTGAACTGAAGCCAAGCGCGAAAATGGTCATCCATCCAGTTGGTAACCACACTCAATGCTGCTTAACCTTAGCTTGGGGAAAGGGAGTGCTCTACTTGTGATGTACAACACACACACACACACACACACACACACACACACACACACACACACACAACCACACACACACACACACCCACACACACACAACAACCACACACACACACACACCCACACACACACACATACACACACACAACCACACATACAAAACACACACACACACACACACACACACACACACACACACACACACACACACACACAACCTTACACACACACACACACACACACATACACACACACACACACACTGATACTGTCTACAGGTTCAGATCAAGATGATATATATATATTATTATTTGTCTATTTATATTTCTTTTTTTGCGGGATCCATTTCATATATTATATCTATATCTATATATATTCTAATATTTTATGACATGAAGATAAAAACTTTGACATGAAGAAGAGACACCAGGACAAATGGGGGGGGGGGGGGGGGGGGGGGGGGAGGGAGATGTACAGTATGGATGGGTTTAATCATCTTTCTATGTTAATACATTGTTTATTTGTGTTTACTTTTTTGTGGGATCCATTTCATTGTGGTACACAGCTTTGACTTTAATAAAGCAGCTTTTTCTCTCTCATGAAGTGTGTGTGTGTGTGTGTGTGCACGCGTGCGCGTATGTGGGGTGTGAGTCCATGCACATAACACATAGAATTTAACGCTTTTTTAAAAACAACAAAAACAACAAAACATTCATCTTTCATTCTATTGAAACAACAAATAAAGAATTCCATTTCACAAGATTAATATACCTCCTATTTAGTCCACATTCTTGCATCAAGTTGAACAAAACCGATGATAAAAAAAACCTGAATTCATCTTTTAACTTTCATACTGAAATGGGTAACTGTGTGTGTGTGTGGTGGGGGGGGGGGGGGGGGGGGGGGGTAGCTTAGTGGTTAGAGCAATGCACTCATGATTTGCATCCCCGAATTAAATCCGGTTAGAGCCACCACCATTTTATATTTGATTTTTATTTATTCTTTTATATCAAAGATAATGGAATAAGCACTCATGTGCTTTTTTACATCCAGTCCCCATGTGTATGCGGTTTTTGTAAATTTTGTCATCTGTTTCCACCGGCACACAATGTCCTACTCTTCCGAAAAGCGGAACAGGATTTAATGTGGGCGCAAGATGTTCTGCATGCATTCGAACACGGGGCCTCGGTTTATAGTCTCATGTATGTAGTCTTGGAAGGAATTAAGGCTCTGGAGGGTCTGCTCAGAATTTGACCTTAAAAGGTAAAGGTGTCCCCATAACCTATGTGGTTGTAGGGGAGCGAGGCATCGGAGACCTCAACTTCTCTAGGAGCCAGTGTATTGAAGGTGGCGGCGCCCATCTCCTCTCCCTCGCTGCTTTACCTTCCCAGACCCTAAAGAAGGCAGGTACCCATTTACAGCTGGGTGAACTGTAGGGGACTGTACTGAAACCAAGGTGCGCAAACGGTCAACCATCCAAGTGGTAACCACGCTTGATGCTGCTTAATTAACCTTGGCTGGGGGAAAGCGAATGCTCTGACCACTGAGCTATCCCGTAGTAAAAATCACCTCCCTCAGTCCATAGGTGACTGCAGAGTTTCTGACCCATGCTGGAATGTGATTGATGTAACTTCTTCCTTAACTCCTTGAAGAGTTGTTTGCGTGATGATGATGAGTTGAGAATTATAGTACAGTCCCAGCGGAAATAGCTCTGATCTAGGGACTGTGGTTGCAAGTCGTCCCGCTTGAGTTCCTTGGGCCACCCTAAAAGTAGTACAGTTCTGATGTATGCAACAGAGAGGTCTGCAGCAGGCACGAAAGTGCCGCTCGAGGCTGAGTTATATTTGTCGTTTGGGTACTGTGCTATATTTATTTATTCTTTTATATCGAGGATAATGGAATAAGCACTTGTGTGCTTTTTTACATCTAGTCCCCGTGTGTATGCACTTTTGTAAATTTTGTCATCTGTTTCCACCGGCACACAATGTCCTACTCTTCCGAAAAGCGGAACAGGATTTAATGTGGGCGCAAGATGTTCTGCATGCATTCGAACACGGGGCCTCGGTTTATAGTCTCATGTATGTAGTCTTGGAAGGAATTAAGGCTCTGGAGGGTCTGCTCAGAATTTGACCTTAAAAGGTAAAGGTGTCCCCATAACCTATGTGGTTGTAGGGGAGCGAGGCATCGGAGACCTCAACTTCTCTAGGAGCCAGTGTATTGAAGGTGGCGGCGCCCATCTCCTCTCCCTCGCTGCTTTACCTTCCCAGACCTAAAGAAGGCAGGTACCCATTTACAGTGGGTGAACTGTAGGGGACTGTACTGAAACCCAAAGGGGCGCAAACGGTCAACCCTCCAAGTGGTAACCACGCTTGATGCTGCTTAATTTTAAACCCTTTGGGTGGGGGAAAGCGAATGCTCTGACCACTGAGCTATCCCGTAGTAAAAATCACCTCCCTCAGTCCATAGGTGACTGCAGAGTTTCTGACCATGCTGGAATGTGATTGATGTAACTTCTTCCTTAACTCCTTGAAGAGTTGTTTGCGTGTGATGATGAGTTGAGAATTATAGTACAGTCCCAGCGGAAATAGCTCTGATCTAGGGACTGTGGTTGCAAGTCGTCCCGCTTGAGTTCCTTGGGCCACCCTAAAAGTAGTACAGTTCTGATGTATGCAACAGAGAGGTCTGCAGCAGGCACGAAAGTGCCGCTCGAGGCTGAGTTATATTTGTCGTTTGGGTACTGTGCTATATTTATTTATTCTTTTATATCGAGGATAATGGAATAAGCACTTGTGTGCTTTTTTACATCTAGTCCCCGTGTGTATGCACTTTTGTAAATTTTGTCATCTGTTTCCACCGGCACACAATGTCCTACTCTTCCGAAAAGCGGAACAGGATTTAATGTGGGCGCAAGATGTTCTGCATGCATTCGAACACGGGGCCTCGGTTTATAGTCTCATGTATGTAGTCTTGGAAGGAATTAAGGCTCTGGAGGGTCTGCTCAGAATTTGACCTTAAAAGGTAAAGGTGTCCCCATAACCTATGTGGTTGTAGGGGAGCGAGGCATCGGAGACCTCAACTTCTCTAGGAGCCAGTGTATTGAAGGTGGCGGCGCCCATCTCCTCTCCCTCGCTGCTTTACCTTCCCAGACCCTAAAGAAGGCAGGTACCCATTTACAGCTGGGTGAACTGTAGGGGACTGTACTGAAACCAAGGTGCGCAAACGGTCAACCATCCAAGTGGTAACCACGCTTGATGCTGCTTAATTAACCTTGGCTGGGGGAAAGCGAATGCTCTGACCACTGAGCTATCCCGTAGTAAAAATCACCTCCCTCAGTCCATAGGTGACTGCAGAGTTTCTGACCCATGCTGGAATGTGATTGATGTAACTTCTTCCTTAACTCCTTGAAGAGTTGTTTGCGTGATGATGATGAGTTGAGAATTATAGTACAGTCCCAGCGGAAATAGCTCTGATCTAGGGACTGTGGTTGCAAGTCGTCCCGCTTGAGTTCCTTGGGCCACCCTAAAAGTAGTACAGTTCTGATGTATGCAACAGAGAGGTCTGCAGCAGGCACGAAATGCCGCTCGAGGCGGTGAGTTTTGTATTTGGTTTGGTACTTTTTATTTTTTATTTATGATAAGCCTTGGATAATGGATTAACATTGTCGTGTTTATTACACTTTGTAACTTGTCATTGTTTCACTTTTGTAAATTGTCTCTTTCCAAAGCGCAAATGGTTATTGCTGAAAGCTGACAGGATTCGACACGTGGCCCAGGTTTTAGTCTCTGTTGAACAGTCTGGGAGGTTATAATCTCATCGAAGGTGACTAGACATTTGACCTTTATTTGTCAAAGTGGCGCAATAAGCAGTAGTGGGATGAGCACCACGAGACCTCAACTTCTTAGACCTTGTTGGAAGGTGGACGGTCTAACATCCTCCCTTCCTTTTCTTTTCAAGCGCCTACAAGTGAACTGGCAGAGCCCATCGTTTAGCAGGGTGAATGTAGGGACTGTGTTAACCATAGGTGCTGAGCCAAGAAACATGATGTGTTCAAAAATTATGTTGAAGGCTTATTAATTGGCATGGGTCTTGAATGTAACGCTCCTGAGGTGGACAGCTTGGCTACCTTAAATGTGCAAAAATGTTTTGAGTTTCAGGTTTTGACCCATGCGAATTAAATATGACCAATTTTTCTTTCTTAATACTTAAGTTTATTATGCTACATTGATTCTTAGAATTATATCAAATAAGATGAACTACTTATCAACAAATTGAAAATGTTTACAAGTGCACACACTATGGATTCTTGGACTCTCCAAGGTTGACATTGGAGGTATGCAACAAGACTCAGCAGCACAAAGGCACGACTCGACGGACATGAGTTATATTCCTGTTTGGGTACTGTGCTATTTTATTTATTCTTTTATATCGAGGATAATGGAATAAGCACTTGTGTGCTTTTTTACATCTAGTCCCCGTGTGTATGCACTTTTGTAAATTTTGTCATCTGTTTCCACCGGCACACAATGGCCTACTCTTCTGAAAAGCGGAACAGGATTTAACGTGTGCGCAAGATGTTCTGCATGTGTTTGAACACGGGGCCTCGGTTTATAATCTCATCCAAAGGACTATGACATTCAGTTCGATTTTTTTGTCAAACTGGGAAGAAAAGGCGAAGCTGGGAATCGAACCCACAACCTCACGGTTAACTTGTTGGCAGGCGAACGTCTTAACCATCCTACCACCTTCCTATATGTTTTTCAAGCAGCCTACAAGTTGAACCTGGCAGAGCCCATCGCTTTGCAGGGTGCATGCTAGGCACATGTGTGTTGACTATAGTCCTGGGCACAAGAAACATGGATTGGTTTCAACAAAATTATGTGTGCAAGGCATTGTGAGTGCACATGGGATCTTGATGTATACGCTCCTGAGGTTGGAATGCGGTTGGCTACCTTAATGGTGGGCAAAAATGTTTTGACGTTTCAAGGTTTTGAGATCCCATATCAAAAATATGACCCAATTTTTCTTTGTTAGAATATATAAGTTTAATATATGCACCATTGATATTCTTACAGTCTCATATCAAATAAGATGTCAACAGCTTTATCAACAAATTGAAAATGTTTAACATAGGCACAAAACATAATGGCAACTTTCATGTTGTTCCAGTAGGTGTGCACATGTGCGCGCGCGCATACACACACACACACACACACAAACAGACACACACACACACATGCATACACGCCCTAATATTCATACAGTCTCAAATGAAATCAGAAATGAACAATTTTATTTACTTAAACAAATTAGAAGCATGTGGTTAACATAGATCATACAAAACATAAGGGCAACTTAAGTGTTGTCCCAGTACCCACACACACACCCACACCAGACACATACAACAGGCACGCACACCAGATACACACAGTGACACACAAACACAATGCCGTGTGTGCACACACACACACACAACAGACACACACATGCATGCAGGCACACCCTAATATTCATACAGTTTCAATTCAAATCAGAAATCAATAATAACTGGAAGCGTTTCACACAGATGCAAAACATAAAGGCAACTTCTGTGTTGTCCCAACACAACCTCCCCCCCCCCTTTCCCCCCCCCCCCCCCCCCCCCCCCCCCCCCCCCCCCCCCCCCCCCCCCCCCCACAGAGTCACACACACAGTTATGCACACACACACAGTCACACACACCAGACACACACATGTGCGTGCACCCACACATGGACACACAACATACACACAGTCACACACAGAGTTATGCACACACAGTCACACACAACACACACATGTGCATGCACCCACACCACACAACATACACACACACATAACACACACGTGTGCGCACCCACACCCACACACATGGACGGACACAACACACACACACACATGGACGGACAGAACACACACAACACACACACACACACACACACACAGTTATGCACACACAGTCACACACAACACACACATGTGCACGCATCCCCCCCACACACACCACACACATGGATGGACACAACACACACACACACATACACGGACAGACACAACACACACACCCACACACACGGACACACAACATACACAAACAGTCACACATAGAGTTATGCACATACAGTCACACACAACACACACATGTGCACGCATCCACACATGGACACACAACATACACACACACACACAACACACACATGCGCGCACCCACACCCCACACACATGGACGGACACAACACACACACACACACACACACACACACACACACACAGTCACACACACACCAGACACACACAACACACACATGTGCGCGCACCCACACACCCCCTCCACACACACGGGCATATAACATTCACACACAGACACACACTCTTTCTTGTCAGCAGAACATTAAAGTCCCTGTAAAGTAACACTCATAAACACCTGATCTGTAGATATGCATAGGCCACAAGGAACCCCCCCCCCCCCCCAAATATCACAGTCATTATTAGTTAATATTACATTTTGTTTCTTCCTGAGTTGGTCAGCACATGTTATAATTATATGAACAATCTTTTGGAGATACCGGGTAGAGTGACGTGATATTCATATTGCTTTGTATTGTATTACCAAGTATTGAGTTGTGTTATGGTGTTGTATTGCATTGTACTGGTTTATGTTGTAGTGTTGTGTTCTGTTGCTTTGTGTTGTGTCATATTCATTTGTGTTGTATTGCATTATATTAACTATTATATTGTAAACTTGTATTGCATTGTACTGTTTTGTGTTGTAATCATTTGTGTTGTATTCTATAGTACTGCATTGTATTATGTTGTAAACTTGTACTGTACTGTGTTGTATTGAATTGTGTTATATGTTACATTGTATTGTTTGTGTTGCTAACTTGTATTGCGTTGTGTTGTACTACACTGTATTGTACTGATCGTATTCCATTGAATTGTACTGTATTGTGTTGTATTGAATTGTGTCATACTGCATAGTATTGTGTTGTGAATTCTGTCATCCATTCCCACCAGCACACAATGGCCTATTCTTCCCAAAAGGAGGTACAGGTTTTAAAACATGCACGCAAGATGTTCTGCACGCATTCGCACACAGGGCCTCGGTTTATAGTCTCATCCAAAGGACTGTTTCGGGGGAGTGGAGTCAGCACTGATGTTAACTTCAGGGGAAAAAAAATCCCTGGAACAGGATTCGAACCCAGGTGGGCAGATCATGAACTCCATGTGCAATGCTCTAACCACCAGGCTTTCCCATCTCCTTCAGAGAAGCCCCCTCTAAGTAAATGTTAGAGACCTTTCCTTCTACCACTTATGGGGACCCCACTACACCCTGATCATGAACACACACCACATCAGTGTGCACAGCCACTGATCACTCTTCCGCTTTTCGGAAGAGTAGGCCATCTTTCGGATGAGACTATAAACCGACGGCCCCGTGTGTGAACGCAAGCAGAACATCTTGCGCACATGTTAAATCCTGTTCCGCTTTTCAAAAGAGTAGGCCACTGTGTGCCGGTGGGAACGGATGACAAAATTTACAAAACCGCATACACACGGGGACTGGATGTTAAAAAAACCACATGAGTGCTTATTCCATTATCCTCGATTAAAAAAAAAAAAAGTAATCTGAGAACTTGGATTTGTTGCTTTACAAGATTCAGCGCTATATAAATTCCATACATTATTATTCTCATTATTATTGTGTGCCAGTGGAAAAGGATGATAAAACTTGACAAAATCGCATACACACAAGGACTGGGTGTTAAAAACCACCCACATGGATGCTTATTCCATTATCCTCAATATAAAAGGAAAAGAAAGAAAACAAAGAAAGAAAGATGTAAAAAAAAAGCACACATGAATGCTTATTCCATTATCCTTGAAATAAAATAAAAAAAAATCAAAAAAAATCGTCAAGTCATCAACAGACGGCAGGGCACGCTGGGAACGAGGGGAGGCAACTTGTGCACCTTGCGGCGGTGCGCGGCCAGGTTGCCGGAACTGGAGAAGCGGCGGCCGCACACCTGGCAGCTGTAGGGCCGCTCGCCCGTGTGCACGCGCAGGTGGTCGCTGAGGCCGCGAGGGCGGGTGAAGGCCGCGTGGCACTGGCTGCAGCGGTAGGCCTTGAGGCCCGTGTGCGTGCGCAGGTGGAACTTCAAGGTGTGGCGGTGGCGGAAGCAGGCCCCGCACACCTCGCAGCAGAAGGGCTTCTCGCCCGTGTGCACGATGGCGTGGTCCTTGAGCAGCGCGGCGCTGACGAACGTCTTGGCGCACAGCGCGCACGGGTGCTGGCGCTGCCCGCTGTGACGCAGCATGTGCTCGCGGAAACCGCGCACCTGCACGGTCTTGCCGCACAGGTGGCACATCTCCCTGGCCTTGTGCTGGCGCCGGTGCTGCTTCACCTCCGTCACGGAGGCGAAGGCCTGGCCGCACACTTTGCACAGGTACTCCTCCCGGTCCCCGTTCCGCGCCACCACGTACACGCTCTTGTCCTGGTTGGCTTGTTGCGGGTTGGCTGCTTTCTGCCGGCGCCGCCGTTTGGCCTGAACCTCCGGCGGGAGCAGGGCGATGGCGTGGAGCTTGCTGCGGGCGTGGCGGTCCAAGGCTTGGCGGGAAGACAGCCGCTTGTTGCAGGGCTGGCAGAAGAACTCTTTGCCCGGCGTTGTTTTCTTCTTGGCAGGTTTGCTTGTCGTCCCTGTGGGTCTGTCTGGCCCGTCTTCTTCGCTGCAGGGTTCTTGGGAAGGGGGGCCATCCACGCTGGAGAAGGGAGGGGAGGAGGGATCTGTCTGCCAGTCCTGTGGCGGAGGCTGATCCCCCTCCTCCTCCTCCTGTTCCTCCTTGTGTTTGGCGAACACAGACGGCCCGCAGTTCATCGAATGTTGATCGGCGCCGGTCATGTCTGAGGAGTTCCACAGCGAAGGTTCCACGTTGCTGATTTCTGATGTGGCATCCAGCAGCGACGGTCTGCATGTCCCGTAGTTCTGCAGTGCTGCCTCTGCTGGCGGTGGTGGTGCCAGCTGTTCTCCCCCCCTCCCCCACATGTTCTCCCCAGGACTGTCAGATGCAGCGTGCTGTGGCAGCACGTTCTGCTGTGAAGGATCGTTCTGCTGAGGGGACAGGTTTTGCTGCAGGAGCTGCTTTTGTTGCTGCTGCTGCTGTTGATGATGCTGCTGCTGCTGATGTTGATGTTGATGCTGCTGTTGATGATGTTGATGCTGCTGCTGATGTTGCTGCTCTGTCCACTTCTGCTGTTGGGGAGGGAACTGCTGGGGAAAACTGTGATGCAGTGGTGGTGGTGGTGGTGGTGGAGGTGGTGGAGATTCGCCGACAGCAGGGAACTCTTTCACATCCAGTCCACCCTTCCTCTGGTCGTCTGCCTTGGGAGCTCCTGACTGCTGCCCAGAATGATTGCTTCTTTGGCCTGCTCTGGCAAGTCTGCATCTCTGAAAGCATCAGCCATAGTACACCACATCAGAGTGTGTGTGTACAACACTTTTAGTGGAAAATTTTACACTTTATTTTCAAAGATTTTTGTAAAGGTACTACTCCTTGTTGTTGTTGTTGATGTTCTCTGGCTTAACCACCCTGGGGGTCAGTCACCCAGAATGTGCACTCTTGACTCAGTCATCACACCTAGGAATCACTGTGAGACATAAGGAGACACTGGACAAGAAATTTGTGTGTTTAGCGCTTTGATTTGTTGCTTTACAAGATTCAGCGCTATATAAATTCCATACATTATTATTATAGTTGTTTTAAAATACCTCAGCTTCTCCCATGGAGAGAGTGGGGGAGTGTGTGTGTGCTGGGGGTCTGTCAGTATAAATATCATCCCCACCTTCTGGGAAATTATGTGCAAGGATTTCCCTCTTTCATACCCTTCTCTTTGTTTCTGCCTCATTCTTTTTCTTCTGTTCACCTCCTTCTTCTTGTCTATTTTTCTGTCTTCTTGGTCCATTCTCCTGCCTTTTTGCCAGCTAAACTTACAATATAACAATTCTCTCCCAATGCCGAAGTTGGATGTGCTGGGCCTGACTTGTCAGGCACTTAACAGCAGCTCAACGCACGTCCGCTCACAGGACAGACAAGAGTTGCTGTCTGAGCGTTTTGACAACAGAGAAGGAAAAATACCTCATCGTGTAGACAGCTGCACTCTGACTTCAAAATGTCTTTCTTTTAAACTAATGGAAAGTACAGGTTGCTATGCTAAGAACTCAACGAAGACAATCTGAACATAACATTATCATAAAGCAAAAAAAACCCAAACAAAACAAAAACAAACAAACATTTTATAGAGGCCTTAGCGCTTTGTTTACATCATTCCAATAAATTACAAAGCTTTTAAAAAGCCCGACAGTTTTATAACACCACTTTATTTTTGGATATTATACACAGGCTTCATGCAGAGCTTTTGGTGCAATATCTGCAGCAAACTATGCAAAAAATCTCACCATTGCCTTGCAGCTTTAGCCCAGGAATGCACACACACACACACACACACACACACACACACACACACACACACACAACATACACACACACCCGTCTAATATCACAACTGTGAAAAGACGTTAAATGAATTTGAACACATACACACACACACACACACACACACATATACATGTGTATGCAGAGAGAACTATAATGAACTGCAATTAAGGGGCACATAATGGTAGACAGCCGCACTCTGACTTCAATATAACAATTCTCTCCCATGCCGAAGTTGGATGTGCTGGGCCTGACTTGTCAGACACCTAACGGCAGCTTGGTGTTATAACTTATATGTACATATACATGGTATATATATATATATATATATATATATATATATATATATATATATATATATATATATATATATATATATATATCACCAACTTCTCCCTTTCCAAGAAGTTGCAGAGAGAACTACAATGACCTTCAATTAAGGGGCACATAATGGTAGACTCTCTCCATTTACATTTAAGCTGTCACGTTTCCCCCGCTTTCAGCTACTCTCAGCTGCTATCCATTGCAGCCCAGCTGGTGCTAATTACAGCAGAAACTGACCGCATGTGGACCTGGTAAAAGGTAGGGACCATTGATTTTAGCACAGGCCCCTGGACCCTTGACTGAGTTACGTTGCATTTGCCTGCTGTGATTTTAATTTTGTAACTTAAAACAAAAAAGCCGTAGGAAAACCAAACACCCCCCACCCCCAAAAACTTTATAGCTTTCTAACACAAACCTCACTGCTATGGTGATGAGGTGGTCTGCTTTCCGGCACGTTTAACGGAAAGCAGGCCACCACATCATAAAAAGAGCAATGAACTTCGTAGTGGATGGAAAGAGACCAAAGGGAAGACCTAGCAAAACCTGGGCTGCCTGTATTGCAGATGATCTTAGAGAAAGGGGCAAAAATAAGGAGGAAGCTCAAAACAGAGAGAGAGATGGAGAAGGCTCATCAATGTCAAACCTCCCCTGGGAGAAACATGAAAAAAAAGGAAGAAGAAGAAGAACTTAAAACAAAAAAGCCATAGGAGAACCAAACATCTCCCCCCAAAAAAACCCCAACAACAACCAATTTTATAGCTTTCTAACACAAACCTCACTGCCATGGTGATGATCAGAATGGCCAGGCTGACTGGAGATGGCCTTAGTGACCAGGTGTTGCTCACAGGTGGCACAGAACATCATCACAGGCGAACCACAGGTCATACACTTCTCCTTCATCGCAGGTGCGCTGGACAGGCTTTCGTCATAGCTGGGGTAAAGATTGAAAGAAACTGGATGTATCTATAGCGGAAGGTGTGCGTCCCTGAGTGCATGGATGTGTGAATACACACAATGGTATGCACAAACAAACACACACACACGTATGACCAAAAAAAGTTGTGTAAATTTCATCTTTTACCCTCAATAAAGATCATTTTGACTTGACTTCACACACACACCACACACACACACACACACACACACACACACACACACACACACACACACACACACACACACATGGGATGGGATAGCCTGGTGATTAGAGTGATGTATTCGTGATCTGCTGACCCAGGTTTGATTCTCATTCAAGAGGATTTTTCCTCTGGAGTTAACATCTCCCCGAAAGTCTTTCGGATGAGACTATAAACCAAGGCCCCATGTGCGAACACAAGCAGAACATCTTGCGCACACATTAAAACCCATTCCGCATTTCGGAAGAGTAGGGCATTGTGTGCCGTTGGGAACAGATGACAAAATTCACAAAACTGCATACACATGAGGACTGGATGAAAAAAAGCACATGAGTGCTTATTCCATTATCCTCGAAGAAAAAACCAAACAAAAAAACACACACTCTCTCTCTCTCTTTTACAAGGAGGCAAAAAATGCAACAGACACATTAAACACACACACCCTCTCTCAAAGTGAAACACACACACATACACACCATTATCCTGAAAATAAAAGAACACACACATACACACACTACACACACACCACTATCCTGAAAATAAAAGAACACACACACACTACACACTCTACACACACACACTCACACTCCCCCACACCCACAGTTCAACTCACCAATTCATCAGAAAACACGCAATTTCCTCATCAGTGTACAACTGGTGCTGGCCTCCGATATTTCTCCATCGGCGATAAGCAGCCGTCTGGGCAAATGATGGTGAAAACATCCCCATGTTGGAATGGTAACTTTCCACTGCTGGCTGTAGTGTGGTAGACTTTCTGTCCATTGCTCAGTGATGATACCATCAAACTTCTTTCCTAGAAGGCCAAGTCTGAATCACAGGAATAATAATAATAATAATAATAATAATAATAATAATAATAATAATGTATGGAATTTATATAGCGCTGAATCTTGTAAAGCAACAAATGAAAGCGCTCAGATGACAAATTTTATTACTATTATTTTTTATATATCGAGGATAATGGAATAAGCACTCATGTTTTCTTTGATGAAGTAATATAGAAAGTATGGCAACCCCCCCCACCCCTCCAACCCCTTTGATATGTTACTTGTTAGTCACTTGAAATCATAGGTGAAATGAAAACCAAAACAGAATCAATATGATGAAACAAAGTGAAAATATATTGAAGATAAACAAATCAAAATAAAACTGAAAACATATTATATATGCAAAATACAAACAAAAAATCACTTTCAGGTTTGTTTTTTTAAATGGAAAATTAATGAGATTTGTGATGATTACTCCTATAGCCCAAGATATCTCCCAATCTTTGATATCTTTTTAATATTTTGTTCTGAGGATGATGAACTAGGCACCCATGTACATTTTTACATCCAGTTTCCGATTCTTCTAAAAAGTGGAACAGGTGGAACAAAGATGTTCTGTGTGCATATGCAGATAGGGTCTTGGTTTATAGTCTCATCTGAAGGACTTGTTTTGGGGATAAAATTCCCTTGGGTGGGGGTTCGAACCCTGTCCACCAGATTGCAAGCACAATGGCAATGCTCAAACCACCAAGCTATCCCACAATTAAGTTGTTGGAAGCTGTTCTCTGAGGTTTTTGTCCATTTAGGGCATATATACATAGCATGACACCATTCATTTGAAGCAATGTACCACATCTTTTCCCATCCCACTGGAGTCTTCATCACTCTTGAAATGATTGTTGTCTCTATCTCATAGTGTGTGTGTGTGTGTGAACAAACACCGATACCTTTTAGTACAGTTCTACCGATTTATCCTGTCGTTTTCTTGAGAGACATAACAGGCTATAAGTTCATGTTCTGAACAACTTTCTCGGTTGCTATGTGTATAATCAAGCCCAACCCTCAATAATGACTGCAACAGGCATCACCTACATTGACCACACGCTATTCATATAATGCTGGCAGTTAACAGATGCACAAATCCCTGATAGATTCATTACAAGAAATCTAATTTTCAACGTAGTTTCCAACGGGTACATATATAAGGTTACCTTTTGCTCAGCCAGCCTTTTTCCCTTAGATAAACTTTTGTGCATAACAACTACAGTTACTGTGGTTGACTGCTAAACAGAGCTACGTGCACAATCGAACAATCTTTCTGCTGTTAACTTTGTAAAACAGTCTCTCTTGTTTGCAAACGTAAAATCAATTTGGCTTGTCATAACTAGCTATCAACGCGATGGGATAGCGTACTTGTTATCTAATTTCACCAGTATTTCTACCGAACTTGTAAAATCGCAACTAAATTTCAGATACCAACATGGCTTTTTGCAGGAACTTTGGGAAACACAGAAGAGTCCCAACAGTGGTACGCTCACAAAAGCATGTACTTTTTTGCTTTAGATCAGATTGTTAGCAGTTTTAGTGTCATTTTGTGTATGTCACAAACAGTTTTTCTCCTTCCACATGTTCGAGATTTATTTTTGTATGAAATAGTGGATAAAGATGCTATGGAAACAGGAAGTAGTAGTTTGCATTGTGTTGAAGTTTCGAATAAGTTCTGACATTCTGGTGAAGTTATAAAGTACGTGTCAGTTGTTTATTTATCTGTCTGTTTTAAATCAATATTGTAGGCTTGTGACATGACAACTTGTGCCAGCGACTGCCCAGTGAGGCATACATTCATTACTAACCCACACGTGCATGTGTTTTGTAAACAGCGTTGCTGTTAGTGTTACCTTTAGTAGAACTAGGAAGAGCTTTTCCGTTATAAATAGTACAATACGACTCAAGAAATATGGCTAAAATAGTCAAAGTGAACGTGTACTTGACTTCTACATATTAGAGCAAAATATAGTGACTAAAGGACTTGAACCTGTGTGTGTGTGTGTGTGTGTGTGCGCGCGCGCGCGCCACTGTGTGTGTGTGTGCACCACTCTCTGCGTGTGTGTGTGTGTGTGTGTGTCACTGTGTGTGTGTGTGCGCGTGTGTGTACGTGTGTGTTTCACTGTGTGTGTGTGTGTGTGTGTGCTGCGCGTGTGTTGTGTGTGCTTGCAAAAGCCAGCATTACAACTTAAAGAGAATCATCTCACCAAGGACAAAGAAGCAACTTTCACAATTGAGAAAGTGACTTCTCATGTGTTACAGATCTCAAGTCTTATTTTCTTTTAGTTTTTGTTTCATTTTTTTAAAAGCAGAAGTGGGGTAAGAGTGGGAGGGTGGTCTGGATTCTATCTCAAATCACTTTATTATTAAGTACTGCCCTATGGGGTTGCTGGGGGCCTGTCAGTATAAATAGCATCCCCACCTGGAAATTCTGTGCTAGGATTTCCCGAGCTATGCTATCCCACTCTTTGTTTCTGCCTTGTGCCTTTTCTTTCTGTCACCTCCTTCTTGTCTATTTTCTGCCATTTTTCAGAAAGACTTAAAATATAGCAACCTTCTTCCATGCCAAAGTTGGATGGATGTGCTGGGCCTGACTTGTCAGATGCTTAACAGCAGAGTAACATAGTTTGGCTCAAGATTATGACACTCGTTGACAGACAATAATGCTGTCAAATACAAAAAATTGCTGTCTGATTGTTTGACAATGAAGAAGAAGTATGAAGTACTCTTTGTGTTTTCACTGCTTGTGTTCATTGTATATATATATTTTTTTTTGAAGGGGGGTGGAGGGTGTAGACCTGTGTGTGAATAGGATGTAGGATGGGTGTTGGGGTGAGTAGGTCTCAAGAGTGTTCTAAAACTGTTAGGGCATTCGGCACAAATATGCAGAGTATCTGAACATTGCTATTATTATTATTATTATTATTATTATTATTATTAAATCATATGAATTAATGTATTGATCATTATTATAGTTAGTATTATTAGTACTATAATTATTGTTGCTGCTGTTGTTGTTATCACTAAAATGTTTATTTTATACTAGCTAACAGCATCAGTGTTTCAGGTGCTGAATCTTCTGTTGTTTAGATTTTTAAAAAATGTCGCTTTTAATTGTTATTGTACTTGTAGCCATCATCTGATCTCCTCCTCCTCATTGTCATCATTTCCATTATTACTATTATCTTATCAGTCTTTGATTTTGAGGAAAATGGAACTTAGAATTTGAAGTGCTTTTTCACATCCAGTCCCCGTGTGTATGTAGGTTTGTAAATGTTTTCATTTGATCCCTCTGGCACAAATGATGTATATACTCTTCTGAAAGGCAGAACAGGTTTTAACATGTGTGCATGATGTTCTGCATGTGTTTATAGTCTCATAGAAGGACTTATTGTCATCATTATTGATTATATATTGTTATCATAACACTACTATTATTATTTATATATATATAATATATAATTTTGTTATAATTATTATTATTTACACAAGCCACATTGTTATAATTATTTATTATTCAAAATGTTTCAGGTACTCACAGTCACAATGGCCCTCTCTTCTGTTGTGCAAAAGAGTGAAAAGAAAGAAGAAGTGTCAGAGTTTATGTATTACGCACTGCTGACAGAAAAGTCGACGTATCACAGATGGCGACATATCGGCACACAACACAGTCTTGTGACAGATGAAGAAATTGCCTGCTTTCTTCTGAAATGGTAAGTTTTGGGAAAACGTAGTCTATAGATAGACTACAGGTATTCAGTGTGTGTGTGTGTGTGTGTGTGTGTGTGTGTGTGTGTGTGTGTGTGTGTGTATGTGTGTGTGTGTGTGTGGATATGTTGGTTGGTTTTAAAAAAAAATTATTTATTTTATTCTTTTGTATCGAGGATAATGGAACAAGCACTTGTATGCTTTTTTACATCCAGTCCCTGTGTGTATGCATTTTTGTGAATTATGTCATCTGTTCCCACCGGCACACAATGGCCTACTCTTACGAAAAGCGGAACAGGATTTAACATGTGCGCAAGATGTTCTGCGTGCGTTCGCACACGGGACCTCGGTTTATAATTATAGTCTCATCCAAAGGACTTGTGAGTGTGTGTGTGTGTGTGTGTGTGTGTGTGTGTGTGACTGTGTGTGTGTGTTTGTGTGTGTCAGTGTAGTTGAAGGGTGTTTTTCTCTGTGTGTGTGTGTGTGTTTGTGTGTGTGTGTGTGTATGATACTTTGATAGTTATAGAATGTTATAGAATGCATCTTGAAAGCATTGTTTGAGCTGTCAGTGCTTAAAAAAAAAAAAGATCAAGCTGTGTTATATACATGGAGGTCAATAGATGTCTTATCTCTGACTGAGTAACAAAAAACGCTGTATATGACACAGACCATGAAAATACAAGTCTGTTTTGGGGGAGAAAGAAAATCATATTAGGAAGAAGGAAGGTGGCAGGATGGTCTAGACATTCGCCTGCCTTACAAGTAAAGTATGAGGATCTGAATTCTGTTCCCAGCCTTACCCTTTCTTCCCAGTTTGATGGGATGAGCGCTTTGATTTGTTGCTTTACAAGATTCAGCGCTATATAAATTCCATACAGTATTATTATTATTATATTATTATTAAAATTGAACTGAATGTTAAGTCTTTCAGAGGAGATTTTAGTTTAAACCAGCCAGATCTATAGGCTATGTGCTTATGGACTTGTGCACATCAGAAGAACATGTGACAGTTGAATACAAAATTGGAAAGAACAGTGAGATTACCTCCAACAGTCCTAGCAAAATTGGTAGGTTCAGTATCCAACTGTATCACCAGTGTTGGAATAATAATAATACTACTACTAATAATATAATAATAATAGTAATAATAATAATAATAATAATAATGTATGAAATTTATATAGCGCTGAATCTTGTAAAGCAACAAATCAAAGCGCTCAGATGACGATTTAAAATTTTAAAAATCTATCTATTTATTTATCATTTTAGCGCTATATATTTCAGCGCTATATAAATTCCATACATTATCATTATTATTATTATTATTTTATATCGAGGATGGATAGCTCAGTGGTCGGAGCACTCGCTTTCCCCCAGCCAAGTTAAGCAGCGTCGAGCGTGGTTACCAGTTGGATGGGTGACCGTTTGCGCGCCTTGGCTTCAGTACAGTTCCCCCAGTTCACCCAGCTGTAAATGGGTACCTGCCCTTTTTAGGGTCAGGGAAGGTAAAGCAGCGAGGGAGAGGAGATGGGCGCCGCCCTCAATATGCTGGCCCTAGAGAAGTGAGGTCTCTGACGCCTCGCTCCCCTACGACCTTATAGGTTATGGGACACCTTTACCTTTACCTTATCGAGGATAATGGAATAAGCACTCATGTGCTCTTTTACATCCAGTCCCCGTGTGTATGCAGTTTTGTAAATGTTGTAATCTGTTCCCATGGTACACAATGGCCTACTCTTTCGAAAAGCGGGCCAGGATTTAACATGTGCGCAAGATGTTCTGCGTGCGTTCGCACACAGGGCCTCGGTTTATAGTCTCATCCGAAGGAATGTGGCTACCTTAATGGTGGGGGTAAAATGATTGCATACGCGACAATCTTACCATTGGTGAACCTTGGAGCTCTGTCTAACCGAGGAATGAAAAGTAAAAAAACGATGGGAACTGGCTGTAGTCTGAAAAATCTGTGACAAGATTGGAACTCGCTCTGCTGCCACTGCACTCTCCTCTTTGTCTTTCCGGTTCCCGTGGTCCTAAAAGGAGACTTTAGGGGACTGTGTTGAAGAGTTGTTGTTCGCCAGACTTTTCTGTTTATTGTGGTTGTGTGCCAGGGCCTGAGTCTGCAGATGAGCTCTGAGGTTCACCAGTGGTGAGATAAGTACTGTTTTATGTGAGCATTTTCACCCACCTTTGAGGTCAGCTGCATTTGGACTTTGGGGATAGTGTCTAAACAAAAACTTTTATGTGCACATGCGTTAAAATTTTGTTGTTGTCATCCATTCCTGCAGGGATGAAATAGCCTACTTTTCTGAAAGGCAGAATAGGTTTTAACATGTGTGCTTCATGTTGTTCTGCGTGCATTCATACTCAAGGCCTCAGTTTGAGTTTATAGTCTCACCTTTCGGGAGTGGAGTCAGTACAGATGTTGTCTCCAGGGCTAAAAGTCCCTTCAAACAGGTGCATTGGTGATGCTTTAAACCCAGGCTGTTAGATACCAAGCTCAATGCTCTAACCACTACATCTAGGCTATCCCCCCCTCCTCCCCTTTAACCACTAGGCTATCCCCTCCCCCCCCCTTCCCCTCCAATAAGTTGTGCGTTTCCCAACTTAACACACTGGGGGTTCACCCAGAATGTTGCACTCTGACTCGCTCATCATCCCACCTGGGAATCACTGTGATATTGAAAATGCACACTGAATGGGAAGTTTGTGTGTATGACTGTTTTAAAGTACCTTGCCATATGGGCAGCCATACTCCGACTTCAGAGGATTTTTTCTCTCCTTTAAATGAGAGTGCAGGTTGTTTATGTTAAGAGCTTGTCATGGCTGAAGGCAATCTCAACACAACATTTTACAACATATCTGCGTGACTTAAATTATTAATTAATAAATAAATCAATAAAAATAAATAAGTTCTTCTTCTTCTTCATGTGCCAGGTCTGTTGCAGACATCGGCGATCATGGCCTTCCATTCCTCTCTGTTGTCAGTTCTCCTGATGAGTTCATTGTTGGGGGGATTCTTTCCTCGTTGCATAGCTATTCAGACTGTCTGTGTATTTATCTGTATAATAAATAAATAAATAAATCAATAAAATATCAACATTTTAGTGTAGGCCTTTGGAAAATTAGCTGGGACAGTTTTTGGCTTGGGCACTTTTGATCATTATTAATTAACATTTTTTTTTTTGGCAATCTATATTCCAGCTACGAGAAAAAGGCAGGGGTGCCATCTGTAGGTGGCATCTGCACGACATGCCGTTCGCTCCTGAAACTTTCCTGTCTGAGCTGTGGCGAGGTTAATGCCCCTGCGACAAGCGCTGCCATCTCTTTTGATGATGGTACGGCGAAGCTTCCAGTTCCAGGCTTGGTTGATGAGGACGTGATGTCGGTGATCAGAGTTGAGGCTGCGGATGATTGTCGAGGTGTTTCTCAGGTAAACGGTGCTTGAGAGTCGGTTTTTGTAGAGCGAGTGTGTGTGTGTTTGTGTGTGGTGTTGGGGTGTGTGTGTGTGTGTGTGTTGGGGGTGTGGATGGGTGTGTGTGTGTGTTGGGGGGGGGGGGGAGTGTATGTGGGTATGTGTTGGGGTGGGTGTGGGTATGTGAATGTGTGTGTGTTGGGGTGGGGGTGGGTGTTGTGTGAGTTGGGGTGGGTGGTGGGTGGTGTGTGTGTTGGTGTGGGGTGTGTGTGTGTGTATGTTGTGTGTGTGTTTCTATCTCTCTCTCTCTCTCTCTCACACACACACACACTCACATACATACATACATACATACATAAACACATATAGACATATAGGCGACATTAGCATGCATGCTTGTACGAACACACATGTGCACATGCACACACACACACACTCACTCACACACACCACACACACCACACACACACACACACACACACACACACACACACACACACACACACACACACACACCACACACACACCACACACACACACACACACACACACACAAGACAATATACTCTCGAGTTAACAATAAACAGACCAACAACTATCAAGCAGTTACCACAAGCTGTTTGCTTATTTTTCACAGGACTTGCAGGAATCGAACCCACATCAAGGAATGAATCTACGCTGTGTGTTTCTCTTTCTCTCTCTCTCTCTCTTTCACACACACACACTCACATACATGCATACATGAATACATACATACATAAACATATATAGACATATAGGCGCACATTAGCATGCATGCTTGTATGAACACATATGTACACATGCACTCATCACTCACTCACTCACACTCACTCACTCACTACTCACTCACTCACTCACTCACTCACACCCCCATCCCCCACACACCCCCCACACACCACACCCACACACCCACACTCACACCCACACACACACACACACCCACACCACACACCACACACACACACCACACACACACACACACACACACACACCGAGAAAAGACAATATACTCTCGAGTTAACAATAAACAGACCAACAACTATCAAGCAATTACCACAAGCCATATTTAACCAATATGAAATATAGCTTTTTGTGTCTGAGATTTTTGATGCATATCAATCTGCCGGTCAGTATTGTAATTGTCCTTCATGGGATGATTAAAGTGCCTTTGACTTGACTTTGACTTTGACTTGACTGACTTGACAAGCTGTTTGCTTATTTTTCACAGGACTTGCAAGAATCGAACCCACATCAAGGAATGAATCTACGCTCCCGACGGAGACTAGGCCAGACGTGTCAGAAACAGAGCCACGCACCCAAGCGCAGGAAAACAACTTCGGGGCCGAAAAGCGACGGCTCAGAGCAAAACTTGAACGTAACCCAGAACGCTTCTTCAGTGGTAAGGGAGCAGCCCGATCTGTCTTCCATTCTGGAACTTTCCACCGAGACAGCTGAACGAGTAGACGAGAAAACCACCGAAGATGATGAGGAATCTTGTTTGGGGCTGCCTGAGAACGAACAGACTGCCGAGTCTAAAAAAAGTGCAGAGTCTTTCGAGTTGTTGGAAAGACGCCCTGCCGGTCGAGGCCGGCCCAGAAAATATCCCCACATTTCTTTGGAGTGCAAGGTCTGTCACCGAAAACTGTCCACGAGAGCTTCTGTCGTGAACCATATGAAGAAGAAGCATCCCGATTACGTACCTGTGGAGGTGTTGGATACCGCACCTTCGGCGCCCAGTTTGAAAAAAGAGCCAGCGGAGGAAAAGGCAACACGGACACAGAAGCGGACAGCGCAGAAGGCGAGGCAGACAACTCTTCAAGAGAGAGCCGGCTGCGGAAGCCGTACATGACCGAAGCCATGAAACGGCTGCGCAAAGCCGAACTGGAGACGCTGAAATGCGGGACGTGCGGGGCGCAGTTTGAGCACAAACGGCAGATGTACACCCACCGTCGCCTGTGCGTGTCCAAGGTGTGTCACCTGTGTGGGCGGTCCGTCAAGCAGCTGGAGATGCACCTCAAGCGGCACTCGTCAGCGCGGCGCTTCCCGTGCCCCCACTGCCCGAAAAGCTTCCTCTTCCGCAACTACCTGGAGCAGCACCTGCTGTACCACAGCAACGAGAAGCCGTACTGCTGCGAAATTTGCGGCGTGCGCTATCGGGAGAAGACGCGGCTCAACGCCCACATCCGCACCCACACCGGCAGCAAGCCATATAAATGCTCGCTGTGTGACGCGGCGTTCACCCGCCCTCGCGGTCTGAACGATCACATGCGCGTGCACACGGGGGAAAAGCCGTACAGCTGCCAGGTGTGTGGGCGGCAGTTCTCCAGTTCCGGGAACCTGGCCGCGCACCGACGCAAAGTTCACGGGCTTCAGCCTCAGGTTCCTAACCGAATGACGCGCAAGCTCTTCGAGGTGGATGCGTCACACCCTGGTAAGGCTCGTGGCTCGGGAGTGTCGGACGTCCCCGAACCCGGGAGAGGTTCGGACAAGGCTAGGAGCGACGCCGCGAACTCTGACAGCAGCGTGGGTTCTGAAGAGGTGTGTTGTTCTGGGAACAGCGATGTTCACTGCGAGTCTCCCAGCCCGTTGTCACTTTGCCAGGGAAGCGGATCGTCCCCCCGCCAGTGATGCAGGTTCTGGTCGTGCTCCTGCTGTGCTCAGCGCTGCCCTCAAGGAATCCTTCCTCGTCAACGGTGCGCACGACCCGGACAGTGCTCTCACAGGTGCAGATGTACCCGAACCTGTCCTGAGGAGTGGTATCTCTGTCAGTGCGGGTGTGCTTGTGAGCGTTCCTCCTTGTTCGGTCGTTCCTGTGAGTTGTGGTGGGTCGGTGGCCCAGCCTGCCGTGTTTGTGAACGCCGATATTCCCGTCAGTCCCGCGGATGTGGTGCGTACCTCGCCACTTCCTGTCCCGACAGGAAGTGCAGTGGAGAGCTCTGGTTTGACGCTGAGCTCGAGCAGTGTGGTGAACGTTGTCGGTGCTTTTCCGGGTGTGGGTCTCAACTTGTGAAGTTTTGTTTTGTTTGTTTGTTTGTTTTGTTTAATGTCCATTCACTACTTGGTGATAAGGACACACCCACATTCAAACCAACATATCTCTCTCTCTCTCTCTCTCTCTGTCTCTCTCTCTCTCTCTCTCTCTTTTTCTCTCTCTCTCTTCTCTCTCTCTTCTCTCTCTCTCTCTCTCTCTCTCTCTCTCTCTCTCTCTCTCTCTCTCTCTCTCTCTCTCTCTCTCTCTCTCTCTCTCTCTTATGAATGTATATTTATATTCTCACAACTATCTACAGTAGAGGTCTTACTGGGGAAGAATATATAACCTCAGCAACTGATGTTATGAACTGCTGAGAGTCATATAAAACTTCTTGAACAGTGACATATTTTTTTATGAATATCTATTCCTCTCCTTTTAAACAGGTCAGTAAGGATTGGGCATTCAAACAATAAATGGTGGAGTGAAAGAGATTGAGAACAGCAACATGTCATATTTTTTAGAGTATTTGGTGTTCCATGCATTTAGCCTCATTTTATATATAAAAATTTCTACTTTCCGTGAGCAAGAAATGTTTTCAAAGTGTGTTTTCTTCATTTTGGAATGCATACAATTCATCAAGTTAGCATTAATTTCATGCGAGGACAATGCAAGATTGGAATCAAACGCTTCAATGTTGGAATCAGAGGCACCTTGTTTTTCTAAAGAATCAACCAACTCATTCCAATAGATTCCACAGTGAGAAGGGACCCAGCAAAAAGTTATTTGTATGCCTCTGCTTGCAATACAATGTATCAAGAATTTAATCTCAAATACAATATCTTTCCTTATGTTCCCCTGCCGGTGCTTTAGTGCCATCAATACTGCTTTTGAGTCAACGCAAAAAAGAATGTGGGGAATATCAAGCACAGTATTTGACCAAAAATTCAAGGCCATAAGGATTGCAAATAATTCACACGTAAAAATAGAAAAATGTTTTCGTAAATGAAACGATTTTTGTACTTTTAAAACAGGAATCACAAATGCTGCCCCATTTCTTCCTGATTCCAGTACAGATCCATCTGTATACACTGTTAAATTATTAGAATAATTACTTTCAATGTGACTTTTTACATCAACGGTGAGCAAATTTGGATCTTCGTTCTTTTTTTACATCCGTGTAGTCAGTGTCAAAGTTAGCTGATATATATATATATATATATATATATATATATATATATATATATGTTCCCAAGGAGGCATTTGAGGAACCATCAGAAAAAAATGGAATTGTTGTTCGGTCAATACCTATTTCTGTTATTAATGAATCTGTACAATTTTTAATTGGCAGCAGAAATGAAATATTGTTTGCTCGTTTTGGATAATCAGTGTCTTGATTCATAAGAATTTCACCTTTTACTGAATTTGGAACAGAGAGACTTCGAATCACATACTTTGATACAACCAATCTTCGTTGATCAGAAAGAGAGAGTAAATGTGCATCTACCAGCTCAGCTTTCTAGTTAGAATTACACCTAAGAATTTGACATCTGGTTTATACTTAAGCACTGTCCCTTCTGATTTCAGGATTGGTCATTTTGATGGGTTTTTACCATTATTAAAAAGCACCAGACATGTTTTTTCTGCAGATAATTCTAACTTAATCTAATTCATAAAGCTGCAGAATTTATTTAGCCCATCTTGATATAATTTTTCAACATGATTGATAACTCTTTTTGTGGTGTTTTTCCGAACTGAAGTATTTATCCATATATATAGTGATATCATCAGCATATTGAACAACTTGTGTATCAGTTGACAAACAACTAGGAAGGTCATGTACAAGAAAAGAAAACAAAGTTGGGGCAAGCACAGATCCCTGCGGAATACCTAAATCAATAGACTTAAACCATGAGTAGACTGGACCCAGTTTAGTACAAATTGATGTATCAGACATAAGATTTTAAAGATATTTATAAATATAGCATTCCATTGATACGAATGTGCTTCAATTTATGCAATGATTGCTCATGACACTCTATCGTAGGCTTTCTTCATGTCGAAGAATGTGGCTAATACGCTTTTTCTCCTGGAAAATTGTTTATTAATTTGATGGGTTAATTTAACTAAGTGATCAGAAGTACATCTTCCCTTTCGAAAGCCAGCCTGATTGGTTGGGATAACATCATTCTTTTCACAGTAATGAAACATGCTTGTGTATAATTTTTTCCATTACTTTACCCACTTGGGAAGTAAGAGCAATTGGTCTATAACTATCTACTTATGACCGCATCTTACCTTTCTTAAGGATTGGAACTACTATCGACTGCCTCCAGTTATTAGGAAGAGTGCCATTTATCCAACAATTTTGGAAAAATGAAAAAAGTAGCCTTTTCCATTTTAAAGGCATATGGGTCAACATTTGATAAGATAAACCATCGGCACCAACTGCTGTCTTGTTATGTGAAAACGAATCTAACGTTTCAATAAATTCGTCATATTGAAAGGGAGCATTCAAATAATTGGCATTATGTGATGATCGATTTTCTGATTTGTTTAGCTTTTCTGATGAATCATTACTTTTGATGTCTGACTGAAGCTTTAAGGATGAGCTATATTTTGAAAATATTGTGACAAAGGCTTCTGCTTTTTCAACTGTGCTTGGAAATCTATTATTTTCAAACTTGATTGGATATGATGGGAGTTGAAATTCATTTTTCATTTCAGTAACTTTCTTCCAGACTTTATTAAGTCCTTGGATTCTGATACTTCATTTATACAGAATTCTGTCCAATGCTTTTCGCCTGAGCAATTACTTTTGTACAATAACATTTAGCACATTTTATACAAATAAACTTTTCTTCTGATTTATCTTTTAACCATGTTTTGTACTGTTTCTTTTTATAGTTTACTGCTTCTTCACATATTTTAGTCCACCATCTATTGCCTGATCGCTTTCCATTCTTGCTGGTTTTGCGTTTGGGGATGGAAAACTCAGCTGCGAGCATGAGCTTTGCCACAAAATTTGAATAGAATTTATCAACATCATCCTGTGCAATAGTTTCAATATCAATAGCTAGCAGAAATGATTGAAAAGTACTCCAGTTAGCCAGTTTGTATATAAATTGAGGGATTTTATCTAATATATGTAATAGATCTGATGTGGCAAGGTCCTCAAATGACAATGTAATAGGAAAATGATCACTTCTGACACAATCTTCTTCAACATTCCAGGTGCAATTAATTGCTAACCCTGGAGATATCAAAGGTAAATCAATGGCACTGGGTTTATGAGTAGGAACATCAGGGATTCTGGTTACTCTACCATCATTTAACAAGCAAAGCTTTGAATCTACATTGTTATCTACTAAATGATTGCTGGTGATGGTAGAGCACCCAGAATCCCAAAAGGAGCATGAGATTTGAAATCTCCCAGAATGATCCATTTACGTTTTATGAAGTATGTGTTTTTTAACCAGTCAGTGTTGTCATTTTTTGGACCTTGAGGTAAATATACAGAAACTACATTTAATATTTCATCTTTGTTAATTTTAACTGTCACACCTGTATGATAAATATATGCTGTACTTAACACAATAGGACTCAGGAGATATAACTAACTTTTCATAATCTAAACCCTGCCTGACATATATGGCAGATTTCACTTTAGAATTAGTATCACAATCACATAATGGTGGGTAATAATAATTTGCCAATTTAGGCATTTTCCTTTTTTCCACATTCAAAGACTGGAGTGCCAATATAGCGTAATTATCAGTTGTTAAAAATTGAGTAAAGCCCAACATATTGGTGGCTAACTTGTGAATTAAAACAACCCAAAAATGGGATTTAGGAATTTTACTTGCTCAAAAAAGACTGAAAATCAGAGTTAAAGATTTGTTTAATTTTTCATATTATTCATTTGTTGATTTTTTTTTCTTCCTTGGCTAGAGCTCTGAGGTTTGACAGTGGTGAGAATTTTGCATACGCAGCCGTTTTTGCCCACCTTAAAGGTAGCCGCATACCAACTTTGGGGATTTTTTTTTGGTAACAAGGTTCACAGTATGAGTGTCACTGGAAAATGAGCAATCATTGTGGCAAAGAAGTTTGGGTATATATGTTTTGATACTATGTTTTGTGTGTGTGTGTTGTTTGTTTGTTTTTAATGGGTGAATGACAAAGTAGACAAAGAAACAAATGTTTAGCCACACCATACTTACCCAAAAAATTGGAAGAGAGAAAGGACCTTGTTGAGTGGACCCTAACCCTCACAGAAGCACCAAGGGGAGTTTTTCACCTCTGGAGTTAACATCAGTACCGACTCCACTCCACCAAAAGTCCTTTGGATGAGACTATAAACCAAGGTTTTTTTCTCCTGGAGTTAACAACAGAACCGCCTCCATTCCACCAAAAGTCCTTTGGATGAGACCATAAACTGAGGTCCGTTGTGCAAATGCACGCAGAACATCTTGTGCATATAATTCCTTTCTGAAGACTAGGCCATTGCATGCTGGTAAGAATAGATGACAATGCATGCGCACTGGTGTTGCGTTGAGACATCATCCCTGGAGTTGAGACATCATCCCTGGAGTTGAGACATCATCCCTGGAGTTGAGACATCATCCCTGGAGTTGAGACATCATCCCTGGAGTTGAGACATCATCCCTGGAGTTGGCATACGCAAAAATCTCTGTTGTGTTCACTCTTGTTTTGTTCCTCACACCTGGAGAGAGAACTCACTGGATGAAAGGTTTGCATGTAAGGCTGTTTTCAAATACCTCACCACATAGGCACCATATTCCAACTTCGGAATGTTTTCTGCCCTTGAAAAATCTGACTGAAGGTTATGCCCAGTGGCAAAGATTTTTTAATATATTTTTTAAAGACTTTAGTATGAAAAACTATTTGAGATAGGAAAATAAATGTGTTATATATCTATAGATATAACACAGAGTGAAGATATTTGATATGCCACAACTCTGTGCAACTTTTCAGCAACAGCAGTACAGTATGAACAGAGAGGATGTGGCCTCGTTAAAGAGGCTGCGTAAATATCTATGCAACGGGCAGTTTTCAACCACCACCCAAGGAAACAGCGCTGCACAATTTGCAGGTGTGTCCCAAAAAAGTGACACGTCACTCTGATCGCATGGGAGGTAATCTACTTACCACACCATCACATATATATATATATATATATATATTATATCTATCTATATTATATCTATCTATCTATCTATCTATATCTATCTATCTCTTCTCTCTCTCTCTCTCTCTTCTCTTCTATCTCTCTCTCTTCTATATATATATATATATATATATATGTGTGTGTGTTTAATAGAAAACGAATGAGGGATTTGAATATCGTTTCTGGTCTTAAAGTATTTGATTTCTTAACATTACACAACATGCCTAATTAGACGTTATAATTTATGCAAATTTTTGCCTGAACTAGACAAAGCAAATTTTTTGGCCAAGATATGCAAGACAAACTATACCACCTTCCCCCCAAAAAGTTGAAATACACTCTTTGGGGATCGTCGTTACCAGTTTTGATCAAATCCACATATATTTCAATGTAATGCATTAATTCAACTTTTCTGACCTTGCGTGCGTACGCCATGCGTGTGAGCGCGCACCTGGGTTTGTGTGTGTGATAATTTTTTTCAAAGCTATTTGGGAATGTTTATAACAATTTGAAATGTATTTTTCTTGTGTCTTGTGAGATAATTATAGGTATCACTGTGCCTGTCAGTATTGTAATTGCCCTTCATGGGATGATTAAAGTGTTTTTGACTTGACTTGACTTGCTGACTTGGCCACGCTCCCTCCTGCCCACTCTGATCTTCTCTCCACCACCCCTCTCCCCCTACCACAAAGGTAGCCACTTTCCATCTTCAGGGATGTTGTCTAAACACGACGCCAGTGTGCCTGCATTGTTTTTGCTTTAATAATAATAATAATAATATTAATAATATTAATAATAATAATAATGATGTATGGAATTTATATAGCGCGGAATCTTGTAAAGCAACAAATCAAAGCGCTCAGATGATAATTTTTTTTTTCATCGAGGATAATGGAATAAGCACTCATGATTCAACATAAATGTCATCTATTCTTACTGGCACACAACAGCCTACTCTTCTGATAGGCAGAATGGGATTTATCGTTTTGCAAGATGTTCTGCATGCATTTGCACATGGGATATCAGTTTACACTAGTCACAGTCTCATCTGAAGGACTTGCGTGGGAGTGGAGTCGGCACTGATGTTAACTCCAGTGGAAAAACCTCTTCAGACAGGTACCTCAGTGGTAGCTTGATCCTGGGCCATTTTAATATTTTTTAAAATTTAATTTAATTTTATTCTTTTATATTGAGGATAATGGAATAAGCACTTATTTGCTTTTTTACATCCAGTCCCTGTGTGTAAGCGGTTTTGTAAATTTGTCATATATCTGTTCCCACCGGCACACAATGGTCTATTCTTACGAAAAGCTGAACAGGATTTAATCAGATCATGAGCGCAATGCTCTATACAGTAGACATTCTTCTTGAATCTTGAAATCTTTATTTATTTATTCTTTTATATCGAGGATAATGGAATAAGCACTCATGTGCTTTTTAAAATCCAGTCCCCGTGTGTATGCAGTTTTGTAAATTTTGTCCATTTTGTCCATTATCCTCGATATAAAAGAATAAATAAATAACTAACTAAATAAATAAATAAATCTTCAGCCTCGAAAGACTATGGAGTTGCGCTTCTCTAGGTGTTTATACTGGTACAGTGTCAGGTGTGGCTGGCCAGTCCGACTTGGGAATGACAGACAGTCCCTATGGCAGAGGGCAACGCTCTAGCCGCTTGGATATATCCCACTCCCTTGTGCTGATTTTAACCAGTTGTATTCATGACCCCTATACAAACAGTTTTCACTGGGTTGGGACACTTGATGAGACGTTTGTGAAGAGAGTACTTTATGGCAAGATAAAGTAGATGTTAAGTTTTTGACCTATCGTCAGCAGTTGTTTTAATTGAAGTTGGGGGTGGGGGTGGGGGGGTGGGGGTCATTTTCTTTTGGAATGAGATTGCTGTTTCACAAGGGGCAAAGGGGTGTGTGTGTGTGTGTGTGTGTGTGTGTGTGTAGTGTGTGTGTGTGTGTAGTATGTGTGTGTGTGTGTGTGGTGTGTGTGTGTTTGTGTAGCATGTGTGTGTGTGTATAGAAGGTGTGTGTGTGTGTGTGTGTGTTTAATTTATCTATTTATTTTTTATTCTTTTATTTTTCGAGGATAATGGAATAAACACTGATATGCTTTTTTACATCCAGTCCCAGTGTGTATGCAGTTTTGGAAATTCTGTCATCCGTTCCCACCGGCACACAATGGCCTAGTCTTCCGAAAAGTGGAACGGGTTTTAATGTGTACGAAAGACTTCTGTGTGCATTTGCAAACAGGACCTTGGTTTATAGTCTGATCTGAAGGACTTTTAGGAGAAGTGGAGTCGGCACTGATGTTAACTCCAGAGGAAGAAAGCTCTTGAATGGGAATCGAACTCGGGTCAAAAGTGTGTGAGTGTGTGTGTTGTATACCACTTTTAGTCATGGCAGATTTCTCTGTCTGTGTGAAAATTCGGGCTGCTCTCCCCAATCATGAAGAGTGCATTGCCAGAAGAGCAGCGCCACCACCCATTATTTTGTTTTCTTTTCCTATATCTGCATGTGTATACGTGTACATTTGTTTCCTTAAGAAAAGTGCTGGTTTAAACGAGGATCAAACCCGAGACTTCTCACTTTTGCAAATGGATGTCTTGGTTTTTGTTTTTTTCCCCCCAAGCAAATCTTGAATTATACGATATTTTGCCTGCATTTTGTGTGCTGGTGACCAGTGAGTGATATGTAAACACTGGGATGGGCGCAGGATGTCCTTGCTGCTGTGTTCTATTCCTATG
>CM054164.1:21665277-21672777 GCA_028751875.1 Rapana venosa
CGCCGAACCCATGATGCCGGTTCTACGGAACTCTCAATACAAAACTATAAAGTTGGAGTGGGACCATAGGCTTTCCTCAACCGGGAAGTTCGGCATGCGAAAATGCCCCAAACCAGCAGTATTTGAAATTTTGGACAGGTATGGAAGATAATAATAATACTAATACTAATACTAATAATAATGTAAGGAATTTATACAGCGCTGAATCTTGTAAAGGAACAAATCAAAGATGAGCAACAGCACGATGTTTGCTTCACTTGAAGCGGGCAGAACAACTGCATGGAACAATGGTGCCTTGTTCAATGTGACGGCTAATTTAACCAGGCTGGTGAGACACAGAAATGAAGAAATCAGAGGTCATTCATTAGGAGAGAGAGGCATGAGCGAGCGTAAAAGCTTTGGAAAGCTTAACCTTGCCTTAAAGAAAAAAAAAATTAAGCAAGAACATAGGAACTCACAAGCCCATTCGTGTGTATCCTTGTGTGGGCTTGCACGCATGCACACACACACACACGCTTGTGCACACACACGCACACATACACACACGCACGCACGCACGCACACACACATGAATGTATACAAAACACAAACACACACAAACAGTTACACACATATGATAAATCCACGCGGGCTACAAGTATATATATTTCATATTGAAAACAACAGGTTACCATCAATCATATAAACTAGTGCAAATCAATATCACAATCTCAGGAAAACCGTTGTTATTCACAAACAAAGAACATTTCACACAACAACACACACAAAAGCATATTTCATATTGAAAACAACCGGTTAACAATCATATAAAACAGTACAGATCAATATCACAGTGTCAGAAAAACCATCGTTATTCATGAACAAAGAACATTTCACGCGCACGCGCGCACATGCACACACAACTTTTACAATTATTCTTTTTATCAGAGCACAGCACAAGTGCACCAGCCTGATCACACACTGTCCATCAATTAAAATAACTGACATGGGCTTCAACATATTGCTAAACACCAACACTGTCAAAGGTTTACTTCTAGATCTAGGCATGCATAGCAATAAACAAAAACAAAATAAAAAACCCACAGTTACGCCCCCCGCCCCCCCCCAAAAAAACACAACAACAAACAACAACAAAAACCCCCCCACCAAAATCCTGAGTGATGTGAATGAATCCAGATTTGGGCAGGAAAACAAGCAGCAACAGAGGAACACCTTGAAGTCATTCCATTTTTTTTCATTTTCATTTTTTCATTTTACCACTTTAAGTCACGAGATTTCTCTGCGTGAAATTCGGGCTGCTCTCCCCGGGGAGATGCGGATGTGGTCTGGGCCTCTAACACATATGACGTTAAACCCCCACAACACATAACAAGTTAGGTCTCTTAACATATAAGCAGTTAGCCCCCCTAACACATAAGTCAGCTCCTAACACAAATCAGCCTCTAACACATAAGTCATCTTTCGACTAAACACATAAGTAAGGCCTCCTAACACATAAGTAGGCTCCTAACAATAATGAGGCCTCTAACACAATAAGATGGCCTCCAACCCAATGAGGCCTCCTAACAACATGAGTTCAGGCCTCCCAACACATAAGTGAGGCCTCCTAACACATAAGTGAGGCCCACTTAACACATAAGTGAAGGCCTCCTAACACTAAGTGAGGCTCCCAACACTAAGTCAGGCCTCCTAAACATAAGTGAGCCTCCCAACACATAAGTCAGCTTCCTAACCCACATAAAGAGCCTACCTAACACATAAGTCAAGGCCCCTAACACATAAGTCAGCTTAATAACACATAAGTGGGCCTCAAACACATAAGTCAGGCACCTAGCAATATCATGTCTTTCTTAACACATTAATCATTTACCTCTAACACATAATCGGCCTGCTAAATCAGAGTCAGGCCTCCTAACAGTAAGTCAGGGCCCTACACATATGTCAGCCCACCTAACATAAGTCAGGCCTCCTAACACATAAGTCAGCCCCTAACACATAAGTCAGGCCTCCTAACACATAAGTCAGGCCTCCTAACACATAAGTCAGGCCTCCTAACACATAAATCAGGCCTCCTATAACATGTCAGGCCTCCCAACACATAAGTCAGGCCTCCTCACACATAAGTGAAGCCTCCTAACACATAAGTGAAGCCTCCTCACACATAAGCCAGGCCTACTAGCACAAAACTAAAGCCTAACACATACGTGAGGCCTATTAACACATAAGTGATTAAACATTTATTATTCAATAATCCACATTTACTCAAACATTAAAAAACAATATTCACTCGCGCATTGCTAACCAACTCAATACATAATCATCAGCTTCAAGTCCAATAATTAAAAAAATGACCATAAACTGTTCAATATATCTTCACAACAACACCCCGAGTCCATACCTATGTGTCAGCATCACCACACTTACAATGTTCACACCTCTGCATAAATCCACACAACTATGTGATGTTCTAGATAAAATATCTGCATAAATCCACACAGCTATGTGATGTTCTAGATAAAACCTCTGCATAAATCTACACAGCTATGTGATGTTCTAGATAAAACCTCTGCATAAATCCACACAGCTATGTGATGTTCTAGATTAAAACCTCTGCATAAATCCACACAGCTATGTGATGTTCTAGATAAAAACTCTGCATAAATCCACACAGTTATGTGATGTTCTAGATTAAAACCTCTGCATAAATCCACACAGCTATGTGATCTTCTAGATAAAACCTCTGCATAAATCCACCCAGCTGTGCGATGTTCTAGATAAAACCTCTGGATAAATCCACACAGCTATGTGATGTTCAGATAAAACCTCTGCATAAATGCACACAGCTATGTGATGTTCTAGATAAAACCTCTGCATAAATGCACACAGCTATGTGATGTTCTAGATAAAAACCTCTGCATAAATGCACACAGCTATGTGATGTTCTAGATAAAACATCTGCATAAATCCACACAGCTATGTGATGTTCTAGATAAAACGTCTGCATAAATCCACACAGTTATGTGATGTTCTAGATAAAATATCTGCATAAATCCACACAGCTATGTGATGTTCTAGATAAAACCTCTGCATAAATACACACAGCTATGTGATGTTCTAGATAAAACCTCTGCATAAATGCACACAGCTATGTGATGTTCTAGATAAAACATCTGCATAAATCCACACAGCTATGTGATGTTCCAGATAAAACATCAGGGTTCAGTCCCCTAACTCACACTGACAGCACATAATAATGTACTGGTGCACCAAAGGATATGATTCACGTTTTTCAACCACAAGTGAAAAGAAAAGAAATAATAGGATAAAAATAAGATAACACCAAAAGCCGGCATATTGAGGGCGGTGGCGCCCATCTCCTCTCCCTCGCTGCTTTACCATCCCTGACCTTAAAGAGACAGGTACCCATTTACAGCTGGGTGAACTGGGGGAACTGTACTGAAGCCAAGGCGCGCAAACGGTCACCCATCCAGCCAGGGACAACTCTCTTGCTGCCATGGGTTCTTTTACATGCACTAAATGAGGGACCTCATATCTCATCCGAAAGACTAACACCCAGACCACCATTCACGGTCTAGTGGATGGGGGAAGAAAAATTCCGGGTATAAACGGCGGTCAAGCCACCACGCCACTTCGAATCCAGACTTTCCCTGCTTTCTCAGCTGGTGAGTTACCACTAGACCACCAACTTGCAATATCAGCAGAACACAACAATGAGTCTTGGCTAACTAGATCTTATATATGGCACGGTAATAAATTGCCAAATGATTGTAGAGTCAGTTCCTGAGATGTACACAAAGGCTATAACAGTTTGTGAATAAAACCAAGAGACCAAAGACTACCTGAATTAATAGCTGTAGCTCAAAAAAGAAAAGAGGGCATGATTACTGAAGTATTGTCTACCCGTGTTTATTACCGAAATATGATCAACTGCCCTGCATAACTATAATATTATGTATATGATCAACTACCCTGGGTTCATATAATATGTATATAATCAACTACTCTGCGCTTTGATTTGTTGCTTTACAAGATTCAGCGCTATATAAATTCCATTCCATATATCACATATGATTAAGCACCCTGCATATATTACATATATGGTCAACTACCCTGCATATATTATGTATATGATCAACTACCCTGCATATATTATATATATGATCAACTACCCTGCATATATTATATATATGGTCAACTACCCTGCATATATAATATATATGATCAACTACCCTGCATATATAATATATATGATCAACTACCCTGTATATATGATATATATGATCAACTACCCTGCATATATTATATATGTTCAACTACCCTGCATATATTATATATGGTCAACTACCCTGCATATATTATGTATATGATCAACTACCCTGCATATATTATATATATGATCAACTATCCTGCATATATTATATATAGTCAACTACCCTGCATATATTATGTATATGATCAACTACCCTGCATATATCATGTATATGATCAACTACCTTGCATATATTATATATATCATCAATACCATGCATATATTATATATATCATCAACTTCCCTGCATATATTATATATATGAACAATTACCCTGCATATGTTATATATGATCAACTACCATGCATATATAATAATATGATCAACTACCCTGCATATATATTATATATATGATCAACTACCTTGCATATATTATGTATATTACCTGAAGTATTATCCAGTACGGTATAAGGTATTATTTTGTAGGCAAGATGCCTCACTGAGGTCAATGGGACAGAAGGGCTGAGGAACTTGTATAGTATGGAACTCTCTCTCTCTCTCTCTCTCTCTCTCTCTCTCTCTCTCTCTCTCTCTCTCTCTCTCTCCTCTCCTCTCTCCCCTCCTCTCTCATCCTCCACACACACACACACACACACCACACACAAAACTACCCTGCAAATCCCGCCGATACTAATTTTAGCACAGAGGAGGTTGTTTTCTGTTGTAGAGGTCAGTCATCTTAATAAAGGTAGTCTACTGAGACTGTGCTATGATGTGACGTTAAAGAACAATCACTCTGTGAATACATTTATCAGAAGATAATCCATGGTTTTGGAAGCTAATCAGCACTGGCATAATTACCTGGCTGCGTTAATTTCAGATTCACGTCTGACTACCCTTAATAAATAAAAGGACAGTTGATTGTCGATTAAAATCATTACGATGTATATGTCGAGAAACCACAAGTTTCTACACAACCCAAAATAACCCAATATCATTCATCCCCTGTTTTTTCCCCACTAAGATCCCACTGTGAACAAAATCTCTGTACACAGGAAATGTTCAACACTCTTTCTGTTTGATTTGGAAGTTTGCTGATTCAATGTCCTGAACTTTATTTACACACTCTTGGGCAATAGCATTTGGCAACATTATTGAGGAATGTAAACGTTTTCAAAGATGAAAAGACCCCTCTATAGTTTGTATTTGTTATACAACTAAATGCATGTTTTGGGGAAAGTGGTATGAACAACATCATTCATTTAAATCTTTTTTATGTTGGGTGTTCGTTTCTCGGCTACAGCCCTGAAGTTCAACAATGGCTGGAGTTTGTCAATGGACCGTTTTTACCCAGCGTTGAGGTAGCTGTGTTGCGAGGTCGGGGATGTCATAATATTGTTGTTGTTGTTATTTTATTCCTGAGTCCTTCCCTTTCGCACCACATTAGTTTTCAGATTCCTTCTGCCATAGTAATGGGATCCCTGACGTCAGTGAGTGTGAGGTGTTGACGCGTTCTGCATTTCATTCATTCATTCATTCATTCATTCATTCATTCATCCAGTCATTCATTCATCCAGTCACTGATTGGTTGATTGATTGATCGATTCATTCGTTCTGCATTTCATTCATTCATTCATTCATTCATTCATTCATTCATCCATTCCTTCCTTCATTCATTCTTTCATTCAATCATCCAGTCACTGACTCATTGATTGATTGATTGATTGATTTATTGATTCATAACATTCACTGATTCATTGATTGATTGATTGATTCATTCATTCATCCGTTCATTCATCCATCCATTCATTCCTTCATTCCTCAGCTCTCATCTATTGTAGAAGGCAGGCAGACTATACCAGGACGGAAGATAAAACTCCGCTGTCTTTGCTCGTCCTTAGTTGGGGGTCAAAGACGTCATCATAACTGACCCCAAGTGGACACCGAGCTGTCAGCTAGGCCACTGCATAATATATCCTAGTACCGACAGGCAGACACACATGTCGACACTTTGACAACTCTAAGAACCCCCACCCCCACCTCCCCCCCAAAAAACAACAAGCAAACAAAACTAACAAAACAGCAAAGCAACAACAAATGAACTCGAGCCAATAACAACAACAACGACAACAAAACAAGCAACAGCAACAACAAAATTCCCCCAACCTTTTGTTGCGAATCACACATACAACAATTTTTTCATCACAATACTATTCATCATTTTCAAAAATCTGAAAAAAATGAGCATTCAACGTATGACAGTTTAATACCAAACACTTGTCATAGTCGGTAGTTTGTTGTTATTGTTGTTGTTGTTGTTGTTTATCGTTGCTCAACCACAGCTCCCAGGTTTTCCACTAGGTGAGATTTTGCCCCCAAGCGACCAATTCAGCTCCCCACCAGTACAAGACAGCTGCATTCTGACTTCGGGGAGTGTCACAGGCTTGATTCTGAGCTTTGGCATGAAAAAGACAAACAAAAATGAAAAACCACAACCATCACCCTGAGACACAAGATGGAAAGCAGATCTGCAGGCAAGTGAACAGGCAGCATCCACAGCCCGCAAATCCAACATCACTCAGTCCAAGAGTGCTGAATTTAGCACACCCCTTCCTCTTACCTAGTCCAAGTGTGGTGGTCAGTTCCTGCTGTATATAATCAGCACCAGCTGGGATGGGATGGGATGGACAGCAACTGAGAGCAGCTGAAAGTGGAGGGGATGGGGGGGGGGGGGGGGTGGAGGGGTAGTGGAACTGACAACTATGCATCAGAAAGACATCCGAATGTCATGATGTGGATGTGGCATGTTCCGCCCCCACCCCCACCCTCATCCCCACACCCTACACCCCCATCCCCATCTCGTAACGTGTAAGACGTAAGGACCAAAACTTCTGCTTAAGAAGCTGGCTTCTTTTCTGACCAATTTCTGCCGTGGATCCAGCATTGCGTAAACACTGACGATTTCCAAGCAACCCCCCCAAACCCCTTCCCCCCCCCCCCCCCCCCAAAAAAAAAAAAAAAAACATGAACAAAAATCATGAAAAAATCATTGAAAAAAATCATGAAAAAAATCACGAAAACAAAAAACTCATGAAAACAAAAAATCATGAAAACAAAAAAATCCTGAAAAAATCCCCCCGAGCTATGACTCTGAGCGTTGCCAGCACAACGTCCACGCGGACTGAACGGAACGGAACTGAAGCAGGTCATCCACCCGGGGTGTCTGTGGC
>CM054164.1:21677777-21682777 GCA_028751875.1 Rapana venosa
GGAAGGAAAATGAAAGAAAGAAGGAAGAAAGGAAGAAAGGAAGAAAGGAAGAAAGGAAGGAAGAAGGAAGGAAGAAGACGAAAGAAGAAAGATAAAATAAGGGGAGGAGAGAACCCCTGACTAAACACCTAAAGAAAACACCTCCCCTCACACTGCCAAAAACAACAACAATTCATACAAACGCCACTCATAAAAGCAACAATAACACAAAACACCTCTAATCCTTCTCCTCTTCTTCTTCATCTTCACCTATCCTGTACTTTTGTAGACCACAGGGCACCACTGAAGATTTTACAACCAGCTTCCTCCACTAACTTCATTCCCTCCGTGTAGTATATACACATGTAGAAGATCAACATATGCACGTTAAAGATCCCGTCATTTATGTCAGCGTTTTATTTCTTTATTTATTCTTTTATATCGAGGATAATGGAATAAGCACTCATATGCTTTTTTACATCCAATCCCCTTGTGTATGCGGTTTAGTAAATTTTGTCATGTGCTCCCACCGGCACACAATGGCCTACTCTTCCAAAAACTGGAAACGGATTTGACGTGTGCGCAAGATGTTCTGCGTGCTTTCGCACACGGGACCTCAGTTTATAGTCTCATCCTAAGGACTTTTGGGGAGAGTAGAGTCTGCACTGATGTTAACTCCAGCAGAAAATATCCCCTTGAACGGGATTCAAACCCGGGTCGTCAGATTGCGAGCGCAATGGGTTACCACTTCATCCACCACCACCAACAAAAACAAAACATACTTTTAGAAAATGTAAATGAAAAAAACCCATGATAATCCTTGATTTTGAAAAAAAGAAGGTTACATTTTTAAAAGTCTTTTTTTATTGGCACACATACGCCTTTCAAAACAAACAAATGAACTTTCCGACAGGGGCCAGCATATTGAGGGCGGTGGCACCCATCTCCTCTCCCTCACTGCTTTACCTTCCCTGACCCTAAAGAGGGCAGGTATCCATTTACAGCTGGGTGAACTGGGGGACTGTACTGAAGCCGAGGCACGCAAACGGTCACCCATCCAAGTGGTAACCTCGCTCGATGCTGCTTAACATTGGCTTGGGAAAAGCGAGTGGTCTGACCACAGAGCTATCCCGTCCCCTAAATAGATAGATAGTTAAATAGATAGATAAATAGATAGATAGATAGATAGATAGGTATGTAGGTAGAGAGAAATAGATAGATAGATAGATAGAGAGATAGATAGATGGATAGATAGATGGATAGATAGATAGACAGACAGACAGATAGATAGATAGATAGATAGATGAATAGATAGATAGATAGATAGAGAGGTAGAGAGAAATAGGTAGATAGATAGATAAATAGATAGATAGATAGATAGATAGAGAGATAGATAGATGGATAGATAGATAGACAGACAGACAGACAGACAGATAGATAGAGTGATACATAGATAGATAGATGGATAGATAGATAGATAGAAAGAGAGAGAGGTAGAGAGAAAAAGATAGATATATGGATAGAGAGATAGAGAGATAGATGGATAGATAGATAAGTAAGATAAATAGATAGATAGATAGATAGACAGACAGAGATAGATTAGATCAGATTAGATAGATAGATAGACAGACAGACAGACAGAGAGACATATAGATAGATAGATAGACAGACAGCCAGACAGCCAAACAGACAAACAAAACCAACAAAACAAAACCAAACAAACAAAAACACAAAAGAAAGACAACAACCACCACCACCAACACGGAACACCGTTCAGCGCTATATAAATTCCATACATCATAAAATTATTATATCTTCATCATCATCATCATCATCATCATCATCATCATCATCATCATCATCATCATCATCATCATCATCATCATCACATCATCATCAACACCGTACCGGCACTGAAGAGGGCCAAGGCACACAGCACACTGGCCTCCCTCTGGTCTAAGCCCATGGCGCACACAGCGGCAGCCAGGGTGCTCAGCCGCCTCTGGAAATGCTGCACGGCGCCAGAGGCTGGCTCCAGAGGCCAGCGCCACAGCAGACGGAACCTCTGGCAGCCAGGGTCGTAGTGCTGGCAGCTCAGCAGAATCAGCAGGCAGTCGAAGGAGTAGCGGGTGCTGAGCAGGGCGAGGTCTCCTTCGGAGAGTTTCCCTGCAGGGGACAAGACGGGATTTTGTGTAGTTGTGGTTGTGGTGTGGTGTGGTGTGGTTGTGGTGTGGTGTGGTGTGGTGTGGTGTGGTGTGGTGTAGTGTGGTGTGGTGTGGTGTGGTGTGGTGTAGTTGGGGTGTGGTGTGGAGGAGTGGAGTGTGGTGTGGTGTGGTGTGGTGTGGTGTAGTGTGGTGTGGTGTGGTGTGGTGTGGTGTGGTGTAGTGTGGTGTAGTGTGGTGTGGTGTGGTGTGGTGTGGTGTAGTGGAGTGGAGTGGAGAGGGTGTGTAGTGTAGTGTGGTGTGGTGTGGTGTGATGTAGTGTGGTGTGGTGTAGTGTGGTGTGGTGTGGTGTGGTGTAGTGTGGTGTAGTGTGGTGTAGTGTGGTGTGGTGTAGTGTGGTGTGGTGTGGTGTGGTGTGGTGTAGTGTGGTGTAGTGTGGTGTAGTGTGGTGTGGTGTGGTGTGGTGTGGTGTAGTGGAGTGGAGCGGAGAGGAGTGTAGTGTAGTGTGGTGTGGTGTGGTGTGATGTAGTGTGGTGTGGTGTAGTGTGGTGTGGTGTGGTGTGATGTAGTGTGGTGTGGTGTGGTGTAGTGTGGTGTGGTGTGGTGTGGTGTGGTGCGGTGTAGTGTGCTGTAGTGTGGTGTGGTTTGGTGTAGTGTGGTGTGGTGTGGTGTGGTGTGTGGTGTAGTGTGGTGTAGTGTGGTGTGGTGTGGTGTAGTGTGGTGTGGTGTGGTGTGGTGTAATGTAGTGTGGTGTGGTGTGGTGTGGTGTGATGTAGTGTGGTGTGGTGTGGTGTGATGTAGTGTGGTGTGGTGTAGTGTGGTGTGGTGTGGTGTGGTGTGGTGTAGTGTGGTGTAGTGTGGTGTGGTGTGGTTGTGGTTGTGGTGTGGTGTGGTGTAGTGTGGTGTGGTGTGGTGTAGTGTGGTGTGGTTGTGGTGTGGTGTGGTGTGGTGTAGTGTGGGTGTGGTGTGGTGTGGTGTGGTGTGTGGTGTTGTGTAGTGTGGTGTGGTGTGTGTGGTGTGTGTGTGTAGTGTGGTGTGGTTAGTGTGGTGTGGTGTGTTGGGTTGTGGTGTGGTGTAGTGTGGTGTGGTTGTGGTGTGTGGTGTGGTGTGTGGTGTGTGTGGTGTGTGTGGTGTGGTGGTGTGTGTTGTGGTGTGTGGGTGTGGTGTGGTGTGGTGTGTGTGTGGTGTGGTGTGAGTGTGGTGTAGTGTGGTGTGGTGTGGTGTGGTGTGTGTGGTGTGGTGTGTGTGGTGTGGTGTTGTGGTGTGTGTGTGGTGTGGTGTGTGTGTGTGTAGTGTGGTGTGTGGTGGGTGGTGTGTGGGTGTGTGGTGTGGTTGGTGTGTATGTGGTGTGGTGTGGTGTGAGTGTGTGGTGTGGTGTTGGTGGGTGGTGTGGTGTGGTGTGGTTGTGGTGTGGTGTGTGTGTGTGTGGTGTGTGTGGTTGTGTGTGGGTGTGTGTGGTGTAGTGGGTGTGGTTGGTGTGGTTGTGGTGTAGTGTGGTGGTAGTGTGTGGTTTGTGTGTGTGTGTGGTGTGTGTGGTGTAGTGTGGTGTGTGTGGTGTAGTGTGGTGTGGTGTGTGGTGTTGTGTAGTGTGGTGTGGTGTGTGTGTGTGTGGTGTGTGTGTGGTGTGGTGGTGGTGGGGTGTGGTGTGTGTGGTGTGATGTAGTGTGGTGTGGTGTAGGTGGTGTGGTGTGTGTGTGGTGTAGTGTGGTTGTGTGTGGTAGTGTGGTGTGGTTGTGGTGTGGTGTGGTGTGTGTGTGGTATGTGGTGTGGTGTGTTTTGTGTGTGTGTGGTTGTGGTGTGGTGTGGTGTGTGTAGTGGGTGGGGGGGGGTGGGTGGGTGGTGTGTGTGTGGTGTGGTGTGGTGGGGTGTGTGGGAGGGTGGTGGGTGTGGGTGGGTGGGGTGGGTGGGTGTAGTTGGTGGGTGTGGTTGGTGGGTGTGTGTGGTGTGTGGTGTGGTGTGGTGTGTGTGTGGTGTGGTGGGTTGTGGTGTGTGTGTGTGGGTGGTGTGGGTGTGTGTGGGTGGGTGGGTGTGGTGTGGTGGGGGGGGTGTGGTGGTGTGGGTGGTGGTGGTTGTGTGGTGTGGGGGTGTGTGTGGTGTGGTGTGGTGTGGTGTGTGTGTTGTGTGGGTGTGGTGTGGTGGGTGTGGTGTGTGTTTGTGGTGTGTGTGTGTGGTGTGTGGGTGGTGTGGTGTGGTGTTGGGGGGTGGTGTGTGGGTGGGTGGGGGGTGGGTGTGGTGTGGTTGGGTGTGTGTGGTTGTGTGGTGTGGTGTGGTGTGGTGTGGGGTGTGGGGTGTGTGTGTGTTGGTGTGGTGTTGTGTTTGGTTGTGTGGGGGTGTGTGGTGTGGTGGGTGTGGGGTGTGTAGTAGTGGTGTGTTGTGTGGGTTGGGTGTGAGTGAGTTGGGTGGTGTGTGTGTTATGTGGGTGGTGTGGTGTGGTGGTAGGTGGTGTTGTGGTTGTGTGTGTGTGGGTGTGGTGTAGTATAGTAGTTAAGGTGGTGTGGTGTGTGTGTGTATGTGGTGTAGTTGAGTGTATAGTAGTGTGTGTAGTGTGGTGTGTGTAGTGTGTGTAGTTTAGTGTGGTTGTGTGGTGTGAAGTGTTGTTATTGTTAGTGGGTGGGGTGTGTTGGGTGATGTGTTGGTGGGGTGGGGTGTGGGTGTGTGTGTGGGTGGGGTGGGTGGTGGTGGTGGGGTGGGGGTGGTGTGTAGTGTGGTGTGTGTGTGGGTGTGGTGGTGTAGTGTAGTGTATGTAGTGTGTAGTGTAGTGTGGTGGGGGGGATGTCAGTGGTCGGAGTTTCGTTGAGGGTGGTGGTACGTTGGATGGGTGGCGTTTGGCGTTGGTTCGCCATTGCTAGTTCACGCAGT
>CM054164.1:21685277-21687777 GCA_028751875.1 Rapana venosa
AAGGGCTACAGAATAAGCATTCACATCATTTTTTTTCATGAAACCAGACAGAGAGAGAGAAAGAGAGAGAGAGAGAGAGAGAGAGAGAGAGAGAGAGAGAGAGAGAGAGAAGAGAGAGAGAGAGAGAGAGAGAACGAGGGAGAGAGAAAGAGAGAGAGAAAACGAGAGAGAAAGAGAGAGAAAGAGAGAGACACACACAGAGACAGAGACAGAGAGACAGACAGACACAGAGAAAGAGACAGAGACGCACAGAGACAGAGACAAAGAGACAGACAGAGACAGACAGACACAGAGAAAGAGAAAGAGACGCACAGAGACAGACAGAGACAAAGAGACAGACAGAGACAGACAGACACAGAGAACGAGAAAGAGACGCACAGAGACAGAGACAAAGAGAGACAGAGACAGACGGACACAGAGAAAGAGACAGAGACACAGAGAGAGACAGCGACAGAGAGACAGAGACAAAGAGACAGACAGAGACAGACAGACACAGAGAAAGAGACGCACAGAGACAGAGACAAAGAGACAGACAGACAGACAGACACAAAGAACGAGAAAGAGACGCACAGAGACAGAGACAAAGAGACATACAGAGACAGACACAGAAAAAAAGACAGAGACACACAGAGAGCGACAGCGACAGAGAGACAGAGACAAAGAGACAGAGACAGACAGACACAGACAGACACAGAGAAAGAGACGCACAGAGACAGAGACAAAGAGACAGACAGACAGACAGAAAGACACAGAGAAAGAGAAAGAGACGCACAGAGACAGAGACAAAGAGACAGACAGACAGACACGGAAAAAGAGACAGAGACAGAGAGAGAGAGAGAGAGAGAGAGAGAGACAGCGACACAGAGAGACAGAGAGACAAAGAGACAGACAGACATACTCCTATATCATTGTGAACAGAGGAGGGCAGACACTCAAACGATCAAATCCTAACAACAGCCATTACACACTGGCCTGCCTGCTCTCTTGACAGAGAACTTTACAGTCTGCACGTCTCCCCACGGGATAGCTCAGTGGTCGGAGCACTGGCTTTCCCCCAGCCAAGTTAAGCAGCGTCGAGCGTGGTTACCAGTTGGATGGGTGACCGTTTGCGCGCCTTGGCTTCAGTACAGTTCCCCCAGTTCACCCAGCTGTAAATGGGTACCTGCCCTCTTTAGGGTCAGGGAAGGTAAAGCAGCGAGGGAGAGGAGATGGGCGCCGCCCTCAATATGTTGGCCCTAGAGAAGTGAGGTCTCTGACGCCTCGCTTCCCTACGACCTTATAGGTTATGGGACTCCTTTACCTTTACGTCTCCCCACAGTGGCAAAGACCTGCCTCCAAATGTCTCCTTAAGTAAATCGCCATTTATTTCAAAACTTGCCGCATTTGTTTTTCTTGGGAGGAGGAGTGGGTGGGCAGGGGGGGGGGGGGGGGGGGGGGTAGGAGGGGTTGGACGTCATTATTGTGGACAGGCCTGTTTTGCACAGACAGATAACTTTGGTTGGTTTTTAAAACTTTAAAGAAAAAAAGATTTTTACAAGTACACTTAAACTCAATTTTCTTTGGGTGGTGGTTGTTGTTGTTGCTTAAATAACAAGGAAGCTCGTTATTATGAATTTTTAAAAAAAGTCTAACAGAAGAATTTTATGTTGGGAAAATTTAATGTCTGGCTTAGTTCTCTTGTGGGGCATGCCCGGGTCATGTCAGTTTAGAGAGCATCCCCACCTTCTGGAAATTCTGTGCTCGGAATTCCCTCTTTTCTATCCCTCTCTTTGTGCCTGCCTTGTTCCTTTTCTTTCTGTCACTTCTTTCTTTGTCTATTTTCTGCCTTCCTGGTTCATTCTCCTGCCTTTTTTCCCCCGAGAAAGAGTTTAAAGATAACGATTCTCCCTCATGCTGAAGTCGGATGCGCTGGGCCTTACTTGTCAGGCGCTTAACGGCAGTGCAACGCATTGTTGCGCATATGACAGACAACAATAGTTGCTACCTGAACGTTTGACGACAACGACGACGACGAAGAACAATAAAAAGAATTGCGAAGAAGAATTGCAAAGAAGAAAATTGCAAAGAAGAATTGCAAAGAAGAAGAAGAAGAAGAAGAAAAGAAGAAGAAGAAAAAGAAGAAGAAGAAAAAGAAGAAGAAGAAGAAAGAATTGCAAAAAAGAAGAAGAAGAAGAAGAAGAAGAAGAAGAAGAGAAGAAGAAAAGAAGGAGAGAGAAGAATCGAAGAGAAGAGAAGAATGCGAAGAAGAAGAAGAATGCGAAGAAGAATTGCGAAAGAAGAGAAGGACAAGAAGAAGAATTGCGAAGAAGAATACGAAGAAGAATTGCGAAGAAGAATTGCGAAGAAGAAGAATGCGAGAGAAGAAGAAAGGAAAGAAGAATTGCGAAGAAGAAAGAATGGAGAGAAGAAGAAGAATTGCGAAGAAGAAGAAGATTGCGAAGAAGAAAAGAATGCGAAGAAGAATGAAGAATGCGAAGAAGAAGAATTGCGAAGAAGAAAA
>CM054164.1:21692777-21715277 GCA_028751875.1 Rapana venosa
GCATGACATATTTAATTTCAAAAATGATTCTAGATACTTTCTTGGAATTTGGGGATTTGATAGCATACAGTACCGACTTGGAGTCTACACAAAGTAAGATAGGAATGATGGGAAATACAAAATCATTCGTGTGTGTATGTGTGTGTGTGTGGTGTGTGTGTGTGTGTGTGTGTGTGTGTGTGTGTGTGTGTGTGTGTGTGTGTGTGTTTGTTTGAGTGTGATAAACTATGTATATGTACACACATAATATTCGTGTATGTATGTGTGTGTGTGTGTGCGTGTGCGTGCGTGCGTGCGTGTGCGTGCGCGCGCGCGCGCGCGTGTGTGTGTGTTTGAACCTTGTAACCTGCATGCCTGCTTGCCTGCGCGCACATGAACCTGCAAAGTGTGTGCAGAAGTAAAAAACAACAACACACAACCACAACCAACCAAACCAAACCAACACCACAACCACAACCCCAACCACAACCACAACCCCCCAACCAAGCCTGACCTGCCATCTGCGTCATGAAGGTCTTTGTCAGCAGGGACAGGGGCAGATGCTGATGACGCAGCGTGGCCAGCAGTCCTGGCCCCCCTTGACCCCCGTCCTGCTGCACAGCAGACAGACCAGGAAGGAAGGAAGGAAGGAAAGGAGGTCAGCGAGGAATGCAACAACAACAGTGGGAAATAGAATAAGATAGAATAGAAAAAGAAGAGAGAAAATAGAATGGTGTGAAATAGAATAAGATGGAATGAAAAGAGATAAAAATAGAATAGTATGAAATAGAATAAGATAGAATAGAATCTGACGACCCGGGTTCGATTCCCGTTCAAGGGAATATTTTCCCCTGGAGTTAACATCAGTGCAGACTCCACTCTCCCCCCAAAGTCCTTCGGATGAGACTATAAACCGAGGTCCCGTGTGCGAACGCATGCAGAACATCTTGCGCACACGTTAAATCCTGTTCCGCTTTTCGGAAGAGTAGCCATTGTGAGCCGGTGGAAACATGACAAAATTTACAAAACCGCATACACACGGGGACTGGATGTAAAAAAAAGCACGGGTGCTTATTCCATTATCTTCGATATAGAAAAAAAAGATAGAACAAAAAAGAGAAAATAAAATAGTATGAAATAGAATAAGATAGAATGAAAAAAAGAATATAGAATAGTATGAAATAGAATAAGATAGAATATAAAAATAGTATGAAATAGAATAAGATAGAATGAAAAAGATAAAATAGAACAGTATGAAATAGAGTAAGATAGAATTTAAAAAAACACCCAACAGTATGGAATAGAATAAGATAGAATAAAAAAGAGAAAATAGTATGAAATAGAATAAGATGGAATGATAAAGATAAAATAGAACAGTATGAAATAGAGTAAGATAGAATTTTAAAAAACACCCAACAGTATGGAATAGAATAAGATAGAATAAAAAAGAGAAAATAGTATGAAATAGAATAAGATGGAATGATAAAGAGAAAATAAAATAGTATGATATAAAATAAGGTAGAATGAAAAAGATAAAATAGAATAGTGTGAAATAGAATAAGATAGAATGAAAAAGATAAAATAGAATAGTGTGAAATAGAATAAGATAGAATGAACAAAGATAAAATAAAATAGTATGAAATAGAATAAGATATAATTAAAAAACAACAACAATATGAAATAGAATAAGATATAATTAAAAAAACAACAGTATGAAATAGAATAAGATAGAATGGAAAAAGAGAAAAAAAAATAGTATGAACTAGAATAAGATAGAATGAAAAGGAGAAAATAGAATAGTATGAAATAAAATAAGATAGAATAGAAAAAGAAAACATAGAAATGAAAAAGGATAAAATAAAATAGTACGAAATAGAATAAAAAAAAGTAGTATGTTCTTTCGAGCCAGAAGGCCCATAGAGCCAGAGCTTATCCCGGTTTCTGTAGCGTTAAGCGAACTGATGGTTTTTCACCACCCCTGTGACAGGACGCTAGTCTGTCGCCAGATACTTCCCCAGCAGAGCTGGTACCCACTTGTACACCTGGGTGGAGTGAGGAAAATAGGAGTAAAGTGTCTTTCCCAAGGACACAACACCGAGCCGAGCGGGGATCGAACCCGCGACCTCTGGATCACGAGTTGACCGCCTAAACCGCTCGACCACGGTGCCTCATCGAAATAGAATAAAATAGAAAGACAAAGATATAATAAAATAGTGTGAAATAGAATAAGATAGAATGAAAAAGAGAAAATAAAACAGTACGAAATAGAATAAGATAGAATTAAAAAAACACCCCAGTATGGAATAGAATAAGATAGAATAGAAAAAGATAAAATAAAGTAGTATGGAATAGAATGAGATGGAATGAAAAAATATAAGATAGTATGAAATAGAATAAGATAGAACTAAAAAGATAAAATAAAATAGTGTGAAATAGAATAAGATAGAATGAAAAAGAGAAAATAAAATAGTATGAAATAGAATAAGATAGAACGAAAAAGATAGAATAAAATAGTATGAAATAGAATAAGATAGAATAGAAAAATATCAAAGAAAATAGAATAAAAAGATATATTAACACAACTAAAATAAGATAGAATAAAAAATAAAGAAAATAAGCCAAAATGGAATAAAGGAAAATATAATAGAATAATATAGAATTGGAAAAAAAGAACATGATAGAATAAAAAAAAAACCCCAGATAAAATGCAACAAAATAAAACAGAATCAGATAGAACAGAAAAAGAGGACAAAATGATACGAAATAAGATAGAAGAAAACAGAAAAAAGAGATAAAATAGAACGAAATAAAATAGAATAAGATAGAATAAAAAAAGAGAATAAGATCACATAAATTGAAATAGAGCAAGATAGAAGAAAAAAGATAAACAAAACAATAAGAATAAAGTAAACTTTTAAAAATAGTATAAAAAAATTAATTTTTTTATTCTTATATTTTGAGGATAAAAAAAGATAGAATAAAAGATAAACTAAAAGAAAAACAGCAAATGAAAAAAGAAAAAGATAAAATAGAATAAAACAAAAACAAATTAAAAAAACTAGAATAAGAAAACATAAATCAAACGAGAATAGAATGAAATGAAGCAAAACGAAATAAGATAAAATAGAATAAAAACAAAATAGAATAGAATTAGATAGAGTAAAAAAAAAGATAAAATGAAATAAAATGAAAAAGAAAATAAAAAACGAATAAGATGAAGCAAAATGAGTAAGATAAAATGAAATAAGACAAAATAAAATAGATTAAGATCGAATAAATTAAAATAAAGCAAATGAAAACAGGAATAACATGAAGTAAAATGAAATAAAATGAGAAAAAAATGAAACAAAATAAAATAATAAAGCAAATAAAAACAGGAATAAGAGGAATGAAAATGAAATCAGATAAAAGAAAAGAAAAGAAAATAGAATAAAAAAAGATTCAAATGACAAAAACATAAAGCAAATAAAACAAGAACAAGGTGAAGCAAAATGAAATAAAATGAAAAAAATATTAAACAAAATAAAAAAGAATTTTTGATTATTTTTTAAAATTTGTTTATTTCGAGGATAATGGAATAAGCACTGATGTGTTTTTGTTTCATTTAGTCCCCGTATGTATGCAGTTTTGTCAATTTTGTCATCCGTGGGGCACACAATGGACTACTTTTCCAAAAAAGCGGAACGGGTTTTAACGTGGGCGCAAGATGGTCTGCGTGCGTTCGCACACGGGACCTCGGTTTATAGTCTCATCCGAAGGACTTTTGGGGGAGAGGGGAGTTGGCACTGACATAACTCCAGACGAAAATATCCCCTTGAACGAGAATCGAACCGGGTCAGCAGATCAAGAAAACATCACTCTATCAGGTCCGGGTTTTTTTCTTTTAGTTTATTTTTTATTCTTTCTTATTCTATTTTTTTTATTATCCTCAAAATATAAGAATAAATAAGATAGACCAACAAGATTGAAATATTAAGAAAACATAAAGCACATGAAAAAAGAATAAGATGAAGTAAAATCAAATAAAATGAAATAGAATTTTTTAAAAATGAAAAAGAACAATTTAGATTTTTTTAATTAAAAAAATAAGTTAAACTACATTAAAGTAAACGAAAAAAAAATGAAGTAAAATGAAATAAGATAAAACACAACAAAACGGAATAAAATATGATAAAACACAACAAATAAAATATGATGAAATACAATACAATAAAATATGATGAAATACAATACAATAAAACATGATCAAATACAATACAATAAAATATGATGAAATACAAAACAATAAAATATTATGAAACACAATACAATAACATATGATAAAACACAATAAATAAAATATGATGAAAAATATGATGAAACACAATAAATAAAATATGATGAAACACAATACAATAACATTTTGATGAAATACAATACAATAAAATATGACGAAACACAATACCATTAAATATGATGAAATACAATAAATAAAATATGATGAAACACAATAAATAAAATATGATGAAACACAATACAATAAAATATGATGAGATACAATACAATAAAATATGATGAAATACAATACAATAAAATATGATGAAATACAATACAATAAAATATGATGAAACACAATACAATAAAATATGATGAAATACAATAAATAAAATATGATGAAATACAATACAATAAAATATGATGAAACACAATACCATTAAATATGATGAAATACAATACAAAAAAATATGATGAAATACAATACAATAAAATATCATGAAACACAATACAATAAAATATGATGAAACACAATACAAAAATATGATGAAACACAATACAATAAAATATGATGAAACACAATACAATAAAATATGATGAAATACAATACAATAAAATATGATGAAATACAATACAATTAAATATGATGAAACACAATACAATAAAATATGATGAAACACAATAAATAAATATGATAAAACACAATACAATAAAATATGATGAAATACAATAAATAAAATATGATGAAACACAATACAATAAAATATGATGAAATACAATAAATAAAATATGATGAAATACAATACAATAAAATATGATGAAACACAATACCATTAAATATGATGAAATACAATACAATAAAATATGATGAAATACAATACAATAAAATATCATGAAACACAATACAATAAAATATGATGAAACACAATACAAAAATATGATGAAACACAATACAATAAAATATGATGAAACACAATACAATAAAATATGATGAAATACAATACAATAAAATATGATGAAATACAATACAATTAAATATGATGAAACACAATACAATAAAATATGATGAAACACAATAAATAAATATGATAAAACACAATACAATAAAATATGATGAAATACAATAAATAAAATATGATGAAACACAATACAACAAAATATGATGAGATACAATACAATAAAATATGATAAAATACAATAAATTATGACATACAATACAATTAAATATGATGAAATACAACACAATAAAATATGATGAAACACAATACAATAAAATATGATGAAACACAATAAATAAATATGATAAAACACAATACAATAAAATATGATGAAACACAATACACTAAACTATGATGAAATACAATAAATAAAATATGATGAAATACAATACAATAAAATATGATGAAATACAATACAATAAAATATGATGAAACACAATACAATAAAATGTGATGAAACACAATACAATATGATGAAATACAGTACAATAAAACATGATGAAACACAATACAACAAAATATGATGAAATACAATAATTAAAATATTATGAAATCCAATTCAATAAAATATGATGAAACACAAAACAATAAAATATGATGGAACACAATACAATAAAATGTGATGAAATACAATAAATAAAATATGATGAAATACAATACAATTAAATATGATGAAACACAATACATAAAATATGATGAAACACAGTACAACAAAATATGATGAAACACAATACAATAAAATATGATGAAACACAATACAATAAAATATGATGAAATACAATAAAATATGATTAAACACAATACAATAAAAAGTGATGAAATGCAATGCAATAAAATATGATGAAACACAATACAAAAAAAAGATGAAACACAATACAATAAAATATGATGAAACACAATACAATAAAATATGATGAAATGAAACAAAATACGATAAGATAAAAGTAGAATAACATGAAGCTAAACAAAACAATGGAGGCACCGTGGTCGAGTGGTTTAGGCGGTCAACTCGTGATCCAGAGGTCGCGGGTTCGATCCCCGCTCGGTTCGGTGTTGTGTCCTTGGGAAAGACACTTTACTCCTATTTTCCTCACTCCACCCAGGTGTACAAGTGGGTACCAGCTCTGCTGGGGAAGTATCTGGCGACAGACTAGCGTCCTGTCACAGGGGTGGTGAAAAACCATCAGTTCGCTTAACGCTACAGAAACCGGGATAAGCTCCGCCTCTATGGGCCTTCTGGCTCGAAAGAACATACTTTTTTTTAAAAACAAAACAAAGTAATGTAGAACGAAAAAAAAGAAATAAATAAAATTTTTAAAAGAGCACAAAATAAAACGGATTGAAATAAAGAAACCAAAAGTAAAACAAAGTAAGATGAAATAATAAAGTAAGATTTTTAAAAAGGGATTAAAATATACTGAAATTTGTACAACATAATAGAATTTTTAAAATGAAATAAGATGAAATAAAAACAAAACAGAATAATAGAAGCTAAATCAAAACAGAATGAAATAATTATATGAACAGAAATGAAATGGAAAGCACACATTGAAAGATAAGAAAATAAAGCAAACGGTATAGACCCATAGAAGTTAAAGTCAAATAAAATGAAATAAAGACCATTAGAAAATATAATATGATAAAACATACAATTGAAATAAAATAAACAAATAACAAAATGGTAATCAAGAAATCAAAATAAGACAGAACAGGTTACAGTAAAACAAAATCAGACAAACTCAACAAATTACACTAAATTTTCTGAACTGAACTAAACTAAACCAAACTAAATTTATCAAACTAAACTAAGCAAAACTAATCATTCTAAAATGACTGAACCAGACTAAAGAGATCTAAGTTAACTAAACTAAACTTAATTTACCAAAGGAAACTAACTAGAATAAAACGAATTAAATTGAACTACACTAAACTAAATCGACTGAACTAGCTTAAACAAAACTAAGTCAATTATTTTATTTATTTAATTAATTTATTTATTCTTTTATATCGAGGATAATGGAATAAACACTTATTGCTTTTTTTTACATCCAGTCCCCGTGTGTATGCGGTTTTGTAAATTCTGGCATCTGTTCCCATCGGCACACAATGACCTACTCTTACGAAAAGCGGAACAGGATTGAACGTGTGCGCAAGGTGTTCTGCGTGCGTTCGCACACGGGGCCTCGGTTTATAGTATCATCCAGACTTTTGGGGAGAGTGGAGTCTGCACTGATGTTAACTCCAGGGGAAAATATCCCCTTGAACGGGAATAGAACCCGGGTCGTCAGATTGCGAGCGCAATGTTCTAACCACTAGGCTATCCCGTCCCCACATTTTCACTGAACCAGAGTAAACAAACCTAAGTTAAGTAAACTAAACTTAATTTACGAAATAAAACTAACTGGAATAGAACTAATTAAATTAAACTACACTAAACTAAACTGACTGAACTAGCTTAAACAAAACTAAGTAAATTAAACTTAACTTACGAAACGAAACTAACTGGAATAAAACTAATTAAATTAAACTAAACTGACTGAACTAGCTTAAACAAAACTGAGTAAATTAAACTTAACTTACGAAACTAAACTAAATTGAATTAAAAGTAATTAAACAAAACTACACTTAAGTAAACACAACAAAATGCACTTACTAATGAACCACTTCCTTTTTTCACTTAAAACCAAAGGATTTTTTTCCCACAAAAAATAACCAGCCTTTTTCCTGCCTCATAAAAACGACACCAAAGTTGACAACAGTGCTCTGTTTTGTCTCTTTGGTCTGTCTGTTATATTCACACGCACAAAAAGATTGTTCCTTGACGTTTTTTGTTTGTTTTTGTTTGTTTGTTTTTTGTTTGTCTGTTTTTTGTTTGTCTGTTTTTTGATTGTCTGTTTTTTGTTTGTCTGCTTTTTGTTTGTTTTTTTGTTTTGGTTTGTCTGTTTGTTTGTTTGTTTTTTTTGTTTTTTGTTTGTCTGTTTTTTTGTTTGTCTGTTTTTTTGTTTGTCTGTTTTTTGATTGTTTTTTGATTGTCTGTTTTATTGTTGCCTGTTTTTTGTTTGTCTGTTTTTTGTTTGTCTGTTTTTTGTTTGTCTGTTTTTTGATTGTCTGTTTTTTGTTTGTCTGCTTTTTGTTTGTTTTTGTTTTGGTTTGTCTGTTTGTTTGTTTGTCCGTTTTTTGTTGTTTTTTTTTTTGTTTGTCTGTTTTTTTGTTTGTCTGTTTTTTGATTGTCTGTTTTTTGTTTGCCTGTTTTTTGTTTGTCTGTTTTTTTGTTTGTCAGTTTTTTGTAGTATGTTTTTTGTTTGTCAGTTTTTTGTAGTATGTTTTTTGTCTGTCAGTTTTTTTGTAGTATGTTTTTTGTTTGTCAGTTTTTTGTTTGTATGTTTTTTGTTTGTCGGTTTTTTGTTTGTCAGTTTTTTGTTTGTATGTTTTTTTTTTTGTCAGTTTTTTTTTTGTCGTTTTTTGTTTGTCTGTTTTTTGTTTTTGTTTTTTTTTTTTGTTTGTTTTTTGTTTTTTTTTCTTTTCCTTGGCTAGAGCTCAAAGGGATTTCCCAAAGGGTGAGATTTTGCGTACGCGACGCTTTCCCCTTTAAAGGGGGTTTTTGCGCTTTTCCCGACCCCGGGGGAATGCCGGTTCAAACAACGGGGACCCAGTGGCCATGCATTTTTTGTTGGAAATATGGATCTTTCCCTTTTTGGCAAAAACGGCATACTTTTCCCTAAAACCCGAAGGGTTTTTTTTTTAAAACGTGTGGCAAAATGTTCTGCGGGGTGTTCGCACACGGAGCTTTTGGTTTGTAATAGTCTCCCCCCAAAAGGGGGAAAGGGGAGGGAGTCGGGGGTTTTTTTAAAATTTCCAGGATACTTTCCAAGTAGATTTTGGGGCGGGATAGCTCGTGGTGGGAAAGAAATCGTTTTCCCCCCCCACCCAAAGGGTTTAAGGCAGCGTCGAGCGGGGTTTTTCCAATTGGAGGGGTTTGCCCTTTTTGCGCGCCTTGGCTTCAGTAATTTTCCCCCCGTTAAACCCACCCTGGTAAATTGGGTGCCTGCCCTCTTTTGGGTCGGGGGTGGTAAAGCGGGAAGGGAGAGGGATGGGCGCCCCCCTTAAATTTTTGCGGGCCCCTTAAAAGGGGGTGAGGTCTTGACGCCTCGCCCCCCTTACAAACCTTAAAAGGTTTTTTGGGCCCCCCTTTCCCTTTCCCCTTTTAAACTACTTTTAAAAAAGGCGCAACGATTTTTTTAACTTTGGTGCAAAAAGTGTTCGCATTTGTCCCGGGAGTTTTGGGGTTTATAATCTAGTTTAAACCTGGGGGAAATTTTGGGGTTGGGCAGAGTCGTATGGGGGTTCCTGAAAGGGGGGGGAAAAATCCCCCCAATTTGTGGGGGGGGGGGGGGGGGGGGGGGGTTTCCCCCCGGGGGGCCGTTGGTCACGGGGTTCAACGCTTTTAACCCCCTATTCCCCCCCCCCTCTCCCCCCCTTCCCCCACTTCCCCCCCCCCCCTTTCCCCATTCAGGGGAAAATTCTTTGGGCACGGCACCCAAATTTTGTTCCAGCAGTGGGGCCCGGGTTAAAATGTACTTAGGGGGACCCAAATTTCTCCAGGTAGCGGATGGATGGGGGGTTTAATTGTTCGGGTTTCATCCATGGCTCGGTTAGTTTTTCCCAAAAAAGGCGGTTATGGGGTTTTTTGGGTTTTGTGAAACCAATGCCCAACTGAAATTTCCTCTGGAAAGGGGACAAAAACCCAATCCCCCCATCAGCTTAAAAAATTCTGATGATGCGTTCCCTGGTCATTTAACGGGTTAATTTTTTTGTTCGATGTGTTTGCGGGAGGGGTTACCCCGTGGCCCCGGACCCACCGTTTTTCCCCCACCCCAATTTTTAAGCAGCGTCGACCCGGGGTTTTCCCCGTTGGGGGGTTGACCGGTTTTGCGCCCCCTTGGATTTTGTTTTTTTTCCCCCGTTTCACCCAGCTGAAAAGGGGGTTTTTTCCCTCTTTGGGTAAGGGAAGGTAAGACGGGGAGAGGGTTGGGCGCCACCCCCCTCAAAAGGGCGGGCCCCCTAGGAAGTGAGGCCCTCGGGTGCCCCCGCTCCCTACGACCTTATAGGTTTTGGGATCTTTTAACCTTCCTTTCCCTTTTGGGCATGGGGAAAAGTGGACCTTTAAAGCGACATTGAAAGAAGGAAAACAGGGGGTTTTGGAGATGAGATGCTTTCGAAAACTCCTTATTTATCCCCTTTACAGAGATCCATTCACTAGAAAGGGAAGAAAAAACCCAAAAATTAAAAAAACGCGTACTATGAAGAGCTCCTGATTAAGTGGAAAAAATAAAAACCCAAAATGAAGTGGATGGGCACGCCCAACAAAATTTGGTTTGGGCCCCAAGACTGCCCCAAACGGGGAAAACCATTACAAGGGGGAGCAAAGAGGCAGACGGGAAAAACCGAGGGGAAGACAACATCAGAAAAGGGAATGGCCTTGAGGGGGAAGGGACTTGCTACAGAAAGCGGGAAAAACCTTTAAAAAATTTGAGGGGGGAATGGGGTTGAAAAATTCTTCGTGGTGCCCCCAAGGGCCCTACTCGAACGGGTTGGTGAAGGTAAAATGAGTTTGTACGTTTTTTGCCAGGGGAATTTGGGGTTTTTTGATCTTCTTCGGGGGAATGGAACCCGATGTTTTTGGGTTTTGACCCCAGTGGACAGTTTCTTGGTGGTGGGGGTTTCCTAAAAAGGTAACCTGTCTGCCTAAAAAGCAAAAAAGTCTATGGGTGGATCTTTGGGTTTTAGGGTTACATGTTGCCTTTTAAAAGCCTTTAAAGTATGGTTCAACCCCTTTTTTTTTTGTGTGGGGTTAAAGAAAGTTTTTCTTGTAACTGTAGTTGTTGTATTTTTTAAATTCTTTGATTTATTTTGGGCCTTATAACTTGAAACGCAGCCCAAAAAAATTCCAATTCTGCGAAAAACCCAAAAAAAACAAACCCCTCTCTCAAGACCCCAAAAACCCAACGCCAACAGGAGTTCCCTTTGGGCTTCCCCCTTTCCTCCCCTTTCCAGATTTGGGGGCCCAGTTTTTTTTGGGGGCCCTTTTCCACGTCTTTCTTCAGCTGGGCCCAAAGGGGCCAGGCCCCAGACCCGGGACAAAAAACTGGCTGCTGCTGTTGCTGCTGGGGAAACCTGGCCCTTTGTTCCCCGACCCACAGTCCCCTTCGACCTCAGGGTTTGACAGTGCTAAGCCCAGCCGCTGAGGACTCCTTCCCGGAGGGCCTTTTGGAGGCAGCACAGTCTTCAGGCGGGGCGGGGCTGCCTCCCCTGAGTGCCCTTTACCTAAGCGCGCGTCCTTATCGCCCCTGCGTCGGGGTTTTGTTGTTTTTTTTTGGTCTTTCCCATCTTGCGCGGTTGCGGGTCAGGTTAAAAAAGGGTTGTGAGACCCTGTTGGGGGGCCGTTTGTGCCGGACAGTGTGATTTGGGTGTGATAGTGCAGGTGTGGGGAAAAGGATTGGGACAGGGGGGGTTTGTTTTGGTTTTGGGGGAAGGGAGTGTTCCTGTCCGAGGAAGAAGCCTCTCTGTCTTGGGGGCGCCCCCCTTTCATGTTTTTTTTTAAAGGGGCCCCAGGGGTCTCTTACCCCAGGGGAAACCAGGATTTTTTGGTGGCGTATTTGCAGGGCCTCTCTGTGCAAAAGGCTTTCTCTGTGCCCCGCAGCGTACGGGCACAGGGTCTGCACCCAACGGGCCCCAAACGCTGAGCTCCCTGCTTCGGGCCCTACCCCAGGTGGGACTTTCTCACTGTATTTTAAAAATTGCCCGGCCCTTTTCCGGCCCCCATCGGGGAAAGAAACACGTTTTTCCTCTTAGCCCGGGTTTACTTTTTGTGGGGTCTGAAAGAAAGGGTCCCCCGTGGCCCGGACCTGGAGGGGGGATGACCCTAAAACGACTCCCGTCCCCAGTCCCGGAAAGTAACTTCTGGGAAGGGGGAAACGCCCCTGTGGGAGGGGGGTTGCCCTGTGGTTTGACCCTGGAAAAGGGGTCACGGGTATCCCCGCCAGGGGCCAGTCCCCGAATGGAGGACTGGGCGTGATTCTTCCCGGACGCTGATGCGGGTGACGGTTCGGGGGGATGACACGGCCCGGAGGGTGACTGCAGCGGGGAAAAGGACAGGTTTTTTTGGGTTTAAAGGCTGAGGTTTCCCCCTTCCCCGTCTGCCCGGGGTTTGGAGGAGGACAGGGGGGTTGTGGGGGAAGTGGGTCTTCCCCTGCCCCGTCTGACAGCGGTGGAGGAGGCAGGTGCTGGGGGTGAAGCGGAGGTCTTCCCCTGCCCCAGTTGACGCGGTGATGTCCCACACCAGGTTTGGCCCCGTGTCGGGTTTCCCAGACGGGAGGGTCTGTGCCCCGTCTGTCCCGGCCTTTCTGTGCCGCCTTTGGGGCGGGTGCTGGCTGTTTGCGGGTGGTGGGGGTTTGGTGGTGGCGGTGGTGGTGGGGGGTTTGTCCTTGGAGGAAATAAAAGGGGCGGGGACGTTTGCTGTGCTGTTGTTTCTGTGTTGTGCGGTTTTCAGGCACCCACAACCTTCTCCCTTTTCTGGGATTTTCACAGGCGTCACCCTCACAGGGGCCACCACGGAGGGAAAGATCTCCTTTGAGGTCTTTTCCCCTTGGAAAAAAACCGCTTATTCTGCCGTCGGGTTTTTTTTGATGACTTTCCTTGCTTGACCCACGAAATGTGTCTTTGATTTTCTAGAAAAACCCCCCAACATTCTGCAGTGGTTTTTTGGTTTCTGAGATTTTGGGGAGTAAAATGTGCTGAGGTGTGCTTTTTTTCCTGATAAACTTTCCTGTTTTGGCCCACCCCTGGGTTTCAAAGAATGTGATTTTCTTAAAGCATTTAAATAAGCTGCCGGATTCGGGCCCCCAAAGAATTGCTGCTAAAAACTGCTTTTTGCGAGTCCCCCCCATGTTGTGCGGACATTTTTTCCGGGGGTTTACCCCCTTCGGTCCCCCCAGTGTCCGGGGGGCCGGGGAACGGGGTCGTCTGCTTTGCTGGGATGGGGGCCACAAAGGTGGTCAACACGGCCGTCACCCCAACCCAAAAAAACCTCGCCTAGGAGGGTTTCCCTTCCCCGGGCACCCTAGGCCCCCTTTCAGGGGTCGGGACGGCGGTCCCAAGGGGGGTTTTCCCGGCACACCACTGGAGGAACAGCTGGGTCTGTTTTCGTGGTGACCTTCCCCCAAACTTCCCCACCCCCCCATTTTGGAGGAAACAGCTGGGTCTTTTTTTGGGTGCCCTTCGCCCCCCCTTCTGCACACACCCCGCGTGCAGGAGGACCCCTTCCCTGGAAAGGTGCCCGAAATGGGGGAGTTTGGAGCTGTTCTTGAAGGACTGGCGGGGGAAGGGGACAGTCCATGACTGGAGGGCCCTTACTGTAAAAGGAACCTGTTTTGTAAGGTTTGGTAAAGAGGGGGTTTTCCCCTGTAAAAGGTCAGGGTGGAAGGTGGTTTTCCCTGTCAAGGTCACGGAAAAGAGTGGGGGTTCCCTGTCAAGGTTACATTTAAAAAGGGGTGTTTTTCCCCTGTAAAGGTTTTACGTAAAGATTTGTTGTTTGCCCAAAGGGTTTAAACAGTGAAAAATGTTGTTCTTTTTTCCAAAGGTCATGGGGGAAAAATTATTTTTTCCTTGTAAGGGGGTAAAAGGGTGAAGATTTGGTTTTTTTCCCTGTCAAGGAAAGGGGGTTTAAAGGGGTTTTTTTTCCTGTAAAAATTTTTTAAAAGTGAAGGGGTTTTGTTCCCTGTCAAGGTTAAAATGGAAGAGGGTTTGGTTCCGGGCCCAAGGGGTTACGGTGAAGAGGTTGTTTCCGGTCAAGGTCATGGTGAAGATTTGGTTTTCCCATTTTTAAGGGGTTCCCAGGGAAAAAGTGTTTGTCCCTGCCCAAAAAATTTCCTCAAACCCCAAAACAGACTGTGCTCAGAAGGGGTCTCACGTCCCCCAAAAGGGGGTGTATCTCGTGCGACCCTTTTCAGCCCGGGGTTTGCTGACTTTCCCTTCGCCGTGCGCGTGCGGGGAAAGATGCTGTTTTCCTTGTCGGTTGGGTTTCGTAAACTTTTTTGGGAAAGGGGGCGGAAACCCAACACGACAGGGGACACGGCTTCGAATTCAGGCAGCCCAACAGCTGTTTTGGTGGGAAGGAAGGGAGGTCCCCCTTCGGGGTTTTGGTCCCCCTTTCGTCCTGTAAAGCCCAAATTTTCGTTTTCCCTGACCCGGGTTTGGGCAGGCCTCCCCCCGGCACCCCCCCTTTCACCCACCACCCCCCACCGTCCCCCTGGTGGGGAAAGGAATCCCAAACCTGGGCGATGCGCAGGTGGAGGAGGTCAAAACCCAAGAAGGGGGTGGCTGGAACCAGTTTCCGGGGAAAACCCACCGGTTTTTGGCCGCCCTCCCTTTGGTCCCAGCCCCGCCCTTTCTCCCCCCTTCCCTTCCCCCCTGTCACTGGGCGCCCCCCGCCCCGGGGCGGTCACCCGGGGTTTGGCCCGGTGAGGAGGAAAAACGCAGCCACCCCGGGGGACGGCCTGACGGCGCTTTTTCGGGGGGGAAGCCCCGGTTATTTTGGACAGCGAGTTGTGCCGGGAAGACGGGAAAAGGTCCACAGTCCCCCCACCCCCGCTGGCGGGGGGGCCTCCCCTCGCTCCTCCCACGTAAAAGGAGAGGGCTTTTCACGTCCCCCCGTATGAGCAGGGGAGGTTTTGGGTCCACAGTTAAAGGAGGCAGAGACCTCGGTGGATCCCCGGGGATTGTCGAAAAGTCTTTGCCCTACCCCCCCCTGAAAAAAGGCCCCCAAAGAAGCTCTTTTCCGAAAACATGCCATGGGGTTTTCTCTGCCCGTCGGGGCCCCTAGCTTCTCCAGGACGTTGAGCCCTTCAGCGTGGAAAAGGGCCCGGCGGGGTTTCCCTTGGTCAGTGCCCTTGCGGGGGTTTTTCCGCTGTCCTGTGTTGTGTAAATGCCCCCCTTCCCCTTTCCTGTTTCCCCTCCTGTTTTGTGGTCACTGCCTTCCTTCTTTTGCTGTCCCCCTTTGTCTTGTGGTCATGCCATTCTCCTTCTTTTGGGTCCTCCGTCTTCGGGTTTCACTCTCTTTCCCCCCTTCCCCCTTTGCTGTTTTTGCCCACGGGCCTTTGGGGGGGCAGCATCCTTTTCTTTGGGTCCCCCCAAGCCCCTTGGTTGTAAAAGAAAAGGAAAAGACAATGCCAGTTGGTGGCGGGAAGAAAAGGGAAAAGGACAATGCCCCAGTCTGGTGGCTGAAAGAAAAGGGAAAAAGACAAGGGCCAGTTGGTGGTTTTAACGACAAGGAAAAAAAAACAATTTTCCAGTCTGGTGGCCGGGTAGACAAGGAAAGACAATTTTCCAGTCGGGTTTTGCTGAAAGAAAAGGAAAGACAATGCCCTTTTTCCTTTTGGCTGAAAAGAAAGGAAAAAGGACAATTTTCCAGTTTTGGTTGCTGAAAAAAACAAAAAAGACAATTTTCCCGTTTTTGGCTGAAAGAAAAGGAAAGACAATTTTCGGGTTGGGGGCTGAAAGAAAGGAAAGAAAATGCCCATTTCGGGGGCTGAAAGAAAAGGAAAGATTTTTGTCCAGTTTGGGGGCAAAAAGAAATGTCCAGTCGGGGTGGTAAAAGAAAAAATGTCCAGTCTGGTGGCGGGAAGGCAATGCCCGGTCTGGTGGCAAAAAGGGACAATGCCCAGGCTTGGGTAAAAGAAAATGCCCGGGTTTGGGGGCGGGAAAGACAAGGAAAAGAAATGTCCGGGTTGGTTGGGGGTAAAAGGGGAAAAGGGAAAGACAAGGGTCCGGGTCGGGGTTGGCCGAAAGAAAAGGAAAGACAAGGGCCAGTCTGGTGGTTAAAAAGGAAAAGGGAAAAAAACAATGTCCGGGATTGGTGGCTGAAAGAAAAGGAAAAGGGGACAATGTTCAGTTTTCATGGCTGAAAGAAAAAGGGAAAAAGGACAATGCCCCCCAGTCTGGTGGCTAAAAGAAAAGGGAAAGAAAAAATGTCCTTTTTGGGGGTTTGGAAAGGAAAAAGGGAAAAAGGCCCAATGCCCAAAGTCTGGTGGCTGAAAAAACAGGAAAAGACAATGTCCAGCCCTGGTGGTGAACGAAAAGGGAAAAAGACAATGTCCAGTCTGGTGGCTGAAAGAAAAGGGAAAGGGACAAGTCCAGTTGGTTGCAAAAAGTCAAGGAAGAAAATTTGTCCAGTTCATGGTGAAAGACAAGGAAAAGCCCAAGGCCCCAATCGGGTTTTGCTGAAAGACAGGGAAAAAGAAAATTTGTCCATTTCCAGGGTTAAAAAGACAAGGAAAGACAATTTTCCATTTGGGTTTGGCTGAAAGAAAGGAAAGCAATTTTCCCGGTTGGGGGCTAAAAGGAAAAGGAAAAAGACAATTTTCCAGTCTGGGGGGTGAAAAACAATTTCCATTTTGGGTGGTGAAAGACACTGCCCCAGTCGGGTGGCTGAAAGCAATGCCCGTCGGGTTTGGCAAAAAGACAATGCCCATTTCTTGGGGGTTTGAAAGACAATGTCCAGTATGGGGGCTAAAAAGAAAAGAAAAGAAAAAGGTCCAGTCTGGGGGGTTTGGGGGGCCCAAGGGGAAGACAAGGGCCAGTCTGGGGGCCCGGTAAGAAAAGGGAAAGACAATGCCCGTTTTTGGCTGAAAAAAAAGGGAAAAAACCCAATGTCCAGTTGGTGGTTTTGAAAGCCAAGGGAAAGACAATGTTCAGTTCATGGCTGAAAAAAAGGGAAAAAGAAAATGTCCGTCGGGTTTGGCTGAAAGAAAAGGGAAAAGGGACAATTTTCCAGTCGGTTGCGGATGGGGCCCAAGGAAAACAATGAAGACTGGGGGGCTAAAAGAAAAAGGAAAGGCAATGTTTTGTTTTGGGGGGGCTGAAAAAAAAAGAAAAGGAAAGACAAGCCCAAGTTGGTGGTAAAAGGACTTTGCCAGTTTTGGGGGGCTGTAAGCAAGGGTTTCCCCATCAGGGGAATCATTTAAATCACTTTTCGTTTTTTAAATTGTTCCTTGGTTTAAATTTTTCCGGGTTAAACCAATGGTGAGTTTTTTTTGGGCACTTGGGGCCCGTTTTTACCCCCCCCCCAAACCCTTTTTAAGGGGTCCCCGCATTTTGATTCGGGGATTGGTGTTTTTAAAAACCAAACATTTGTGTGCAGTTTAAACCCTTTTTTTCCTTTCCTTCCTTTTAAAGGCAAAAAACGGGGCCTCCCTTCCCAAAAGTGGGTTTTAAACATGTGAAACCAAAGAGTCTGTGTGCTTTTTTTGATAGGGGGTCAGTCATTGTCTTATCCGAAAATTTTTGGGGGGCCCTTTAAGGTTAAGTTTTGTTATTAACCCCCTGGGTAAAATTCCCAAAGTTGGGATCCCTCCGGTGGTTCGATCCCGGGTCGAAATTTCACGGGGCTTTTCCCCCCCTTAGGGGTTTTTAGAGCAACGAAAGTACCGTCCCCCGACGAAACATCTTTGGCGTCTCTCATTCTTTCACCGGGACTATTGAAATTCTCTTTTGGCGGCCGGTTTTTTTCTGGGCCGCATCATCTATCCCCCCCCCTTTTAAACGTTTTCCCAAAATTTTGTCCCCTTGGGAATTAGCCCTCAGAAAAAAAAAAAAAATTTCGGGAGAAACATTACCCCTCTCTTGCGTTCTTTTCCCTTGGGCCCTGCCTGTGCCCCCCAAAGGGAATTTAAACTATAAGACATTACTCTCTGTTAAAAATGTCTCCACAAAAACCCCCCTTTATTTCGGGAAAAAGGTCTTCCCTGTACACTCCTTCTCTTTCCCCCTTCGTTTTCTGCGGGCAAAATTCCTTTTTTTTACGAAAACTGGATTCACCCGTTAACCATTGGCTATCGCTCTTTTTTTTATTTTTGGCCCACCCAATCTGGAATGGTCTCCCTATCTCTCTTCAAAAAAGGGCCCTTTTTACGACTTTTTTTAAATCGGGCCCTAAAGACTTTTTGGGTTTCCCAAACCAAAGTTTTTCCCCTCTATTTCATTCATAGTGCCCCTGCTTTCAACAGAAAAAATCCCATCCCCCATGCCAAAGTTTTTAAAAACCTTGTGTGTGTTGTGTGTTTTGTGTGTGTGTGTGTGTGTGTGTGTGTGTGTGTGTGTTGTGTGTGTGTGTGTGTGTACAGTTGGATTGGGTTAAAAAACTATTAATTGCTTTTGGTTGCAGGACGTGTAAAGAATTAGTTGAGTGCAACGCTTTTAATTTTATGTGAAAGTTCCCGGCGCTTTTTAAAAAAATTCCATTTTTTTTTTCTTTTTTTCTTCTTCTTCTTCTTCTTTTCTTCTTTTCTTCTTCTTCTTCTTTTCTTCTTTTCTTCTTTCTTCTTTTCCCTTTCTTTTTCTTCTTTTTTCTTGTCTTCTTCTTCTTATGCTATCACGCCCCCACATGAATTTAAAAAAAGAGAACTTTTACTGGATGGTTTGAAAATTAAAGTTTTGGGCCTTACTAAAATAGTCTTGGGGAAGTGGCCCGGGAAAAAAGAAAAGTTGAAATTGTCCCACCATTGGGGGAAAGGACAAGTATATCCAGGGACTGGGCTGGGGAAACAACAAAAACATAACAAGTTCGTAGTGCGGCCAGGTCTTTGCCCTGCCCGGGGCGGGAGTTTCCTGTCTGGGTTGGCACTTTTCAGGGGTTTCCAGGCCCAACAGCAAGGACACTGCTCATGATTTAAAAGCCCCCTATCGCAGTTTTTAAAAAGAAAAAGGGAATTCTCGGGGTTTGGCACTGCTCCCATGACAAAATAAAAAAAAAAAAGAAGAAAAGGGAAAAGGGTTACCCGTAAAACCTTTTGTTAAAATATTTTGGTTATTTTATAGAGAAAAAAAAACACCCAAATTTATCTGTGTGCCTTATGATTTGGGGTCATTTCATAAAGGAAAATTTTTTAAAAAGGGTTTTAAAGATTTTACGTCTCTCTTCTCTCTCCCCCTTTTCTCTTTTCCCTTTTCTCTCTCTTTTCTCTCTCTCTCTCTCTCTTTTCTCTCTCCCCCCCTTTAAATTTTAAATAAAACTTTTTTACCCCCCCAAAACCCCTTCCTGCTTTAAGACATTTTTGGAACCGCCCAGTACCGACACCTTTTGTCCCGCATCGGGGGGTTGATGGGACTTTTTCCCGTGGGAATTTCGACGTAGTTTGTTTGTTTTCCAAAAACCCTTGGGACGAAAAAATTTTTGTAACAAAGGGGGAAAAAAAATTTAAAAACTGTAACAAATAAAAATGATTAAAAAAAAGGGACAGCAAGAAACAAAAGCCGACTAATATTAACTAGATCTAGGATTTAAAGAAATGAAAAAAACCCCAAAAAAACAAACCAAGCAACAAATTTGGGTTTAATTTTTTAGTGGTTGTTTGGTTTTGGCTATAGCACCCAAGTATATTTAATTTAGTAGTAGCGCGCAGCAGCAGTATCAGAAGAAAGCAGCACAGAAGTGTTGGAAAGGTAGTATTTAGTAGTATTTAGTAGAAAGTTTTATAGTGGGGAAGTATTTGTAGTATTTTTTTGTAGTAAAAGTGTTAGTAGTAGTAGTAGTATTTGTATTTGTGTAGTGTATTTAGTAGAGTAGTAGAAAGTATAGTTTTTTTTAGTATTTGTAGTAGTTTTTGTAGTATTTTGTAGTAGCACGCAGCTTTTAAGTATTTGAGTTTTTAGAAAGAAAGCACCGCAGTTAGTGGTAGTAGTATGGGTGGTTTAATATTATTTAGTAACAGACCCCAAAAACCCAAGAAAAAAAAAATGGAGTAAAAAAGGGGAAAAAAAAAAGCCCCATTCCAAGCCCTTTAAAACATGGAATTTTTCCCAGTTTCCCTTAAATTTTAGACATTCACTTTCCACTCAATGGACAACACACCCCACACCCCACAAAAACCAACACACACAAAACACACACACACCACACACACACCCACAGGGAAGATGGAGCAAGTTAGATTTTGAGCCCAGTAAAAATGGGGAAGCATTTTGTGAGTGACTCAGGGGAAGTAATTTTCTGAGTGACTTCCATGGGGAAGTCATTTTTGAGTGACTTCTGGGGGAAGTAATTTTTTGAGTGACTTCCCAGGAAAGTCATTTTTGAGTGAATCTCAGAGAAAAGCATTTTCTGAGTCACTTCATGGGGAAGTCATTTTGTGTAAGTCCAAGGGAAGTCAGTTTCTGAGTAACTCTCAGGGAAAGTCATTTTCTGAGTAACTCAGGGAAAGTAATTTCCTGAGTAACTTCCATAGGAAGCTCATTTTCTGAGGGACTTCAGGAGAAGTCATTTTGTGTAACTCCAAGGGAAGTCATTTTCGGAGTAACTCTCAGGGGAAGTCATTTTCTGAGTAAGTTATGGGGAAGTCAATTTCCTATTAACTAGGTGGGGAAAGGGGGAAGGGGGGATATTAAGCCAGGGAACATTAATCCTCACCACCACCACCACCTCAACCTCCACTACCACCACCACCACCACCATCCCCCTCAACATCATTTGCATACGATTATGACAAACAAAGCAACAATTCAACGGTTTATAAAAACCGACTTGACCTTAGTGGGGTAGAGGACGTGATCTTAAACAGGTACACCCCTGCACTCCATGCTCTCAACACCCCCCACCCCCTCCCACCCTCCTCCAAAAAGTAAACCTAACACAGCACACGCACACGCAACGCGGGGCCGCAGGGAGCACCACCGCACGCACGCACGCACGCACGCACGACGCACGCACGCACGCACCAGCACGCACGCACCAGCACGCCGCACGCAGCACGCCACACACACACACACACACACACACACCCAAACCACACACACCACACACAAAACACCACACACACCACAAAACCAAACACACAACACACACACACATTTTCGATCTTCTCACCCTTTCCGTGGGCGGAAGCCGGGGGTTTAGAGTGATTCTCATGATCTGCTGCCCCGGGGGTCGATTCTTTTAAAGGGTTTTTTCCCCTTTGGATTTAACCCACAGTGCTGACCCCCCTAAAAAGTTTTTCCCAAATGACACTTTCCCCGGGCCCCGGTGAAAACGCACCAGAACATTCGCGACACGTTAAAACCCGTTCCGTTTTCGGAAGATTGGGCCATTGTGTGTCAGGGGGAAAGGATGAAAAAAATAAAAAACAAACAACACACGAGGCTGGACAAAAAAAAACACATGAGAGGTTATTCCCTTATCCCGACATAAAAAAAATAAAAATAACTATAGAACCAGGCCCTTTTTACGAAACGAAAGCGTGAGAACAACTTTCGCAGAAGGGGACAAACGTACCTGTGACAACAAAACCCCTAGTTTGAAAAAAAAGAAAAAAAAAAAGAAAGATAGAAAGAAAAAAGAAAAAAAGAAAAAAAAGAAAAAAAAGAAAAAAAAGAAAGAAAGAAAGAAAGTAAAGGAAAAACAGGCAAACTAATGTTGAAGGCCTGACATACAAACTGCTTGGCCTACATATGTCTCTTAAACCTGTCCCCCTTTCAGCCAAGCTAAGCCCAGAGAGACACCTTGAGCCTGGCTGCACTGCACAGTTAGGACAGGAGAAAAGAATGGTGGTGTGTGTGTGTGTGTGTGGAGAGGAGGAGAGAGAGAGATGAAGAGAGAGAGAGAGAGAGAGAGAGAGAGAGAGAGAGAGAGAGAGAGAGAGAGAGAGAGAAAGGACAGAAATGGAGGAAGGGGAGGAGAGAGAGGGGGAGGGAGGAGAGATAGAGAGAGAGGAGAGAGAGAGAGATAGAGAGAGAGAGATGAGAGGAGGAGGAGAGGGAGAGAGAGGAGAGAGAAAAGGAACAGAATGGAGGAATGGAAGAGAGAGGGGGAGGGAGGAGAGATAGAGAGAGAGAGATGGAGGGAGGAAGGGGGCGGGGATTAGAGAGAGAGAGAGAGAGAGAGAGAGAGAGAGAGAGAGGAGAGAGAGAGAGGAGAGAGAGGAGAGAGAGAGAGAGAGAGAGAGAGAGAGGGGATAGAAGAAACGGAAATGGAGGAAGAGGAGAGAGATTCTTTATTCTTTTAGATCGAGGATAATGGAATAAGCACTTATGTACTTTTTTTTACATCCAGTCCCCGTGTGTTTGCAGTTTTGTAAATTCTGTCATCTGTTCCCACCGGCACACAATGGCCTACTCTTACGAAAAGCGGAACAGGATTTAACGTGTGCGCAAGATGTTCTGTGTGCGTTCGCACACGGGGCCTCGGTTTATAGTGTTATCCGAAGGACTTTTGGGGAGAGTG
>CM054164.1:21722777-21762777 GCA_028751875.1 Rapana venosa
ATACTACTACTTACTACTACTACTACTACTACTACTACTACTACTACTACTACTACTACTTCTACCTACTACTACTACTACTACTACTACTACTACTACTACTACTACTACTACTACTACTACTACTACTACTTCTCCTGCTACTACTACTACTACTACTACTACTACTACTACTACTACTACTACTTCTCCTGCTACTACTACTACTACTATACTACTACTACTACTACTACTACTACTACTACTACTGACTTACTCTGCTACTACTACTACTACTGACTACTATACTACTACTACTACTGCTACTACTACTACTACTACTACTACTACTACTACTACTACTATACTACTCCTTCTCCTCCTCCTAGTGACGACAACATCGACGACTACAACGACGACGACGACGATGATGTTGATGATGATGATGATGACGACGACGACGACGACGACTACGACGATGATGATGACGTTGGCGATGATGGTGACGGTATGATGGTGATGAAGGTGACGACTGTGACGATGATAACGATGATGACGATGATGATTCCTCTTTACCTTTACGACACATCCCCAGCGCCAGACATTTCTGAAACCGACAGTAAGCACAACGTGTGCGGCCGCCATTGACAACGTCACATTTCCCATCACACCTTTTCCGGAACTGCGGTCGGCTTTGCCGCGTGCACCGGATGTAGAAACTCTAGAGGGCAGAAAGACAGGCTACACACCGGGGTTAGGTTCCGGGTCACGTAGTATCTTCTACAGAATGCCAGTCAGAAAAATGGTTCCTGGTTTTCACAGGGTTTTTTTAAGTATGGAAAAACTGTACTGTGTACTTGTTTTGTGGGGTGAGGCCATAGATCAACACCAGGTAGTGACGAGAAAGTGTGGAATGATCATCAAAAGAGGATTGCTTGTGTTCCTGCAGTGTTGACCCCTCGCATGCATATTGTGGTCAGGCAGCTAGCAAACGACAAAGGACTGAGGGGGTACAGAGTTTGTTGACTTTTTAAAAAAAAAGTTCAAACCTACCAAATTTTGTTCTATTTTTCCTGAGTTTTGAGTCATGGCTAGTATTTCACACAAAAAGTGTTTTTTTCTGTCAATGTCTTAGTACGTGTAGTATGAATGCAAGAGTTATATAAGAAATTTGAAGGAAAACTGCCAAAATCTATTTTTTATATTCTTTTATTTCGATGATATTGGAATTTATTCATTTGCTTTTTTTCATCAAGTCCCCGTGTGTATCCAGTTGTGTAAAATTTTTTCATCCTTTCCCACGGGCACACAATGGCCTACTCTTCCGAAACGCTGAACGGGTTTTAACGTGTGTGCAAGATGTTCTGCGTGCGTTTGCACACGGGACCTCGGTTTATAGTCTCATCGGAAGGACTTTTGGGGAGAATGGAGTCGGCACTGATGTTGTTAACTCCAGAGGAAAATCCTTTCAAACGAGAATCGAACCCGGGTCACTTGAAATATTTTATCATCTCGCAAACAGAGACATTCATGCAGATTACAAGCTATGCATAAAAACAGTGAAGAGGAAAACCTTGATCACAGAAAAAAACATATCCACAACACAGCATCTAAAACATCAGCACGCACACATCACAAGGAGGGCTGACTCCCTCCATCCCTCCTCCCTCCTCCCTCCTCCCTCCTCCTCACTCCACTCATCCTCACCTCCCTCACTCCTCACTCCACTCACTCATCCTCACTCACTCCCTCACTCCTCCCTCACCACTCCCTCACTCCCTTCACTCCTCACCCTTCCCTCACCTCCATCCCTCACATCCCTCCCTCCCTCCCCTCCCTCCTCACTTCCTCCTCCTCCTACTCCTCTCCTCCCTCCCTCACTCACTCCTCTCACTCCCTCCTCACTCACTCCCTCCCCTCCTCATCCTCACTCCCTCCCTCCCTCCCTCCTCCCTCCCTCCTCCTCACTTACCCCATCCCTCCCTCCCTCCCCCTCCTCACCACCCCATCAACTCCTCCTCTCCCCTCCCCTCACTCTCATCACACCTCACCACTCACTCCCCCCCCTCCCCCACATCACTCCTCACTTCCCTCACTCACCCTCACTCCCTCACACCACCCCCCCCTCCCCCACCTTACAGGCGGCTAGACAGGCCCCACATGTAACGCCGTGGCCCTCATCCACCCCTCAAGGTAACCAACCAGCTTCCGTGTGCGGTCACACCGCTCGAACGACCTGACATAGGCACCCATTCTCGCTTCTGCTCCTCTATCCGCGAACAGTCTGGCCTCTGCCCGAGACAGTGCACCGGCTGAGGAATCCCCTCTGAACCCGAGCTCCAGGGTACCACTGGAAGCTGGGGGCGTCTGAGACAGGCCGAGACGTGTCTGCCGTGTGACGGCTGGGCAGTTTTGGACTGTAAGCCTTGGAAGGGGTACCAGTGAAGACAAGGAATCCGCCATCGCTGGCGGAGATGTTGGCACCGGGCTGAAACGGAATCCTGATAAGTGAAACCCGAAGGTTTCCGAAGCTTGGGGATGGCCACAAGTCTGGGAAGGAGCCGTCTGAAAGCCGAGATCGTGTCTGGTGGAACCCGTGCCGTTGGAAGAAGCAGCTGGGGGAAAGACGTGGAAGGCTGGAAGGGGGTCTGGTTTGGAGGCGGGGTGTCCAGTGTGGGAGGCGAGGTTGTCCCATCCGGTGAGGAGTGGAGGAGAGAGGTGGGGGGTGTCCCAGACCTGAGAGAGGGGGGTGTGTGTGTGGAGGAGGGGGAGGGACGGGGGAGAGTCTGCTTGTGGGGTGATCGTCCCTGGAGCCCGAGGAGGGAAGTCACAGAGCTCGGGGGACATGGTGGGGGTGCGCGCTCTCCCTCCCTCTGAAAGACGTGGACAGAACCAGGGGGGTTTAGACAGGGGGGGTGATGAAACGGAGCGTGTTACACACAGAGACATAGACAGACACAGAGACATAGACACAGAACACAGACACGGACAGACACACACGTACACACATACCCACACGTATGCAAGTTTATATATATAATATACACAATGAGAGAGAGATAGACAAAGAAAGACAGACAGACAGACAGAGATGGATGGATGGATGGATAGGCAGGTAGGTAGATAGATAGATAGATAGACAGATAGATAGATAGATAGACAGATAGATAGATAGATAAATAGATAGATAAATAGATAGATAATCTGTATGTAGGTAGATAGACAGATAGATGGATAGATAGAAAGATAGATAGATGAATAGATTGATAGATGAATGGATGGATAAATAGATAGATAGACAAGTAGGTAGGTAGGTTGATAGGTAAGTAGGTAAGTAGATAGACAGATAGAAAGACAGATAGATAGATAGATAGACAGACAGATAGATAGATAGATATACAGCATAACAACATCACCACCATCACCACAACCACTACCACCACCACCACCACCACCACCACCACCACCACCACCACCACACAAAACAACAACAACAACATCAGCGATGATGTAATGACCATAGCAGCAGCAGCAGCAGCAGCAGCAGCAGCAGCAGCAGCAGCAGCAGCAGCAGCAGCAGCAACAGGGTTATAGTCAGTAAAACTCTTTTCTTTTCTGCAGCATGTTTTTTTTCCATTTTCCAATTTAAACATATAAGACCAAATCACCCCCTCAACCCCCCCCCCCTCCCACACACACACGAATGTGAGAGACAAAAGATCAGGACTGTCACACAGACACACAGATAACACAGACAGACACACACACACACACATACACACACATAACACACACACACACACACACACACACACACACACACACACACACACACACACACACACACACACACACACACACACACAGGACGTTCTTTGGTCCACAACAAAGGCTGTTTCAACAAAACGTTTTTGGGGTGTTTTTTTTTTATAAAGAAAAGAAGTTACATTTATCAAGATCATTGAAGAAATATATAAAAGCCTTTTTGTTAGACAAGTTCCGTGAATTTGATATATTGGGGGACGGAATAGCTCAGTGGTCAGAACACTCGCTTTCCCACAGCCAAGTTAAGCAGCGTTGAGCGTGGTTACCTCTTGGATGGGTGACTGTTTGCGCGCCTTGGCTTCAGTGCAGCCCCCCCCCCCCCCCCCCCCCTTAGTTCACCCAGCTGTCAATGGGTACCTGCCCTCTTTAGGGTCAGGGAAGGTAAAGCAGCGAGGGAGAGGAGATGGGCGCCGGTGGATCGGTGGTCTAGAGGTAACGCGCCTGTCTAGAAAGCGAAAAGTCCGGGTCTGAAGTGTGCGGCGGTTCGTACCCCGTTTGGACCGGAAATTTTTCCCCCATCCATTAGACCATGAGTGGTGGTCTGGGCGCTAGTCTTTCGGATGAGACGATAAACCGAGGTCCCGTGTGTTACACGTAATTATTTAGCGCACGTAAAAAAACCCACGGCAACAAGAGAGTTGTCCCTGGCAAAATTCTTAGAAAAAAGCCTCTCTGATAGGGAAACAAATACAGCTGCAGAAAAAAAAAAAAAGGGTGAAAGGGTGGCGCAGCGCTAAGTGGCGACGCGTTCTCCCGCTCTCCCCGGGGAGAGCAGCCCGAATTTCACGGAGAGAGATCTGCCGTGACTTGAAGTGGTATGAAATAAAATCTGAGCGCTTTGATTTGTTGCTTTACAAGATTCAGCGCTATATAAATTCCATACATTATTATTATTATTATTATTATTAAATATGTTGGCCCCTGGAGAAGTTGAGGTCTCTGATGCCTCGCTCCCCTACGACCACACAGGTTATGGGACACCACACACACACACACACACACACACACACACACACACACACACACACACACACACACACACACACACACACACACACACACACACACACACACACACACACACACACACACAAAGGTGTGTGTGTGTGTGGGGGGGGGGGGGGGGTTGTTCCTCGGCTATAGCTTGAGGTTTACCAGTAGTGAGATTTCGCGAATGCGATCGTTTTTCCCTACCCCCCATTAAGGTAGCTGCATTTCGATTCCGGGGATATACTACACACATTGTAAGTCTGTTGAACACTGGTGTTCCATAAACTTGAAGGTTTCGTAGAATAAAACAGGAGGCCTGTTATACTTTTTGTGGTGTGTGTGCGTGTGTGCATGCACGCGCACGTGCGTGTATGTGTGTGTGTGTGCATGCGCGGGCGCCTGTACAGGCGTGTATGCTTGTGTGCAGGAGTGATTATTAATGCTGACATCATCCCATTAAGCACACTGACAAGTTTACACAATTAGAAAACAAGCCGCATGAATGGTAGCATTGTCTCCTTCAAAGAAAAAAACAACACCATCTTGCAAAAATTCAAACGAAAAACAACAACAAAACAAAACAAAACACAACACAACCACTTCCACCCCCAAAAAATCAAAAGACAGAATGACGTACATGAACAAGAAAACTTGCTCCTGAAACAAGCCAAACCAAAGTATATAATAGAATGAAATAAAATGAGGTAACTCACTTTTTAAAACATATTTTTCTCATACCACTTTAAGTCACGGCAGATTTCTCTGCGAGAAATTCAGGCTGCTCTCCCCCAGGGAGAGCGCGTCGCCACAAGAGCAGCGCCACCCATTTTTTTTTCTTTTCCTGTTCGCAACTGTATTTCTGTCCCTATCAGAGTGGCTTTTTTCTAAAGAATTTTGCCAGGGACACCTCTTTTGTTGCCGTGGGTTCTTTTACGTGCGATAGATAATATGTGTAACATGCGGGACCTGGGTTTATTGTCTCATCCGAAAGACTAGCACTCAGACTTCTACTCATGGACTAATGGATGGGGGGAAGAGTTGGGGGCCCAATCGGGGATCAAACCACCGCACATCTACGACCCGGATTTTAGCTTTCTAGGCAGGTACATTACCTCTAGATCACCGATCCACTTAGAATAAACTAGAACAATAAAAAAGAAACATATTCAAATAACTTTTTTTGGAAAAGCTGAAATAGCATAATGAACAGAATAAAGTAGAATAAATCAGTAACAACAACAACAAGAATCACCAAAATAAGATTTTTTTAAAAGGTAAAAATTAAATAAAATTTCAGATAAAAAAAATAAAACAAATCAGAACCAAACAATTATATAAGAAAAGGGGAAATAAAATGAAATTGAAAATAAAAATGCAAATAAACAAAAACATAGATAAAAGTAAAAATAAAATATACATACAAACAACAATGGAAAATAAGATAAGATAAAGTAGAATGATATAAAAATGAAAATATAATTAATACGATATCACTTGAAAAAAACTAATAAATAAGAATTTAAAAAAATTAAAAATTAGATATGATAACATTTAAAAAAACCCCAAAATGTAACAAAAATATAAACGAGAATAAACCCAGAAAAAGTATACAACTAAAGTATGACAGGAAACATAGTATAAGCCAGAATAGAAAAAACAACAACAATAAATGGTAAAATAAAACAAGAAAAAATAAAAATAGAACGACACATACCAAACAAAAATTTAAAAAAGACAACAAAACAAACCAAAACACAATAAAAATGCCCAAGCCAGAATATAATAAAATAAAATAATAAAAACCAACACTAAAGGCGACAGGACACACTCTGCCAAAGCACGGAAGCATGCGTACCCATGTTAGGCATGTGCGGGATTAACTTATTCAGACCCCAGGTGAATTAATCTGAGACCAAGGTACGGCCACCCCTGCCATCAGTGCAGAGTCTCCGGGGAATGGGGATGGCGGGTTTATAAACAGCACGAGGTAAGGAAGGAATCAGCAGTGGTGTTCCCTGGATCAGCTTAGAACTAGTCGTTCAGTAGCGTTAGACTCTACTCCCTCCACAGGCTTCTCTTGGAGTTTTGTGAAAGTTGTTAGTAATTGATGATTTCTTTTTTCCAAGGAAACTACCAGTATTTGTACTTGATATGCTTCTTTGGGAGTTTTGTGAAAGTTGTTAGTAATTGTTGATTTCTTTTTTCCAAGGAAACTACCAGTATTTGTACTTGATATGCTTCTTTGGCAGTTTTGTGAAAGTTGTTAGTAATTGTGATTTCTTCTTCCAAGAAAGCTACCAGTATTTGTACTTGATATGCTTCTTTGGGAGTTTTGTGAAAGTTGTTAGTAATTGTGATTTCTTCTTCCAAGAAAGCTACCAGTATTTGTACTTGATATGCTTCTTTGGGAGTTTTGTGAAAGTTGTTAGTAATTGTGATTTCTTCTTCCAAGAAAGCTACCAGTATTTGTACTTGATATGCTTCTTTGGGAGTTTTGTAAAACGTTCTTAGTTATTGTGATTTCTTCTTCCAAGAAAGCTACCAGTATTTGTACTTGATATGCTTCTTTGGGAATTTTGTGAAAGTTGTTAGTAATTGTGATTTCTTCTTCCAAGAAAACTACCAGAATTTGTACTTTATATGCTTCTTTGGGAGTTTTGTGAAAGTTGTTAGTAATTGTGATTTCTTCTTCCAAGAAAGCTACCAGTATTTGTGCTTGATATGCTTCTTTGGGAGTTTTGTGAAAAGTTGTAAGTAATTGTGATTTCTTTTTCCAAGGAAACTACCAGTATTTGTACTTGATATGCTTCTTTGGGAGTTTTGTGAAAAGTTGTAAGTAATTGTGATTTCTTCATCCAAGAAAACTACCAGTATTTGTACTTGATATGCTTCTCTGGCAGTTTTGTGAAAGTTCCAGAACTGAAGTTTTTTTCGTCGTTAGTGATTGTGTTAACCATGTAGGAATTGTGGTTTCTTTTTCCAAGAAAACTTCTAGTATTTGTACTTGACAGCTTGGGAGTTTTGTGAAATTTCCAGAGCTGAAGTTTTTTTCGTCGTTAGATATTATGCTAAACATGCAGTAGTTGTGATTAAAACCCCCCCAAAACTACCAGGATTTGTACTTGATTGATATGCTTCTTGGGCGTTTTTTTTGTGAAAGTTCCAGAGCTAAAGTGTTTTCCTCGTTAGTCAATGTGTTAAACATGTAATTAGTTTTGATTTCTTTTTCAAAAAAGCTATCAGTATTTGTAAAAACTAGTGCCGGGGAGTGGAGGGAGCTGGTTGCAAAATCTTCCTTAGTGCCCCCCACGGTCCAAGGGACTACGGGATAGGTGAAGTGACGAGGAGTGCTTGTGGTTAGTGGTTATGTCAAATGATCAAAACGTGACAGAGTTTGACAGAGTGTGTGTCTTCCTGTTAATGTTTATCCGCTAGAAAGTGATGTTAGACAGAAACAGTGTGTTCTAAAGAAAATCATCAGTATCACTGAAAGTCTCCTTGTGGGTTTTTTTATTTCCATAATTTAAAAAAATGAGTATGAGGGATGCCAAAGCCAAAGTGGTTATGACAGTTTGACTTAAATCTTGTGAGTCCATGAAGTTGTGAGTTCGAATCTCGGCGTCGTTTGGTGAATTACGGGCAGGTTTTTAAAAAAAATTTATTTGTACGATTTCCCAAGTCAACTTTAAGTGCAGATCTGCCAGTGCCTTAATCCCCGCCCCCCTGTCTGTCTGTCTGTCTGTCTGTCTGTCTCTGTCTCTCTCTGTCTCTCTCTCTCTCTCTCTCTCTCTCTCTCTCTCTCTCTCTCTCTCTCTCTCGGGACGGGATAGCCTAGTGGTTAGAGTGATATATTCGTGATCTGCTGACCCGGGTTCGATTCTCGTTCAAGAGGATTTTTCCTCTGGAGTTAACATCAGTGCCGACTCCACTCTCCCCAAAGTCTTTCGGATGAGACCATAAACCAAGGTCCCGTGTGCAAATGCACACAGAACATCTTGCGCACACGTTAAAACCCGTCCCACTTTTCGGAAAAGTAAATAACCTAAATGTTTGTATGTATGTATATATGTATGTGTATGTATGTATGTATGTATGTATATAAGTATGTATGTATGTATTTATGTATATATGTATAAGTATGTATGTATGTATGTATGTATGAAAGTGTATGTATGTATTTTTTTTGTTTTGTTTAATGTCTATTCACTACATGGTGATTTAGACACACCCGCATTTATACCAAAGTACCTATTATTATACACCGCATCTCTCTCTCTCTTCATGATCAGATAGTAGAAGAGGTTAATAATCATAAATTACTTGGCCTTAATGTAGACAATAATCTTTCCTGATCGAGCCATATTTCAATATTGTCAAAAAAATTATCCCAAAAGATATTTCAGCTCAATAGAATAAAGCATTTCCTTGATGAGCACACTCGAAAGTTGTTCTTTTATGGATCATACCCCAGATATTGATATGCTTCAACATGTTGGGACCTCGAGTAAAAACTGCTTAAAACGACTTGAGAGTTTTTAAACAGACGCTCCAAAAAATTTAAATTTACTCCTTTAAATCATCTTTGCAAAATGAAGATTACAAAAAAACTCAATATTTTACCATTAAATCAGAAATGCCATTTCAATAAAGTCGTATTCATGTACAAGTTTATGAATAATCTTACGCCATCCTATCGTATGATAAATTTGTTATCAGGGTTATTCGGTAAAAGTATTCTTTATTTCCCCGCCCCAGAATAGACTTATTCATGTCATCCTTGGTTTATTCGGGTAGTAAGCTATGGAACAATATCCCTGATTATCTAAAACAGAAGCCTAGTTTGTCTTCATTTAAAAAAGGGATATCACAGACATCTTTTTGAAATGTTATGATTGGAATTTCATTTTTGTGTTCGAAATCCTTATCTCTAGTAGTCATTAGCACACAATTCATGTTTAATTATCTGTAGTAGTCATTAGCACACAATTCATGCTTAATGCGATTTCATTGTTCACGTCTCTTTATTGTTGTTGTTTTGTTTTATTTTTTGTTCGTTTGCCTGTTGATCTATCTCTGTCCTCACACTGTCCATAACTCTGTAAGCCCCTCCCCCCCTCCCCTCACTCTCTATGTCCTTGGCTGTTTTGCCCTGTCTGAAAGTCCCTCTCCCCTTTGTCTGTCTCTTTCTGTCTTTTCTCTGTAATGTGGTTTCTGAGTCGGTTTTTTTTTTAAAATTTTTAAATTTATGCTTTTTTATTTTTTAAATTTTCTTTATATATACTTGTTTGTCTGTGTTTGTTTGTTTGTTTGCTTTTCTTTCTTTCTCCATTGTTTCCCTTGTATGACATCCATCGTCATTGCATCTAGTTCTGATTTATAGTGTTTGATTATAATAATCAGTTTTGAATTTTCATTTTGGTGTCTTTAAAACTGTTGATAATGATTGTTTTGACGCAAACAACAGCGATCAAACTCCAGGCTGAAAGGACCATCATTGGTACATGGAACATCCGTACCTTGCACGCATGTGGGAAGCTCCAAGAGCTAACCCATGAACTACGAAGATACGAATGGGACATACTTGGACTGGCCGAAGTCCGTTGGGTCGGATTCGGCGAAACAACCACAGAAGAAGATCACAAACTATGGTATAGTGGCGACGACTCCAAACACCAACACGGAGTAGGTTTCTTGTCAACAAGAAGGACTAACAGGTCATCAGCTGTAACCCCAATCTCAAGCAGATGATCTCCATGCGTGTCGCAGCAAAACCACACTCATGACAATCATACAAGTCTATGCACCAACATCAACTACGATGATGAAGCAATCGAGTTTTTCTACGAAGATTTGGAGAGCGCCATCAAATCAACTCCAAAAAAGGGACTTTCTCGTGTCCAGGGCGACTGGAATCCCAAAGATCGGACCTGACGCTTATGACCAATGGCCAGGGACAGTAGGGCCGTTTTGGCGTGGACGAAACCAATGATAGAGGTCTCAGACTTTTGGAATCGCAAGCAGCCACAATCTTACTGTCGCCAACACCCTAATACCCCACAAGACATCAAGAAGAACGACGTGGCACTCACCAAATGGAAAGACACATAACCAGATTGACTACATCTTGGCCCCAAACGATTTAAGTCGAGCTCAACAAGCCCAGACAGAACTTTCCCTGGCGCTGATATTGGCAGTGACCACGACAGGTACTCAGACCTACAGATCAAGCTGAAGACCCAAAAACCAGAAGAGAAATCCCGTTTGCGGTCAACATGGAAAAGCGAAGGACCCCGAAGTCGCTGAAATTTTAAAGCTGAGATAGGGGGCAGATTTGCAGCATTGAAATTCCTCCAAGATGAATCAACAACCTCACTGAACCTTAGCAAGACCATTTCAGGAGACAGGCTGGAATCCTTGGAAAGAAGGAAAAAAAACCAACCGTGGGTTACCAAACGTTACCTGACCTGGGGGACCAACGTAGGAGCTAAAGCCAGAGAAGAACAAAAACCCGAAACGGCCGAAGAGTACAGAACATCAACAGTCAATCAAGAAGAAATGACTGAAGGCCCTGGGGGAAATGGATTTTCAGAACAAGCTCCAAGGTTGAGAAGGCAATGGCGAAAGGAGACAGCAAAGAGGCTACCAGACCATCAAGGTACTAACCAAGTCCACAGCCAAAAGACCTCCGTTATTGAAGACAAAAAGGGTCAGTTTCCCTTTCAGAGAGGCGCCACCTATCATGAAGAGATGGACAGAAATTGCAGCGACCTGTACAACTACAAGCTGAAGGGTGAACCGAACAAACTTCCGAGCAAGATCCCAACCATCAGATCCTGAAAGCACACAGGTGCTGGAGGAAGAGGTAGAAGAAGCAGTAAGATCCCGAAAGGAGGCAAGTCCCCCAGGGGTTGACAACATCCCGGTGAGTCATCAGAAGGAGGCCCCGAGATGATTAAGGCATTAAAAATCATCTGCCAACGCATCTGGGCCAGCAAAGATGGCCTGAACAGTGGACCCAATCCATCATAGTTCCACTTCCAAAGAAGGGGGACCTGAAAAGGCCAAAATTACAGAACAATCAGTCTGAAAGCCATCCCCAAACAAAGTCATGCTACGCCCTTGCCTTTTAACAAGACTGAAACCACAAGCAGAAGAAATCCTATCAGAAAACAGGCAGGATTCAACCAGTCGAAGCACTGTCGAGCAGATCTTCAACATCAAATGCCATAGAGAAAGCAATCCCACATCAGCTACAGCTCTACAACAACTTCATTGACTTCAAGAAGGCCTCGACCCAGTGTGGCCCAAAAAGCTCTGTGGCAAGTCATGAGAGGACCATAGCTTCGATGAGGACCTGATTCAAGTCACCAGGTGCTGTTATGACAGCTCCCACAATTTCAGTCCTCATGGTGGAGAAATCGGGGAGTTCTTCCGGACTTCAGTTGGAGTTCGACAAGGCCCGCCCCTCTCCCCCGTTCTTTTCAACGTTGTTCCTGGAGAACATCATGCAGGAGGCCCTCCTTGGGCTTCAAGACCACAATCACAATAGGAGGAAGGCCCCTTTTGCAATCTTCGATTTGCAGACGATATTGATCTCATGGGTCCAGTGAAGAAGAACTCCAGGGTCTCACCACCAGACTGGAAACATCAGCCAATGCCCACGGTATGGAGATCAGCAGGAAAAGAGCAAGATCCTAGTGAACATAACCACACCGACCACTCCCACCAGCATCAAGATGAGTGGCGAGACACTAGAGGAGTGGAAACTTCAAGTACCTTTAGCAGTCATCACCAAAGAGAGGCACGAGCAACACAAGAGGTGAAGAACAGACTTGCTGTGGCACTCTCCTCCATGACTAAGCTGGCGAAAGTGTTTGGGGAACCCAACATCAGAACCCACACTAAGGGCAGACTCTACAAGCACTCGTCACAATCCATTGCCTTGTACAGCTGTGAAGCATGGACACTTACTGCCGATTTTTGAACGTCCCCATTCAAGCCTTTGAGATGAAGTGCCTCAGGCGGATCCCGAACATTCACCCCAACAGAGACCGTAAAACCAATGACTACGTCTGGCAGCAGATCGAGCACGGCTGGCAAACAAGAACCACTGCTAGATACAGTCAAACGGAGGAAACTGGAAATGGTTTGGCACACAACAAGGCATAACAGCCTGTCAAAGACAGTCCTGCAGGGAATGGTGGAAGGAGCAAGGAGGCAGGGACGACCACGCAAAAGCTGGATATCCAACATCAAGGAGTGGACCGGCCTCACTGTACCAAACCTCCTGAAAGCAGCCCAGGACAGAACCATTTGGCGGTCCACTTGCAGCGTCCGTGCGGGTACCCCAACAGTCGTCCCGACCAAGGGATGAGTGAGTGAGTGAATGATTGTTTGTGGGTTTGTTTGGGGGAAGGGGGTGTATGCTGTTGTTGGGTTTTTTTTGGTGGGTTTTTTTGTTTTTTGTTTTTTGGGTTTTTTTTTGTTTGTTGTTTTTGGGTTGTTTTTTTTGAGAGCATGGTTAAAAAAGCCCGAGCTTACCCCTTTTTCCTTCAATAAAAAAGTTGGGTTTCCGAGTTCGAGTTCTCCCCCCCTACACGCACCCCCCACCCCCCCACCACCCCCAACCCCCAAACACACCCCCCAAACACCAAAAAAAAAAACAATAATTTAAAAATTTTTTAATTTAAAATATTTTTTAAATAATCTTTTATAATTTCGGGAAAAAATTTCATAAAAAAACTTTTTTTGAAGGGAATTTTTTTAGAAACAAACCTCTTCCTTTTTAAATTAAAAAGAATTAATCCAAAAGGGTTTGAATTTAAAGGGGAAGAAAAACCCCAAACATGTCCATTTTTTGAATTTTTTTTAAAATTTTTTTAACTAGATGAATTAAAATTTCAATTTTCCTTGGGGCAAAACCCGAAATTTTTTCCCAACACTTTTTTTTGGGGCATTTCAAACTTAAATAATTCCCTTAAGGGGGACCAACAAAAAGTATTTTACTGATGCCCCTTTTTTTCCCCAAAGAAAAATTTCGTTTTTTAAATAGGGGGTGAAAAATTTAGTTCTTTGTTTTAATAAAAAGTTTAGGGATTTTTTTCAAATACAAATCTTCCCTTATTTTACCTCCCATGATTTTTAAACCCTTTTAACACTCCCTTTTGAGTCAACGCAAAAACAGAATTTGGAAACTAAACAGCAGTATCAGACAAAAAATTCAAAGCCTTTAAGAATTGCAAATAATTCAAGAAAAAATAAAAAAATGTTGCCTAAATGAAAAAGATTTTTGAACTTTTTAAAAGTGGGGAATCACTTTGCAGCACAGTTTTGCCTTTTCTAATACGACCTCGGGGTTTACCTTTTAAGTGTTAAAATAATTACTTTTAAGTGATTTTTTTCATCGGTGAGAGATTTTGATCTTATTTCCTTTATTGCCGTGTTCGAGTCAAATTTAGTAAAAAAAATTTTTTCCCCCAAGGGGGAAAAACGGGGGAAAAACCGGTTTTAAAAGGGGAATTGTTGATATTTTGATGTCTTTTTCTTTCATAAAGTGTCTGTATAAATTTTTTGGCTGCAGAAAGAAAAATTGCGTGCTCTTTTTGGGGAAAAATCAGTGTCTTATTAATAAATATTTTTCCCCTTTTACTGAATTGGAATAGAGAACTACGAACCAGTATTTTGGTACTGCCCCGTTTTCGCTTTTTCAGAAAGAGATAGTAAGGACTTCTTTATAAGTTTTAGCTGTTTTGCATGAACCGGAACCAAGAGCTATCTTTTTGCTTTTTGCTAGACTTTGAAATTTTTTGGAATAATCTCACAGAAAAATAAAATCTTTCCGTAATTAATTTTTGTACCAAGGGCAGGCCCAAAGTACAGATGTGTGTCTTTACTCAATGCCAGAACTTATTATCTTTTGAAAATTATTTTCCACTTTAGTTTTCATTTGGTTTTGTGCATCTTCCGTTCAACTTTTATTTTTAAAAAAACACCAAAATTGACATCTTTTTGATTGAACACGTCCTAATTTCAGGTTTGGGTTTTTTTTAAGGGTGTCCCGTTATTTAAAAAACACAAAACGTTTTTTTTCGTAATTCTAATTATTTTCTTTCAGAACGACATATTTATTAATTTTCCTGAAATTTTTTTTTTCAACATAATTGATCATCTCGTTTTTTGGTTTTTCCCAACTGACTATTTATCCAAATTTCAATATCTCTGCTACTGAACAAAATTGAGTATTGATGACAAGAGCTGGGAGATATGTACAAGAATAAAAACAAGATAGGGGGCAAGTACGACCCTGTTTATACCCATCGATCATTTAAGATGGTACATGAAACCCAAATTTTTCAAATTGATCTATCCGAGAAGAAATGTTGCAGATATTTATATAATATGCCATTAATACCAATGCATTTTAATTTATGTAGCAATTGATCATGACAAACTCTATCATAGGCTTTCTTCAGATAAAAAAAATGTGGCTAACACACTTTTTCGTTTTGGAAAATTGCTTTTTAATTTGATGTGTTAGTGTGTATGTATGTACGTACGTACGTATGTATGTATGTGTACGTATGTATACGTGCGTGGGTGAGTGTGTGTTTGAATATGTATTTATGTGTGTATGTGTATATATGTATGTATGTATGTATGTATGTATGTATGTATGTATGTATGTATGTATGTATGTATGTATGTATATATATATATATATATATATATATATATATGTATGTGTGTATGCACGTATGTATGTATGTATGTATGTATGTATGTATGTATGTATGTATGTATGTATGTAGGCATGCATGCATGCATGCGTGCATGTATAATAACAATAATAATATATGGAATTTATATAGCGCTGAATCTTGTAAAACAAACAAATCGAAGCGCTTGCACTCAAATAATTTACGCGCATGTATGTATGTATGTATGTATGTATGTATGTATGTATGTATGTATGTATGTATGTATGTATGTATGTATGTACGTACGTACGTATGTATGTGTACGTATGTGTACGTGCGTGGGTGAGTGTGTGGGTGAATGTATGCATGTGTGTATGTATGTATGTAGGTGCGTACGTATGGTATCTACTTACCTACCTACCTGTCTATTTGTCTGTCTGTCTGCCTGCCTGCCTGCCTTTCTGTCTGTCTTCTTATCTATCTATCTACCTATCTATCTATCTATCTATCTATCTATCTATCTATCTATCTATCTATCTATCTATCTATCTATCTATCTATCTATCTACCTATCTATCTATCTATCTATCTATCTACCTATCTACATAACTACCTACCTACCTACCTGCCTACCTGCCTATTATCCCTCCCTCCATCCCTCCCTCCATCCCTCCCTCCATCCATCCATCCATCCATCCATCCATCCATCCATCCATCCATCCATCCATCCATCCATCCATCCATCCATCCTTCCTTCCTTCCTTCCATCCATCCATCCATCCATCCATCCATCCATCCATCCATCCATCCATCCATCCATCCATCCATCCATCCATCCATCCATCCATCCAACCATCCATCCATATATCTAATATTTTGATGAAAGTAACTAAGTGTCAATGTTTTGTGCATCAATAGTAATTCACAGTTCTTTTGCGAAGAACATTTCATATGTAAAAAAATATTCAAATGATGATAAACAGAGGACACGAGTCTTGCCAATTAATATTAGTAGTTATTTCTAGAGATCTGAAAGGAAGAAAAGGTCAATACTATCAACAACAAAAACCAACGAAATACCCCCCCCCCTCCCCGCGCCCCAAATAAAAGAAATAAAGAAGTAAAAACAAAAAGACATGGTATGTTTCAATAGAAAGTATAAGGTAAAAAAAAGGTAAAGGTGCCCCAAAACCTATAAGGTAGGGGAGTGAGGTATCAGAGACCTCAGCTTCTCTAGGGGCCAGCATATTAAGGGCGGCCCCATCTTCTCTCCCTCGCTGCTTTACCTTCCCTAACCCTAAAGAGGGCAGGTACCCATTTACAGCTGAGTGAACTGGGGAACTGTGCTGAAGCTAAAGCGCGCAAACGGTCACTCATCCAAGTGGCAACCACACTCGATACTGCTTAACATTAGCTGGGAGAAAGCAGTGCTCTGACCACTGAGCCATCCCGTCCACATCAAAGATACCACCAACAAAATCAGATATTACAAATGGACATGACATGCAGATGAACAAGCCCATTTATAAAGAAAATATAAACAAATTGAAAAGGCAACTTTCCCCCCTCCCTCTCAACGAAAAAAAAGCTAACACATAGGAAAAATCATCCCAAACAAACTAGACAAAACAAAACAAAACACACCACAACAAAACAATCAGAAAGTAACCTCGGTTTATCGTCTAATCTATTTTTTAAAAATTCTATTTAGTTATTCTTTTATGTCGAGGATAAAAGAAAAAAAGGGGGAGGGGAGAAAAATCCTATTTATTTTATAGTTAATTATCGTTTTTACAAAATCCCACAGTCAAAAGTTTCCTTAAATGACATAATTTGTTTTTGTTCCTGGGTTAGAGTTCCAAAGGTCCCTGATGGTGAGATTGTTTTTGCCTATGGCCACCTTTTTTGCTACCCACTATTAAGGCAGCCGCATTCCGACCTCGGGGACAGGGGGACAGAAGAAATGTGGAGGCATTGTCACAGAAAAAACACACAAAACTCACTATTGGACCTTTCTGATTAGTCATGGATTGCCACCATGGAGAAAACGTAGTTTAAAATTTCTCCGTGAGAGAAACTGTAAACCCAGGCTCCAGATCAAAAAGATCTAAACTGGGGCCAATCCATTGACAACTTCCTTCTCCTCATATTTTATCCAGCGCATAAAAATGAAGGAGGCTAAGTGTGTAAGAAGTAGAGCACAATTTCGTCACTGTTAATATTATTCATTTAAAAAAAAAAAACAGGCATAAGAACCCACCACCACCCCTCCACCACCACCACCCATCCCCCCAAAAAAAATATTCAAATGTCTAGCTGAAAACACAGAAGGTGGTTTTTTTTATTTTTTATCGGAAATATTTATTAGCCTGACCTGTTTGGAAGTCAGGGCACACTTTTGGGACCTAGGCTGTGGCACACATTTTACACTGTGTGTGTGTGTGTGTGTGTGTGTGTATGCGTGCGCCGCGTGTGTGTATGTGTGTGTGTTCTGATACCCCTCACAGCCTAACACTACCCTACTTTATTCCTGTCTGTCTCATTTAAATGAGCCATACGTACATCACTCCTGTTACCTACCGATGTCACCACTTAGAGATGAACTGAAAAAAATTAAGGTAGAAGAAAGAAAGAAGGAAAGAAGAAAGGAAGGAAAGAAAGAAAGAATTAAAGAAAAAAAAGAAAGAAAGAAAGAAATGAAGGAAAGAAGAGAAAGGAAGAAAAAAGAGAAAGAAAGAAAGAAAAGAAAGAAGAGAAGAAAGAAGAAAGAAAGAAAGAAAGAACAGAAAGAAAGAAAAGAAGAAGGAAAGAAAGAAAGACAGAAAAGAAACACAGAAAGAAAGAAAGACAGAAAAAAGAAAGAAGGAATGAAAGAAGAAGAAAAGAAAAAAGAAAGAAAAAGGAAAGACAGACAGAAAGAAAGACAAAAAGAAAGAAAGACAGAAAGAAAAACAGAAAGAAAGAAAGAAAGACAGAAAAACAGAAAGACAGAAGGGAAGAAAGAAAGAAAGACAGACAGACAGACAGACAGAAAAAAAGAAAGACAGACAGAAAGAAAGACAGACAGGCAGACAGACAGAAAGACAGACAGAAAGAAAGGAAGAAAGACAGGCAGACAGAAAGAAAGAAAGAACAAAAAAAGAAAGAACGAAAGAAAGAAAGAAAGAACGAAAGAAAGATAGAAAGACAGAAAGAAATACAGAAAGAAAGAAAGACAGAAAAAAAGAAAGAAGTAATGGAAGAAAGACAGAAGGAAAGAAAGACAGACAGAAAGAAAGACAAAAAGAAGAAAGACAGAAAGAAAGAAAGACAGAAAGAAAGAAAGACAGAAAGACAGAAAGAAAAACAGAAAGAAAGAAAGACAGAAAGAAAAACAGAAAGAAAGAAATACAGAAGGGAAGAAAGAAAAGAAAGAAAGACAGATAGACAGAAAGAGACAGACATAAATAAAAAAGAAAGACAGAAAGAAAGACAGAAAGAAAGAAAGACAGACAGGCAGACAGACAGAAAGACAGACAGAAAGACAGACAGACAGAAAGGAAGAAAGACAGACAGATAGACAAAGAAAGAGAGAAAGAAAGAACGAAAAAAGAAAGAACGAAAGAAAAATGAAAGAAAGAAAGAAAGAAACAACGAAAAAAGAAAGAACGAAAGACAGAAAGAAAGACTGAAAGAAAGACAGAACGAAAGAAAGAAAGAAAGAAAAAAAGAAAGAAAGAAAGACAGAAAGAAAGACTGAAAGAAAGACAGAACGAAAGAAAAGAAAGAACAAAAGAAAGAAAAAAGACAGTGCTTCACAATCTTCACACATCTAAGACTCATACAATAAAATGGAAGAAACGTGTCACACTGTAAGTTGTAAAATGAATAAGACAAAAAAAAACCGAGTACAAAATCTGTAGAAGAAAGCCTACTTTAAACTACAGGTTGTAAAATAGATAAATTAATTTTTAAAAACCCAGTCTATGAATTTATGGAAGAAAGCACACTGAAAATGTAAGTTGCCAACTAGATGGAATAAACTAAAACATCCAGTAAATTTCATCACAGACAGTATTCTTGTAATACGAGATGAAATAAAAGATGAAAATATATTCAACAAACGAGGGGCACATTTATGGAAGAAAGCATACTTCAAATACAAATTATAAAAAAATTTTAAAAAAAACAACCCACCCGCACCCACACCCCCACCTAAACCAACCACTGAACATATGGAGGAAACTCTTCTTGATCTATGAGTTGTGAAATAGAACCACAAAAAGAATGAATGGGATAAAATAACCAGTAAATCTAGGCAGAAACGCATATGAAAATTTACGCTATGAAATACATGAGCTCAACTCAAAGAAGTCATATGTGTCACAGCCTATATATTGTAATATACCTTTCTGCACAGATAAATAGGGAAATAGGTCAATAAATTAAAAAACCCATTAAATCTATGAAAGGAACCAGTCTTTAAGCTTGTTTCCAAAAAAATTAAAGAGACACTGGATAATTTAAAAAAAGAAAGAACGATCACTAAATTTATAGGACATAAAAGCATACTTAAAATTTTTATGTACATTTTTTTTAAAAATAAAGAAAAAGACAGTTAATAGAAAAACTACCACTTAATCTATAGGAATGAAAGCATACTTAAAATTTAATGTTAATTTTAAAAATAATTAAAAAGACACTCAATAGAAAATCGATCACTAAATTTATAGCAATAAAAGCATATTAAAAATTTTAGTGTAAATTTTAAAAGATAATAAAAAGACACTGATTAGAAAAACGACCACTTAATCTATAGGAATAAAAGAATATTTGAAATTTTAATATTTTTTTTTTAATAAAGAAAAAGACATTGAATAGAAAATCGACCACTAATTTTATAGGAATAAAAGCATACTTAAAATCTTAATGTAAATTAAGAAAAATAAAAGAAAAGACACTGATAAGAAAAACCACCACTTAATCTATAGGAATAAAAGCATACTTACAATATAAGTTTTTAAAAAAGATAAAAGACCCTGAATAGAAAAAAAGCCGACTACTAAATCTATAGGAAAAAGCATGTTTAAAATGTAAGTTTAAAAAAGATAAAGACACGAAATAGAACAAAAAACGACTCTAAATCTTTGGGGAAAAGCATACTTAAAATCTAAAAGGAAAAAAAGACAGACACTGTTCAGAAAAAAAACCCACCCCTAAATCTATGAAGAAAAAGAGCATACTTAAAATGAAAGTTTAAACAAAATCAAATGAATAAAGAAAGAAATAACAACAAACACCTAGCTGACATAATTATGAAAAAAACCCTGCTTGAAACAGAAGCTGTAAAAACAATAAACAAACAATAACAAAAATAATAAACAACTGTCAGCCCTTGGGATGAGATTACAAATCGAGGCCCTATGTCCGGAACGCGTGTGGAACATCTTGTGCACACGTTAAACCCCGTCCTGCCTTTGGAAAGAGTAGGCCTTTGCGTGCTGGTAGGAACGCAGGACAAAAAGTAACAACGCGTGCACACTGGTGTCGTGTTTAGACACCATCCCCGAAGTTGGAATGCGGCTACCTTCATGGTGGCCAAAACTGCCGCATACGCGAAAATCTCACCATTGGTGAACCTCGGAGCTCTAGCCGAGGAACGAAAAAACCCGAACCACGTAAGCGTGTAAAGAACAGAGTCTGTAATGTGTGAAATATGTAGATGTAAACGTATAAAAACCGCGTTAAAATAATACATAGAGAAAATGTAAATGAACAAAAGAGAAACGACCAATAAATTCATGGAGGAACTAAGGTTTGAAATATAAAGTTGTCAACTGGACCAAAAGATCAGAATAAACGACAGGAAATATTTGAAAGATAGCCGGCTTGATACATAAGTGTTTTTGACTTGACTTGACTTGACTTGACTTTGACTAAATTGTAAAGTCAATAAATAAATAAATGATCACGAAATGTCTGGAAGAAAATATTCTTGAAATAGAAGATGGAGAATACATTGATAAATCTAAAAGAGAGAAAAAAAAAGCAAAGCAACCATTAAGTCTATGGAGAAAAGAATGCTTAATAATTGTGAAATAAACCAAGACATGACAATAAACAACCAGTAGGTTGATGGAAGGAAGAAAACAGGTTGAAATGTAAGTTGTGAAATACATAAATAAATGAATGAGAATAAATCAAAACCACCAGTAAATACAAACAGCATAGCATGCTGAAACATTAAGTTTTAGAATTGATAAATAAATAAATGAATAAATAAATAAATGAGGATAAAACTAAACGACCAGTAAATACAAACAACATATCGTGTTGAAACATTAAGTTTTAGAATTGATAAATACATACATAAATAAATAAATTAATTAATTAATAAATAAATGAAGATAAAACTAAACAATCAGTAAATACAAACAGCACAGCATGTTGAAATTTTAGTTTTAGAATTGATAAATTAAAAAAAAAAATGAAGATAAAACTAAACGATCAGTAAATACAAACAGCACAGCATGTTGAAACATTAGTTTTAGAATTGATAAATTAAATTTTTTTTTAAATGAAGATAAAACTAAACAATCAGTAAATACAAACAGCACAGCATGTTGAAACTTTAGTTTTAGAATTGATAAATATTTGTAAAAAAATAAATGAAGATAAAACTAAACGACCAGTAGATACAAACAGCACAGCATGTTGAAACATTCAGTTTTAAAATTGATAAATAAATAAATGAGGATAAAACTAAACGACCAGTAAATACATACAGCATACTATGTTTAAAAATTAAGTTGTAGAATAGATAGATAAATAAATAAATAAAAAATAAACAAAAAAATACATCTGTGAAATAAAAGGTAAAAGGTAAAGGTGTCCCATAACCTATAAGGTCGTAGGGGAGCGAGGCGTCAGAGACCTCACTTCTCTAGGGCCAGCATATTGAGGGCGGCGCCCATCTCCTCTCCCTCGCTGCTTTACCTTCCCTGACCCTAAAGAGGACAGGTACCCATTTACAGCTGGGTGAACTGGGGGAACTGTACTGAAGCCAAAGCGCGCAAACGGTCACCCATCCAACTCGTAACCACGCTCGACGCTGCTTAACTTGGCTGGGGGAAAGCGAGTGCTCCGACCACTGAGCTATCCCGTCCTGTGAAATAAAGTATACTTGAACTACAAGTTCTAAAAGAGATAGATATCCCCCCCCCCCCTCCAAAAAAAAAAGCCAAACAAACAAAAAAAAATAAAAAAACAAACAACCTTCCCCACCCCCATCCCCTACCCACCCCTGTAAAGCTATGGACGAATTTATCCCTGCCCCCCACCCCCCCCCCCCTCCTTCCTTGGCAAAGCTGCAATGGTCAGATTTTTTTTACCTATGCCACAGTTTTTAACCCCCCCCCCCCCCCCCCCACCATTAAGGTAACCGCATTCCGACTTCGCAGATGGTATCAAAACACACCTGTGCGCATTTCAAATTCTGTCATCCTAACGAGTCGAAATGGCCTACTCTTCCGAAAGGCGGGACGGGGTTTTAACGTGTGCCGAGATGTTCCGCGTGCGTTCAAACCCGCACGGGACTTCTGTTTAGAGTCTCATCTGAAGGACTATTTGGGGGAGGGAGTGGAGTCAGCACTGATGTTAACTCCAGGGGAAATATTCCCTAAAACGGGCATTGACTCCTTGGTGGCTCGATCCCGGGCCGTCAGATCACGAGTGCAACGCTCTGACCACTAGGCTCTCCCGCAACCCCATACCCCCACCCACCCTGAATTTATGCTTGAAAAGGAAGCTGTCAAATAGATAGATAACTTTTTAAAAACACAAACCCAGTAAGGGCCAATAAATCTCTAACAGAAAGCACACTTACAAATGTAAGTGGCAGAATAAATGAACAGCTAAAACAAAAAATAAAGACGCGTGGATTTATGGAGGAAACAAACGTACGTTTGGAAACAGAGAAGATGCAAAAACAGATGGGTCAATAAAATAAAATTTTTTAAAAGTGCCAGCATTTTTTTGTTTGTAATGTTAATGTTTAGGAATCAAAAAGAAGAAAAAGAAAAAAAAGCGGTAAGGGGTGGGGGTGGGGGTGGGGGTGGGGGGTGGGGGGTGGGGGCTTAGTTGAATAATGACTGAAGAGAATGATTCATTTTTGTTAATGATACGGGTAATGGAAACTAGGTTTGTATATCATTATTGTTGAAATTGGGTTTGTATATCATTATTATTGAAATTTGGTTTGTATATCATTATTGTAATTTCTTCCTTCACCTTCACCTATCCCGTAGTCCCGTGGACCGTGGGGGGGGGGGGGGGGGGCACAACTGAAGATTTTGCAACCAGCTTCCTCCGCTACCAACTGTCCTCTGCTTTATCGTAGCAATTCGTTCCACTCAAGGCCAGTCCTCCACTCTCTGATGTTGTCTTCCCATCGTTTTCTCGTCTGCCTCTTCGTCTCCATCCTTGTACTTGTGATAATTGTAATTATTGGCTACTGCTGCTGCTGCTGCTACTGCTGCTGCTGCTGCTGCTGCTGCTGCTGCTACTACTACTACTACTACTACTGCTGCTGCTGCTGCTACTGCTACTACTACTACTACTACTACTACTACTACTACTACTACTACTGCTGCTGCTGCTGCTGCTACTACTACTACTGCTACTACTACTGCTACTACTACTACTACTGCTGCTGCTACTACTACTTCTGCTACTACTACTGCTACTACTACTACTACTACTGCTGCTGCTGCTGCTACTACTACTACTACTACTACTACTACTACTGCTACTACTACTACTTCTGCTACTTCTACTGCTGCTGCTGCTACTGCTACTACTTCTACTACTGCTGCTACTACTATTGCTGCTGCTGCTGCTGCTGCTACTACTACTATTTCTACTACTGCTACTGCTGCTGCTGCTGCTACTACTGCTGCTGCTGCTGCTGCTGCTGCTGCTGCTGCTGCTGCTTCTACTACTACTGTTGCTACTACTACTACTACTACTACTACTACTACTACTACCACTACTGCTGCTGCTGCTGCTACTGTTACTACTACTACTACTACTACTACTACTACTACTACTACTACTACTACTATACTACCAAAAACAACAACAACAATGATAATGAGTTTTTAACCATATCAGTGATTATAACACAAGTCATCAGAATAATCAGAATAATGAGACTTAAAAATATCTACATACCTGATTCAAGAGAAATTTCGAAAGTCCATTTCGTCAAAACATTCATTGATACTAAGAACATTTTGAGTAGCAACGTAATAATCAGAGTATTTGGGAAAAGAATGAATATAAAAATAAGAGTATTTTGGGAAAAGAATGAATATGAGAGTGTTTTGGAAAAGAATGAATAGAAGAGAAGAATATATGGGAAAGAATCAATATAAGAATAAGAGAATTTAAAAACAAATGAATAGAGTAATTTGGACAAGAATGAATATAAGAGTATAGAATTACTACAAAAATAAGAGAATTTGGGGAAAAATTAATATAAGAATAAGAATAATTTGGAAAAAGAATGAATATAAGAATAAGAGTATATAATTACTATAAGAAAAAGAGAATTTGGGAAATGAATGGTTATAAGAATAAGAGTATTTTGGAAAAGAATGAATATAAGGATAAAAGTATTTGGGAAAGAATGAATATAAGAATAAAAGTATTTGAGAAAAGATAAATATAAGAATAAAAGTATTTAAGAAGGAGATGATGTTGAAACAATGGAAGACAGTGGCTTGACAAGGCCTGAGAGGTTTATGTCTATTGAGGGAGCAACAGATAAACAAAGAATCCAAAACAACAATAACAACAGCAAAAGCAGCAGCAGCAGCAGCAACAATAACAAAAACAACAAAGACTTTGTGTCAGAGACAGTGCAACCAATAACATTGTAGTTTTTAGGTTTTGGTGTGGGTTTTTTTTTAATTAACAAAATGGGAAAATGTCTAAAAAATCTTTCAATAAAATATTTTATATAAAAAAGTATGGATAAACAGCCTGTTTAAAAGAAAGAAGATAGTTGGACTGGAAAAGTAATCAAAGTATTTAAAATGGACACAGCAAAAACTAATAGTGGCAGACAACTTTGGTTTAACCACTGACTTTTTTTGCCATCCTCGGGTACAGCTCCCAGGTTTACCACTGGTGAGGGTTTGCTTATGCAACTATTTTTGCCCACCATGAAGGTAGCTGCATTACGACCTCAGAGATAAACAGCTGATCAAACAACTTACACTCAAGCAATTAAATCAAAAATAAACATATTGCATCAAATTTGAGATCAACAGACGATGTTGTGAAGTATAAATAAATGAAAGAAACCACATACTTACCACTTTGATTTCTGCGGAGATTTCGAATCTGCAGGGATATATATTTTCATGGCTTTCAACGATATTGAACACGATCTCTGGACCAACGAATGGTGGTTTGCACCCCGTAAAACTATTGGAAGATAAAAGAAATAACAAGAAAAACTAAAATAAAGATTTTGGAAGAAAGATTTCAAACTTTTTGGAGCGCTGTGTGGAGTCAGGCAAGGCTGTCTCTTTTCTCCATCACCATTTGTAACCCCAAAAACAACAAACTGTAGATTGATAAGAAATTGCTGGAACCAAGGTTCCAACTTCTGGCCAGAGAAGAGAAAATGTTGGTGCAAAACTGAAACAGTTTGTGATGCTACATTATTTCTGGAAAAAAAAAGAAAATGTTGGTGCAAAACTGAAACAGTTTGTGATGCTACATTATTTCTGGAGAAAAAAAAATTCAGACTTGAACAAAACACCGAACCTCTCTGTTTTCCAAAACAAAACAAAAAAAAGATTGAAGTCAACAGTGAAAGTCCTAAGAGCAGGGCTTGTCTGAAACCAGCACACTTGCTTCGCAAGGCAGCAGACAAAAGACGGACGTCTGTTTCAGCAGTGACAAGGCGGCAAAAAAGACTGGAGAGAAACGAAGCGACTTACTTCCCTTTATAGGAATGAATAATTTAGGAATTGAAGAACAGAATGTCAAACCTAAAAATGTCGGGGTTGAAAGTGAAGATTATACAATATTTATTTTTTAAGCCAGTCATTTTACGTCAAGTAATCCTTTAATCTTTTTTGTCTTAACCTTGTCTTTTGAAGATAAAAAAAATCATGTAAATCACTTACCTGAGAAGTATAGAACAAAAATTGGCGTTTGAAAAAGTAAAATCCAAGGCTAAATAGCAGTGCATGAAAAGGTCTCATGGGTGTTAAAATGATTGATTACACAGGAAACCCACAACCCCCCTCCCCCTAAACTAAACAAAACAAAAAACAATAACAACAACAAAACCTCAAAACTCTTCTATCTTCTATGGTTTAAGAAGATTTATAAAGCTACAATATAAAAAAAAACCCAAACCATCCTGCATAACAAAAACTGGAGTCTCTATGAACTGCCAAAATGAAAGACGTGGCAGATCTTGTGACGGTTAAAAACCATTACCCAATAACGTTTTTGCTTTTAAATATTGAAAAGTAAAAATGCACCCCCCAAAAACAACAACTAACTACTGCCCCCTCCCACTCCCCAACACACACACACCACACACACACACACACACACACACACACACACACACACACACACACACACACACACACACACACACACACTATCTCCCCCTCCTTTACACACACACACACACACACACACACACACACACACCACACACACACACATACCGGCACAAAAAACAGGGTACAGGGCAAGGTATGAGTAACAAATGCCAAGAAGAAACATAGTGTAGAAAATTTAAGAGAACGAGAGAGAGAGAGAGAGAGAGAGAGAGAGAGAGAGAGAGAGAGAGAGAGAGAGAGAGAGAGAGAGAATTTAACATAAAATATAGAAAGAACATGTTATACTTAACATGAAAATAGTGTATAGCATTTCAAGTAGACATCTGCAGTGGCCTCTGTTAACAGACAAACTACTTTCCCTTTTAATAAAGTAAGGGATTTCCTTCCATGGTCCGCTACCCAGTGATGTCATAGAAAGATCCCTTCTTGAGCAAAGGATGTTAATGGTAATTTTTATCTCGAATGTTCTTAGCTTAAAATCAGTCACAAGGGTAGGCTGGGTAAAGATTGATCACACATTAGTATGCCTTTATTGTAACAACATTTCATACGAAAAGGAATAATACTGAGCTCTTTGTACTGAGTGATTTCTAAGGAAGATGATCTGAGATGAACTAGCTTTCGCGAACGCCTGTATACACTTTCCGAGGGTTTCAGGGTATTCCTTAGGGGCCAAGTCCTCGCATGTTGAAGCATAGTTAATATCAGGTTGAATACATGCATAAAAAAGTAATTTTACTGATCATGAAAATGCTTAATTCTCTTTAAATGAAAGAAATTTTCTGGTTATTCTCTTGAACAAAGTATGGACAGAACTTGACTATAAATTATTGTCAATGTTTAAAATCCAGTTAATCTATGTGAATATACGTTTTCTAGTGCATAATTATGAACTGAAAATACATTTAAATAGTTTAAGTTAGCTACAATATTTTGACGTTTCTGACTTGTAACTAACATGAATTTGGATTCGTTTGGATTTGGGTCATGTGATTGTAATCCGTCCATGTTACAAGTTTATTTATAGCTTTTTCTTTTTTTTTTCTTTTAGATCATCGTATTGTATCTTTGGCTGTGTTATGCATGGTAGTATCATCAGCAAAACCTTCACAACATGACGAAAAACACAATGCAAGATCATTTACGTAGATTGTAAATAAGATAGGGCCTAGAGCAGATCCCTAGGGAACACCATATCTTGTGGAAAATAATAAAGATGTTGACGAGTCTTGTAAAAGTGCTGGTCTTCTATTAGTTAGGAAAGAGTTTCCTATTTTGAGTGATTTGGAGGCTAAGCCATAGATGGTAGGTTTCCTTTAAGAGAAGATTGTGGTCAATAGTGTCAAAGGCTTTGGCAAAGTCCGCAAAGACTGTTCATGTTAAAAGGTTATTGTTTATATTTGTCACTACCTGATACCACACGTTGGTGGGTGGGTAGGTGGATGTAGTCTGTAGTCTGTAAGCACTCAAAGTTTTGAAGAAAAAGATTAGATCAGGAAACCGATACCCTCACCTATTTCCTCAGGTAGTCATTCCCTCACTTAGTGACTTAGTCACCTCCTTACCTACCTACCTATGAGACCAGCCATGACTGGTCTCAGAAAATTCTATAACCATTAATTGACACACCCAGCGTGTTACATTACGTCATGTTTTACATTTTGACGTCTTTCCAGGCAGGAGAACGTGAGAGATTACGTTATTCGTAGTCTTGTTTAGTCTTTAGAGGTTTTTTAAAATTTGTTTGGGCCTTTTCCTTTTTTAAATAAAAGATATGCGTCATTCCTGTCATCCTAGATATGTCAGTCTTGTTGTGTTAGACATACGTCATTTAAATACTTTTTTTTCTTACTTTTTTTCAACCTGATAAAATCCACACCTTACTGTGTCATCTTGAGCAACCCCTCTCTCTGTTATCTGCATTTTTAGGAAGATGTATATACCCCTTTCTCTTCTATGTCTGCCTGTCTGTCTGTCTGTCTGTCTGTCTTCTCTCTCTCTCTCTCTCTCTCTCTCTCTCTCTCTCTCCTATGCCCATTATGTGGTCATATTCTTGATGATGAAGCACTTTCCTATTTCAATATCAAACCTGTGTTTGATTACGTGAAAACTGTAGTCAAACCAATTTAGACGCTTTCAGAACACAAAATATCTGTCTATACTTATCGACTGATGATGGTAATTATTGTGATCAAATCTGTTGCAAAGTTTATCACTGAAGCACAGAAACTATCGAGATAACAGCTTACCACCAATTAGTTTACTATGCTGTGACTCAACTAAAGAAATATTTTATATTGCAGAAATATTCAGTAAAGACTGCTAAATGAAAATTACACAGAGAATTTGATTCGATGGTCGAACTTGAATCAGATATAGCGTTTTTAATGTATCCTTGTTATTGATTTCCAGTTGCTGTTTATTGTTTCTTAATGTTTATTCCTGAATTTTTATTCTTTTTTAAATATTATTATCAGGTTTTGTAGTCTAGTTGACGGCAGAATTTATAGTGGTATCTATTTATAGAAAGCTCTTTCCTTTGAAGTGCGTTCGATGCATCATATGATTTATCTTGTATCTATTTTTAGTCAAAAAAAAAAAGAAACTCATCTATTACCCCCTTTGGCAAAAGGCCACATTGGGCAATGACAATAAATTGTTCAAAGCTCTCCTCTCTCTTTCTCTCTCTCTCTCTCTCTCTCTCTCTCTTCTCTCTCTCTCTCTCTCTCTCTCTTTCTCTCTCTCTCTCTCTCTTCTCTTTTTTCTCTTCTTATTTTTTTCTCTTTTGGTTTTGTTGTTTTGTTTTGTTTTTTTGAAGGGTTTTAATTTTCCCTTTTTTTGTACTGTGTGAGAGTATGAGTATTGATTGGGTTCATTATTAAGATGTATCCTACGGGCGGGACTGGATGAAACAAGCACGCACACACACACACACACACACACACACCACACACACACAACACACACACACACACACACACACGCACACACACACACACACACACACACACACACACACACACACACACACACACACACACACACACAAGGTTATAGGGACACTGGGAAAGGTTATGCGATACTGTGAAGTGTTATGTGGACTCTGGGAAAGGATGAGACTATAAACCGAGGCCCCGTGTGCGAACGCACGCAGAACATCTTGCGCACACGTTAAATCCTGTTCCGCTTTTCGTAAGAATAGGCCGTTGTGTGCCGGTGGGAACGGATGACAGAAATTACAAAACCGCACACACACGGGGACTGGATGTAAAAAAGCACATAAGTGCTTATTCCATTATCCTCGATATAAAAGAATAAAATAAAATAAATTAAATAAAATAAAATAAACACACACACACACACACACACACACACACACACACACACACACACACACACACACACACACACACACACATACACACACACACATCGGTGCTTATTCATTATCCTCGAAGTAAAATAATTTGTCATTGTCATTGTCACACACTGTCATTCTCTCTCTCTCTCTCTCTCTCTCTCTCTCTCTCTCTCTCTCTCTCTCTCTCTCTCTCTCTCTCTCTCTCTCTCTCTCTCTCTCTCTCTCTCTTCTGTGTATGGATTTGTATCCTGGACGACTTGTGTGATTTGTGCAAGCTCGCATGTGTAGTTGCGTGTCTGTGCATATGTACGCGTAGTGTGTGTGTGTGTGTGTGTGTGTGTTGTGGGCGTGCGTGTGTGTGTGTTTGTGCGAGCGCGGGCGCGCGCGCTGCGCGCGTGTGTGTGTGTGTGTGTGTGTGTGTGTGTGTGTGATTTTGGGGGGAGCGTTGTGTGTTTAGGGGAGGCGGGTGTCAAGGATGGGAGTTTGTCAGTGTTTAATTGGTTTTGTTTATTTATTCGATTGGTTTACTTCTGTGGTCTTTCATTGATTTCATGACTTGAGTCAATAATGGAATGACAGTTTGAATGATTCATTTATTTGCTTTTTGACATTATCTTGTTGATCAATTGGTTTATTTATGTTTGTTTCACTTTTTTCCCCATGAGGGCCTGGTGTAAAGAAGCCTCTGGCTTATCCAATTCACTCACTCACTCACTCATCCCTTGGTCGGGAAGACCGTTGGGGTACCCGTACGGACGCTGCAAGTGGACCGCCAAATGGTTCTGTCCTGGGCTGCTTTCAGGAGGTTTGGTACAGTGAGGCCGGTCCACTCCTTGATGTTGGATATCCAGCTTTTGCGTGGTCGTCCCTGCCTCCTTACTCCTTCCACCATTCCCTGCAGGACTGTCTTTGACAGGCTGTTATGCCTTGTTGTGTGGCCAAACCATTTCAGTTTCCTCCGTTTGACTGTATCTAGCAATGGTTCTTGTTTGCCAGCCAGTGCCTCGATCTGCTGCCAGACGTAGTCATTGGTTTTACGGTCTCTGTAGGTGATGTTCAGGATCCGACTGAGGCACTTCATCTCAAAGGCTTGAATGCGACGTTCTAAATCGGCAGTAAGTGTCCATGCTTCACAGCTGTACAAGGCAATGGATGTGACGAGTGCCTTGTAGAGTCTGACCTTAGTGTGGGTTCTGATGTTATGGTTTCTCCACACTTTCGCCAGCTTAGTCATGGAGGAGAGTGCCACAGCAAGTCTGATCTTCACCTCTTGTGTGCTCGTACCTTCTTTGGTATGACTGCTCCAAGGTACTTGAAAGTTTCTACCTCCTCTAGTGTCTCGCCACTCATCTTGATGCTGGTGGGAGTGGTTGGTGTAGTACTGTTCACTAGGATCTTGCTCTTTTCCGTGCTGATCTCCATACCGTGGGCATTGGCTGATGTTTCCAGTCTGGTGGTGAGATCCTGGAGTTCTTCTTCACTGCGGCCCATGAGATCAATATCGTCTGCGAATCGAAGATTGCAGACTGGCCTTCCTCCTATTGTGATTGTGGTCTTGAAGTCAAGGAGGGCCTCCTGCATGATGTTCTCCAGGAACACGTTGAAAAGAACGGGGGATAGCGGGCAGCCTTGTCGAACTCCAACTGAAGTCCGGAAGAACTCCCCGATTTCTCCACCCATGAGGACTGCACTGTGGGAGCTGTCATACAGCGCCTGGATGACTTGAATCAGGTCCTCGTCGAAGTTATAGTCTCTCATGACTTGCCACAGAGCTTCTTGCCACACTCGGTTGAAGGCCTTCTTGAAGTCAATGAAGTTGTTGTAGAGCTGTAGTTGATGTTGGAGATGCTTCTCTATGAGCATTCCGATGTAGAAGATCTGCTCGACAGTGCTTCGACCTGGTCTGAATCCTGCCTGTTCTTCTGATAGGATTTAAGTCGAGCATCAACAAAGCCCAGACAAGAACTTTCCCTGGCGCTGATATTGGCAGTGACCACGACATGGTACTCATGACCAAGAACCAGAAGAGAAATCCCCGTTTGCGGTTCAACATGGAAAAGCTGAAGGACCCCGAAGTCGCTGAAATCTTTAAAGCTGAGATAGGGGGCAGATTTGCAGCATTGAATTTCCTCCAAGATGACATCAACAACCTCACTGACCATTCAGGAGACAGCGCTGGAGATCCTTGGGAAAGAAAGGAAAAAGAACCAACCGTGGGTTACCAACGATATCCTGGACCTGTGCGATCAATGTAGGGAGCTAAAGCCAAAGAAGAACAAAAACCCAGAAACGGCCGAAGAGTATAGAACAGTCAACAGGTCAATCAAGAAGAAGATGACCGAGGCCATGGGGAACTGGATGTCAGAACAATGCTCCAAGGTTGAGAAGGCAATGGCGAAAGGAGACAGCAAAGAGGCGTACCAGACCATCAAGGTACTAACCAAGTCCCAGCAGCCAAAGACCTCCGTTATTGAAGACAAAGAGGGGTCAGTCCTTACAGAGAGCGCCACTATCATGAAGAGATGGACAGAATATTGCAGCGACCTGTACAACTACAAGCTGAAGGCTGATCCGAACAAACTTCACGAGCAAGATCCCAGACCATCAGATCCCGAAAGCACACAGGTGCTGGAGGAAGAGGTAGAAGAAGCAGTAAGATCCTTGAAAGGAGGCAAGTCACCAGGGATTGACAACATCCCGGCTGAGCTCATCAAGAACGGAGGCCCAGAGATGATCAAGGCATTAACAATCATCTGCCAACGCATCTGGACCAGCAAGGAGTGGCCTGAACAGTGGACCCAATCCATCATAGTTCCACTTCCAAAGAAGGGAGACCTGAAGAAGTGCCAAAAATTATCCAATTACCCTCATTAAAATATTCGAGTTCGAGTTCGAGTTCGAGTTCGAGTTCTCTCTCTCTCTCTCTCTCTCTCTCTCTCTCTCTCTCTCTCTCTCTCTCTCTCTCTCTCTCTCTCTCTCTCTCTCTCTCTCTCTCTCTCTCTCTCTCTCTCTCTATCTCTCTCTCCACTTTCAGGAAGATGCATCCTTCGGATGAGACTCTAAACCGAGGTCTCGTGTGCGAACCCACGCAGAAGAGTAGGAGGAGGAAGCCATTGTGTGCCGGTGGGAACTATGACAAAATTCACAAAACTGCATATACACGGGGACACGATGTAAAAAGCAGACGAGTGTTTATTCCATTATCCTCAAAGAAAAGAAAAGAATCATAAAAAATATATAGAATGAGATATTATCTGTCCTTCGCTTTGATATAGTTTGGTTGCAACAAGGTGTTGGGGATATAAAACTATTTTTACACATAATATTCAAACAGAGGCTTGTTGACATGTTCAGGCAAGAATGGGATGGGGCTGTTAGAGATTGTGATAGGTACATAACGTAGAGGACATTCAAAACTGATTCTGGAAAAGAAAGATACATTTTACATATGAATTCGTATTGTTTTCCGAGTTGCCAGAACACAATTAAGGTTCAGTGCTCTTCCTCTAAACAATAATGTACATCGCTACAGTGAAGTCGCACAAAGGTCAACTGTGTTCCCGTTGCCAAGAAAAAAATAGAAACCGAGCAACACTTTATATTCAAACACGCTGCCTGTGAGGATCTAGTGTTGAATTTCTGAAAGAGTCAACCAAGCTTCCTTTTTCATGCATTTTCTCCAGGCTACAACTCCCGCCGCACACAGGCACAATTTATCCAGGTTCGTGTTCCATGCGATTAACAGAAGAAAGATCTTTATTTTGGAAACAGATATCTAAGTGTTATGTTGCTATAAACTATGTGAATGGCCATGAGCAATTATCTTTGGTGTGTGTGTGTGTTTGCGTGTGTGTGTGTGGGGTGGGGGGGGGTGCGTGCGTGCGTGCGCGCGCGAGCGTATGTATGTGTGGTGCGTGTGTGTGTGTGTGTGTGTGTGTGTGTGTGTGGTGTGCGTGTGCGTTGTGTGAGTGCGTGTTTTGTGTGTGTGCGTGTATTTCTTCTCTAATTTAACGTCTTTTCACTTTAAGTGATATTAGACAATGAGTGCGTGTATGTGCGTGTGTGTATGTGCACGCGTGCGCGTGCGTGTGTATGTGTGTGTAGTGTGTGTGTGTATGTGTGTGTAGTGTTTTTGTGTGCGCGCGCACGACCGTGTGTATGAGTAGTGTGTGTGTATGTGTGCGTGTGCCTGCGCGCGCGTGTGTGTGAGAGTGTATGCGTGTGTGCGTGCGTGCGTCAGAGCATACTTACGGGAGTGTGTGTGTGTGTGTGTGTGTGTGTGTGTGTGAGAGAGAGAGAGGAGAGAGAGAGAGAGAGAGAGAGGAGAGAGAGAGAGAGAGAGAGAGAGAGAGAGAGAGAGAGAGGAGAGAGAGAGAGAGAGATGGAGTGTAGGTGTGGATGGATGTTCACGTATGTGGGTGTGGATGTGTGTTTGCGAGTGTGTGCATGCGTGCGTGCGAGCGAGCGTGCGTGTGTTTGTGTGTGTGTGTGTGTGCGCGCGCAAAGTGGGGTGTGTGTGTGTGTGTGTGTGCGCGCACGTGTGTGTGTGTGTGTGTGTGTGTGTGTGTGTGCGTGTGCGTGTGCGTGTACTGCGTTATCAGATGAAAAGATGTCTGGGTATTAAATCTGATTCAGGGGACATTACTGAATCTATTGTGCAGGTGGCCAGTGGCTGTTTCTGAAATGCTGTCTGGCAGTGTTTTGATTATCACCCCCTTTCTCTTCTCATGACATACAAAAATGCTATATTATGACTTGAATAAGCTCAAAGTAACACGGTATGTTAGCATATATTACTATATTTGCATCGCATTAACCTAATGCCGAGATAATTAGATAACTATATTCAACAGGCATGGTTTTCCTTCACTTCACCTTCACCTATCCCGTAGTCCCGTGGACCGTGGGGGCACCACTGAAGATTTCGCAACCAGCTTCCTCCATTCCCCGCGGTCCTCTGCTTTCGGTAGCAAATCGTTCCACTCAAGGCCAGTCCACTCTCTGATGATGTCTTCCCATAGTTTTCTCTGTCTGCCTCTTCGTCTCCCTCTTTGTACTGTTCCTGTAGGACAGTCTTGGCCAGTCCAGATATTCGTGTGACGTGCCTGTGCCACTTTAGTTTGCATTTTTTTTCTCCACTGAAGTCAGGAGCTCTAGTATGGTAACAGTTTTGAAAAATGCAATATTTTGTGAGTAGAAAGTGAATGATGTCGGCTGTCAATGATGTATGCTGTGGGTGATGTTTGTATTTTGTATGTGTTGACATTGTCTAGAATTATTCCGGTTTGGTTTCCAAGCCTATTACATTCATGTATTATTGTAGGGATATTGTAAGCTGTGTGTGTGTTTGTAGTGTGTTTGTGTGTGTGTGTGTGTGTGTGTGTGGTGTGTGTGTGTGTGTGTGTAGATGTGTGTGTGTGTGTGTGTTAGTGTGTGATGTGTGTGTGTTGTTGTGTGTGTGTACTCGCGCATGCGCGCGCGAGGCGAGGCCTAGACCAGAAAAAAAGAGAATGATACGATTATTCTACAATCTTTGGAAGTTCAGATTTTAATTCGATTTGATTTGATGTGAATTGATTTGATTTGATGCGATGTGATTTGATATGATGTGATTTCATTTAATGTGATGTGTTGCAATGTGTTTTGATGTTATTTTATGTTATGTGATTTGATTTTATGTGATTTGATTTAATTTTGTGATTTGATTTTGTTTGATTTATGTGATGGGTTTATTTCATGTGTTTTGATGTGGTGTGGTTTGATTTGGTGTTGTTGATTGATGTGGTTTGATGTCATGCGATTGATGTGATTGATTAGATTTTAATCTTATACTGATTGTGATGTGTATACGATTTTTTTATGACTGATTAATTGCATTTATATTTATTTATTTTAATTGTTTCATCTCATTTGTTTTATTTGATTGATGTGATTTGACCTGGTTGACTTGAATTTGCATTGGTGATGTAGATTTGATGGATAGTGATTTGAAATGATTGTTTGATGTGATCTCAGGAGGATTATGTTCCTTTCCTTGGGTATAATAAAACGCGGATGACAAAATCACTGAGAATGTCATACACGTATCTGGACTCAAATCAACTGTCTGTGGAGCGTGAATGGAAACATGTATTTCAACACAAAAAATCACACAAACACAACACACACACAAAACACACACACACACACACACACACACACACACACACACACACACACACACACACACATACACACACACCCTCCCATGTGCATCTCTGATCACTACAGCCCCATGAGGATCTCTAAAGAAAACACCCCAATGAGGATCTCTAATGAAAACATTACCCCAATGAGGATCTCCATTGAAAACACCCCAATGAGGATCTCTAAAGAAAACACCCCAATGAGGATCTCTAATAAAAAAAAAACACCCCAATGAGGATCTCTAATGAAAACACCCCAATGAGGATCTCTAATGAAAACACCCCAATGAGGATCTCTTAAAAAAAGATCTCTAATGAAAACACCCCAATGGGGATCTCTAATGAAAGCACCCCATTGAGGATCTCTAATGGAAACACCCCAATGAGGATCTCTAATGAAAACACCCCAATGAGGATCTCTAAAAAAAAAAACTCTAATGAAAACACCCCAATGGGGATCTCTAATGAAAACACCTCAATGAGGATCTGTAATGAAAACACCCCAATTAGGATCTCTAAAGAAAACACCTCAATGAGGATCTCTAATGAAAACACCCCAATGAGGATCTCTAATGAAAACACCCCAGTGAGGATCTCTAATGAAAACACCCCAGTGAGGATCTCTAATGAAAACACCCCAATGAGGATCTCTAATGAAAACACCCCAATGAGGATCTCTAATGAAAACACCATGAGATCTCTAATGGAAAACCCAATGAGGATCTCTAATGAAAACACCCCAATGAGGATCTCTAATGAAAACACCCCAATGAGGATCTCTAATGAAAACACCCCAATGAGGATTTCTAATGAAAACACCCCAATGAGGATCTCTAAAGAAAACACACCAATCAGGATCTCTAATGAAAACACCCCAATGAGGATCTCTAATGAAAACACCCCAATGAGGATCTGTGATCAATTCATCATCATAGGAATCTCTGATCAATTCATCATTATAGGAATCTCTGATGAATTCTTCTCCATATGAATCTCTGATCAATTCATCATAATAGGAATCTCTGATGAATTCTTCTCCATAGGAATATCTGATCAATTCATCATCATAGGAATATCTGATGAATTCTTCTCCATAGGAATCTCTGATCAATTCATCCCCATAGGAATCTCTGATCAATTCATCCCCATAGGAATCTACCATCAATTCTTCCCCATAGGAATCTACCATCAATTCTTCCCCATAGGAATGTACCATCAATTCTCCCCATAGGAATGTACCATCAATTCTTCCCCATAGGAATGTACCATCAATTCTTCCCCATAGGAATGAACCATCAATTCTTCCCCATAGGAATCTACCATCAATTCTCCCCCATAGGAATCTACCATCAATTCCTCCCCGTAAGGATCTGTGATCAAAACACCCTATAAAGATTTCTGATGAAATCACCTCCTCACCCCTTCACCCACACCCCTATGGATTTGGATTTCTATACCACTTTTAAGTCACGACAGATTTCTCTGCGTGAAATTCGGGCTGCTCTCCCTGGGGAAGCGTGTCGCCACAAGAACAGCGCCACCCACCATATTTCTCTTTTCCTGTCTGTGTGTGTACAATGTTTCCCTATCAGAGTGGCTTTCTTCTACAGAACTTTGCCAGGGTCGACTGTCTCGTTGCCGTGGGTTCTTTTCACGTCCGCTGAATGTGTCTCGCACACGGGTGAACTAGGGGACTGTACTGAAGCCAATGCGCACGAACGGTCGGTCACTCATCCAAGAAGTGACCACGCTCAACGCTGCTTGACCTTAGTTTGGGGAGAGCAAATGTTCTGACCACTGAGCTATCTATCCCGTTCCTACATGCTAAATAACTCACAAATAAAAGTTTATTTCTTTATTTATTAATTCCTTCTTTCATTATGCTTTATATATACATATATATGTAACCCATCGAACGCTGGCATGAATTGCAGGCTTTTTTTTTATAAAAAAAAAGGTAATATCTGATCTTCTGCGTGTGTATAATTATATACACACAAGAAAGGAATCAAGGCACTGGAGGTCTGCACTTTAGGTTGATCCTGGAGATCGTAAAAATCTCCACCTTAAGTTCACCAGAAACCACTGCCGAGATTTGAACCCAGACCCAAGGGGATAGACATCCAAGGCTCTTACTTACAGACTACAATGACCCCAATACAGTAATTATCATGTTGAAATTCCGGCCCTAAATTGTTGCTAAAATTCCAACACTGACAGTTAGCTACACTTAGCAAGATTCAAGATTTCAAGATTCAAGATTTAATTCCTTTCACCCCTTTTTTGGGGTAGGGAGGATTACAAACAAATTGAACAGGAGAATAAACCTAACAGCAATATACCCAAAAATAACATGAATACTAACAGTAACTGAAAAGCAAGAGTTCATCCAATAATGATAAGCAAACAGTATTAATGACTCAATACTATTTTTAAGTATACACATTTCTTTAAAAGACATAATCTACACATATGAAAGACAATTGAAACTTCAAAAAATACCTGCAAATCTTATGAATTTTGAGAGGGACAGGAGAACTTTTCGAGATTTGCATTTCATTAGCCTACAAAAATAATAACTAGACATGGGTTGAAGAAAATGTCGGGGAATAAAATCTTGTCGTAAATGTTTGAAGTGGGGACATTCCATGATAAAATGAAATTCCTCCCCTAAAACGGACGTATTGCATTTTGAACATATTCTTTCTTCCCATGGTATATTATGGAAACGTCCAACCTCAATAGGAAGCTTGTGACAGCTACAACGAAACTTTATAAGAGCGTAAACATATACATCTGGTAGACAAGTTATATATTTTTCCATACCAAATCGATCTTACAGTTTTTATAATGAAGACATTGCAAAGCAAAGCAAAGGCATTGTGCTGAGTTTGCTTTTTCTAAAAATAATGACGACTGATGACGTCAAATCACCTAGCTTTGCCCATGACTCAAGACTCAAGACTAATATTAATGTCTCAACTCCAATCCCATCCAGTCTTGCTGTTTATAGTCCAGCCGACCACAGGGGCCATATGTGGGGGGGGGGGGGTGGGGGGGGGGGGGGGTAGCTGTCACATGGTAAAATACCTCAGCTCGAGAAACTTCCAGCTGCATTTAGAATAAGACTGTCTGCATTAAACAATGCAGATTAAAGTGTAATACACGACTTACAAGACGTCAGCACTGTGTTCTCTCTCTCTCTGTGTCTCTGTCTGTCTGTCTGTCTGTCTATCTTTGTCTGTCTGTCTGTCTGTCTGTCTGTCTGTCTCTCTCTCTCTCTCCTCATCCTCTCTCTCATCTCCTCTCCTCTCTACTCACCACCACACC
>CM054164.1:21765277-21780277 GCA_028751875.1 Rapana venosa
AAGCAACACGAGTGTTTATTCCATTATCACAATGTTATATACTTACTTACTACTACTATATACTACTACTAATATGTCCATACTCTCTCTCCTCTCCTCTGTCATCTCCTTACTAATAGAATACCCACTCAGCAACTGAAGACAATGAGTGTGTAGTAGTGACTACGACACAGACTATACTACTCACTAAGACGACGACTAATGATGTGTGTAAGAGATGAGTTAGAAGATATGAAGTGTGATATTATAATATAGATAATGGCGTGAGACGACGAGACGGCACGATGGATGATGATGATGATAATGAGATGAATAATAAACAACAAGTATAATAATATATATATGATAAACAACAAATAGTGAATGTTGTTAGTGTTGTGTGTGTGTGAAGTAGTGTGTGTGTCGTGTGTCGTGTGGTGTGTGTTTGCAGTTTCAACATATTCAATATCCACAATACAAAATTAGTAATCAACAACCAATCCAACGGTGTGACGTATTGTATTGTATTGTATTGCATTGTATTGTATTGAATTGTATTGTATTGTATTGTATTGTATACCACTTTAAGAAGTCCTTCGATGAGACCATAAACCAAGGTCCAGTGTGCGAACGCACGCAGAACATTTTATGCACACGTTAAAACCTGTTCCGCTTTTCGGAAGAGTAGACAATTGTGTGCTGGTGGGAATAGATGACAAAATTAACAAAACCGTATACACACGGGAAACTGGATGTAAAAAAAGCAACACGAGTGTTTATTCCATTATCCACGAAATGTTATACTACTACTACTACTCCTCCTCCTCCTCCTCCTCCTCCTCCTACTACTACTACTACTACTACTACTACTACTACTACTACTACTACTCCTACTCCTCCTCCTACTACTACTACTACTACTACTACTACTACTACTACTACTACTACTACTACTACTACTACTACTACTACTACTACTACTACTAATGATGATGATGATAATGATGATGATGTTGATAATGATAATGAAGATGATGATATTAATAATAATAATAATGGCGACGACGACGACGACGGCGACGATGATGATGATGATGATGATAATGATGATGATAATAATAACAACAACAATAATAATAATAATAATAATAATAATGATAACAACAACAACAACAATAAGAATACATATTCACTGTATAACCCAGCTGGCGGAAACGTAAGACAATAAATAATAAACTGCCGCTGTAGCCGAGTGGTCAAGATGGTTTGACTTCACTCCGGGGATCCATGAAGTCGTGGGTTCGAATCTCGGCAGCAGGCATCCAGTGAATGAAAAGTTCGGCATTTTGACCCTCCCCCAGATCAACTTGAAATGCAGAAGATAATTCCAGCACTAGTTATCTTCAGTTTCTTCGTTAGTACAAGAACAAAAGCAACAGAATTACAATAACCAAAAAAAAAAGGTACTACTACCACTACTAGTACTACTACTACTACTACTACTACTACTACTACTACTACTACTACTACTACTACTACTACTACTATCACTACTTCTTCTACTACTACTACTACTACTACTACTACTACTACTACTACTACTACTACTACTACTACCACTACCACTACTACTATCATCATCTATCTCATCATCATCATCATCATCTCATCATCATCATCATCATCAATCATCATCATCATCATCATCATCATCACCATCATCACCACCACCACCACCACCACCACCACCACCACCACCACCACCACCACCACCACCACCACATCATCATCATCATCATCATCATCATCATCATCATCATCACAATAAAAACAAATAATAATAACGAGAAGAAGAAGAAGAAGAAGAACAACAACAACAACTACTACAACTACAACAACAACAACAACATCATCATCTACACGGCAGACAAACGCTCACCTACCCATTTACTCGCCCAGTCACATCAACGCTCTCCTCCACACTTTTTTTTGCTCTGAAGATTTTCTGATGGGGACACAGCACCCCTTCTTTTAAAGAGGGGAGGGGGAGACCACGCTTGTTAACTATCTGAGAATGATGTGCCCTTCGTCAGAATGTCGTCTGCCTTTTTAGTGGGAGGGGGTGGGGTGGGGGGTATGAAATGAGTGTTGAAGTAGTCATGTCACTGTTTTGGGTTGTGGTGGAAAATGTATATGCATGAAAGGTGTATGTATTCCGCTGTCCTGCCGTTTTGCTTGAAATAATGTCCTTGTCTTTTCGGGTCGGTCTATTTCCCGTCTGGTCGTGCATGATGTAATGCGAACGATGTGTTGTGTGTGTGGGTGAATACATCATTGGGGGGAGAGAGGGGAGAGAGAGAGAGAGAGAGGGGAGAGAGAGAGAGAGAGGAGAGAGAGAGACAGCGAGAGAGAGAGAGAGAGGAGAGAGAGAGAGAGAGAGAGAGAGAGAGAGAGAGAGAGAGAGAGAGAGAGAGAGCGAGAGAGAGAGAGACAGAGAGGCAAATGCAGCAGACACAATTTTGTTTCTGGAGCGTAATAAATTAAGTTATAAAGACTTTTTTTCATCCATCCCTCGACAGGACAGGTGATAGTCCATTCAGAGAGAGGGAGAGAGGGGGGGGTGGCCAGACAGACAGAGAGAGAGAGACAGAGAGAGAGAGAGAAAGAGACACAGAGAGAGAGTGTGCGTGTGTTCAATTTTTTTTAAGTTTTTAATTTTCTTTTATTTCGAGGATAATGGAATAAGCATTCATGTGGGTTTTTTTCATCCAGTCCCCATGTGTATGCAGTTTTGTAAATTTTGCCATCCTTGTGTGTGTGGGTGTGTGCAGGCTGTGGGCTTTTTAAAAAAATGACATATGTTACTCTTAAATCTATACTGTTTCATAATAATTATTATATTCTGCTGAGTAAAAATTCAGAACGCCACTCATAATGAGCTTGGAACCTTCCTGCTAAAACAAAAAACAAACAAAAAAAAAAAAAAAAAAACCCCAACATCCTAAACAAAAACAAAAATCCACAAACAAACAAACAAACAAACAAACAAACAAGAAAGGAGTCAACAGGCAAGCCCTCATTAAATCTCAAATCACAAACCATGAATCTCCTTTTCCACCACAGTGGAGGCAGGGCAGACGACATCACAGGCCATTCCACTCACCTGGCCAGCTCTACCTGGCCCAGTTAACAGACAGGTACAATACATATGATTCGTTTCTGCAGCAACAGTCAGCTGACATTTTTTTGTTGGTCCTGGGCTAGAGCTCCAAGGTCTCGCTCACCACAGACTGAAATTCCGGGTATGCCACCCTTTGCTCACTAAAAGGGGTAGGTAGGGTCTCCCCACAAATCGGGTACCCAATCTGTGTCACAACGCTGGTCACTCATCAGTCTGAGTTACAAGCATGCAACTTCGCTAAAAGCTGTTTGAGGGGTTTCTGACTTCAGTGAAAAACAATAAACTGAAGTGGTAGGGGGAGGTCACAGGAACATCTGGACTACTGGCCAAGACTTGTCCTACAGGGAACAGTACAAGGAGGGAGACGAAGAAGAGGCAGACAGAGAAAACGATGGGAAGACAACATCGGAGAGGGGACTGGCCTTGAGTGGAACGATTTTGCTTAGGAAAGCTGAGGACAGCGGAGAGTGGAGGAAGCTGGTTGCAAAATCTTCATTGGTGCCCCTACGTCCAAGGGACTGTGATATAGGTGAAGGTATGAGGGGTTGTAGTTTGCATTGATTTCAGTAGTTCCTCTTTAAGTTAATGGAAATTTTGATATAAAAATTAATTAGATAAAAGAAAACAATAAAATGACACTGTAGAGAAAAAATCCCATAATCATTTTTTGCCTGAGGTATGTATCACAATGAAAACGAGGCCAAAGTACGATGTTTAAAAAAAAAAATTGCCTATGACATGTCTGAGAATTTAATAATTTTGCTTTATATTAACATAGTGAGGGGGCCGTTATTTTTAACATTTTGATATTTTTGCTAGTTTCTTGTTTTAATTAACATTTGGTGTATTGCTTCAGACAAACTTGAAGTTACAGGACAAACCCCCTATTTCAAGTTATAGCCAGACCCTCTCTCAACGTGTGCTGGAAATAGTGTACTTTGGCCTCTTTTTTAATCGCCAGGGATGATGTGTATTCAGACACCAATGTGCAACAACAACATTCCATTTCGGGTAATTTCCAGAAACTACCTAATATGTCAGATGCGCATGCCCAAAAGAAGCCACACCGTGTATACTTCCGGAAGCTATGCTTTGGTGCTTCCTGAGGAAAAAATGATAATCCAAACCTATCTTTAAAATCAGGTCTGTGTTTTGTGCCTAAATCCTATCCCTTTTTGTTTGTTTTTTAAATCGATTTTTATTGATTTTAGCAATATTTTTGTTTGTACTGTCTGTGCTACCATGAAAAGGAAAATTTCGTGATGGATACAGGAACAGTCATTGATCACATGAAAGATGAATTGTTGAGTGATGAATGTACGTTCTGAAAACCTTGAAGCCAGAAACATGATACACCTGTTCATTCTTAACAGGAGATGGTTTCCATCCCTGTTAAAGACTGGGAAGAAATGAAGGCCCAGAATTTGGGAAAGTCTGAAGCAGACTAGTGGCAGAAATCTGGGTCTGAGCTGTATATAAAAAAAGATGATGCAGCCACAACAGGGTCGCTTGACATGAATGACCCAGTTCCAAGCCAGTGAAAAGAGGACAGTTTATCTTCTTAAATTGAGGATTAACCGAAAAAAAACATCAACAAAGGATGGAGATGTTGGCTTGTTGGATGACACTGAAAACAAACACCAATCATAGGAAGATGAAGGGTCTGACATGGCAGAAAAAAGTTGGCTCGGATCATTTCAGAAATACAAGATGCCAAACTGTCGGAAGAAAAAACATAAAAGAAAAACAGGATACAAATACACAACCAGGGAATTGCCCTGTCAAAGTCCCCAAGGCAAACCCTGAAATGTGGGCCACGCTAGACCATGATGCAAAGAGCCATGACCTTCACAGTCAAAAAGAGCAAAGGCTGGTCATGAAAGCTACTTATGCTTTGCTGAAGGTCAGCAGTGAAACGGTGGAAAGGGCATACACTAAAATCAGAGAACATCTCAAAAACTATCATGGATGCAGATGCTTTCATTACTAGGGCATTCCATGCTATTTGGGTGGACAGGAGGAACAGAATTGTGACTGCTCCAAATGTCAACACAAAATTTCGAAAGCTTGCCTTGAGAGACATACCCATAAATGACCTCTTTTTGGGCAATGATCTGAAGAACACTTTGTGTGCTATCAAATCAACAACAGATTTCTCTCAGTCCCCAAAAGGGCAGAACATTTTCCCTGCTAGTTTCACACACACACACACACACACACACACACACACACACACACACACACACACACAGCCATACCAACACATTTCCCTTACTCTTAGCATAGCGACACGTTTGCCATACCAACACGTTTGCCATACACTTGGCATACCTACTTATTTGCCATACTCTTGGCATACTGACACGTTTGTCATACCAACACATTTGCCATACCAACCTATTTGCTATACCAACCCATTTGCCATATTCTTGTCATACTGACATGTTTGCCATACACTTGGCATGCTGACACATTTGCCATACCAACACGTTTGCCATACTCTTGGCATTTCAACACATTTGCCATATATACACAATTGCCATACTCTAGGCATATCCCCATGCTTACCATACCCACACTTCTGTTAAGGTGTTGTTGTTGGTTGGTTTTTTTTGTTGGGGGGTGGAGGGGGGCTTGCTGCGTTTTTTTAAATTAAGGGATCTCACTCAGGCAGTGAACATTTGCAGAACTCTCCAGAAACCTTCAGCCACATCTCTCCTCATTGGTCCTGCTAAAGTACATAGCACGTGACTGTCTGTCTGTCAGTCAATCATCTCCTCATGACATCATTCTGACAGAAGCCACGCCTACTTCCTCTTCTTGTCATGCAAGAATGAACAAGGTGAGAAGAATATTATTGTTTTTTAAAAAAATATCTTACCAGGTACTTTGTAGGTTTAATGTATTCATTTATTTCGAGGATGATGAAATAAGCACCCATGTGATTTGTTTTTTTAAAACACATCCAGTTCCTGTGTGTATGCAGTTTTGTAATTTTTATCTGTTCCCTCTTGAAAAATGGCCTACTCTTCAAAGAGGTGGAACAGGTTTTGACGTATGTGCAGGATGTTCTGTGTGCTTGGAAGCAGCACACACAGTACTTCCGTTTATAGTCATCTCCGAAGAATATATATATATATATATATATAATATATATATATATATATATATAGAGAGAGAGAGAGAGAGAGAGAGAGAGAGAGAGAAGGTAAAGTAAAGGTGTCCCATAACCTGTGTGGTTGTAGGGGAATGAGGCATCAGAGACCTCAACTTCTCCTGGGGCCAGCATATTGAGGGCGGCGCCCATCTCCTCTCCCTCGCTGTTTCACTTTCCCTGACCCTAAAGAGGGCAGGTACCCATTTACAGCTGGGTGAACTGGGGGGACTGTACTGAAGCCAAGGCGCGCAAACGGTCACCCATCCAAGTGGTAACCACGCTGGACGCTGCTTAACTTGGCTGGGGGAAAGTGAGTGCTCTGACCACTGAGCTATCCCGTCACACACACACACACACACACACACACACACAGCCCGTTTTTTGTTTCATACCACAAACAAGACCTTTTTGGTTTTACTGATCAGGTTTTTTCCTTGAAAGATAAACAAGCACTCTCTATCACATAATTATGTTTCTAATTTCAACACAAACACTTTTTTCTTCTTCTTCTTTTATCATTTGACTTTTTAAAAACATGTTTTAACATTATTTTTAACACAGTTACCGACTTATTAAGTCAGATAACTCACAATGACTCTTGCCTAAGTGTGTATTCTCTCCCCTTAATTACTTCAGGTTTTTGTGTGTTTTGTTTTTGTTTGGTTGGTGGGCGGGTGTTTTTCTGTCCTTCCTCAGCTGAGGTTTGCCAGTGGTGAGATTTTTGTCTATTCCACAGTGGGGGTTTTCCTTGCCCCACCATCAAGGTAGCCGCATTCCGACTTCGGGGATGATGATTGTCAAAACATGACACCACTGTACATGCAGGTTTTTGTTTTTGTGATCATATATTTTTTTTTACATTTCATTTGTCATCCAATCTTACAGGTACTGCTGCTGCCTTGAGATTTTCAGGCCATTTTTTATCTTTATTTTTATTTATTTATTCTTTATATCAAAGATTAATGGAATAAGCACTCATGTGCTTTTTTCACATCCAGTCCCCGTGTGTATGCAGTTATATCACTTTTGTCAAACTTTCGCACACGGGACCTCGGTTTATAGTCTCATCGGAAGGACTTTGAGGGGGAGGTAGAGTCGGCACTGATGTTAACTCCAGAGCAAAAAAATCCTCTTGAACGAGAGTTGAACCCGGGTCAGCTGATCACGAGCCCAATGCGCCTTACTGACCACCAGGCTGTCCCGTCCCCCTGGGTAGCCTCTGTTTAGCGTTTTACTCCAATGCCTGGGTCAATATTTCAGCCATTGTTCTGTTGAAAAGAACCTTTTGGTCTGATGATACGCTGAAGAAGCCAAATGATGCTATTTTGTAAGTTACATTTACATAGGGAGTTTGGAGGGGAGGGGGTACTCAGAAGAAGCCAAATGATGCTATTTTGTAAGTTACATTTACATAGTAGGTTGGGAGGGGTATTCTGAAGAAGCCAAATTATGCTATTTTTGTAAGTTAAATGTACATAGTAGGTTGGGAGGGGTATTCTGAAGAAGCCAAATGATGCTATTTTGTAAGTTAAATTTACATAGTAGGTTGGGAGGGGTATTCTGAAGAAGCCAAATGATGCTATTTTGTAGGTCAAATTTACATAGCAGATTTGGGGGGATACTTTGAAGAAGACAAATGATGTTATTTTGCAAGTCAAATTTACATAGTGGGTTGGGAGGGTACTCAGAAGAAGCCAAATGATGCTATTTTGTAAGTTACATTTACATAGGGAGTTGTGTTTTTTTGGAGGGGGGGGGTGTACTCAGAAGAAGCCAAATGATGCTATTTTGTAAGTTACATTTACATAGGGAGTTGGGTTTTTTTTTGGAGGTTTGGGGGGGGGGGGGGGGTTGGTTACTCAGAAGAAGCCAAATGATGCTATTTTTTAAGTCAAATTTACATAGTAGGTTGGGAGGGGTATTCTGAAGAAGCTAAATTATGCTATTTTGTAAGTTACATTTACATAGGGAGTTGTTTTTTGGAGGGGGGGGGGGGGGGGGGGTACTCAGAAGAAGCCAAATGATGCTATTTTGAAAGTCAAATTTACATAGATTTTGGGGGGGATACTTTGAAGAAGACAAATGATGCTATTTTGTAAGTCAAATTTACATAGTAGGTTGGGAGGGGTATTCTGAAGAAGCCAAATTATGCTATTTTGAAAAATTGAATTTACATAGGGAGTTTGGAGGGGAGGGGGTACTCAGAAGAAGCCAAATGATGCTATTTTGTAAGTAAAATTTACATAGCAGATTTTTTTTTGGGGGGTACTTTGAAAAAGACAAACGGTGTTATTTTGTAAGTCAAATTTACATAAGGGGTTGGGGTTGGGGTGGGGGGATAGCCTAGTGGTTACAGCATTGCCTTTGTGATCTGACAGCCTAAGGATCGAACCACCACAGAGGCCCCCGTTTTAGGGAATATGACCCTGGAGTTAACATCAGTACTGACTCCACTCCCCCCCCCCCCCCCCCCAAAAAAAAAAAAAGAAGTCCCACCGATGAGAATATAAACTGTGTGCAAATAAATGCATGCAAAACATCTTGCACACACATGAAAAACCCGTTCCGCCTTTAGAAAGAGTAGGCCATATCGTGCTGGTAGGAACGAGTCACAAAATTTTGGGGGAAAAACAAGTGTCAGGTTTTTAGACGTCATCTCTGAAGTCGGAATGCAGCTACCTTAACGTGAATTAAACACTATCACTGACACAACATCTACACTACTGGTGAACCTCGGAGCTTTAGCCCAGAAACCACACCCCCTCCCTCCCTTGCCCCACCCTCCACCCACTCTCCACCCCCCACCCTCAACACCCCTCACCCTCCAACACCCTGCCCCACCCTCCACCCACTCTCCACCCCCCTCAACAACCCTCACCCTCCAACCCCTGCCCCACCCTCCACCTACTCTCCACCCCCCCCTCAACACCCCTCACCTTCCACCCCCTTGCCCCACCCTCCACCCACTCTCCACCCACCCTCAGCACCCCTCACCTTCCACCCCCCTGCCCCCTCCACTGACTCTCCACCCCTTCAACACCTCCCCCTCCACCCCCTCCCCCTGCCGCACCCTCCACCCACTCTCCACCCACCCTCCACCTACTCTCCACCCCCCTCAACACCCCTCAACCTCCACACCCACTGCCCCACCCTCCACACACTCTCCACCCCCCCTCAACACCCCTCACCCTCCACCCCCCACTCCCCTCACTCCCTGGTCCCAGAATTCTCTGCAAACTCATGATGGATGCCAACAGAAGTGGACAGATTTTGTGTTTTCATTTCCGCAAACTTGGTACACTTTTATTTATAATATAAAAAAAACCCAATGAAAATCATTTTCTCTCTCAGAAACCTGGGGCGCCATGATTTAGAACTCTTCACAGCTGTCAGAATAATTATAATTTTCATTTCTCTGCAAAACTTACATCAAGGAAAACATGTGGCAGGGTATCATGACCTGCTTGTGACCTTCCTTTTTATATTATTATATTATCTCCCTTCTGTCATGAATTCGTGCGTCCTTGATTTGAAATCCTAAGGAAAACCTGTCCTCTGTTTTGTTCTCAAAAGAATTTTAAAATCTTTCCTTTTTCAAAATTTTATTCTGTGAAACAAGTTCTTTCCGTCAGAAAAAGATTCAGAATATCAAATAGTCTTATTCATCTGTTCATTATTCTAACATTCTACGTAGATGATGGTGGCTTTGGATGCAGTGACAGTTCCTTGCTGCATTTCAAACAGCCAGCAGCAGCAGCAGCAGCAGCAGCAGCAGCAGCAGCAGCAGCAGCAGCAGCAGCAGAATCATGTCAGCAGAGGAAAAGTGACCACAGCCGACAAGCAATGCCGGATCAAGGCCAGAGACCTCGTGGTCCAGTTTGGGTATTTTATTATATTTATTTATTTTATTTATATCACTGTAAGTCACGGCAGATTTCTCTGCCTGAAATTTGGGCTGCTCTCCCCGGGAGAGCGCGCCACGTCGCCACAAGAGCAAGCGCCACCCATTTTTTTCCTTTTTCTGTCTGCAACTGTATTTGTTTCCCTGTCAGTGTAGCTTTTTTTCTACAGAATTTTGCCAGGGACAACTCTCTTGTTGCCGTGGGTTCTTTAACGCAAAGTTACGACAGCCGGTAGTATTTTTTTTTAATGTTTTTTTATTTTTTCAAATATATTACAAAATACCCAAAACCGGAAGAAAAAAAAACCTCGCACACAAAAACACGAACCGTCAAGAGCAACAAAAAACAACCAGCATAGCAAAAAAAAAAACCAAACAAAAAAAAACCTGTATCCCGAAAAAATCATGACCTAGGGCAAAGACGAGACCAGTATCTTCATTACCAACATTCCCTTTCTGAATCATACATAATTGTGTATAGAAACATGGTCACTGAGGGAAATACAGAAACAAACAGATCTACCAAACATAAATAACAATAATAATCTTTACATCCAAATTTTTATATAATACATACAACTTACACATAGTACTGAAGATCATACAATCATACACACGTACAACATACATACATACATACATCATACATACATACATACATACATACTAATACATACAATACATATACAACATACATACATTGATAAACATACATGTCTGCACTGATGCAGACTCAATCAGAGCAAGAGACTCTTAGATGTGCAGCATGGAAAAAAGAACAAACAGCAAAAATCCAGATTAGATATATATGCCTTGGATGTGTACAGATTAAGGACATTTTCCGCAAATCACTTATTATAGCAAGTGATATCAAAAACCTGTATTAAGTAGTTTCGTACAGTTATTCCTTGTTTACAACTTTTTTTTTTGTCTGTGGAGACTGCGTGTCTGTTTTACTCTTTATTTGCTTTTCACTTCCCTCTAGGGTTCATTTTATGCTTCAATTAAGCCCATAAAGGGAGCTATTTTGTAAGTCAAATTTACATAGTAGGTTGGGAGGGGTATTCTGAAGAAGCCAAATTATGCTATTTTGAAAAATTGAATTTACATAGGGAGTTTGGAGGGGAGGGGGTACTCAGAAGAAGCCAAATGATGCTATTTTGTAAGTAAAATTTACATAGCAGATTTTTTTTTGGGGGGTACTTTGAAAAAGACAAACGGTGTTATTTTGTAAGTCAAATTTACATAAGGGGTTGGGGTTGGGGTGGGGGGATAGCCTAGTGGTTACAGCATTGCCTTTGTGATCTGACAGCCTAAGGATCGAACCACCACAGAGGCCCCCGTTTTAGGGAATATGACCCTGGAGTTAACATCAGTACTGACTCCACTCCCCCCCCCCCCCCCCCCAAAAAAAAAAAAAGAAGTCCCACCGATGAGAATATAAACTGTGTGCAAATAAATGCATGCAAAACATCTTGCACACATGAAAAACCCGTTCCGCCTTTAGAAAGAGTAGGCCATATCGTGCTGGTAGGAACGAGTCACAAAATTTTGGGGGAAAAACAAGTGTCAGGTTTTTAGACGTCATCTCTGAAGTCGGAATGCAGCTACCTTAACCGTGAATTAAACACTATCACTGACACAACATCTACACTACTGGTGAACCTCGGAGCTTTAGCCCAGAAACCACACCCCCCTCCCCTCCCTTGCCCCACCCTCCACCCACTCTCCACCCCCCACCCTCAACACCCCTCACCCTCCAACACCCTGCCCCACCCTCCACCCACTCTCCACCCCCCTCAACAACCCTCACCCTCCAACCCCTGCCCCACCCTCCACCTACTCTCCACCCCCCCCTCAACACCCCTCACCTTCCACCCCTTGCCCCACCCTCCACCCACTCTCCACCCACCCTCAGCACCCCTCACCTTCCACCCCTGCCCCCTCCACTGACTCTCCACCCCCTTCAACACCTCCCCCTCCACCCCCTCCCCCTGCCGCACCCTCCACCCACTCTCCACCCACCCTCCACCTACTCTCCACCCCCCTCAACACCCCTCAACCTCCACACCCACTGCCCCACCCTCCACACACTCTCCACCCCCCTCAACACCCTCACCCTCCACCCCCCACTCCCCTCACTCCCTGGTCCCAGAATTCTCTGCAAACTCATGATGGATGCCAACAGAAGTGGACAGATTTTGTGTTTTCATTTCCGCAAACTTGGTACACTTTTATTTATAATATAAAAAAACCCAATGAAAATCATTTTCTCTCTCAGAAACCTGGGGCGCCATGATTTAGAACTCTTCACAGCTGTCAGAATAATTATAATTTTCATTTCTCTGCAAAACTTACATCAAGGAAAACATGTGGCAGGGTATCATGACCTGCTTGTGACCTTCCTTTTTATATTATTATATTATCTCCCTTCTGTCATGAATTCGTGCGTCCTTGATTTGAAATCCTAAGGAAAACCTGTCCTCTGTTTTGTTCTCAAAAGAATTTTAAAATCTTTCCTTTTTCAAAATTTTATTCTGTGAAACAAGTTCTTTCCGTCAGAAAAAGATTCAGAATATCAAATAGTCTTATTCATCTGTTCATTATTCTAACATTCTACGTAGATGATGGTGGCTTTGGATGCAGTGACAGTTCCTTGCTGCATTTCAAACAGCAGCAGCAGCAGCAGCAGCAGCAGCAGCAGCAGCAGCAGCAGCAGCAGCAGCAGCAGCAGAATCATGTCAGCAGAGGAAAAGTGACCACAGCCGACAAGCAATGCCGGATCAAGGCCAGAGACCTCGTGGTCCAGTTTGGGTATTTTATTATATTTTATTTATTTTATTTTATATCACTGTAAGTCACGGCAGATTTCTCTGCCTGAAATTTGGGCTGCTCTCCCCGGGGAGAGCGCGCCACGTCGCCACAAGAGCAGCGCCACCCATTTTTCCTTTTTCTGTCTGCAACTGTATTTGTTTCCCTGTCAGTGTAGCTTTTTTTCTACAGAATTTTGCCAGGGACAACTCTCTTGTTGCCGTGGGTTCTTTAACGCAAAGTTACGACAGCCGGTAGTATTTTTTTTTAATGTTTTTTTATTTTTTCAAATATATTACAAAATACCCAAAACCGGAAGAAAAAAAAACCTCGCACACAAAAACACGAACCGTCAAGAGCAACAAAAAACAACCAGCATAGCAAAAAAAAACCAAACAAAAAAAAACCTGTATCCCGAAAAAATCATGACCTAGGGCAAAGACGAGACCAGTATCTTCATTACCAACATTCCCTTTCTGAATCATACATAATTGTGTATAGAAACATGGTCACTGAGGGAAATACAGAAACAAACAGATCTACCAAACATAAATAACAATAATAATCTTTAATCAATTTTTATATTAATACATACATACTTACGTACATGTACATGATAGATACATACATCTACACACGTACATACATACATACATACATACATACATAAACATACATACATACATACATACATATACATACATACATACTACATACATTGATAAACATACATGTCTGCACTGATGCAGACTCAATCAGAGCAAGAGACTCTTAGATGTGCAGCATGGAAAAAAGAACAAACAGCAAAAATCCAGATTAGATATATATGCCTTGGATGTGTACAGATTAAGGACATTTTCCGCAAATCACTTATTATAGCAAGTGATATCAAAAACCTGTATTAAGTAGTTCGTACAGTTATTCCTTGTTTACAACTTTTTTTTTGTCTGTGGAGACTGCGTGTCTGTTTTATCCTCTTTTATTTGCTTTTCACTTCCCTCTAGGGTTCATTTTATGCTTCAATTAAGCCCATATATGGGAGCCATCTTCTCTGGAAAGCATGGTAAGTCATATTCAAATAAGCTGCATGCATATCAATTTTAAACTTTGTGTTTAGTTCTCTTAAAAATATGTGAATGCTTGGAACAGTTTTATTGATTCTACATTTATATATAAAAAACTTGCCAAACAGAATAATGAAATCTAGTACTTCATCACATTTAATATTTTCAGCCACACCAAATAAAATCAGCTCATTGTCAAATGATAGATTACAACAGTTAGTACATTTTGTTTTTAGTACATTTTCTAGTTCCCTCCAGAAAGAGAGAGAAAAGCGACAGTTATATAAATAGTGCTCTACTGCATCTTTTTCCACGCTACAAAAATTGCATCTGTCACTGTCCACAACCCCCATTGTCTTCAAAATTACATTGGTCACAAGAATTCTATAACAAAGTTTTGTTTGAAACCACTTAAGTTTTACCTCTTTTATCTTTTTAATTTTCTTCAGCACTGCTGTCCAGTCAATTGGGTTTTCAGTTTATCTTCCCATTTTACAAAAGGTTTTATGTCTAATATTTCTATTTCTTCAAGTAAAGCATTGTAATATTGTCGAGATCCTTTCTGCGCTTTCAATATTAACTGCATTGCTTTCGAAAGTTCATTTTTTACATTGTCTTTAACTTCAATGTTTTTCGTTCTTTTGTACTCGATTATTGATTGCAAACAGCTCATATAACCTAGGAAATTTACTCTCGAGTTAATTTTTTCGGTAAATGTCTGATAATCTATAAAGTTACCATTTATGTCCACCAAATCTTTTACAAAAACAATATTACTGTTTACCCAAGTCTTGTAGTGAAATGGTTTATTATCAATTTTGAATTTTTCATTGTAAAATATTGGCTCAGAAAGAAACTCACGTCCCTCTTTTACTTCCACTTGTCTGCAAAAGTGTGTATAGGCCGA
>CM054164.1:21785277-21806683 GCA_028751875.1 Rapana venosa
AATACCCAGTCACAACATTTAAGTGACCAAGTGTATCATGGTTTTTGTAAACGCCTTTAGTTTAAGGGAAACTAGTTGGAAATCTTGCTAAAAGCATTTTAGTCTGTTTTGTTTTGAAATGCTTGTGCAGTATACAACACACAGCTGACTCTTCCCTACAGGTAACCCGCTACAGGGTGACCAGCCATCTCCTCACCCCTCCCTCCCTATCACCCCTACAGGGTGACCAGCCATCTCCTCACCACTCCCTCCCTCCCTATCACCCGCTACAGGTGACCAGCCATCTCCTCACCCCCTCCCTCCCTATCACCCGCTACAGGTGACAGCCATCTCCTCACCACTCCTCCCTCCCTATCACCCGCTACAGGGTGACAGCCATCTCCTCACCCCTCCCTCCCTCCCTATCACCCGCTACAGGGTGACCAGCCATCTCCTCACCCCTCCCTCCCTATCACCCGCTACAGGGTGACCAGCCATCTCCTCACCCCTCCCTCCCTCCCTATCACCCGCTACTGGGTTACAGTAGCATACACTTGTGCACAGTGCACGTGCACGTGGAAAGAGGGGTTCTCTCCCTTTACGTGGGGATAGCGTTTTTATCAATTAATATCACAGCATTGGTATACTAACGTTGTCTGGTTTCACAGTCACTTCTACACTTAAAAAAATGAATACTAAATAGTGTGAGGGCTAAAGGTGTTCAGGGTTTTTACGTATTAAAAAAAAAAAATTCCCCAGGACATTGATGTACTCGGGAACGGGATAGCTCAGTGGTCAGAGCACTCGCTTTCCCCCAGCAAAGTTTTGAGCGAGGTTACCAGTTGGATGGGTGACAGTTTGCACGCGCCTTGGCTTCAGTACAGTCCCCCAGTTCACCCAGCTGTAAATGGGTACCTTCCCTCTTTAGGGTCAGGGAAGGTAAAGCTGCAAGGGAGAGGAGATGTGCGCCGCCCTTAAAGTACTGGCCTCTAGAGAAGTTGAGGTCTCTGATGCCTCGCTCCCCTACGACCACATAGGTTATGGGACACCTTTACCGTTACCTTTTTACATTTATGGTAGAATCAATTGATATGCGAAGCAGGATAGCCTAGCGGTTAGAACATTGCTGCTAGTGTGAGTGAGACAGCACCAGGGTCAGACCACCATGGAGACACCCGTTTTAGGGAATTTTACCCTGGAGTTAACATCGGCACTGACTCCACTCCCTCCCCCCAAAATCCCTTCAGATGAGACAACAAACCCACCTCGAGGAGCGGTGGTCTAGAGGTAACGCGCCTGCCTGGAAAGCGAAAAGTCCGGGTAATAAGTGTGCGGTGGTTCGATCCCTGTTTGAGCCTGAAACTTTTCCCCCATCCATTAGACCATGAGTGGTGGTCTGGGTGGTGCTAGTCTTTCGGATAAGACGATAAACCGAGGTCCTGTGTGTTACACACAATTATTTAGCGCACGTAAAAAAAAATCCCACAGCAACAAGAGAGTTGTCCCTAGCAAAATTCTGTAGAAGAAAAGCCACTCTGATAGGGAAACAAATACAGTTGCAGACAAGAAAAGAAAAAAAAAATAATGGGTGGCGCTGCTCTTGGGGCGACGCGCTTTCCTCGGAGAGATCAGTCCGAATTTCATGTAAAGAAATGTGCCGTGGCTTAAAGTGCTATAAAATAAGATAGTTTTTTTTAAAGAAAAAACCCAAAGGCATGCCAACCATCTTGCCCTCACTTTCAAAACCAGGCTCCAGCTTTTCAAAGAGGAAGCATGTTCCTGCCGGTAGGAATTTCATTTCATTTCATTTCATTTATACCACTTTAAGTCACGGCAGATTTCTCTCCGTGAAATTCGGGCTGCTCTCCCCGGGGAGAACGCGTCGCCACAAGAGCAGCGCCACCCATTTTTTTTCCTGTCTGCAACTGTATTTGTTTCCCTATCAGAGTGGCTTTTTTCTACAGAATTTTGCCAGGAACAACTCTCTTGTTGCCGTGGGTTCTTTTACGTGTAAATTATGTGTAACACACGGGACCTGTGTTTATCGTCACATCCGAAAGACTAGCGCCCAGACCACCACTCATGGTCTATTGGATGGGGGAAAAGTTTCGGGTCCAAACGGGGTACGAACCACCGCACACTTCCGACCCGGACTTTTTGCTTTCTAGACAGGCGCGTTACCTCTAGACCACCGATCCATGGATGACAAACATTTTTCTTAACTCGTATGCATGCACGCAGGTGTCGTGTTTAATTAAACACCATTCCGGAAGACGTGATACGGCTGCTTTCATGGTGGGTAAAATTAAAAAAACCACGGTTGCAGAGGCCCCCCCCAAAACCCAATCTCACCATATTTTGAGTCTGGGATCTCTAGCCCAGGAACGAGTGAAAAAAAGAGATGGTTTGTATGCTAAAGGTGGGGGGGGGGGGGGGGGGGCAGGTATTACGGTTACTGTGCATCATGAATTATGGTGCAATACATACAAAAGACTCAGTGTCTCGTGCCCAGGTGCAGGATATAATTCCATCACTGTTCCTCAACCCCTGTCAAACAGGCATGGGAAGAAAAATGGTACTGTGTGCCAGAATCTCTGAATCTGATCTTCCTATAAAAGAAAATAATAATAATAACGATAATGATGATAAAATAATGTAATCCAGTGGCGGTTCTTTTTTTTTTTTTTAAAGAAGGAAAAATTGAATTCGTGTATTTCTGTGTTCCAGGAAGTGCCGCGTGACGTCACGTCAGGAGGAGACAACTCTCAGAATGAAGAGTTTTGCTGTGGGAGGATGACTATACTGACGCACCTTGAAGAGATGAAGAAGAAGAATTCAAAGAAGATGAATTCAAAGAAGAATTCAAAGAAGAATTCCAAGAAGAAGAAGAATTCAAAGAAGAATGGCGATGAAGAATGCAAAGAAGAAGAAGATTGATTGATTGAATCTTAAATGGGTAAAGAATTAGGCACAATAAAGGCCTTTTTACAATTCTGCCCCAAAAGAAAACAAACTGGAACTAATTAAAACAAAAACAATAGAAAACATTAACAACCGACAAAAATTGTGGAAACTCTAATTTGAACAAATCAACAAAATTCAGAAAACTTGGGGGGAAAGCCCATTAAATTGAATGCAACATTATCAGAACATCTGCCAAGTTACACACACACACACACACACACACACACACACACACACACACACACACACACACCACACACACACACACACACACACACACACACACACACACACACTCATGCGCACGCAGATACATACACACGTACTCAGACACTCTCCCCATCTCACTCTTCAACAACCACCCCCCCCCCACACACACACACATACATTCCTTCCTTCATTCAAGCAAACACATAATGCCAAGAATGAAAGCATGCTCTCACAGTACAGCAATTGGTATGCCCTGATCTACACACAGGCGCAGGCGCATACATGTACTCTCACCCTCACCCTCCCGCGCGCGCGCACGCACACACACACACACACACACACACACACACACACACACACACACACACACACACACACACCACAACACACACACACAACACACACACACAAACTCACACTCACACTCACACAAGTGTACACACACAGAAACGGACGCCTCCGCCCGCCCCCCCGCCCCCCCTCTCTCTCTCTCACACACACACACACACAAAACACACACACACACACACACACACACACACACACACACACACACACACACACACACACACACACACACACACACACTTCCATACACACACACACACACCATTCTTCGACACTCCAAACATAATCACACACACGCACGACGCACGCGCGCGCGCGCACACAAACACACACACACGTGCACGTTATATGTCTTTGTTATCATAGTCAATATAGACACCAATTATGCTCATGAAGAATTCGAAGAAGAAGAAGAATTCGAAGAAGAAGAAGAATTGCGAAGAAGAAGAAGAAGAAGAAGAAGAAGAAGAAGAAGAAGAAGAAGAAGAAGAAGAAGAAGAAGAGAAGAAGAAATGAAAATAAAAATGAAAAAGGTGTTTAATGGCCCATATAGCATTACAGTAAATCCCTTTAGACAATGGGGCGGTGACTATAATAACTGGAAACACAATAATTCATTAGTGACGAATTCCTAATTCTTCAGTCAAACCTGTATGCACATAGGCATTACTAAGAAACGTAGGCACACATGCATACACACACCCACTGCATAGTACACACGCGTGTATACACACACACACACACACACACACACACACACAACACACACACACACACACACACACACACACACACACCACACACACACACACACATCAACACACAACACACACACACAACACACACACACACACAACAATACACATTCATATAAGTGCAAACCGAAACATACTTAGGATCAGATTGAAAGGAATATATATATATATACGCACTTCCAAATTACATGATGCAACAGATTTCTTCGTTTTTCTTTTCTTTAACAGACTTTCACTGCATGTACTATAAATTTCACATTGACTCTAATTTTCTTTTCCTGACATTCAATGGTTGCGCTATTAGTTTTGCTACTGATCGAATCGTGCTTTCATCGTTATGTGAAAGAATAATTGCAAATTTGGTTTCATCAGGAACACCAGAGAACGATTTCAGTATGGTATAGTTTTCTCGTATATTATGATAGGCAGTACAATGAAACAAAATATGAATTTCATCTTCTGCATTTCCTTCACAAGATGCACAACTTGAATCGGCATGATCGTTTAAGATTCACTGTTTACAACTATTTAAACCACATACTCTAAGTCGAAATCTTGCCAGGCAATCTCGGTACCACTTCTTTGTTACACACGATAAATACTTCTCTGTTTGAAAAATGCTTTTGAATGAGTGGAACCATCTATATTTATCTTTATCCTCCATATCCGAACGCCAATTTTGTTTGAAACAAGAGATAAGCCTTTTAAATTCAAGAAGAAAAGTGGACTCATACCCTACACCCTGACTGAATCATACAATACCAAATCCGTTCTCTGTAAGTTTCTTTTGCACATTTGACACCCAATTGAAATGGCCAGAATCATGTTGTAATACAAGCATTTGGTAAGCTTGGTGGCATATCCTTGACCTAGGCAGCTGAACAAGCTTAAGCCAATATCTAATACATTTAACAGTAGTTCGTATATGGAGTGAATACCTGCCAGTCTCTGCATATACTTGTTTGTTGGAGGCATGAAGGGGGACATTCAAGAATCTTTTAATAGCACAGGTATGCACTGCTTCAATTTGCTTACATTCAGTCTCTAAGCCCCATGCTTCACTTGCACATATCAAGATCGGTTCAATTTGTGAATTAAACAATTTCCAAAATAGTTTGGGATCCTATGACATTAACCTTTTTAGTGATCTCATTATTTCTATGCCCCCATTCCTCCCCTTTCTACAACCCTCTGCCAGAGCACTGGTCAGACTCACTTTAGTTGTGAACAGCATTCCTAGGTATGGGGGTGTTTGAGCCGTCAGCGCCTGGGCTTTATCCCAGTTCTTGATTAAACCATTGAGGCTGGGGGCAACAGCAAAGTGAGAGGCTGTATGACCAGTGGCTTTCCCACTCATGGAATTCCACTTTACAGCTTAGTCTTTAGTGATCGACTAGGACTCTCTAACTAGGAGGCTTGACTCGCACAGTCCTTATGTGCTGCAGCCCTGGGGGCTGGTTGGCCTTTGGAGAACATCTCCAACGCTGACTGTCCTTATGCCCACTTGGCCAAGAGAGTGGGGATGTACTGTGGGCAAGGCATCTCCACTATAATCAAATTTCTGCCCAGTTTCCAAAACAGCAGCTGCCTCCTCTGTCATCGTCGGACATGACAGACAAACAAACTGTCTACACATGGTCATGAAATATCCCATTATAATCACATGTACTATCTACATATGGTCATGATATATCCCATTATAATCACATGTACTATCTACACATTGTCATGAAATATCCCATTATAATCAAATGTACTGTATACATGGGGGGCGGGGTAGCTCAGTGGTCGGAGCACTCGCTTTCCCCCAGCCAAGTTAAGCAGCGTCGAGCGTGGTTACCAATTGGATGGGTGACCGTTTTCGCGCCTTGGCTTCAGTACAGTTCCCCCAGTTCACCCAGCTGTAAATGGGTACCTGCCCTCTTTAGGGTCAGGGAAGGTAAAACAGCGAGGGAGAGGAGATGGGCGCCGCCCTCAATATGCTGGCCCTAGAGAAGTGAGGTCTCTGACGCCTCGCTCCCCTACGACCTTAATATAGGTTATGGGACACCTTTACCTTTTTACTGTATACAAATGGTCATGAAATATCCCATTATTATCTCATGTACTATCTATAAACGTTTCTGTTAAACAAGCCACTTCAAATGTAGAAACATAATCAAGAAAAGAGAAGTCATTCAGTTTCCAATACAAGTTTTCAACATTATAAACAAGAAAATTAAGGTTCACAAACTGACCCTGCCTGTCCTATCGTGTGCTCCTTGTAGAACGGGTAATGCATGCAGGATGGGCTATAACCAGGTACCCTTCTGACTGGAACAGACTGACTGTCTCTGGACTGATTTGCATTTCCAGGGCTCTCTCTCTATCACCACCCCCCCCCCCCTCTACCACCAGGGACGCTGTCACGTGCACTCAATGCACGGCTGTGTTGTCTGCCCTTTAGGCTGACACCAGGGGAGCCCCCCCCCACCCACTCCCTTCCCGCCGTTTCTCAGTGCCTGACCATGGACATCACCTCCACTTACCTCAGTCACCCTGCTGGTGTGCTGACTGTCACGTGCATTGCAGTAATCCAGGATGTTGACCACTGTCCCCTGAGGGGAATCCCTGGCTCACCATGTTGCCCACACCACCTCGGGTCATGACCTCTGCTTCCCGTCCATCATCTTGTCACTGCGTTCATGGTATCCACTGTGACGGACATCGTGAAGGTGATCACCACGTGTGACCGCCCCTTTCAGTACTCCACTAAGAAAATCCTCACTTGAGTGACGAGGGGAGTGAATCCCTGTCCTGCACTTGAGTGATGAGGGCAATGAATCCCTGTCCTGCCTTCAGCCTTCACCAGGATTGTAGCCTGAGACTGCATGCACTGATCTCCCTGTCCGTCTGTTCCCTGGACTGTTGACCGGCGTTTCTCTGGAACCAGAGACACCAGCTCCTTCTGCTGCTGCCGCTTCAGCCTATGTCCTGGGATCTGGTCGTTTGGGTCCTACAGTCAGTCTGCCTCTCTGGAAAAAGGCCACAGTCAGTCAGCCTCTCTTGAAAAAGGCCACAGTCAGTCTGCCTCTCTTGAAAAAGGCCACAGTCCGTCTTGAAAAAGGCCACAGTCAGTCTGCCTCTCTGGAAAAAGGCCACAGTCCGTCTTGAAAAAGGCCACAGTCAGTCTGCCTCTCTGGAAAAAGGCCACAGTCCGTCTTGAAAAAGGCCACAGTCAGTCTGCCTCTCTGGAAAAAGGCCACAGTCCGTCTTGAAAAAGGCCACAGTCAGTCTGCCTCTCTGGAAAAAAAGGCCACTCCACCCTTCCCTCCTTTCTCGCCTCAGCAACCACACCGGCCTGCTTCCTGGTCAGATTGTTGGCCACTCTTCTTCCTTTTTCTTTCAGTCTGGCTCTGCAGTCCTGATCTCTGAGCACTGGCACTTTGTCTCTCCACCCACTGAACTCGACAATCAGGGGCTTTAGTTCACCGTTCTGACTTTCTCCCTCTCTGTGCGCTGGTGAACTGTCGTCTGCACTCCTTCCATCTTTTAGGTGGGTGAACATTGTTCAGAACGTCAGCAACCAGCGTAGCACGCTTTTCCTAGCTTTCAATTCCTCCATTCTGGGGCACACCATAGAAACGCAAGATTGTCCCTTCTTGAAAAGCTTTCCAAATTGTCGCAGTGTTGTTCAAGATTTCCAATTCTGTTGTAATTTTTTCCACTGTTGAGAACACCACTGACAAATTATCTTTATTCTGTTTGCAAGCACTAAACAGTTCTTCAACGTCTTCTTTGGTTTCTTTTAATCCAGAGGATAAAATGTTCATTTTCTTCTTCCAGTCTGCCACAACACCTTCCTATTTTGGTCACGTATCCTTGTAACCTGGCGGAGATCCGTTTTGATTGAGCTGATGTCTTTCAGCATACAGGCCACATGGTCACTGATGTCTTTCAGCATACAGGCCACATGGTCACTGATGTCTCTAAGCATACAGGCCATGTCATCACTGATGTCTTTAAGCATACAGGCCACATGGTCACTGATGTCTTTAAGCATACAGGCCACATGGTCACTGATGTCTTTAAGCATACAGGCCACATGGTCACTGATGTCTTTAAGCATACAGGCCACATGGTCACTGATGTCTTTAAGCATACAGGCCACATGGTCACTGATGTCTTTAAGCATACAGGCCACATGGTCACTGATGTCTTTAAGCATACAGGCCATGTCATCGCTGATGTCTTTAATCATACAGGCCACATGGTCACTGAGGTCTTTAAGCATACAGGCCACATGGTCACTGATGTCTTTAAGCATACAGGCCATGTCATCGCTGATGTCTTTAATCATACAGGCCACATGGTCACTGATGTCTTTAAGCATACAGGCCACACATGGTCACTGATGTCTTTAAGCATACAGGCCACATGGTCACTGATGTCTTTAAGCATACAGGCCACATGGTCACTGATGTCTTTAAGCACACAGGCCATGTCATCACTGATGTCTTTAAGCATACAGGCCACATGGTCACTGATGTCTTTAAGCATGCAGGCTGTGTCCTTTGAAAGTGACCTGTAGTCCTCTTTTTGCTGTTGCATGACTTGTAGACTCTGAGATACCATGTGGTGGCCAATACCAGCTTCAGTCCCACAAGGAAAGCGCTCCCCGTCACCGTCACCATCACCATCACTCTGCCTATCCCTGCTGTCACGCTGTGCTCCTCTTTCTCATTCTGCTGCCGCCGCCGCCGCCGCCGCTGCTGCTGCTGCTGTTGCTGTGCAGGGCAGTGGCTATTCACTGGTCCGGGATTCATGTCCACATCACCACAGCACATAAAGCAGGAAGCCACGAACACAACCGGTAAGATCTCTACTCTGTTCCACGCAGATATCAGTTTCACGTGCATTTTCTTCGCCAATTCTGCACGCTTTGCCATGAGAAACAATATGTGCCTAAGAACAGGCCAGCAGAAGAAGAAGAGAAAGAAGGAGACGAAGGAGAAGAAGAATGCCCAAAAGAAGAATGTATATAAGAAGAAGAATTCCGAAGAATTGCGAAGAAGACGAAGAAGAAGAAGAATGCAAAGCAGAAGAATGCAAAGCAGAAGAAGAATGCAAAGAACAAGAATTGCGAAGAAGAATGCAAAGAAGAGGAAGAAGAAGATGATTATGAGGAGGAAGATGACGAGGATGAAGAAGAAGAAGAAGAAGAAGAAGAAGAAGAAAAATGCAAAGAAGAAGAATTGCGAAGAAGAAGAAAATGCAAAGAAGAAGAATTGCGTAGAAGAAAATGCAAAGAAGAAGAATTGCGAAGAAGAAGAATTGCGAAAAAGAAGAAGAAAAAAATCGCGAAGAAGAAGAAGAAGAATGAAAAGAAGAATAATTGCGAAGAAGAAGAATTTCGAAGACGAATGCAAAGAAGAAGAAAAAGAAGAATGTAAAGAAGAGAAGAATTGCAAAGGAGAAGAAGAAGAATGCAAAAAAATGCAAAGAAGAAGAAGAATTGTGAAGAAGAATTCAAAGAAGAATTTCGAATAATCGCGAAGAAGAAGAATGCAAACAATAATGCAAAGAAGAAGAATGCAAAGAAGAAGAAGAAAAAGAATGCAAAGAAGAAGAAGAATTGCGATGAAGAAGAAGAATTGCGAAGAATAATGCAAAGAAGAAGAAGGAAAAGAATTGCGAAGAAGAAGAATTGCAAAGAAGAAGAAGAAGAAATGAGAAGAATTGCGAAGAAGGAGTATCCAGTGAGGCTTGGAACAGGTGTTGAAGGACACTGGCAAGCTCAGTGGCACAGAATTTCAGGGTTCTTCCACATATACCATCTGGTCCGGAGATATGTTAATATTTATTGCCTTTAGGTGCTTACATATAACTTTTTCATCAACAATGACGCTATTCTCAAAGAGTAGGTAGGGATTGCTTTAGGTCATTTATTTCATCAAAGCCAGTGAAGAATGCGTTTAAATGATCTGGTAAGTTGTTATCACATACCCCCTGCAGACTGATCTTTGACCTATGTTGGACACTTACCATGTTTACTACCGACATATTTTTTAATTCCCTGCCAGGTAGCACGAAAATTGTTCCCTGCAAACTTGTCTTCTATCTTATTTTCATAGTCACGTCTAGCCTGTGCAACAGGAGCTTTGACTTCTTTATTTACTTCCTTCTTTTTTTGTTCTGTGCCTGTGTAAAATACTACTTTCTTTTTGTTTAATACATGTTTCAGATCCTTTGTGACCCAGACTTGTTATTGGGGTAAATGGTTATCTCCTTAGTTGGAATGACACAACTAACACAAAATGAAATATAAGAACAAATAGCATCAGTAAGCTCATTCAGATCTAAACACACGTTATAAAACATATCCCAGTCAGTGCAATCAAAGCAGCCTTGCAGACTAGCTATACTATCAGCAGTCCATTTTTGGTGGGCCTGACTATGGGCTGAAGGTGCTCAAACACTGACTGGTACATGGGTGCAAGAAGAACACAGTTGTGGTCAGACAATACCAGGGGAGGCAAAGGCAACGATCTATAGGCGCCTGCTACAGTCCCGTAGCACAAGTCTAGGGTCTTGTTTCCTCGTGTAGGGCAGGTCACATACTGTTCATAGTTCTTCAGCAGTTTACTAAGGGAACAGCTATTGAAATCACCCAGGATAAAGGCTGCATGCGCCCGTGTGTGTGTGCGTGCGTGTGTGTGTGTGTGTGTGTGTGTGTGTGTGTTGTGTGTGGTGAGGAGAGAGAGAGACAGAGACAGAGACAGAGACATAGAGAGACAGAGAGAACTGAAATATTTGGAACTGAAGTATTTTATGGAGGGTAGCTGGATACGCCAGAGGCTTGTTGACTTACACCCAGACCCCCATGGGGGGAAATCAGGGAAACCAGCCTGAATAAATAAACCAACGAACTGATAAACAAGTCAATGTGAGGACACAGTGACAGGAATCACTCCAAAGCACCAAGGCCTAGTGGATAGACAGCTGAGCTGCACTGTGAAGGTCTGGGGTCAACAAACTACCCAAACACCCGTTCAAGGGGATTTCCCCTTAAATAACTATCAGTACTGACTGACTCCTCTACCACGAAAGTCCTTTGGATGAGACTGTACACTGAGGCTCTGTGTGCCAAACCAATGCACACAGAACAGGGACAGGATAGCCTGGTGGGTAACGTGATTCACTCGTGATCTGCTGACCCGAGTTCGATTCCCGTTCAAGAGGATTTTTTTCTCTGGAGTTAACATCAGTGCTGACTCCACTCACCCTAAAATAACTAGGGGACTGGATTTTTTAAAAAGTACATGAGTGCTTATTCGATTATCCTCGAAAAAAAAAATCTTGAGCACATGTTAAAACCCCCTTCTGCCTTTCAGATCAGGAGCTCAACGCCCACGCACACACATGCAAGCATAAATACACACATATATAATTATACACAAGTATGCATACACACACACACACACACACACACACACACACACACACACACACACACACACACACACACACACACACACACCACACAGGGATTAAAGAGAGAGAGAGAGAGAGAGAGAGAGAGTGTGTGTGTGTGTGTGTGTGAGAGAGAGAGAGAGAGAGAGAGAGAGAGAAGAGAGAGAGAGAGAGAGAGAGATAGAGAGAGAGAGAGAGAAAGTGAAATTGATTGTTGATACATGTATCCAAACATGTTGATTTATCATACCTTTCCTGTATTATAAATGCTCTTCACTTTTCATGTCCATAATTTGTGCTCTTCATTTTAGAGCGAATTTGTGTTGTGAGTATTGTTCACACGCCCACATCCGCAAGTTGTGGTTTTGTTAAATTTCATGTACCCCTTGGGGATTTTTCTTCAAATAAAATCTTGAATCTTGAATCTTGGAAGAGCATACTGCCATACGTGCCCTAAGAAGGGATGACCAAAAAAAAGAAAACCAGCAAAAATACAAACAGAAACGCGTGCACATTGGTGTGGTGTTTAAGACTTTATCCCCGAAGTCAGAATGCAGCTACCTTAATGGTGGAGAAAATACGGTTGCATACGAAAAACTCTCACCACTGGTGAACCTCGGAGTTCTAGCTTAGAATTTAAAAAAAAAATCCCCAACAAGAAAAAAAACACAAAAAAACCCCAACCAAGCAGCCAGAGAGGAACATGCTTTACAAGCAATCAAAATGTCAGACTTCTCTTCTCTCTATTTTTCTTTTTTTGCCATTGCCTCATGTGTCTGCATGCATGTGGAAAAACATATATATATATATATATATATATATATATATATATATATATATATATATATATATATATATATATATATATATATATATACTTAACAACAGTTTGTGAGTGAATGCCCTCAAAGTGGGGCGGGATAGCCTAGTGGTTAGAGTGAGGCGAGTTGCTTAAGGCTCGTGATCTGCTGACCCAGGGTTCGAATCTCGTTCAAGAGGATTTTTCCTCTGGAGTTAACATCAGTGCCGACTCCACTCCCTCTAAAAGTCTTTTGGATGAGACTATAAACCGAGGTCTCGTGTGCGAATGCACGCAGAACATCTTGCGCACACGCTAAAACCCATTCCGCTTTTCGGAAGAGTAGGCCATTGTGTGCCGGTGGGAACGGATGACAAAATTGACAAAACTGCATACACACGGGGACTAGATGTAAAAAAAAAAGCACACGAGTGCTTATTCCAATTTCCTCGAAATATAAAAATAAATAAATAAATAAATAAATGAAATTAAGAACGAGAACGTAAAACAACCCATTGCAACAAGAGTGTGGTCCCTGGCAAAACATATCAGTTCTAACACAGACAGACAGAGAGAGACAGAGACAGAGAGAGACAGGGACAGAGAGAGAGACAGACAGACAGCGAGAGACAGACACAGACAGACACAGACAGATAGTGAGAGAGAGAGACAGAGACAGACAGACAGACAGACAGCGAAAGACAGACAGACACAGACAGCGAGAGAGAGAGAGACAGAGACAGAGACAGACAGATAGCGAGAGACAGACAGCGAGAGAGACAGACAGATAGACAGAGACAGACAGACAGAGACAGCGAGAGAGAGAGAGAGAGAGACAGACAGAGAGAGAGACAGACACAGAAAGACAGCGAGAGGGAGAGACAGAGACAGAGACAGAGAGAGACAAACAGACAGACAGCGAGAGACAGACAGACACAGACAGCGAGAGAGAGAGACAGAAACAGCGAGAGACAAACAGACAGACAGACAGACAAACAGACAGACAGAGACAGACAGACAGACAGCGAGAGACAGACAGACACAGACAGACAGCGAGAGACAGAGACAGAGAGAGACAGACAGACAGCGAGAGACAGACAGACACAGACAGACAGCGATAGAGAACTCGAACTCGAACTCGAACTTTTTATTGAGAGTAAATGGATAAGCTCAGGGCTTTTTTACACCATGCTCTCAAAAAAACCCAAAAACCCCCCACACCAAAACCACCACCAACAACAAGAGAGAGAGAGAGAGAGAGAGAGAGAGAGAGAGAGAGAGAGAGAGAGAGAGAGAGAGGTGAGAGAGAGAGAGAGAGAGAGAGAGAGAGAGAGAGAGAGAGATCCTTATACAGGTATGTCATAGTCCATTTGTTCCAACAGTCTATTGTGATTATGGTGTTGTTGCTAGACGTTCCGCATCTCAACCCCATAGAGGTCACACAGAACACGCCCACTATCTCAACCCAACAACCTTAGGAGTCACTGTAAGATCAGAAAGCACATGAGCACTGAGAGAGTTCTTCAGTTTTACGTCCTTCCACTTATTAGTGATATCAGACTCTGAGTGAGAAGGTTGTGTTTAGATCTGTGGTTTTTTTCCTGACTCCTTGTAATCTAGGCAGCTGTACTCTGAGTTCTGGGGCACTTTTTTATATTGGAGAGTACAGGTTGTTATGTTAAGAGGATGTCATGGCTGAAGACAATCACAACATACACATTTCAAAATACTACTACTACTACTACTACTACTACCACTACCACTACCACTACTACTACTACTACTACTACTACTACTACTACTACTACTACTACGAAGAATTGCGAAGAAGAAGAAGAAAAATTGCGACGACGAAGAAGAAAATTGCGAAGAAGAAGAATTGCGAACAAGAAGAATTGCAAACAAGAAGAAGAAGAATTGCGAAGAAGAATTGCGAAGAAGAAGAATAAGAATTGCGAAGAAGAAGAAAATGCAAAGAAGAACTGTGAAGAAGAATTGCGAAGAAGAAGAAGAAAACTTGCGAAGAAGAAGAATTGTGAAGAAGAAGAAGAATTGCGAAGAAGAAGAATTGCGAAGAAGAATTGCGAGGAAGAAGAATTGCGAAGAAGAATTGCGAAGAAGAGAATTGCGAAGAAGAAAAAGAATTGCGAAGAAGAAGAATTGCGAAGAAGAATTGCAAAGAAGAACATACACGAAAATATGACCCAAAGTATTGGCAATAAAGAAAAATATTAAACAGTAGGGGAAGGAATAGCTAAGTGGTCAGAGCACCCGCTTTCACCCCAGCCAATGTTAACAGCATCGAGCGTGGTTACCAAGTGGATGGGTGACCGTTTGCGCGCCTTGGCTTCAGTACAGTTCCCCGCAGTTCACCCAGCTGTAAATGGGTACCTGCCCTCTTTAGGGACAGGGAAGGTAAAGCAGCGAGAGAGAGGAGATGGGCGCCGCCCTCAATATGCTAGTGTTATAAAGAGAACGCTGGCCATTAAGGAGAAGCGTGAGCGAAGGAAGCAGGGCTCAACTTCTGGAGACGTTTTCCCTTGCAACACCTGTGGGAAGTGCTGTGCATCCAGAATCGGCCTCTTCTCCCATATGAGGATACATTCTGACAGATAAGCCTGCCTGCCTACTCATCCGTCGATCCGACGGGAGACTCCATCATCATCATCATCATCATCATCATCATCATCATCATCATCATCATCATCATCATCATCAAGTGGACATGCTCAACGGAGACAAGAATTCCTTTCCTGGTCTGAAAACTTTTTGTGGAAACTTCCCTTCTCCTTTCCTTCACCAGGTGGGCTGCCAATGCACAGACTGCAAATCCCAAGACAAATTATTCCAAATCTGACATTTCTGTCATCTTTGTGAGTGTGTAAGCTGGCCAATGCACAGACTGCAAATCCCAAGACAAATTATTCCACATCTGACATTTCTGTCATCTTTATGAGTGTGTAAGCTGGCCAATGCACAGACTGCAAATTCCAAGACAAATTATTCCACATCTGACATTTCTGTCATCTTTATGAGTGTGTAAGCTGGCCAATGCACAGACTGCAAATCCCAAGACAAATTATTCCAAATCTGACATTTCTGTCATCTTATGAGTGGTTAACTGCCAATGCACAGACTGCAAATTCCAAGACAAATTATTCCACATCTGACATTTCTGTCATCTTTATGAGTGTGTAAGCTGGCCAACGCACAGACTGCAAATTCCAAGACAAATTATTCCACATCTGACATTTCTGTCATCTTTATGAGTGTGTAAGCTGGCCAATGCACAGACTGCAAATCCCAAGACAAATTATTCCATATCTGACATTTTCTGTCATCTTTATGAGTGTGTAAGCTGGCCAATGCACAGACTGCAAATCCCAAGACAAATTATTCCACATCTGACATTTCTGTCATCTTATGAGTGTATAAGCTGGCCAATGCACAGAATACAAATCCCAAGACAAATTGTTCCAAATCTGACATTTCTGTCATCTTATGAGTGTGTAAGCTGGCCAATGCACAGACTGCAAATCCCAAGACAAATTATTCCAAATCTGACATTTCTGTCAACTTATGAGTGTGTAAGCTGGCCAATGCACAGACTGCAAATCCCAAGGCAAATTATTCCAAGTCTGACAATCCCTATTGTCTCCATGGGCGTATACATCGCTCAGTGTGCTGACTACAAAATTAATTACAGAAAATGTATTCCAAATCTGACAACTTCTGTCATCTCTATGAATGAGTTATATGGCCACTAAACAGACTACAAACTGCAAGACAAATTATTCCAAATCTGATAATCCCTGCTGTCTCTATGAGCATGTATACTGCCCAATGCACAGAATACAAATTGAAGAAAATTTATTCCAAATCTGACCATTTCTGTCATCTCTATGAGCGTGTACATCGCCCAATGCACAGACTACAAATGGCAAGACAAATTATTCCAAATCTGATAATCCCTCTTGTCTCTATGAACATGTATATTGCCTAACGCACAGACTACAAATGGCAAGACAATTTATTCCAAATCTGACAATTTCTGTCATCTACATGAGTGAGTAGTATGGCCACTGCACAGGCTACAAATCCCAAGACAAATTATTCCAAATCTGATAATCCCTGTAATCTCTATGATCATGTATATTGCCTAACGCACAGAATACAAATCACAAGACAAATTATTCCAAATCTGATAATCCCTCTTGTCTCTATGAACATGTAAATTGCCTAATGCACAGACTACAAATGGCAAGACAAATTATTCCAAATCTGATAATCCCTGTAATCTCTATGAGCATGTAAATTGCCTAATGCACAGAATACAAATCACAAGACAAATTATTCCAAATCTGACAATCCCTATTGTCTCTATGAACATGTATATTGCCTAATGCACAGAATACAAATCACAAGACAAATTATTCCAAATCTTATAATCCCTGTAATCTCTATCAGCATGTAAGTTGCCCAATGCACAGACTACAAATCCCAAGACAAATCATTCCAAATCTGACAATTTCTTTTCCCTCTCTGTGGAGTGGTTCAGACCGTGTGCCTTCACACTTCTGGGTCCATGAAGTCGACAGTTCGAATCTTCGCACCGGCATCTGGTGAATCAAGAGTGGGGACTTGCAGGATCTTCCAGATCAACGTAAACAGACCTGCCAGAGCCTTGTGTCACTTTGCGTATAAACGCACGCTGAAGATCAAAATATGCACGTTAAAGATCCTGTCATTCATGTCAGCGTTCCACGGGTGACGGCAAAATGAACATACCCAGCATGCAACATATACAAAGAAATGAGCTGCTCTGAAGTGGGGATGTGTCGGCTGAGGCCAGCAGGCAGACCTCCTGCAGAGTGACAAGCACAGGAGAAGACCAGGTGCTACACACCCCACTACGTAAGCCAAGGGAGACGGGATAGCCTAGTGGTTAGAACATTGCGCTTGCAGTCTGACCACCCGAGTTTGATTCCCGTTCAAGGGGATATTTTCCCCTGGGGTTAACATCAGTGCCGACTCCACTCTCACCAAAAGTCCTTCGGATGAGACTATAAACCGAGGCCCCGTGTGCGAATGCACGCAGAACATCTTGCGCACACGTCAAATCTTGTTCCGCTTTTCGTAAGAGTAGGCCATTGTGTGCCGGTGGGAACAGATGACAGAATTTATAAAACCGCATACACACGGGGACTGGATGTAAACAAGCACATAAGTGTTTATTCCATTATCCTCAATATGAAAGAATTTTTAAAAAATAGAATAAAGGCACAGAGAGATATGACGATGATGATGATAATGGTGATGGTGATGATGATGATGATGATGATGATGGCTTTTCTTTTGTTGGTTTTGTTTTTACATCTAACCATCAGTGAAAGTAAATGACAGCAATAAAAACAAACGAACAAAAGAAAGCTTCTGTTTAATCTTATAAGAAAATAAATCTCATTTTTCCCTGTTTAGGAAAATCCATCTCAATTTTTTAATCTTTAAGAAAATCAATCTGGTTTTTTCAATCTTTAAGAAAATCAGTCTCATTTTTTCAATCTTTAAGAAAATCATTCATTTTTTCAATTTTAAGAAAATCATCTCAATTTTTCAATCTTTAAGAAATTACTCATTTTTCAACTTAAGAAATCAATCTAATTTTTTTCAATCTTAAGAAACATCAATCTCATTTTCAATCTTTAAGACAACATCTCACGTAATATCAACACACACACACACACACACACACACACACACACACACACACACACACACACACACACACACACACACACACACACACACACACACAGAGGGAAGAGGGTGAGGGAGAGAGAGAGGGAGGCAAGGGAAGGGAGAAAGAGAGAGAGATGTGACCCCTGTATGGTGTGGAGCATTATAACAACATCCTCTACTGTTTGTTGTTGTTGTTGTTGTTGTTTTCCTTATAACAGGAACTTCGGCAAGTATCAGTTGTCACACTTTTGGCTCAGGTTTCCCACATGCTTGATTTTCACCAGGATTAGGGAAGCCGTTTGCTTGACACCCAACTGACATAAACGGAAGCGTTTGGAAAGATAGATCTTCAGTGTGTGTGTGTGTGTGTGTGTGTGTGTGTGTGTGTGTGTGTGTGTGTGTGTGTGTGTGTGTGTGTGTGTGATGTGTGTGTGTGTGTGGTGTTAGTGTGGTGTGATGGTGGTAGTTGTGTGTGTGTGTGTGTGTGCGTTGCGTGTGTGTGCGTGTGTGTGTGTGTGTGTGTGTGTGTGTGGTGTGTGGTGTAGTTGTGTGTGGTGATGTAATGGTGGTAGTTGGTGTGTGTGCGCGTGTGTGTGCGTGTGTGTGCGTGGTGTGTGTGTGTTAATTTATTTTTATTTATTCTTCTATATCAGAGGATAATAGAATAAGCACTAATGTGCTTTTTTTAATATCCAGTCCCCGTGTGTTTGCGGATTTGTAAATTCTGTCATCTGTTCCCACCGGCAGGCACACAATGGCCTACACTTACGAAAAGTGGAACAGGATTTAACGTGTGCTCAAGATGTTCTGCGTGCGTTCGCGCACGGTACCTCGGTTTATAGTCTCATCCATGTGTGTGTGTGTGTGTGTGTGTGTGTGTGTGTGTTCTAAACACTGTTATGAAGGGAAGGTGAGAGGGGAACAGTGAAAGATAAAACAAAGACATAAATGGAGTGCAGGCTTTGTGGTGAGCTAAGATGACGTCAGGATGATGATGACGTCACCTTCCAAAAGGTCAGCCTCGTTTGAGAGTTTGGGAAAAAGAAAATAGGTCACCGGGGCACGAGGCATAATTACTTCCTGTGTTGTTGCAGTTTTATATGTGTGGGTAATATTTCTTTCTCTTTGTTTTTGTTTTTGCTGAATGGTGGCTTTTGGGTGATGGATGGTACGTCTGTTATGTAATGACAATTGGTGTTGGGTGGTCTGTGTTATTGGTCTCTTGAACTTATCTTTTGTGTTGTTTTGTGTTTTTGTATGTGTGTGTTGTTTGTATTGTTTTGTTGTGTTGTGTGTGTATTCGTGTTGTGTAGTGTTGTGTGTGTGGTTGGTGTTTGTTTGTGTGTTTATATTGAGTGGTATTGTGTTGTGTGGTGGTTGTTTGTGTTGTGTAGTGTTGGTATTGGTGTTGTGTAGTGTTGTTTGTTTGTGTAGTGTTGTATTGTGTTGTGGTATGTTTGTATTGTGTTTGTAGTGTTGTATTGTGTTGTGTAGTGTGTTGTATTGTTGTTTGTGGTGTTGTATTGTGGTTGTGTAGTGTTGTATTGTGTATGTGTAGTGTTGTATTGTGTTTGTGTGCGTTGTATTGTGTTGTGTAGTGTTGTATTGTGTTGTGTGTATGTGTTGTATTTGTGTTGTGTAGTGTTGTATTGTGTTGTGTAGTGTTGTATTGTGTTGTGTAGTGTTGTAGTTTGTAGTGTGTTGTATTGTATTGTGTTGTGTGTAGTATTGTGTTGTGTAGTGTTGTATTGTGTTGTGTAGTGTTGTGTTCTATTGTGTTTGGGGTGTGGTATTGTGTTGTGTATGTGTTGTATTGTTTGTGTTGTTGTAGTGTTGTATTGTGCTGTGTAGTGTTGTATTGTATTGTGCTGTGTAGTGTTGTATTGTATTGTGTTGTGTAGTGTTGTATTGTATTGTGTGGTGTATGTTGTATGTATTGTGTTTGTGTAGTGTTGTATTGTGTTGTGTTGTGTAGTGTTGTATTGTGGTCTGTAGTGTTGTATTCTATTGTGTTGTGTGGTGTTATATTGTATTGTATTGTACTGTATTGTACTGTATTGCATTTCATTGCTTTAAATTGTATTGTATTGTTCCATTATCCTCAATATAAAAGAATAAACAAATAAATAAATATTTTTCCACCGCAAAACACTTTTAAATTCCTGAGAGAATCAGACATTTCCCATCTGATATGAGTGACCATGTCATAGTGACTTGACTACAGGGTTCCTGGGTGGTAGCTCTATCCCATCCCCACACTCTGACCACAAGCCTGTCTCCCCACCCCCGAAAATGCATCACACTATCTTTCTTTCTTTCTGTCTTTCTTTCTTTATTTCTTGCTGCCTCTAACTGTGACAGTCCTGTTCTGCTGTTCTCACACGGCTCATCTCAGTCTCTCCACACACCAGCCATACCCAGATTTGGTATGTGGCATCCTCAGGGTCCGAAGTCCGCAGGGAGTCCGTCATTAACAGACCGCCACGAAGCCACTAGCCAAAGGAGACCCTGCATCGCTGCTGGGTCACTTTGGTAATGTTCAGTGGTACCTGTTCTGAGCTAACATTCGCAGGACACCACTTACTAAGTTCCCTACTGACAACAGTATTGGATCAGTTGGAGAGTAAGACTGAGTGTGTTGCCCACCCGAGGTTGCAACCACCACAATGTCCCTCCAACGACGGTCACTCTCCCCCAAAAAAACTCCAACCCCAAGGGCTTTGACACAAACTCGTCACAGGCACTGAAGTGTGTGGGGAAACTGAAGCTGAGGTCACTATGAAAGCAGAGCAGTCAGGGCGACCAACTCAGAGACAATGTTCTGTTTTATTGCATGATGGTCAATGATGATGAGGACGATGCACTGGTGCTGCTGTGGAAGCCACTGTGTTCTGAGGCTTCTTGGCAAGGCTGTCATACTATATCCTGGCGTCAGAGAGACGGGAGAGGTACAGACAGACACCATGCATAATAATGCCTTGCCTGTCAAGTCCCCCCCCCCACACACACACCACCACCACCACACCCCCAAAAGAGAGATAGAGGAACACACACAGACATAACACATTTTCTATTCATTGCTTTGCGTTGCCCATATATGGAGAAAGGGCGGGGCCTTGTCAACAGCCATAACGAATACAAGCATTCTGATTGTCACCTC
>CM054164.1:21807183-21809683 GCA_028751875.1 Rapana venosa
CGACAAGATTTTATTCCCTCGACATTTTCTTCAACCTATGTCCAGTTATAATGTTTGTAGGCTAATGAAATGCAAATCTCGAAAAGTTCTCCTGTCGCTCTCAAAATTCATAAGATTTGCAGGTATTTTTTGAAATTTCAATTGTCTTTCATATGTGTAGATTATGTCTTTTAAAGAAATGTGTATACTTAAAAATAGTATTGAGTCATTAATGTTTGCTTATCATTATGGGATGAACTCTTGCTTTTAAGTTACTGTTAGTATTCATGTTATTTTTGGGTATATTGCTGTTAGGTTTATTCTCCTGTTCAATTTGTTTGTAATCCTCCATACCCCAAAAAGGGGTGAAAGGAATTAAATCTTGAATCTTGAAATCTTGAATCTTGCTAAGTATAGCTAACTGACAGTGTTGGAATTTTAGCATGAATTTAGGGCCGGAATTTCGACATGATAATTACTGTATTAGGGACATTGTAGCTCTGTAGATAAGAGCCTTGGATTTCTGTTCCCTTGGGTCCGGGTTCAAATCTGGGCAGTGGTTTCTGGTGAACTTAGAGTGGAGATTTTTACGATCTCCAGGATCAACCTAAAGTGCAGACCTGCCAGTGCCTTGATTCCTTTCTCGTGTGTATATAATTATACACACGCAGAAGATCAGATAGTACGTTAAAAAGCCCACCTGCAGTTCATGTCAGCGTTTGGTGGGTTATGTAGATATATAGATAAATATCTATATATAAAGAAAGAATGATTAATAAATAAATAAACTTTTATTTGTGAGTTATTTAGCATGTAGGAACGGGATAGACAGCTCAGTGGTCAGGGTATTTGCTCTCCCCAAACTAAGGTCAAGCAGCGTTGAGCGTGGTTACTTCTTGGATGAGTGACCGACTGTTTGTGCGCATTGGCTTCAGTACAGTCCCCCAAGTTCATCAATGTGCAAGACACATTCAGCGGACGTGAAATGAACCCTCGGAAACATAGGGAAGCAAATACATATACAGACATGAACAGAGAAAAATAATGCGAGGCGCTGCTCTTGTGGCGACACGCTCTCCACGAGAGAGCAGCCCGAATTTCACGCAGAGAAATCTGCGTAACTTAAAAGTGGTATACAAATCCAAATCCATATCAGGTGATTTGATCAGAAATCCTTATGGGGTGTGTTGATCACAGATCCATATGGGGAAGAATTGATGGCAGATTCCTATGGGTAAGAATTGATCAGAGATTCCTATGGGGAAGAATTGATGGTAGATTCCTATGGGGAAGAATTGATCAGAGATTCCTATGGGGAAGAATTGATCAGAGATTCCTATGGGGAAGAATTGATGGTAGATTCCTATGGGGAAGAATTGATCAGAGATTCCTATGGGGAAGAATTGATGGTAGATTCCTATGGGGAAGAATTGACCTGTCAGTCATGCTACTATCAATTACGGCTTATTAGTGCAATTTGAAAGCACCTGTCCACCGATGCAACAGCCAAGCTTGTCACTTCTCTCATTCTTTCATGTATAGACTATTGCAATTCTCTTTCGTCTGGTCTGCCAGCATCATCTATCCACTCCTTTCAACGTACACAAAACTCTACAGCTCGACTAGTCCTCAGAAAGAAAAAATCTGAGCACATTACCCCTCTTTTGCGATCTCTCCACTGGTTGCCTGTGCCACAGAGAGTAAACTTTAAGATCAGTACCCTCTGTTACAAATGTCTCCACAAAACAGCACACGCCTATCTCTGTGAATGTCTTCACTTGTACACTCCTTCTCTTTCTCTACGCTCTGCTGCAGAAACCTTGTCCTTACGAATACCTAGATTCAACCAATCCCCCATTGGCCATCGCTCTATCTCTATTTCTGGTCCATCGATCTGGAATGACCTCCCTCTCTCTCTCCCCGCCAAAAACCTTCTTATGACACTTTTAAATCCAGTCTCAAGACACATTTATTTCAAACCTAAGATTTTTCTCTCCTGCTTCATCTCATAGTTTTTCTATGCCTTCAACAGCCAAGATTCTATCACCCTGCCAGGGTGTGTGACCTGTGTGTGTGTGTGTGTGTGTGTGTGTGTGTGTGCATGCGTGCACATTTGGACTTAGTGGAACTATTAATTGTAACTGGTTGTATGACTGTGTAAGGATGAGTTGAGTGCAAGCGCTTTGATTTGTCTCTGCAAGATATAGCGCTATATAAATTCCATTTATTATGATTATTATTATCATTATGATGATGATGATTATTATTATCATTATCATTATTACATGAAGTAATAGGCCTGGGAAGCAAACTGGAATATTACTTGACAATATCAACACACAAAATACAAACATCAACCACAGCATACATCATTGACAGCCAACATCATTCACTTTCTACTCACAAAATATTGTATTTTTCAAAACGGTTACCATACTAGAGCTCCTGACTTAAGTGAAAAAAACGCAAACTAAAGTGGTACAGGCACGTCACACGAACATCTGGACTGGCCAAGACTGTC
>CM054164.1:21814683-21822183 GCA_028751875.1 Rapana venosa
TCGTAATATTTCACGTAGCACAGGTGAAAGACCTCTTGTCAGATGTCTCGTCTCGTCTGGTCTCCCATGTGATAGAGAGAGAGTGACTTTGAACAATTTATTGTCATGCCCAATGTGGCCTATTGCCAAAGGGGGGATAATAGATGAGTTTCTTTTGTGACTATAGATACAAGATAAATCACATGATGCATTGAACACCATGAAAGGAAAATAAATCTTTATAAATAGATACCACTATAAATTCGGCTGTCAACTAAACTACAAAACCCGATTAAAATGGAGAAAAAGTCAGGAAAGAATAAACAGCAACTGTAAACCAATAACAAGAATACATTAAAACGCTATATCTGATTCAAGTTCGACCAACCAATCAAATTCTCTGTGTAATTTTCATTTAGCATTCTTTACTGCATATAGCTGCAATATCAAATGTTTCTTTAGTTGAGTCACAGCATAGTAAACTAATTGGTGGTACGCTGTTATCCTGGTAGTTTCTGTGCTTCAGTGATAAACTTTGCAACAGGTTTGATCACAATAATTACCATCATCAGTTCATAAGTATAGAACAGATATTTTGTGTTCTGAAAGCTTCTAAATTGGTTCCACTACAGCTTTCGTGTAATCAAACATATGCATGACATTAAAATAGGAAACATGCTTCATCATCAAGAATATGACCACATAATGGGCATAGGAGAGAGAGAGAGAGAGAGAGAGAGAGAGACAGAGACAGAGACAGACAGACAGACAGACAGACAGACACAGAAGAGAAAGGGGGTCTATACGTCTTCCTAAAAATGCAGATAACAGAGAGGGGTTGTTCAAGATGACACAGTAAGGTGTGGATTTTATCACATTGAAAATAAAAGAAAAAAACCCGTATTTAAATGACGTATGTCAAACACAACATGACTGACTTATATCTAGGAAGACAGGAATGACGCATGTCTTTAAAAAAAGGTGCAAACAAAAAAACAAAACTCTAAAGACTAAACAAGACTACGTGAATGACGTAATCTCTCACTTTCTCTTGACTGGAAAGACGTCATAATGTCAAAACATGACGTAATGTAACACGTTGGGTGTGTCAATTAGTCCTTCTAGATTTTTCTGAGACCAATCATGGCTGGTCCTATAGGTAGGTAGGTAGGTAGGTAGGTAACTGAGTCACTAAGTAAGTGAAATACTACCTGAGGAAATAGGTGAGGGTATTATTTTCCTGATCTTATCTTTTTCTTCAGAACTTTGAGTGCTTACACACTACACACACATATACACGCGGGCGCGCGTGCACACACACACCACACACACACACACACACACACACACACACACACACACACACACAGTGTGGTATCAGGTAGTGGCAAATAATTATAAACAATAACCTTTTAACATGAACAGTCTTTGTGGACTTTGTCAAAACCTTTGACACCATTGACCACAATCTTTTCTTAAAGGAAACCTACCATCTATGGCTTAGCCTCCAAATCACTCAAAATAGGAAACTCTTTCCTAACTAATAGAAGACCAGCACTTTTTCAAGACTCAACAACATCTTCATTATTTTCCACAAGATATGGTGTACCCTAGGGATCTGCTCTAGGCCCTATCTTATTTATAATCTATGTAAATGATCTTGCATTGTGTTTTTCGTCATGTTGTGAAGGCTTTGCTGATGATACAACGTTGCATAGCACGGCCAAAGATGTAATACGACGATGTTGATAAAAGATTTTTTTAAAAACCTTGTAACATGGATGATTACAATCAGATGACCCAAAATCCAAATGAATGTATATTCGTGTTAGCTACAAGTCAGAAACTTCAAAATATTGTAGCTAACTTCAGTTATTTAAATGTATTTTCAGTTCATAATTATGCACTAGATAACGTCAATTCACATAGATAAACTGGATTTTAACATTGACAATAATTTATAGTCAAGTTCTGTCCATACTTTCTTTCAAGAAAATAGCCAGAAAATGTATTTCAATTCAAGAGAATTAAGCATTTTCGTGATCAGTAAAATTGCTTTTTATGCATGCATTCAACCTGACATTGACTATGCTTGAACATGCGGGAACTTGGCTTAGCCCCTAAGGAATACCTTGAAACCCTTGGAAAGTGTATACAGACGTTCGCGAAAGCTAGTTCATCTCAGATCATCTTCCTTAGAAATCACTCAGTACAAAGAGCTAAGTATTATTCCTTTTGGTATGGAATGTTTTTACAATAAAGGCATACTAAGATCAATCTTTACCCAGCCTACCCTTGTGACTGATTTTAAGCTAAGAACATTCGAGATAAAAATTACCCTTAACATCCTTTGCTCAAGAAGGGATCTTTCTATGACATCACTGAGTAGCGGACCATGGAAGGAAATCCCTTACTTTATTAAAAGGGAAAGTAGTTTGTCATCTGTTAACAGAGCCCACTGCAGATGTCTACTTGAAATGCTATAAACTATTTTCATGCTAAGTATAACATGCTCTTTCCATATTTTATGTTAAATGCTCTCTCTCTCTCTCTCCTCTCTCTCTCTCTCTTCTCTCTCTCTCTCTCTCTTCTCTCTCTCTCTCTCTCTCTCTCTTAAATTTTCTACACAATGTTTTCTACTTGGCACTTGTTACTCAAATACTTGTGCTGTTACCCTGCGTTTTGTGCCTGTGTGTGTGTGTGTGTAAAGGAGGGGGAGATAGTGTGTGTGTGTGTGTGTGTGTGTGTGTTTAGGGAGTGGGAGGAGACAGTAGTTAGTTGTTTTTTTTGGGGGGTGCATTTTTACTTTTCAATGTTTAGAAGTAAAAGTTTTATTGGGTAATGGTTTTTAACCGTCACAAGATCTGTCACGTCTTTCATTTTGGCAGTTCATAGAGACTCCAGTTTTTGTTATGCAGGTTGGTTTTGTGTTTTGATATTGTAGCGTTATAAAACTTCTTAAACCATAGAAGATGGAAGAGTTGTGAGGTTTTGTTGTTGTTATTGTTTATTGTTTTGTTTAGGAGTTTGGTGGGGTGTTTTGTGGGTTTCAGGTGTAATCAATCATTTTAACACCCGTGAGACCTCGTTTCCATGCACTGCTTTTTTAGACTGGGTTTTTACTTTTTCAAACGCCAATTTTTGTTCTATAGTTCTTTGATAAGTGATTTACATGAATTTTTTTTTATCTTCAAAAGACAAGGTTAAAACAAAAAAGATTAAAGGATTACTTGACGTAAAATGACTGGCCTAAAAAATAAATATTGTATGATCTTCATTTTTAACCCTGACATTTTTAGGTTTGACATTCTGTTCTTCAATTCCTAAATTATTCATTCCTATAAAGGGAAGTAAGTCGCTTCGTTTCTCTCCAGTCTTTTTTGCCGCCTTGTCACTGCTGAAACAGACGTCCTTTTGTCTGCTGCCTTCCGAAGCAAGTGTGCGTGGTTGAAGACAAGCCCTGCTCTTAGGACTTTCACTGTTGACTTCAATCCTTTTTTGTGTTTTGTTTTGGAAAACAGAAAGGTTTGGTGTTTTGTTCAGGCCTTTGAATTTTTTGTCCAGAAATAATGTAGCATCACAAATTGTTTCAGTTTTGCACCAACATTTTCTTTTTTTTTCCAGAAATAATGTAGCATCACAAACTGTTTCAGTTTTGCACCAACATTTTCTTTTTTTTCCCAGAAATAATGTAGCATCACAAATTGTTTCAGTTTTGCACCAACATTTTCTTTTTTTTTCCAGAAATAATGTAGCATCACAAATTGTTTCAGTTTTGCACCAACATTTTCTCTTTTCTGGCCAGAAGTTGGAACCTTGGTTCCAGCAATTTCTTATCAATCTACAGTTTGTTGTTTTTGTGGTTACAAATGGTGATGGAGAAAAGAGGCAGCCTTGCCTGACTCCACACAGCGCTCCTTAAAGTTTTAAATCTTTCTTCCAAAAGCTTTATTTTAGTTTGTCTTGTTATTTCTTTTATCTTCCAATAGTTTTACGGGGTGCAAACCACCATTCGTTGGTCCAGAGATCGTGTTCAATATCGTTGAAAGCCATGAAAATATCTCTCCCTGCAGATTCGAAACCTTCGCAGAAATCAAAATGGTAAGTATGTGATTTATTTTATTTATTTATACTTCACAGCATCGTCTGTTGATCTCAAATTTGATGCAATATGTTTATTTTTTATTTAATTGCTTGAGTGTAAGTTGTTTGATCAGCTGTTTATCTCCGAAGTCGGAATGCAGCTACCTTCATGGTGGGCAAAAATAGTTGCATAAGCAAAACCTCACCAGTGGTAAACCTGGGAGCTGTAGCCGAGGATGGAAAAAAGTCAGTGGTTAAACCAAAGTTGTCTGCCACTATTCGTTTTTGCTGTGTCCATTTTAAATACTTTGATTACTTTTCCCAGTCCAACTGTCTTCTTTCTTTTAAACAGGCTGTTTATCCATACTTTTTTGTATATGAAAGTAATTTATTGTATTTTTTTTAATGACATTTTCCCGTTTTGATATTAAAAAAACACCCACACCAAAACCTGAAAACTAAAATGTTATTGGTTGCATTATCTGTCTCTGGCACAAAGTCTTTGTTGTTGCTTTTGTTGTTGTTCTTGTTGTTGCTGTTGTTGTTGTTTTGGATTCTTTGTTTATCTGTTGCCCCCCCCCCTGATTAGACATAAACCTCTCAGGCCTTGTCAGGCCGCTGTCTTCCATTGTTTCAGCATCATCTCCTTCTTCTGCTGCTGGCTTAATCTTGGCACCCGCTCTTTTAATATTTATTTTAGGGTGGGGGGAGGGGGGGGGGGGTGATTTGTAGATACTTCTCTGCAATTGTACAACACCTTCGTAGTGACTTTTTTCTTTTACCTCTGGTATTTTCCCATCTTGACTAACAGAATTATCTGGCATTACACTCGAAAATCTAACATTACATTCAAATTCTACATTCTACAAACTTATAAGTAAGTTCTATTGAGTTTTTCTGATTTTTTGTTGACTTTCTTTTGATGTAGACACTTGTTGAATGTGAAGAGTTTTATAAATGTTATCTAGGTGCCATTGATTTGTGGATTCTTTTGGAAATATCTTTTGTCGCTTTAAAAATCAGAACTTAGTTCTTTTTTATTTAGCTGATATTTTACCTAATTCAGCACGTACCGTTTATTCTTGGTTGTTTTGTTGTTTTTGTTGTGTTTTTTTTTACACATTCTTCCTAAACAGTTGTAGACTGGTGACTGAAAAGAAAGTCAGTTATTAGTCTAGCTAATCAATTTTGGAAGCCAGTCCACGTGTTTTGAGTATTTCAGTAGTTATCAAATTTGTTGTTCCCTAAAGTACCTCAAAATTTGACCTCGTTAAATTTACTTACAACTGCTTTCAGATCTGAATGCATCACCGAGGTCGAAATGTGGCTACCTTAACGGTGGGTAAAAATAGTTGCACACGCAAAAATGTATTGATTGGTGTACCTCAGAGCTCTAACTGAGGAACGGAAGAAATCTGACTGAGAAAAGTAATATTATGTCCACATCAAACACAGTAAGGAATGATTTTCTTCTGACCAAACAAGAGCAGAAAACAAACAATAAAAAGAAACCTGTTGTAAGAAACAACGGCAGCAAAGGTGCACATTTTTTTTCTATATCATTGTGAAATTTGTGCTGTTTGTCAATGGCAGATATGTAGCATGTTGATGGTATTGTCAAACTTAGATAATCCTGAAACGTAACACATGAATTAACACTAGGGATAGTACTGCTGACACGATTACTACAATTGCTGTAACAACAATATTCCTAAAATCTTTGCCCACTAAATTGATTCGTTGAAACCTTCAGTTTTGTCTTTTAACCTCTTTTCATTTATATCGTTTGCTTTTGGTAAGTTCCTTTTTTCATGTAAAAAAAGCTCTGTTAAATTTATTTTTATTTACCTATTCATTTTTATTTATTCTTTTATATCGAAGATAATAGAATAAGCACTTATGTGCTTAAAATTTAACAGATTTTAGATAATGAAAATGCAAGCGTTTCAGCCTATATCAGACCTCTCAAGTCTTAACCAACGCCAATCCAAGAGCACTCTAACTCAGCTGTAGAAAATTTGTTTATTCCTTGGCTGGAGCTTCCAGGTTCATCAATGTGAGATTTTACGTCTGTGACCGTTATTAGCTACCATTAAGGCAGCCACGTTCCGATTCTGAATAAGCTATCGAAATGAAAAGATTGTCGCCTTCAATTGTGTACGAAGCCTTTCCTAGACAGAATCGTCCACGAAGCTGAAAGACAGTCTAAGCATTGTATTGTATTGTATTGTAGTGTAGTGTAGTGTATTGTATTGTAGTGTAGTGTAGTGTATACAAAAAAGTCATCTGAGCGCTTTGATTTGTTGCTTAACAAGATTCAGCGCTATCTAAATTCCATACATTATTATTATTATTATTATTATTATTATTATTATTATCATTATCATTATTATTATTATTATTATTATTAATTTTTATTATTATTATTATTATTGTTAGTATTATTATTATTATTATTAGTATTATTATTATTAATATTATTATTATTATACCACTTTAAGTCATGGCAGATTTCTCTACATGAAATTCAGGCTGCTCTTCCCCGGGACAGCAATGGTACAAGAGCAGCTCCACCCATTGTTGTTTCTTTCTTTTCCTGTCTGCAACTGAATTTGTTTCCCATATCAGAGTGGCTTTTGTCCACAGAATTTTGCCAGGGACAACTTCCTTGTTACCGTGAGCCTGTGTGTCGGTGGGAACGGAAGACAAAATCTACAAAACTGCATACACACGGGGACTGTTTGTAAAAAAGAACATGAGTGCTCATTTCATTTTCCATGATATAAAAGAAAAAAAGTAGTTAAAAAAGAATAAAAAGTTCTTTTACATGCACTATATAATTATATGAAATACACAGGACCTTGGTTTATCATCTCATCCGAAAGACTAGCACCCAGAACACCACTCATGGTCTAGTGGAAGGAGGGGGTGGGAGTTTCTTGCCCAAACGGGGATCAAACCACCACGCACCTCAAACCCGGACTTTTCACTTTCTAGGCAGGTGCATTATCTCTAGACCCCCAATCCATTAGTTGAAGCATAGTCCCTGCAGTTTCCTACCTTTTCTGAACAGGGTTGTTCTCGATCCTTTGTCACAGGGCAGTTCCTTCGCCAACCTTTAGTGTGTTGGTGTTTTGATCACAGGGCATTTCTTTAAGAAACTGTTAGATGTGCCAATGCCTTTATCACAGGGTATTTCCTTCAGAAACCTTGTTCCGCCAATTCCTTTATACATATTAATTCCCTCATTGCTGTGCCAATTCCTTTATCACGGGATATATCCTGATTTCTTTGTCAAGACATCTTACCTTCACAAACTGTTGATGTGCCGATTTCTTTGTCAAGACATATTACCTTCATAAGCTGTTGATGTGCCGATTTCTTTATCGAGACGTATTCGTTCAAACTGTGATGTCCGATTTCTTATCAGACATACAT
>CM054164.1:21827183-21842183 GCA_028751875.1 Rapana venosa
TCCTCCTTCTCCCCCTCCTCTTCCTCCTCCTCTAACCTCCTCCTCCCTCCTCCTACTCCTCTTCCTCCTCCTTCTCTTCCTCCTCTTCCTCCTCCTCCTCCTCCTCCTCCTCTTCCTTCTCCTCCTCCTTCTCCCCCTCCTCTTCCTCCTCCTTCTCTCCTCCTCTTCCTCCTCTTCCTCCTACTCCTCGTCTTCCTCCTCCTCCTCCTCCTTCTCCCCCTCCTTCTCCCCCTCCTACTCCTCCTCTTCCTGCTCCTCCTCCTCCTCTTCCTCCTCTTCCTCCTCCTCCTCTTCCTTCTCCTCTTCCTCCTTCCCCTCCTCTTCCTCCTGCTCCTCCTCCTCCTCTCTTCCTCCTCCTCCTCCTCTTCTCCTCCTCCTTCCTCCTTCTCCCCCTCCCCCCCTTTCCCCTCCTCCTCCCTCCTCCTCCTTTTCCTCCTTCTCTCCCCTTCTCTCTTCCTCCTCTTCCTCCTACTCCTCGTCTTCCTCTCCTCCTCCTCTCCTCCTCCTCCTCCTTCTCCCCTCCTCTCCTCCTCCTCCTCTCCTCCTCCTCCACCCTCCCTCCCTCACTCCTCCTCTCCTCCTCTCCTCTTCCTCCTCCTCCCCCTCTCCTCCCCTCCTTCTCCCCTCCACTCCTCCTCTCCTGCTCCTCCTCTCCTCCTCCTCCTCTCCTCTCCTGCCTTCTCTCCTCTTCTCCTCCTCCTCTCTTCCTCCTCCTCTTCCTCCTTCTCCCCCTCCGCCTCCTTCTCCCCCTCCTCCTCCCCCTCCTCCTCCTCTTCCTCCTTCTCCTCCTCCTCCTCCTCATTGAACGCCCAGATAGCAACCACAGTTCGCTCTCTGTCACTCGAGCGAAAATCCGTTGCGCTGCCGTTAAGCCCCTGACAAGTCAGACCCAGCGTATCTGACTTTGGCATAAGAGAGAATTCTTATCTCTTTATGTGTGGAAAAGAAGGCAGGAGGCTGGACCAAGAAGGCAGAAAACAGAGAGGAAGGAGGTGACAGAAAGTAAAAGGAACAAGACAGAAACAAAGGAAGTGATAGAAAAGAGGAAAATTCTAGAATTTCCAGAATGTCAGGATGTTATTTATACTGACAGGCCCCAGAAATAAAACGAACAAGACAGAAACAAAGAGAATGATAGAAAAGAGGAAAAAGTCTAGAATTTCCAGAATGTGGGGATGCTGTTTATACTGACAGCGCCCAACCCCCATCTTCCCTGCCTCCATAAGGGAGGAAAATGTTCTATTTGAATTGATATAGTTCAGTTTCCAGCAAAAACACGATTACTCACTCATCCAATTACATGCATTGTCGTAACGAAACATCGAAAAAAAACTCACCATTACCATCATTCTTCCCTTTCCCTTGCTCGTCAGAAGTTGACAGGTGACAACGGACTAACATTGCTGTTTTCAATCTCCTCTAGAGAGCCTGGTGAAAGGCTAGCACCCATCCCGTATAGATGTTCCAGCAGGAAACGGTAGGGCTTCTCCACAGGAAGGAGAGACTGTCCGGGCGTTGTAGATCCGAACTGTCAACCCTGAGGTAAAAAACGGTCACGGGGTTAGTGTGGAACCCCTGGCTGGGAACTTCAGTCTTCTGAAAAAGAGGGAAAGGATTATTTCGATATCTTTCCTGCCTGACATCTTTGTCGTTCTTGTACAACTGTGATGTATAAGAATAGAATATAGCTGTATAATAAGAATGACAAAGATGTAAAACAAAATTGATGGAAAGAATTATATAGATATATCTCCTGCCTGACATCTTTGTCGTTCTTGTACAACTGCGTTGTATAAGAATAGAATACAGTTGTATAAAAATGACAAAGATGTATAAAAGAAAAAAATTATGGACATAATTATATAGATATCGTTCCTGCCTGACATCTTTTTCGTTCTTATGTAGTTGTGTTGTATAAAAATGGAATACAGTTGTATAATAAGAATGACAAAGATGTAAAACAAAAATGATGGAAAGAATTATATCGATATCTTTCCCGCCTGACATCTTTGTCGTTCTTGTACAACTGTGTTGTATAAGAATAGAATACAGTTTTATAATAAGAATGACAAAGATGTATAAAACAAAAATGATGGAAAGAATTATATAGATATCTTTCCTGCCTGACATCTTTGTCGTTCTTGTACAACTGCGTTGTGTAAAAATGGAATACAGTTGTATAATAAGAATGACAAAGATGTAAAACAAAAATGATGGAAAGAATTATATCGATATCTTTCCCGCCTGACATCTTTGTCGTTCTTGTACAACTGTGTTGTATAAGAATAGATTACAGTTGTATAATAAGAATGACAAAGATGTATAAAACAAAAATGATGGAAAGAATTATAGAGATATCTTTCCTGCCTGACATCTTTGTCATTCTTGTACAACTGTGTTGAATAATAATAGAATACAGTTGTATAAGAATGACTAAGATGTAAACCCAAAAAATGATGGACAGAATTATATAGATATTTTTCTTACCTGACATCTTTGTCATTCTTATACAACTGTGTTGAATAAGAATAGAACACAGTTGTATAAGAATGACTAAGATGTAAACCCCAAAAATGATGGAAAGAATTATTTAGATATCTTTCCTGCCTGACATCTTTGTCGTTCTTGTACAACTTTGTTGTGTAAGAATAGAATACAGTTGTATACTAATAATGACAAGGATGTCAAACAAAATTAATGAAATGATTTATATAGATATCTTTTCTGCCTGACATCTTTGTCGTTTTTTGTACAACTGTGTTGTACAAGAAAAGAATACAGTTGTCTAAGAAAAATGACAAAGATGTATAAAACAAAAATGATGGAAAGAATTATAGAGATATCTTTCCTGTCTGACATCTTTGTCGTTCTTGTACAACTGTGTTGTATAAGAATAGAATACAGTTGTATAATAAGAATGACAAAGATGTAAATGAAAAAAAAATGATAGACAGAATTTTATAGATATCTTTCCTGCCTGACATCTTTGTCGTTCTTGTACAACTGTGTTGTATAAGAATAGAATACAGTTGTATAAGAATGAGTAAGATGTAAATTCTAAAAAATGATGGAAAGAATTATATAGATATCTTTCCTGCCTGACATCTTCGTCATTCTCATACATTCATTCTCTTTTTAAAAATGTGACACGCCGTCATACAATCAGTCGCATTACACCAGAGGTCAGTTTGTAGTTATTGACATGTTATCAATCAGTAACAAAAAGGCTGTTCAATACAAAAAACAGATTGAAAATCGGACAATTCTATGAAGAGCTATGACACATTGAAATGATACACTGCAGGACGTGACAAACTGAGAAACGGACAAGTTTTGCCGAGATAATAGGTTGTCAGAAGGACGGCTTGGGTATTTTAAAATACGTTTTTAAATCAAAAGGACACACATTTACACCTTGATACTTCAGTACAAAGTAGAATGATGGCCATAGTTTTCTAATCAATCAAAATCTCAAAATCGACAACCCGAGCCCCACCTGTCTAAAATGGCTCCTAGTGGAAAAAGTGGGTCAGGTGCAAAGCGACTCATTTTGCCGTGGAGAGTCACAAATAGCCTTCTTCTTGTGTTCATTCTTTTTTAAAATACTTTTATTCTTATATTCATTCTTTTCTAAAATACTCTTATTCTTATGTTCATTCTTTTCAAAAATAATCTTAATCTTATATTCATTTTTTTCTAAAATACTCCTCTTCTTATATTCATTCTTTTCTAAAATACTTTTATTCTTATATTCATTCTTTTTAAAAATACTATTATTCTTATGTTCATTCTTTTCAAAAATACTCTTATTCTTATATTCATTCTTTTCTAAAATACTCCTATTCTTATATTCATTCTTTTCTAAAATACTTTTATTCTTATATTCATTCTTTTCCAAAATACTCTTATTCTTATATTCATTCTTTTCAAAAATAATCTTATTCTTATATTCATTCTTTTCAAAAATACTATTATTCTTATATTCATTCTTTTCTAAAATACTATTATTCTTGTATTCATTCTTTTCAAAAATACTCTTATTCTTATATACATTCTTTCCCAAATACTTTTATTCTTATATTCATTCTTATCCCAAATACTTTTATTCTTATGCTCATTCATTTTCAAAATACTCTTCTTCTTATAACCATTCTTTTCCCAAATTCTCTTATAACTTATTCGTATATTCATTCTTGTCCAAATAACTCTTATATTTATATTCATTCTTTTTTTCAAATACTCTTATTCTTATATTGATTCTTTACCCATATACTATTATTCTTCTATTCATTCTTTTACACAACACTCTCATTTTTATATTCATTCTTTTTCCAAAATACACTTATTCTAATATTCATTCTTTTTCCAAAATACTCATTCTTGTATTGATTCTTTTCAAAAATACTCTTATTCTTATATTCATTCTTTTCTAAAATACTTTTATTCCTATATTCATTCTTTTAAAAAATACTCTTATTCTTATATTCATTCTTTTAAAAAATACTCTTATTCTTATATTCATTCTTTTCAAAAATACTCTTATTCTTATATTCATTCTTTTCAAAAATACTCTTATTCTTATATTCATTCTTTTCTAAAATACTCCTATTTTTATATTCATTCTTTTCCAAAATACTCTTATTCTTATATTCATTATTTTCCCAAAATATTATTATTCTTTTGTTCATTCTTTTCTAAAATACCATTATTCTTATATTCATTCTTTTCAAAAATACTCTTATTCTGATATTCATTTCTTTTCTGAAATACTCTTATTCTTAAAGTAATTCTTTTTCGGAAAACACTTATTCCATATTCATTCTTTTCCCAAATACTTTTATTCTTATATTCACTCTTTTCCAAAGTGCTCTCCTTTTCGAAAAGTTCCATAAAGTTCTTTTATTCATCTCTACTTTCCACTATTATTCCTCCCCTTCCTTGGTAATATCATTTTTCTTTCAATAAATATTTTAACCACAACACCTTTGTTCACCTTTAGCACAGTTATTTACATTTATATACACCAGATTGATTGACCTTTCTGTCTTGCTTTCTTTCTATACTTTCTTCCTTTCTTTTGTTGTTTAGTTTTTCATAGATCGCTCTCCTACTGTACCTTTCCATAATTTTCTGGATGTAATTTTTTTCGATTGTAGTCTAAAGAGAGATCATACAGTTTATACTAATCGACTTTAAAAACAACAACATATAAATGAATCTTTTATTTCACGTCTTTTCATAAAAATGATATTAGACAGTAAAAATGATGAAAATAAAAACGAAAGCAACTGTAACCCATAACTTTAACAACAAACTATAAAAACTGTCAAGTGGTGATTTTATCATTATTGTTTATTATATCAACAAGATAAGCAGCTTTGATACTCGAAATGTTCTTAGCACCTTTGAATGTTTTGATGTTATAGACTTTCTAATTTTCTCTTAAATCAGTCATTTAGACATCTTTAAATCTCATTATTCTGAATATTCGGATGGCTTGTATTATCATTGATATCATTAAAAATCATTATCATTGTTGTTGTTGTTGTTGTTGTTGTTGTTGTTGGTGGTGGTGGTGGTGGTGGTGGTGGTGGTAGTAGTAGTAGTAGTAGTAGTAGTAGTAGTAGTAGTAGTAGTAGTAGTAGTAGTAGTAGTAGCAGTAGTAGTAGTAGTAGTAGTAGTAGTAGTAGCAGCAGCAGCAGCAGCAGTAGCAGTAGTAGTAGCTCGATTAGTCCTCAAAAAGAAAAATCTGAGCATAGTACTCCTCTCTTGCGATCTCTCCACTGGCTGCCTGTGCTACAGAGAGTTAAGTACAAGATCAGTACCCTCTGCTACAAATGCTAAAAAAAAAAAATCACAAATGCCTACACAAAACAGCACCCGCCTATCTATGTGAATGTCTTCACCTGTACACTCCTTCTCGCTCCCTTCGCTCTGCTGCAGATACCTTGTGCTTACAAATACCTAGATTCAACCAATCCACCGTTGGCCGTCGCTCTTTCTCTATTTCTGGTCCATCAGTCTTGAATGACCTCCCTCTCTCCCATCGTTAAAAGCCTACTCACCACACTTTAATATCCAGCCTCAAAACATACCTATTTCAAACCTAAGACTCTCCCCTCTTGTTTCATCTCATATCTGTCCCTGCCTTCAACAGTCAAAATTCCCATCACCCTCCTGAAGTGTATAACCTCTGTGTGTGTGTGAATGTGTGTGTGTGTGTGTGTGTGTGTGTGTGTGTGTGTGCGTGCGTGCGTGCACGTATGTGCATTTGAATTTCTTAAAAACTGTTAATCATTGTTGGTTGCATGTGTAGGAGTAGGTTGAATGGAAGCGCTTTGATTTGTTTTTGCAAGATATAGCGCTATATTATTATTATTATTATTATAGTAGCAGTAGCCGAAGAAGTAGTAGTAGCAGCAGCAGCAGTAGCAGCAGCAGCAGCAGTAGCAGTAGTAGTAGTAGTAGTAGTAGTAGTAGCAGCAGCAGCAGCAGCAGCAGCAGCAGTAGTAGTAGCAGCAGCAGCAGAAACAGCAGCAGCAGCAGCAGCAGCAGCAGCAGCAGCAGTAGTAGTAGAAGTAGTAGTAGTAGCAGTAGCAGCAGCAGTAGCCAATAATTACAATTATCACAAGTACAAGGATGGAGACGAAGAGGCAGACAGAGAAAACGATGGGAAGACAACATCAGAGAGTGGATTGGTGGCCCTGAGTGGAACAAATTGCTACGATAAAGCAGAGGACCACAAGGAGTGGAGGAAGCTGGTTGCAAAATCTTCAGTGGCCCCCCCCCCCCCCCCCCCACGGTCCACAGGACTACGGGATAGGTGAAGGTGAAGGAAGAAATGACACAATTTCAACAATAATGATATACAAACCTAGTTTCCATTACCTGCATCATCAACAAAAATGAATCATTCCCTTCAGTCATTATTCAACTAAGCCCCCACCCCACCCCTACCCCCACCCCCACCCCTTACCGCTTTCTGTTCTTTTTCTTCTTTTTGATTCCTAAACATTAACATTACACACAAAAATGCTAGCACTTTTTTATAATTTTATTTTATTGACCCATCTATTTCTGCATCTTCTCTGGTTCAAGCGTACGTGTCCTCCATAAATCCACGCGTCTTTATTTTTTTTTGTTTTAGCTGTTCATTTATTCTGCCACTTCAATTTGTTAGTGTGCTTTCCGTTAGAGATTTATTGACCCTTACCCGGTTTTTTTTTAAGTTATCCATCTATTTGACAGCTTCCTTTTCAAGCATAAATTCAGGGTGGGTGGGGGTGGGGGTATGGGGTTGCGGGATAGCCTAGTGGTTAGAGCGTTGCACTCGTGATCTGACGGCCCGGGTTCGAGCCACCACAGAGACGCCCGTTTTAGGGAATTTTCCCCTGGAGTTAACATCAGTACTGACTCCACTCTCTTCCCCCAAAAAGTCCTTCAGATGAGACTTATAAACCGAGGCCCCGTGTGCGTTCCAACGCACGCGGAACATCTCGCGCACACGTTAAGACCCCGTTCCGCCTTTCGGAAGAGTAGGTCATTTCGACTCGTTAGGTAGGATGACAAAATTTGAAATGCGCACAGGTGTCGTGTTTTGATACCATCTGCGAAGTCGGAATGCGGTTACCTTAATGGTGGTGTGTGTGTGTGGGGGGGGGGGGGGAACTGTGGCATAGGTAAAAAAATCTGACCATTAGTGAACCTTGGATTTTGCCAAGGAAGGGTGGGGGGGGGCAGGAGGGTTGGGGGGGGGGGGGGGCAGGAGGGGGGGGGCAGGGGCAGGGAGTGGGTGGCGACATAAATTTACAGATTGTAAGGTGGAGGGGTGTTGATTTTGGGGGAGGGGGGAGGCGAGGGGGAGAGCGGGGTGTGGCGGGGGCGCTTGTTATCTATCTCTCTTTTACAACTTGTATTTCAAGTATACTTTTTTTTTTCACAGATTTACTGGCTGTTATTTTATTTATTTTTTTTTTAATTCATTTATTATCCATTGTAAAACTAAATGTTTCAACATGCTTTGCTGTTTGTATTTACTGGTCGTTTAGTTTTATCTTCATTTATTTATTTATTTATTTGCTTATTTATTTATATATTTATTTATCAATTCTAAAACTTTTTGTTTCGACATGCTTTGCTGTTTGAGTTTACCGGTCGTTTAGTTTTAACTTTACTTATTTATTTATTTATCAATTCTTAAGCTTAATGTTTCAACATGCTGTGCTGTTTGTATTTACTGGTGGTTTAGATTTATTCTCATTCATTTATTTATGTATTTCACAACTTACATTTCAACCTGTTTTCTTCCTTCCATCAGCCTACTGGTTGTTTATTGTCATGTCTTGGTTTATTTCACAACTTATATATTAAGCATTCTTTTCTCCATAGACTTAAAGGTTGTTTTGCTTTTTTTCCCTTCTCTTTTAGATTTGTCTATGTATTCTCCATCTTCTTTTTCAAGAATAGTTTCTTCCAGACATTTCGTAATCATTTATTTATTTATGGACTTTACAATTTAGTCAAAGTCAAGTCAAGTCAAGTCAAGTCAAAAACACTTATGTATTAAGCCCGCTATCTTTCAAATAGTTTCTGTCCTTTATTCTGATCTTTTTGTCAAGTTGACAACTTTATAGTTCAAACCTTAGTTCCTCCATGAATTTATTGGTAATTTATTTTTTGTTCATTTACATTTTCTCTGGGGACGGGATAGCTCAGTGGTCGGAGCACTCGCTTCCCCCCAGCCAAGTTAAGCAGCGTCGAGCGTGGTTACCTGTTGGATGGGTGACCGTTTGCGCGCCTTGGCTTCAGTACAGTTCCCCCAGTTCACCCAGCTGTAAATGGGTACCTGCCCTCTTTAGGGTCAGGGAAGGTAAAGCAGCGAGGGAGAGGAGATGGGCGCCGCCCTCAATATGCTGGCCCTAGAGAAGTGAGGTCTCTGACGCCTCACTCCCCTACGACCTTATAGGCTATGGGACTCCTTTACCTTTACCTTTTTTTACATTTTCTCAATGTCATATTTTATCGCGGTTTTTATACGTTTACATCTACATATTTCACACATTACAGACTCTATTTTTTTACACACTTAGATGGTTCTGGTTTTTTCGTTCCTCGGCTAGAGCTCCGAGGTTCACCAATGGTGAGATTTTCGCGTATGCGGCAGTTTTGGCCACCATGAAGGTAGCCGCATTCCGACTTCGGGATGTTGTCTAAACACGACACCAGTGTGCACACGTTGTTACTTTTTGTCCTGCGTTCCTACCAGCACGCAATGGCCTACTCTTCCGAAAGGCAGGACGGGGTTTAACGTGTGCATACGATGTTCCACACGCGTTCCGGACATAGGGCCTCGATTTATAGACTCATCCCAAGGGCTGACAGTTGTTGTTTATTATTTTTGTTATTGTTTGTTTATTGTTTTTACAGCTTCTGTTTCAAGCAGGGTTTTCTCTATAGGTCAGTTGCGTGTTTGTTGTTATTTATTTATTTGACTTTTTTCTAAAACTTACATTTTAAGTATGCTCTTTTCCCTCATAGATTTAGGGGTCGTTTTTCTATTCAGTGTCTTTGTCTTTGTTTTTCTTCTTAGATTTTAAGTATACTTGTCCCCATAGATTTGGTTTCGTTTTTTGTTCTATTTCGTGTCTTTATCTCTTTTAAACTAACATTTTAAAAATGCTTTTTCCTATAGATTTAGTGGTCGGCTTTTTTTTTTTTTTATTCAGGGTCTTAATCTTTTTTTAAACTTATATTGTAAGTATGCTTTTATTCCTATACATTAAGTGGTGGTTTTTCTAATCAGTGTTTTTTTAAAAAAAAAATTCTTAATTTACAATAAAATTTTAAGTATGCTTTTATTCCGATAGATTGATTAAGTGGTCGTTCTTTTTTTCAAAAAATTCAGTGTCTCTTTATTTTTTTTGGAAACAATGCTCAAAGACTGGTTTCTTTCATAGATTTAATGGGGTTTTTAATTTATTGACCTATTTCCCTATTTATCTATGCAGAAAGGCATATTACAATATATAGGCTGTGACATATATGAATTTTTTTGAGTTGAGCTCATGTATTTCATAGCCTAAATTTTCATATGCGTTTCGCCTAGATTTGCTGGTCATTTTATCCCATTCATTTTTTTTTTTTGGGGGGGGGGGGTTGGTTCTATTCCACAACTCATAGATCAAGAAGAGTTTCCTCCATATGTTCAGTGGTTGGTTTTGGTGGTGGTGGGTGGGGTTAGGGTTTTTATCTCTTTTATAATTTGTATTTGAAGTATGCTTTCTACCATAAATGTACCCCACGTTGTTGAATATATTTTCATCTTTTATTACACCTCGTATTACAAGAATGCTATCTGTGATGAAATTTACTGGATGTTTTAGTTTATTCCATCTAGTTCGCAGCTTACATTTTCAGTGTGCTTTCTTCCATAAATTCGTAGACTGGGTTAAAAAAAATTAATTTATCTTTTTTACAACCTGTAGTTCAAAGTAAACTTTCTTCTACTGATTTTTTTTACTCTTTTTTTCCCTTATTTATTTTACAACTTACAGTGTGACACGTTTCTTGCAATTTATTTTATGGGCCTTAGATATGTGAAGATTGTGGAGCACTATCTTTTTCTTTCTGTCTGTCTGTCTGTCTTTCTGTCTGTCTGTCTTTCTTTCTGTCTCTCTTTCTTTCTTTCTTTCTTTCGTTTCTTCTTTCTCTCGTTTTTTTCCTTCTTTTTTCTTTCTTTCGTTTCTTCTTTCTTTCGTTATTTCTTTCCTTCTTTCCTTCTTTCTTTCGTTTTTTCCCCTTCTTTCTTTCCTTCTTTCTTTCCTTCTTTCTTTCTTTCTTTCTTTAGTTCTTTCTTTCTTTCTTTCGTTTCTTCTTTCTTTCTTTTGATCTTTCTTTCTTTCGTTCATGCTTTTTTCTTTCTTTCTTTCTTTCTTTCTTTCGTTCATTTTTTCTTTCTTTCTTTCTTTCTTTCTTTCTTTCTTTCTTTCTTTCTGTTCTGTCTGTCTGTCTGTCTGTCTGTCTGTCTGTCTGTCTGTCTTTCTTTCTTTCTTTCTTTCTTTCTTTCTTTCCTTCTTTCTTTCCTTCTTTCTTTCCTTCTTTCTTTCTTTCTTTCTTTGTTTCTTTCTTTCGTTTCTTCTTTCTTTCATATTTCTTTCCTATTTCTTTCTTTCTTTCTTTCTTTCTTTCTTTCGTTACTTCTTTCTTTCTTTTGATCTTTCTTTCGTTCGTTCTTTTTTCTTTGTTTCTTTCTTTCTGTCCTTCTTTCTTTCGTTCTGTCTGTCTGTCTGTCTGTCTTTCTTTCCTTCCTTCTTTATTTTCTTTCTTTCTTTAGTTCTTTCTTCCTTTCTGTCCTTCTTTCTTTCGTTCTTTATTTAGTTCTTTCTTCCTTTCTGTCCTTCTTTCTTTCTCCCTTTCTTTATTTCTCCCTTTCTTTCTTCTGCCTCAATTTTTTCAAAGTTCATCTTTAAGTGGTGACATTGGTGGTTCACAGGAGTGATGTACGTATAGCTCATTTGAATGAGAGACAGGAATAAAGAAGGGTAGTGTTAGGCTGTGAGGGGTATCACACACACACACACACACACGCACGCACGCACACACAAACACACGCGCACGCACACACACACACACACACACAACACCACGCACAACACATACACACCACCACACACACCACCACACACACACACACACACACACACACACACACACACACACACACACACACACACACACCACACCACCACACACCACACACACACACCACCACGCACCACACACACACACACACACACACACACACACACACACACACCACACACAACATACACCACAACACGCACACACACACCACACGCACACACACCTCACGCACCACCACACCACACGCACACACACACAACACACACACCATATACACACACACACACCACACACACTACACACACACACACACACACACACACACACACACACACACACACACACACACAACACACACACACACACACACAACACACACCACACACAACACACACACACACCACACACACACATACACCACACACGCACAACACACACCACACGCACACACACCTCACGCACACCACACGCACACGCACACACACACACACATAACAACACACACACACACATAACACACACCACACACACACACACACACACAACTACACACACACCACACACACACACACACAACACACACACACACACACACAACACACACACACACACACACACACACACACACACACACACACACACACACACGACACACACACACACAACACACACACCACACAAACACACACCACACACACACACACACACACACACACACACACACACACACCACACACACACACACACACACACACACACACACAACACAACACACACACACACACACACACACACCACACACACACCACACACACACACACACACACACACACACAGGGTAAGGTTTGTGCCACAGCCTAGGTCCCAAAAGTGTGCCTCGAATTCCAAACAGGTCAGGCTAATAAATAAATAAAAAGGCTCCTTCTGTGTTTTCAGCTAGACATTTGAAATTTTTGTTTTTGGAGGGGGGATGGGTGGTGGTGGTGGTGTGTGGGGGGTTCTTATGCCTTTTTTATTTTATTTTTAAAAGAATCATATTAACAGTCACGAAATTGTGCGCTACTTCTTAATCACTTAGCCTCCTTCATTTTTATGCGCTGGATAAAATATGAGGGGAAGAAAGTTGTCAATGGATTGGCCCCAGTTTAGATCTTTTTGATCTGGAGCCTGGGTTTACAGTTTCACACACAGAACTTTGAGAGGTGGTGGGGGTGGGGGGGTCAGTACTGATGTGTGTCAACTCCGGGGTACAATCTCACGGAGAAATTTTAAACTACGTTTTCTCCATGGTAGCAATCCATGACTATTCAGAAAGGTCCATAGCTTTTTTTTTTTTTTCTTTGACAATGCCTCCACATTTCCTCTGTCCCCCTGTCCCCGAGGCCGGAATGCGGCTACCTTAATAGTGGGGGGTAACAAAAAGGTGGCCAAGGCAAAAACAATCTCACCATCAGGGACCTTTGGAACTCTAACCCAGGAACAAAAACAAATTGTATCATTTAAGGAAACTTTGGCCTATGGGATTTTGTAAAAACGATAATTAACTATAAAATAAATAGGATTTTTCTCCCCTCCCCCTTTTTTTCTTTTATCCTCGACATAAAGAATAACTAAATAGAATTTAAAAAAATAGATTAGGCAATAAACCGAGGTTACTTTCTGATTGTTTTGTTGTGGTGTGTTTTGTTTTGTTTTGTCTAGTTTGTTTGGGATGATTTTTTCCTATGTGTTAGCTTTTTTTTCGTTGAGAGGGAGGGGGGAAAGTTGCTTTTTCAATTTGTTTATATTTTCTTTATGGATGGCCTTGTTCATCTGCATGTCATGTCCATTTGTAATATCTGATTTTGTTGGTGGTATCTTTGATGTGGACGGGATAGCTCAGTGGTCAGAGCACTGCTTTCTCCCAGCTAATGTTAAGCAGCATCTAGTGTGGTTGCCACTTGGATGAGTGCCTGTTTGCGCGCTTTAGCTTCAGCACAGTTCCTCAGTTCACCCAGATGTAAATGGGTACCTGCCCTTTTTAGGGTCATGGAAGGTAAAGCAGCGAAGGAGAGGAGATGGGCGCCGCCCTCAATATGCTGGCCCCTGGAGAAGCTAAGGTCTCTGATGCCTCGCTCCCCTACGACCACATAGGTTATGGGACACCTTTACCTTTTTTTTTTAACCTTTTACTTTCTATTGAAACATGCCATGCCTTTTTGTTTTTACTTCTTTATTTCTTTTCTTTTTGCGGGGGTGGGGGTGGGGTGGGGGGCGAGGGTTATTTCATTGGTTTTTGTTGTTGATAGTATTGACCTTTTCTTCCTTTCAGATCTCTAGATATAAGTACTAATATTAATTGGCGAGACTCGTATCCTCTGTCTATCATCATGTGAATATTTTCTACATATGAAATGTTCTTCGCAAATAAACCCTTTGAATTACTATTGATGCACAAAACTTCGACACAGTTACTTTCATCAAAATATTACATGGATTGATGGATAGATGAATGGATAGATATATAGGCAGTTAGGTAGGTAGTTAGGTAGATAGATAGATAGATAGATAGATAGACAGACAGACAGACAGATAGATAGATAGATTGATAGATGGATAGCTAGATAGATAGATAGGCAGATATATAAGAAGACAGACAGGCAGGCAGGCAGACAGACAGACATATAGACAGGTAGGTAGGTAAGTAGATACCATACGTACGTACCTACAAACATACATACACACATATATACATTCACACACACACACACACACACACACACACACACACACACACACACACACACACACACACACACACACACACACACACACACACCCACGCACGTATACATACATACGTACATACATACATACATACATTTATACATGCATGCATGCATACATGCATACATACATACATACGTGTATACATACATACATACGTGTATACATACATACATACATACATACGTGTATACATACATACATACATACATACATACATACATACATACATACATACATACATACATACACACACATACACATATATATCCATGCATCCATACATCCATGCATACATTCATACACATATACATACACACAAAATACATATTCACACACACACACTCACCCACGTACGTATACATACGTACACATACATACGTACGTACATACATACAACATACATACATACACATACATATATACATACATACGTACATTTTACATGCATGCATGCATGCATGCATGCATGCATGCATGCATACATACATACATACATACATACATACATACATACATACATACATACATACATACATACATACATACATACATACACATATACATACATACATACGAACACACGCAGAA
>CM054164.1:21844683-21892183 GCA_028751875.1 Rapana venosa
TTTGGATCTTGTGACATGCCCATACCATTTAAGTTTACGCTTTTTCACGATCGTTAGAAGGGTCTCATAGGGTCCAATGGTTTGCTGGATTCTGTTATGCACGCTTTCGTTGCTTATGTGGTCTTTGTAGGAGATGCCAAGGAGTCTCCGAAAGCATCTCATCTCCACCGCCTGTACTCTTCTCTCCAAATCTGCAGTCAGGGTCCATGATTCACAGGCATACAGAAATATGGATATGACAAGGGAGCGCATTAGTCTGATCTTGGAGATAAGTGAGATATTTTTATCTCTCCAGATGGTGTTTAGTTTTGACACTCACCCACTCTTTTCAACATCTTCCTTGAGAGAATCATGGCTGATGCACACAGCAACATACTGGTTTTAATTCTTCCATCCCACATACTCCGTGCATTGTGGCCAAAGGCCAATGTACATAATTATTAAAACTTTTCAAAGTTCAGAGTTCAGAGCTCTCTCTCTCTCTCTCTCTCTCTCTCTCTCTCTATCTCTATCTCTATCGCTCTCTCTATCTCTATCTATCTATCTATCTATCTATCTATCTATCTATCTATCTATCTATCTATCTATCTGTCTATCTGTCTATCTATCTATCTATCTATTTATCTATCTATCTATCTATCTATCTATCTATCTATCTATCTATCTATCTATCTATCTCTCTCTCTCTATCTCTCTCTGCGTCTCTTACCGGGTGGGATGTACAGTGCCTGGTCTTCTCCTGTGGCTTGTCATTCTTCAGGAGGTCTGCCTGCTGGCCACAGCCGACTCTTTCATACTCCAGAGCAGCTCATTTCACTGTACATGTTGCATGCTAGGCATTTTCGTGTTTCCGTAACCCACCCTACGCTGACAATGAATGATGGAATCTTTAACCTATAGAGTTGACCTCTGCATGTACACACACACACACTCTCTCTCACACACACGCACACACACACTCACACACACACACACACACACACACACACACACACACACACACACACACACACACACACACACACACACACACACACACACACACACACACACACACACACACACACACACAGCAGATCTGCCCTTAAAATTGACTTGGGAGATTGTAAAAATAAAACCAACTTCCTCCGCTCCTAATTCACCAGATGCTACCGCTGAGATTCGAACCCACAAGTTGATGGACTGACAAGACTGAAGTCAAGCTGTCATAACCGCTTTGGCCATAGACCCCCCCCCTCCCCTCCTCCCGTCATACTCACTTTTGAATTCTGTAAACTAAAAAAAATCCAAACAAAAAACAAAATAAAGCAAAAAGCCCCTATAGACACACACACACACACACACACACACACACACACACACACACACACACACACACACACACACACACACACACACACACACACACACACACACACACAACACACACACTCACACACACACACACACACACACACACACACACACACACACACACACACACACACACACACACACACACACACACACACACACACACACACACACACACACACAATATACAATGTATATGCGATGAAAATTTTTCCAATGTTTATGTTCTATATCAATGTCAAGGTTTACAAACGTTTTTACCATCATTTCAAGATAAGTCTCTGCAGGAAGTTTTAACCAATCCAGAGTTATTATGTGAGATAGCCTTGTCTCTGTTGCGATCCCCAGTATTATCTCTTTTTTGTAAAGTATGATCGTCGGAATCTATATTTTGCTTGTTTTGCAGCTGCCGTTACAAGTAGTTCACAATTGTTTGTTTTCCAACTTGAGAGTATTTTTCAATTGTTCGGGTTTTTTGTTAATTTATGTATTTCTTTGCCATGTTTTTTGCAACATACTGTTTATATAGTTTGGAATAGTCTTTTAATGTGCATTCATACCAACACGTATCTATTCTACTTAAAGCCCTTATCTCATTATGCTGCTCCCCCCCTTACCCCCCCCTGCCTCCATCGCCTAATATCACTTTAAGTGAACAGACGTAAAATTGAAGACACACACAAGGAGACTTTCACTGATACTGGTGATTTTCTGTAGAACACACTGGTAAAGATAATTATCACAAACTGTGTCATTTTCAACCACTTGACATAACCATTAATCACAATTACTAGCTTTCACAAACAGGGGTAGTTTTCTCGGCAAAAAACAAACAAACAACTAATTACACGTTTAACAAATCACTAACGAGGAAAACACTGTAGCTCTGGAACTTTCACAAAACTCCCAAGCTGTCAAGTACAAATACTAGAAGTTTTCTTGGAAAAAAGAAACCACAAATCCTACATGATTAACACAATCACTAACGAGGGAAAAACACTTTAGCTCTGGAACTTTCACAAAACTGCCAAAAAGCCTGTCAAGTACAAATACTGGCAGATTTCTTGGAAAAAAATCACATCGCATGGTTGACACATTCACTAATGAGGAAAACACTTCAGCTCTGGAACTTTCACAAAACTGCCAAGAAGCATATCAATCAAGTACAAATACTGGTAGTTTAAAAAAAAGCACAACTACTGCATGTTTAACACAATCACGAACGACGAAAAACACTTTAGCTCTGGAACTTTCACAAAACTTCTAAGGGTATCAGGTACAAATAGGGGTAGTTTTCTTGGAAAAAGGAAACCACAATTACTACATGTTTAACACATTCACTAACGAGGAAAACACTTCAGTTCTGGAACTTTCACAAAACTGCCAAGAAGCATATCAAGTATAAAAACTGGTAGCTTTCTTGGAAGAAGAAATCCACAATTACTAACAACTTTTCACAAAACTCCCAAAGAAGGATATCAAGCACAAATACTGGTAGCTTTCTTGGAAGAAGAAATCCACAATTACTAACAACTTTTCACAAACTCCCAAAGAAGCATATCAAGCACAAATACTGGTAGCTTTCTTGGAAGAAGAAATCCACAATTACTAACAACTTTTCACAAAACTGCCAAAGAAGCACATCAAGTACAAATACACTGGTTGTTTTCTTGGAAGAAGAAATCCACAATTACTAACAACTTTTCACAAAACTCCCAAAGAAGCATATCAAGTACAAATACTGGTAGCTTTCTTGGAAGAAGAAATCCACAATTATTAACAACTTTCACAAAACTCCCAGAGAAGCCTGTGGAGCGAGTGTTGCCACCACTGCCAGCCTTCAGAGTCTAACACTCCTGAACGACTAGTTCTAAGCTGATCCAGTGAACACCACTGCTGATTCCTTCCTTACCTCTTGCTGTTTATAAACCCATCGTCCTCATTCCTGGAGACTCTGCACTGATAGCAGGGGTGGCCGTACCTTGGTCTCAGATTAATTCAGCTAGGGTCTGAATAAGTTAATCCCGTACATGCCTAACTGGGTAGGCATGCTTCTGTGCTTAGGCAGAGTGTGTCCTGTCGCCTTTATTGTTGGTTTTTATGTTTTATTTTATTCTGGCTTGGGCGGTTTTGTTGTGTTTTTTTTGTTTGTTTTGTTTTTAGTTTTTGTTTTGGTATTTGTCATTTCATTTTTATTTTTTATCTTGTTTTATTTTACCATTTATTGTTGTTGTTGTTTTTCTATTCTGGCTTATACTATGTTTCCTGTCATGATTTTTGTTTTGTATGCTTTTTCTGGGTTTTATTCTCGTTTATATTTTTGTTACATTTTGGGTTAAAAAAATGTTATCATATCTAATTTTTTAAATTTTTTATTTATTGTTTTTTTGAAAAGGGGGAAATGGTAAAATTTAATTTTATTTTTTATATTAACTTTTTTGGGTTTTAATTTTTAAATTTTTTGGGGTCTAATGAAAAAATTTATTTTTAAAATTTTATTTTTGTAATTTTTTTTTTTATATTTAATTTTTTTTGATTTAAAATTAATTTTTTATGGGTTTTAGGGGTTGTTTTGGTTTGTTTAAATGTTTCTTTAATTTTATTTAAATTTTTTTTAAAAATTTTAATTATTTTATTTTGTGGTTATTTATTTTATTGTGGGGGTTTTAACGTTATTTTTAAATAAAAAAATAATTTTTTTTAAAATTAGTATTGAAAAAATTTTTGTTGGTTAATTTAATTTTTTTTTTTTAAAATAATGATAAAAAAAAAAAATTTGGGGATTTTTATTTGAAAAAAAAAAAAAAAAAAAAAAAAATTTTTAAATATTTTTTTTAAAATTTGGTTTTTAATTTGGGGTTTTAATTTTTTTTTTTTAAAAAATTTTAAATGTTTTTTTAAAATTTAATTTTATTTTTTTTTGGGAATTTTGTTTTTTTTGATTTTTTTTTAAGTAATTTAAAAAGGTTTTTGGTTTGGGTTGTTGAGGTGGGTGTAAAAGGGAAAATGGGTTGGAAGGGGGGTATTTTGGAAATTGGTTTGGGGGGGTAAAGTTTTTTTGGTTGAAAAGGGTGGGGGTTGGAGGGGTGTTTTTGGGGAATGAAAATAAAAGGTTTTTAAACAAAAATTTATTTGGGAAAAAAGGAAAAAAAAAAGTTTGGGGGTTTTTTTAAAATTTTTAAAAAAAAAAAAGTTGATCAGGAAAAAATTTTTTGGAGGAAAAAAAAAATTAATTTAAAAGGGGGGGTGAATTTGGGGGAATATGGGGTGAGAGGAATTTGGGGGAAAAATTTTTGGGGGGTTTTAAAGGAGGTTGTTAAAGGAAAATTTTCTGTAAAGGGAAATAATTGGTAAAAGGGTTTTTGTGGTTGGAAAAATTTTGTTTTAAAAAGGATTAAATTTTATTATTTTATTAATATAATTTTTGGTTTGGTTGTTTGGAAAAAAATTTTTGTTATGTAATAAATTTGTTTAATTTGTTTTTTTTTAAAGGAGGGGGGGGGGGGGGGGGGGGGGAAAGGGGGGGGGGGGGGGGGGGGGTTTTGGGGGGGGGGGGGGGGGGGGGGGGGAAAAAGGGGGGGGGGGGGGGGGGGGGGGGGGGGGGGGGTGGGGGGGGGGGGGGGGGTGGAGGGGGGGGGGGGGGGGGGGGGGGGAAAAGGGTTGGGGGTTTGTGGGTTTGTTTGTTTGGGGGTTGTTTTTTTTGGGGGGAAAAATGGTTGGGGGGAAGGGGGTTTGGTTTTTTTTGTTTTTTTTGGGGTGGGAAGGGGGTTGTTTGGTGTTTTTTTTGGGGTTAAGTTGTTTTTTTTTGTTTAAATTTTTTGAAGATGTTTTTTTTTTTTGGGGAAAGGGGTTAAAATTTGGGTTGTTTTTAATTTAATAATTTTGAAATTGTTGTTGTTAAAAGGAAAGTAAAAATTGTTTTAATTGGAAAAAAAAAAAAAAAAACAAAATTTTTAAGGGAAAAAAAAAAATGAAAAAAATTTGGGTGAAAGGGGGATAATTAATGTGGGGTGTGAAAGGAAACCTTAAAAGGGTATAAAGTTTGTTTTTAAAAAATTATTTTTTGGGGAAAAATGTAATGATTTTAAAATTTAAAATGTGTGAATTGGTTTTTTATTTTTTTAAATTTTTTTGGGGGGTTTGGGGTTTTTTAAAAAAAAAGGAAGGGAAATTTTAAAAATCTTGAATCTTGAATCTTGTATACCCCCGGGAAATCAAAAATGCGGCGGCCTTTAATGGGGGTGGGGAAAAAAAAACCGATCGCATTCGCAAAAACTCGCCACGGGGGGAACCTCAAAGCTCTAGCCAGAAAAACTCCCCCCCCCCCCCCCTTGTGTGTGGTGTGTGTTTTGTGTGTGTGGTGAGGGGTTGTGGTTGGTTTTTTATGTGTGTGGGTGTGGGGTGGGTTTAAGGTGTGTGGATGTGTGTGGGGGGGGTGGGGTGTGTGTTGTTTTTGTGTTTTTTTTATGGTGTGTGAGGGGGGGAGGGGGGAGAGTGTGTATTTTGTGTGTTTTATGTGTGTGTATGTGCTGTTTTGTATGCGTTTGGGGTATGTGTGTGTGTGTGCCCAAAACCTATAAGTTAGGGGGAAGCGAGGGTGCCCCGGAAACCTTACTTTCCAGGGGCCAGCAAAATTGAGGGCGGGCCCATCTCCTTCTCCCTCCCCTTTCCCCTTCCCTGACCCTAAAGGGGAAGGTACCCTTTTAAAGCTGGGTGAACGGGGGGGAAAATGTACTAAAGGGCCAAGGCGCGCAAACGGCCCACCCCCAAACTGGAAAACACGCTCGACCCTGTTTAAAAACTTGGCGGGGGGAAAGAGAGTGCTCTGACCACTGGCTACCCCGTCCTCATTATTTTATATATTATAATATAATTTTTTTAAATTTTTAATATTTTTATATTAAATATATTTTAAAAAATTAATAATTTTTATAAATTTTATTTTTATATAAAAATATATATATAAAAATATATTTTTATAAATATATATATAATAAAACTTTTAAAAAAAAGGGGTTTTATAATTCCTTCAACGATCTTGAAAATTTTGGGCCTTTTTAAAAAAAAAAACCCACCGTTCTATTGAAACAGCCTTTTTTTGTAACCTTAAAACGCCCCTTGTCTGTCTGTGTATGTCGGGTCTGTCTGCTTTGTCTTTTTCGGGTTTCCCCCCTCTTCTTCTTTTTCTCTCCCCTTCTCTTGTCTCTCTCCTCTAAAGCAAGAAATGCTGAAAAATAGGCTATTATGTCCTTTTTTTTTTAAACTGATGTTAACGGGAAAAAAAGACTAAACTTTACGGTAATGGATGTTAATTTATACCCTACACAGCGATGTTGAAGGTGATAAAGATAAGGGTGATGGTGTGTCCGGATTGAATACCGATGTGACAGTGACGACGGCCCTTAGTCATGCCCTGTGTTGGGGCCATCGATGATGGAAACGAAAAAGCCCATAGCGGTATGTTTTGTTTTGGGAAAACTGCTGCATTTTTTAAAACCAATTGATTGAATTTATTTTCGTGTACTTGTTACCAACCCCTTGTCCCTTTCACTTGTTTTGGGGCCCCAAGGCCGAAGTATTTTTTTTTTAAAAAAATGTTCAGGTTCAAAAGTTTTTTCTCCGCCCTTATCTTTTTCTTTCTGTCTTGTGTTTGTGTGTGTGTGTGTGTGTTGTGTGTTGTGGTGTGTGTCCCGTGCGTGGGGCGTGCGTGGGTGTGTGTATGGTATGTGTTGTGTGTGGTGTGTGAGTTGTGTGTGTGTGGGGTTTCAAGTAAAGGTCAAGTAAGTCAAATCTTTTTTTCCAGTTTGGTAAAATTTAAATAACTAATTCTTTTTACTTTTTTTCTCAAGCCTTTATCTAGGAACAAACATTTTTTAAATTTAAAATTTATGAAGTAAAACATTAATACAACGCTAACAATAAAAGTGTACCAATAAGAAAACAAGAAAAAACCAGTAAAATAATACACTCAAAATACAAAAAATACGCCACATACAAAAAGTGGTGTTGTGTTTTGTGTGCGCGTTCGCCCCGGCGCACACCTCGCGAAATTTTGCGTGTGCGTTTTGCATATTTTGTATTTGTGAAAGGGAGGGAGGGCAGGAGGGTTTTAAGACGTTCGCCTCCCCAAAAATTCAACCGTGGGTTTTGGGTTTTTTTCCCAGCCTCCCCCTTTTTTCCCCATTTTGGAACCCCCCCAAAACCCAAAACTGAATCCCAAAGTTTTTCCCGGATGTGACAAAAACCGGGGCCCCGGCGCAAAATCATGCAGAACGACTTGCGCAAAAACATAAAAAACCCCGTTCCGCCTTTGGGAAAAGAGTGGGCCTTGGTGTGCCGGTAGGAGGGGATGACAAAGAAAAAAGTAAAAAAAAACCCCATGCAAAACAGGTGTCGTTTTTAAAGACACCTTTCCCGGAGGTCGGTGGGTTTCTTCAGAAGCTGTATAAAAGCACGTTCTGGCAACCCCCGCAAACAACGGAAACTGGAACCATGTGTTCGGCATTGCCTTCCCAAAGGGGACCTTCCAGCGACGTGGGAGGGGGGGGGGGGGGGGGGGTGGGGGGGTGGGGGGGGGGGGGATTTTGGAGGCCGTTTGCATGGGTAACGTTGCCCTCTAACGGGAACAAACCCAGAGCCCTTTGCCTCGGGGTTTAATAAACACCCAGAGCTAAAACTCCATAGTTTTACGGACGGAAGGATGCCTTTCTGCTATGAAATGTATGTGTTTTTGTGTTTTGTGTGTGAGTGTGTGCCTGTGCGTTTTGGGGTTTGTGGTGCCTGTGCGCGTGTGCGTGTTTGTGTGCATGTGCGTGCGCTTTGGCGTATGTGCGTGCGCGAGCGTGAATAGGATGTGTTTTGAACATTTGTGTTGTGTGTCTCCCTGTCTATCTGCCCCTTTTGTCTGTGTGACAGCTTGGCTTTTTTGTCTCTCATATTTATGGGGTTTTTTTTTGGGGGATCCCTTGCCTTACGATTAAATTTAAATTGCAAAATTTTTTTTAAAAAAGCGCAGAAAAGAAAGAGTTTTTCTGACAAAACCCCTGTCCTGCTGTGCTGCTGCTGCTGCTGCTGTTTTGCTAGGGCCCTTTAAAATTCTCGCGGGTTTGTTGTTGCTGATTTTTTGGGGTGGTGGGGGGTTAGTAGTGGTATGAGGGTGATAGTAGTGGTGGTGGGGTGATTTTGGGCTCTCTACCCCTTTTCCTCTCTCCCCTCTCTCTCTCTCCCCTCTCTCCCCTCTATCTATCTATCTATCTAAACATCTTTTCCCTATCTATCTATTATCTATCTATCTATCTATCTATTTTTCCCTATTTATCTATCTATCTATCTGTCCACCTATCTTTTCTTTAAATCCTATCTATCTACTTTTAATTTTTCAAATCTATCTTTTTTAATCTATCAAATTCTTCTACCCCTATCTCACCGGGGTCATTTTCCCTTTTTTTTCTGCCCTGCTGTCCCCTTCATTGTGTATATTTTATATAAAATTTTTTTAATATATATTATATTATATATATTTTTAATTTTTAACACAAAACAGGTGCAAAATGTGTGTACGTGGGGTGGGGGTTGGTGTTGTGTGTGTGTGTGTGTGTCTGTCCGTGTCTTTGGTGTGTGGGGGCTTCCTGTGTCTGTGCCAAAGTCTCGTGTCCTATGTCTCTGTGTAAAAACACGCTCCGTTTCATCACCCCCCCCCCCCCTTCCCCCTTTGTCAAAACCCCCCCGGTTCGCCCAAACGCCCTTTCAGAGGGAAGGGAGAGCGCGCACCCCCACCAGCCCCCCAAGCTCTGTGATTTCCCCCCTCGGGCCCCAGGGCGATCCCCCACAAGCAGATTTCCCCCCCGTCCCCCCCCCCTCCTCCACAAAACCCCCCCCCCCCTCTCGGGTCGGGAACCCCCCACCTTTTCTCCCCCACCCTCCCCGGGCTGGGCAACCCGCCTCCCACCCCGGGAAAACCCCCGCCCCCAAAAACCAGCCCCCCTTTTCCAGCCTTCCACGTCTTTCCCCTGCTTTTTCCCCCTTTCCAAACCCGGGCCAACGGGTTCCCCCGGGCCCGGGGAATCTCGGCCTTTTTCAAACGGGTCCTTTCCACCCCGGTCCCAAATTCCCCCAAGCTTCGGCCTTTGGTTTAAATTTATTCAAAAAGGGTTGTAAAACCCTGCCAACACCCGCCAGCGGAACCCGGTTCCCCCCCCCGTTTTCCCTGGTTCCCCTTCCGGGGGGGGATCCCCCCCCCAAAAACCCACCCGGGGGGAAAAAGGAAAGATGGGGGGTTGGTTTGGGGAAAAGTTTTGGGGGGGTTTAATTTGGGGGGGGGGAGGGGGGACCCCCTGGGGGTTTGGGGTGGGGAAAAAGGGGGGGGGGGGGGGGGAAAGGGGGGTTTTTGGTGGGTGGGTGGGAGGGGGTGGTGACGCCCAGAAGGGGTGTTGACCTGTGGGGGTGTGTGGGGAGGGGCCTGACGGGGGCGTTATTTGGGGGGCCCGGGTCTGTCTGCCTTGAAGGGGTGGGGGGAGGGAGGGAGTGAGGGAAAAACGGTTGGGGAAATAGGGGGGAGGGAGGGGGGGCGAGTGAGGGGGGAGTGAGTGTTAAAGGGAGGGATTGAGTGAAGGGGGGGAAGTGGGGGAGGGAGGGAAGAATTGAGGGAGGGGGGGAAGAAGTGAAGGAGGGAGTGAGGGGGGGTGAGGGGGGGAAGGGGGGAGTGGGGGGGGGGGGGGGGGAGGGTTGTGAGGGGGGGTAGTGGGGGGGTTTGGGGATAGGGGGGAGTGGGGAGTAGGAAAGGAGGGTGTGGGGGGGTTAGGGGTAGCGGGAAGGGGGGAGGGAGTAGGGAAAAGGTGTTTAGGGGGGAGGGGGGTGGTTTTGCTTTGGGGGGAAGGGGGAGTGGGGGATGGTGGGAGTGATGGGGAGGGGGGGGAGTAAGTATTAATGGGGAGGGGTGGGGAGTTAGGGGGTAAAGGGGGAGTTGAGTGGTTGGAAGGTTGGGGATTTATGCTTTGGGTGGGGGGGCTAAGGAAGGGGGGTGGGGGGGGGGGAAAAGGGGGGGGTGGGGGAGGGTAAGGGGGGCCCTCACCCCCTTTGTTTGGAACTCCCTTTTAAAAAGGGCTGTGTTGTGGTTTTTTTTTGGACCCCGGTTTTCCTGCCCCTTTTTTTTTTCAAAGCTTGAAACCCCCCGAGTGTTCGTTCGCGGGTAAAGCATTTGAATTTTTTTTAAAAAAAAGGGGGTTTGTTTCCCCGGGGGCAAAAAAAAACTTTGGGGGGAGCCTTTTCTCTCGAGGTACGGAAGCATGCGGGTTTGTCTTTTGGTACCACCCTTCGGGTTTAAAACACCTATTCTTTAAAGGGACACTGGAAAAAAAAAATTTAAGGGGTGAGCAAGATCCCTTTTCTTGTTTTTCGCACACAGGACCTCGGTTTATGGCCTTTTTTTCCCATTTTTCTGGATATGGAGTCAGTTTTTCCCGTGAATTTCCGGGTGGAAAATTTCCCCTCACCGGAGGCACCTAAAGGGGGAAACCTCGATTTCCCCTCGGGCCCCCTTTCCCGATTTCCCTCAAATCATGGACCCCGGGGACATTTTTCAAACTCACTCGGGGTTTGTTCCTTTTTCCTTCCCCGTAAACCCTGATGACTGGGTTTGGGTTACAACAAAATAGTGGTTAGAGATAGCCTGGGGTTAAGGGGAAGCTTTTCGTATCTGCTGCCGGGGTTTCCCAAAATTGTCTTTTAAAGGGGAAATTTTTTTTCCCTCAGGAGTTAACATCAGTCTGACCCCACTCCCCCCCCAAAGTCCTTTTGGGGAGACAAAAAAACCGAGGTCCTGTGCGCAAACACACGCAAAACATTTTGCCCACCCCTTTTTAAAACCCTTCCGCTTTTGGGAAGATAGGCCTTTGGTGTACCGGAGGAACGGATAAACAAAATTGAAAAATTTGCGTACCCAGGGGGGACTGGATAAAAAAATGTAATGAGGCTTATTCCAAAAACCCGAAATAAAAGAATAACAAATTAAAAGTTTTTTGGCAATTTTCCCTTCTATTTTCATATATTTTTCTTCCCTTTTCATACTGCCCCTTTAAAAGCTTCCAAAAATAAAAACCATTTTTTGGTGAAAGATTACCCATGACTAAAAAAACCCCAGGAGAAATAAAAAACAAATTTTGGGTTTGGGGTTTGAACTTTTAAAAAAAATCAGAAAACACTGTACCCCCTCAGTTTTTTTTCTTTCTGCACTCCCTGACCACGATATGCATGCGCGGGGTAAACCATTGGGGAACCCAAAACCCCTTTTTTTTTTCCCACTTTTTCATAAACCCGGTTTTTTTCCCCCCCCCAAAAAAAAAAAAATTTTTTCCCCCCTTTTAAAAAAAAAAAAAATTTTTTTTTAAAAGGAAAAAAAAAAAACCCCCCCCCCGGGGGTTTTTTTTCCCCTTTTTTTCCTTTTAACCGGGCCCCCCCCGGAAAAAAGGGGGGGGGGGGGGGGGGTTTTTCCCCCCCCGGGCCCCTTTTTTTCGGGGGGGGGGTGGGGGGAAAAAAAAAAAAACCCCCTCGTTTTCGTCATCTCCCCCCCCCCCCCCCCCCAAACCCCCTTTTTCCCATCTCCCTCCGGGCAAACCCCCCCCCCCACCTTTTTCCTTTAACCCCCAAAAAAAAAAACCCCCCATCCCCCAAAAAAAATTTTTTTTTTTTTTCTGTCCCCCCTTTTTTTTTTTTTTTATCCTTTTCCTCCATTTTTTAAAACTTTTTTTTTTAATTTTAAAAAAAAAAAAACCCCAAAAAAAATAAAAAAAATTTTTTTTTGGGGAAATTTTTTTAAAGGGGGTTTTTTTTTCCCCCCCCCCGGGAAAAAATTTTTTTAAAAAAGGGGTTTTTGGGGGGGGGGGGAAAAAAAAAAAGGGGGGGAAAAAAAAAAAAAACCCAAAAAAAAAGGGGGGGAAAATTTGAAAAGGGGGAAGAGAGAAAAAAAAAAAGGGAAAAAAACCCCCCAAAAGGGGGGGGAAAAAAAAAAAAGGGGAAAAGGGGGAAAAAAGGGGCCCCCTTTCCCCCCCCAAAACCCCCCAAAAGGGGAAAAGGGAAAATTTTTTAAAAAAAAAAGGGGGGGGGGAAAAAAAAAAAAAAAAAACCCCCCCCAAAAAAAAGGGCCCCCCCCGGGGGGGGGGCCCCGGGGGTCGCCCCCCAAAAAAAAAATTTTTTTTTTTTTTTTTTGGGGTTTCCCTTTTAAAAAAAACCAAAAAAACTTTGGCCGGGAAAAAAACCCCCTTTTAAAACCCCCCCCAAAAAATTTTTGGGGGGGGGCCCCCCCCCCCCCCCTTTTTTTTTTCCCGGGGGGTTTTCCGGGGGGAAAAGGGGGGTTTTTCCCCCCCAAACCCAAAACCCCCTTTTTTTTTCCCCCCCCCTTTCCCCCTTTTCCCCCGGGGGGGCCCCCCTTTTTTGGGGTTCCCTTTTTTGGGTTTTTTTGGGGGGTTTTTGGGGGTTTTTTTAAAAACCCCCCCCCCCGGAAAATTTATTTTCCCTTTCCCCCCCCTTTTTTTTTTCCCCCCTTTGGGTTTTTTTTTTCCCCTTTTTTTTTTTTGGGGGTTTTTTTTTTTACCTTCCCCGGGGCTTTCCCTTTTTTTGGGGGTTTTTTTTTCCCCGGGATTTTTTTTTCCCCTTTTGTTTTTTCCCCCGGTTTTTTTTTCCTTTTTTTTTTTTTTCCCCGGGGTTTTTTTTTTTTCCCCCCCCCCTTCCCCGGTTTTTTTTTGGGGGCCCCTTTTTTTTTTTCCCTTTTTTTTTTCCTTTTTCTTTTTTCTTTTTCCCCCCTTTTTTTCCCTTTTTTTCCCCCCCCTTTTTTCCCCGGTTTTTTTTGGGGGTTTTTTTTTTTTCTCTTTTCCTTTTGGGGGGTTTTTTTTTTCCCGGTACTTTTTTTCCTTTCCCCTTGTTTCTTTCCCCAAAATTTTGGGGGTTTTTTTTGGGTTTTTTTTTTTTCCCAAAATTTTTTTTTCTTCCCGGGACTGTCTGTGTTCTCTTCCCAGGGGTTTTTTTTTTTTCCCCCCCTTTTTTTTTCTTTTGGGGGTTTTTTTTCTTCCCAGGTTTTTTTTTCCTTTCCCCCTTTTTTTCCCCCTTTTTTTTTTTTTTTTTGGGGTTTTTTTTTGGGGGTTTTTTAACCCCGGGTTTTTCCCCCCGGTTTTTTTTTTTTGGGGGCTTTTTTTCCCTTTTCCCCCCCGGGGTTTTTTTTCCTTTTTTTTTTTTCCCCCGGGGTTTTGTGTTCCTTTTCCCCTTTTTTTTTTTTTTCCTCAGGTACTTGGGTTTTTTTTTTTAACCCGGGGGGGCCCCCAAAGGGGGGGGGGGGGGGGGGGGGGGGGGGGGGGGCCCCCCCCCCCCCCCCCCCCCCTTTTGGGGGGGGGGGGGGTTTTTTGGGGGGAAAAAAAAAAAAAAATTTGGGGGGTTTTTTTTTTTTTTTTTAAAAAAAAAAAAAAAAAAAAAAAAAATTTTTTTAAAAAAAAAAATTTTTTGGGGGGGGGGGGGGGGAAAAATTGGGGGGGGGTTTTTTTGGGAAGGTTTGGGGTTTTTGGGGGGGGGGTTTTTTAAATTTTTTTTTTTAAAAAGGGGGGGTTTTTTTTTTTTTGTTTTTTAAAAAGGAAAGGGGTTTTTTTTTTTCTGGGTTTTTTTTTTTTTTGTCCCTTTTTTTTTTTCGTTTTTTTCCCCCCCCCGGGGGGTTTTTTTTTTTTTGGGCTCTTTCCCCCCTTTTTTTTTTTTTTTTCTCTTTCCCCTTTTTTTTCCCCCCCCCCCCGGGGGGCCCCCCCTTTTTTGGGGGGTTTTCCCCCTTTTATTTTCCCATTTGGGGGGGGTTTCCAAACCCCCCCTTTTGGGGCCCCCCGGGGGGGGTTTGGGGGGTTTTTGGGGGGGGGGGAAAAAAAAAAACCCCCCCCCCCGGGGGGGGGGGGTTTTTTTTTTTGGTTTTTTTTTTTTTTTTTTTTTCCCTTTTTTGTTGGGGGTTTTTTTTGGGGTTTTTGGGTTTCCCTTTTTTTCCTTTTTTTTTTCCCCCTTTTTTTTTTTTTTTGGGTTTTTTTTAATTTTGGGGGTTTTTTGGTTTAATTTTTTTTTCTTTTTTTTGTTTTTTATTTTTGGGTTTTTTTTTTTTTCCCCCTTTTGGGGTTTTTTTTTTTCCCCCCTTTTTTTTTTTTTTTATTTTTTTTTTTTTTTGTTTTTTTTTTTTGGGGGTTTTTCCCCCCCGGTTTTTGGGGTTTTTTCCTTTTGGGGGTTTTTTTTTTCCTGGCCCTTTTTTTTTTTTGGGGGCCCTTTTTTTTTTCCCCCCTTTTGTTTTTTTTTGGGGGGGTTTTTTTTGTTTCTTCCTTTTTGGGCCTTTTTTTCTTTTGGGGTTTTTGGGGTTTTTTTTTTGGGGCTTTTTTTTTTTCCCCAATTTTTTTTTCTTTTTTTCCCCCTTTTGGGGCCCCAAAGGGTTTTTTTCCCTTTTTTTGGTTCCCTGGTTTGGCCCCGAAATTTTCCCCCCCCTTTTTTTTTCCCCCCCCCTTTTTTTTTTTTTCCCCTTTTTTTTGGTTTTTAAAAAGGAAAGGGGGCCCCCCAAAAAGGGGGGGCCCCCGGAAAAAATTTTTTTTTTTTTTTTTTGGGGGGGGGGGGTTTTTTTTTTCCCCTTTTTTCCCCCCCCCTTTTTTTTGGGGGTTTTTTTTTTTGGGGGGGGGCCCCCGGTTTTTTTCCCCCCCAATTTTTTGGGGGGGGTTTTTGGTTTTTTTTTAAAATTTTTTTTTTTTGTTTCCTTTTGGGGGTTTTTGGGGGGGGGGGGGGGGGGGCCCCGGGGGGGGGGGTTGGGGTTTTGGGGGGATTTTGTTTCCTTTTTTTTTTTTGTTTTTTTTTTTTTTTTTCCCCTGGGGGGTTTTTTTTTTTTGGGGGGGTTGGGGGGGTTTTTTTTTTTTTTGTTTTTTTTTTTAATTTTTTTTTAATTTAAAAAATTTTTTTTTTTGTTTTTTTTTTTTTTTTTTTTTTTTTTTTTCCGGGAAAAAAAAAAATTTTTTTTTTTTTTTTGGTTTTTTTTTTTTTTTTTGGGTTTTTTTGGTTTTTCCCGGGTTTTTTTCGGTTTTTGTTGGGTTTTTTTTTTTCCCCCCTTTTTTTTTAAAAACCCCCCCAAAAAAACCCTTTTTTAAAATTTTTTAAAAAAAAAAACCTTTTTAAATTTTTTGAAAAATTTTTTTTTCCTTTTGGGTTTTTTTTTTAAACCCCTTTTTTTTATTAAAAAACTTAAATTTTTTTTTAAAAAAAAAAAAAAAAATTTTTTTCCCCCCTTTTTTTTTTTTTTAAAAAAACCCAAAAAAAAAAAAAAAAAAAAAGGGGAAAAAAGGGGGAAAAAAAAAGAAAAAAGAAAAGGAAAAAAATTTTTTTCCCCGGGCCAAAAAGGGGGCCCCAAAAACCCCCCCCCCCCCAAAAAAAAAAAGGGGGAAAAAAAAAAGGGGGGGGGGGCCCCCCAAAAAAAAATTTTTTGGGGTTTTTTTTTTTAAAAAAAAAAAAAAAAAAGGGGGGAAAAAAAAAGCAAAAAAAGAATTTTTTTTAAAAAAAAAAAAGGGGGGGGGGGGGGGGGGGGGGGGGGGGAAAAGGGCTTTACGATTAAATTTAAATTGAAAAATTTTATTTTAAAAAAGCTGCAAAAAAGAAGAGGTTTTTTGATTAAAACCCCTGCCCCTGCTTGCTGCTGTGTGCTGCTGCTGCTATGGCCATTACATCTCGCTGGTGTTGTTGCTGATTTGTGGGTGGTGGGGGTTGTAGTGGTAGTGATGGTGATAGTGTGGTTTGGTGGGGTTGTATGTTGCAGCTCTGCTTCTCTTCTCTCTCTTCTCTCTCTCTCTTCTCTTCTCTCTCTATCTATCTAATCTATCTAAAATCTATCTATTACTCTATAATCTATCTATCTATCTATCTATCTTCTATCTATCTATCTAGCTATCTGTCCACCTATCTATTCTGTTCTATCTATCTATTATCTTCTATCTATTATATTATCATTATTTTATCATCTATTATCTATCTATCTGTCTTCTGTCGTCTGTCTTTCGTCTGTCTGTCTATCTATTGTGTATATTATTATCTATAATTATTATTATATATTATTATATATATATATATTTATTATTATACACATCACGTGCATAGTGCGTGATGTAGTGCTTCTGTGTGTGTGTGTGGTTGTGTATCTATCTTCGTGTGTGTGTGTGTGTGTGTGTCTGTCGTGTCTTTGTGTGTGTGTGCTTCTCTGTGTCTGTGCCTATGTCTCAGTGTCTCTATGTCATCTATGTGAAACACGCTCCGTTTCTCACCACCCCCCCACCCTTCCACTGTATAAACCCCCGGTTCGTCACGTCTTTCGGGGTGGGATGTGGCGCGCACCCACCTGTCCTCCAAGCTCTGTGACTTCCCTCCTCGGGTCGGGCGATCCCCACAAGCAGACTTCCCCGTCCCTCCCCCTCCTCCACACACCCCCCCCTCTTCAGGTCTGGAACCCCCCACCTCTCTCTCACTCCTCACTGCTGGACAACCCGCCTTCGCCACCTCGACACCCGCTCCAAACCGACCCCCTTCCAGCCCTTCCAAGTCTTTCCCGCTGCTTCTTCCAACGGCCACAGGGTTCCACCAGACACCGATCCCCCGGTTTCAGACGGCTCCTTCACAGACTTGTGCCATCCCCATGCTTCACGGAAACCTTGGTTTCATTATCAGGGATTCCCCCTGCCTTCACCCCGGTGCCAACCTCCGCCAAGACAGACCTCCAGCGACTTCCTTTGTCTTCCCCCACTGGTTACCTTCCGAAGGGCTACAGTCCAAAAGCCAGCAGCACGACGGCAGACAGTCTGGAAGCTTGTGGCCGATCCCCAAGCTTCGGTGGTACCTGGGTTTTATGGCGGGTTCCGAGGGGGAGCCCCTCGCGCGGTCTTGTCTGGAATGAAGGGCCATGCAGGGGGAGGAGGTGGAGGAGGAGGTGGTGGTGGTGGTAGGGAGGGGGGGTCGGGGTGCGACCGATGCGGTGTCTGACCTGTGGGGTGTGTGGAGAGAGGGCGGTGACGGGCGTTATTTGGGGCCCTGTCTGTCTGCCTTGTAAGGGTGAGGGAGGTGGGGTGATGGAGGGAGGGAGGGGCGATGTGATGTGATGGTGTGTGGGAGGGAGGGAGGGAGCGAGTGAGGGAGGGAGTGAGTGTCTGAAGGGGGATTGTGAGTGAGGGAGGGAGTGGAGGAGTGGAGGGAGGGAGGAAGGAGTGAGGGAGGGAGGAAGAAGTGAAGGAGGGAGTGAGGAGGGAGTGAGGAGGGAGGAGGGAGTGAGAGGGAGGAGGAGGGAGGGAGGTGAGGGAGGGAGTGATGGAGTGAGGGAGGGATGTGAGGGAGTGAGGGAGGGAGTGAGGGAGTGAGTGAGTGAGGGAGTGAGGGAGTGAGTGAGTGAGTGAGCGAGTGAGGGAGGGAGTGAGGGAGTGAGGGAGTGTGTGAGTGAGGGATGGGAGGATGGGAGTGAGTGAGTGGTGTGAGTGAGGGAGTGAGGGAGTGAGGGAGTGAGTGAAGGAGTGAGTGAGTGAGTGAGTGAGGGAGTGAGTGAGTGTGTGAGGGAGTGAGTGAGTGAGTTAGTGAGTGAGGAGTGAGTGAGTGAGTTAGTGAGTGAGGGAGTGAGTGAGTGAGTGAGGGAGGGAGTGAGGAGGGAGGAGGGAGGGAGTGAAGGAGGGAGGGAGGGAGGGAGTGAAGGAGGGAGGGAGGGAGGGATGGAGGGAGTCAGCTCTCCTTGTAATGTGTACTTGCCGATGTTTGGATGCTGTGTTGTGGATATGTTTTTTCTGTGATCAAGGTTTTCCTGTTCACTGTTTTTATTCATAGCTTGTAACCCACACGAGTGTTTCTGTTCGCGAGGTAATAAAGCATTTGAATTACTTTCTAAGCGGTGTTTCGCGGGGCACATTAAACGTGGCGGAGTCCATTTCTCTCGAGGTAGCTGGAAGCATGCTGGGTATGTCTGTGTCATCCATCCTACTGGCTAAAGCTTACCTATTCTTTAAGACACGTGGACAAAAAAATTTAACGTGTGAGCAAGATGCTCTTCATGTATTCGCACACAGGACCTCGGTTTATGGCCTTTTGTACACTTTTCGTGGATAGTGGAGTCAGTGTTGACGTGAACTCCAGGTGGCAAGATCTCCTCACACAGGAGGCACCTCAACAGGACCTCGACTATCCCTCTGGCCCCTTCAGATTTCCCTCAAATCATGGACACAAGGACATCGTTCTAACTCACTCTGAGCTGTTCCTTCTCCTTCACAGTGACCCTGATGACTGGTTTGGTTACACACACATAGTGGTTAGAGATAGCCTGGTGGTTAGAGTGATGCTTTCGTGATCTGCTGACCTGGGTTCCATTGTCGTTCAAGAGGATATTTTTCCTCTGGAGTTAACATCAGTGCTGACTCCACTCTCCCCCAAAGTCCTATGATGAGACTATAAACCGAGGTCCTGTGCGCAAACACACGCAGAACATCTTGCCCACACGTTAAAACCCGTTCCGCTTTTCGGAAGAGTAGGCCATTGTGTACCGGCAGGAACGGATGACAAAATTGACAAACTGCGTACACACGGGGACTGGATAAAAAAATCGTATGAGTGCTTATTCCAATATCCTCGAAATAAAAGAATAACAAATTAATAGATTTTGGCAATGTTCCTTCTATTTTCATATATATTCCTTGCATTCATACTGCACGTACTAAAGCATTCACAGAAATAAAAACCACTTTTTGGTGAAAGATTAGCCATGACTCAAAACTCAGGAGAAATAGAACAAAATTTGGTAGGTTTGAACTTTTAAAAAAAAGTCAGCAAACACTGTACCCCCTCAGTCCTTTTTCGTCTGCTAGCTGCCTGACCACGATATGCATGCGCAGGGTCAACACTGCAGGAACACAAGCGATCCTCATTTGATGATCATTTCCCACTTTCTCATCACTACCTGGTATTGATCTATGGCCTCACCCCCAAAAACAAGTACACAGTACAGTTTTTCCATACTTAAATATGAAAACCAGCAAACATTTTTTCTGACTAGCACTCTGTAGAAGATACTACGTGACCCGGAACCTAACCCTGGTGTGTAGCCTTTCTTTCTGCCCTCTAGAGTTTCTACATCCGGTGCACACGGCAAAGCCGACGGCAGTTCCGGAAAAGGTGTGATGGGAAATGTGACGTTGCCAATGGCGGCCGCACACGTTGTGCTTACTGTCGGTTTCAGAAATGTCTGGCGCTGGGGATGTGTCGTAAAGGTAAAGAGGAATCGTCATCGTCGTCATCGTCATCATCGTCATCGTCGTCGTCGTCGTCGTCATCGTCGTCGTCGTCGTCATCACCACCGTCACTGTCATCACCATCGTCGTCGTCGTCATCATCACCATCATCGTCACCATCGTCACCTTCATCACCACCATACCGTCATCATCATCGTCAACATCATCGTCAACGTCATCATCAACATCATTATCACCATCGTCATCGCCATCGTCATCATCGTCATTGTCATCATCGTTGTCGTCGTCGTCGTCATCATCATCATCATTATCATCGTCGGCGTCGATGTTGTCATCACTATCATCACTACTACTACTACTACTACTAACTACTACTACTACTACTACTACTACTACTACTACTACTACTATAGTAGCTGACGTACGTAGTACGTTAGCTAGTGAGTAGTAGTAGTAGTAAAAAAATGGTAGTAGTAGTAGTAGTAACAGCTATAGTACCAGTAGTAGTAATAGCAGCAGCAGCAGCAACAAGAGTAGTAGTAGTAGTAGTAGAAGTAGTAGTAGTAGTAGAGGTAGCAGTAGCAGCAGCAGCAGCAGCAGTAGTAGCAGTAGCAGCAGTAGTAGCAGAAGTAGTAGTAGTAGTAGTAGTAGAAGTAGTAGTAGTAGTAGCAGTAGCAGCAGCAGCAGGCAGCAGCAGCAGTAGCAGCAGAAGCAGTTGTAAAAACAAATACAGCTGCAGGGGGAAAAAAAAAAAAAAAAGGGTGAAAGGGTGGCGCAGCGCTAAGTGGCGACGCGTTCTCCCGCTCTCCCCGGGGAGAGCAGCCCGAATTTCACGGAGAGAAATCTGCCGTGACTTAAAGTGGTATGAAATAAAATCTGAGCGCTTTGATTTGTTGCTTTACAAGATTCAGCGCTATATAAATTCCATACATTATTAAAAAGTAACTCTTAACCTATGCAGTCGTTGGGGAGCGCGAGGCTTCAGAGACCTCAGCTTCTCCAGGGGCCAGCATATTGAGGGCGGCGCCCATCTCCTCTCCCTCCCTGCTTTACCTTCCCTGTCCCTTAAGAGGGCAGGTACCCATTTACAGCTGGGTGAACTGGGGGAGGGAACTGTACTGAAGCCAAAGCGCGCAAACGGTCACCCATCCACCTAGGTAACCATGCTCGAGGCTGCTTAATCAACATTGGCTGGCTGGGGGAAAGCAAGTGCTCTGACCACTGAGCTATCCCGTTCCCCATGTGCGTGCGTGTGTGTGGCGGGAAGGGGAGAGGAAGACGTTAAATACACCTCCCCCCTCCACACACAAAATCCTTCCTTCCTTCCTTCCTTCCTTCCTTCCTTCCTTCCTCGGGTACTGTCTGTGCTCTCTTCCTCAGGCACTGTCTGTGCTCTCTTCCTCAGGTATTGTCTGTGCTCTCTTCCTCAGGCACTGTCTGTGTTCTCTTCCTCAGGTACTCTGTGTTCTCTTCCTCAGGTACTGTCTGTGTTCTCTTCCTCAGGTACTGTCTGTGTTCTCTTCCTCAGGTACTGTCTGTGTTCTCTTCCTCAGGTACTGTCTGTGTTCTCTTCCTCAGGTACTGTCTGTGTTCTCTTCCTCGGGTACTCTGTGTTCTCTTCCTCAGGTACTGTCTGTGTTCTCTTCCTCAGGTACTGTCTGTGCTCTCTTCCTCAGGTACTGTCTGTGTTCTCTTCCTCAGGTACTGTCTGTGCTCTCTTCCTCAGGTACTGTCTGTGTTCTCTTCCTCAGGTACTGTCTGTGTTTCTTCCTCAGGTACTGTCTGTGTTCTCTTCCTCAGGTGCTGTCTGTGTTCTCTTCCTCATGTACGTTGTGTTTTCTTCCTCAGGTACTCTGTGTTCTCTTCCTCAGGTACTGTCTGTGTTGTCTTCCTCAGGTACTGTCTGTGTTCTCTTCCTCAAGTACTGTCTGTGTTCTCTTCCTCAGGTACTGTCTGTGTTCTCTTCCTCAGGTGCTGTCTGTGTTCTCTTCCTCAGGTACTGTCTGTGTTCTCTTCCTCAGGTACTGTCTGTGCTCTCTTCCTCAGGTACTGTCTGTGTTCTCTTCCTCAGGTACTGTCTGTGTTCTCTTCCTCAGGTACTGTCTGTGTTCTCTTCCTCAGGTGCGTCTGTGTTCTCTTCCTCATGTACGTTGTGTTCTCTCTCAGGTACTGTCTGTGTTCTCTTCCTCAGGTACTGTCTGTGTTCTCTTCCTCAGGTTGCTGGTCTGTGTGTTCTCTTCCTCAGGTGCTGTCTGTGTTCTCTTCCTCATGTACGTTGTGTTTTCTTCCTCAGGTACTGTCTGTGTTCTCTTCCTCAGGTACTGTCTGTGTTCTCTTCCTCAGGTACTCTGTGTTCTCTTCCTCAGGTACTGTCTGTGTTCTCTTCCTCAGGTACTCTGTGTTATCTTCCTCATGTACGTTGTGTTTTCTTCCTCAGGTACTGTCTGTGTTCTCTTCCTCAGGTACTGTCTGTGTTCTCTTCCTCAGGTACTGTCTGTGTTCTCTTCCTCAGGTACTCTGTGTTCTCTTCCTCAGGCACTGTCTGTGTTCTCTTAGGTACTGTCTGTGTTATCTTCCTCAGGTACTCTGTATTCTCTTCCTCAGGTACTGTCTGTGTTGTCTTCCTCAGGTACTGTCTGTGTTCTCTTCCTCAGGTACTGTCTGTGTTCTCTTCCTCAGGTACTGTCTGTGTTCTCTTACTCAGGTACTCTGTGTTCTCTTCCTCAGGTACTGTCTGTGTTCTCTTCCTCAGGTACTGTCTGTGTTCTCTTCCTCAGGTACTGTCTGTGTTCTCTTCCTCAGGTACTGTCTGTGTTCTCTTCCTCAGGTACTGTCTGTGTTCTCTTCCTCAGGTACTGTCTGTGTTCTCTTCCTCAGGTACTGTCTGTGATCTCTTCCTCAGGTGCTGTCTGTGATCTCTTCCTCAGGTACTGTCTGTGTTCTCTTCCTCAGGCACTGTCTGTGCTCTCTTCCTCACTCGTCCTCTCTCCTCTGTCCCCAGAAAGGCTGACACTGTGGTCCCTGCAGAGGTACCAGGTGCTGTGCTCTGTGTGCGGGTGACATCGCGACGGTGTCCACCTTCGGCGTCCAGTCCTGCGTAGGCTGCTAAGGTCAGTGCAGGGACAGTGACTGTGACAGTGCACAGTGACATGATAATGACATGACATGACGTGACATGGGCTCAAGAGACCTGTGTGTCGGTCAGTGCAGTGTCTGCTGCTATTGTTGTTGTTTTTGTTGTTGTTGTTTTTCTAGGTGTTGTGTCGTTCTAGTATGTTGTTGCTGCTGTTGTTGTTATTGTTTCAGGTGTTGTTGCTGTTGTTTTCGTTGTTACTGTTGTGTTAGTGTTGTTGTTATGTTGTCGTTAGTGTTGTTGTGATACTGGTGTCGATTGTGTTGTTGTTATTGTTGTTGTTTCTGTACTGTTTTTTGTGTTATTGTTATTGTTTTCGTTGTTGTTTTTTTGTTACTGTTGGTTGTCGTTATTATTCTGTGCTGCTGCTACTGCTTGTTGCTTGTTATTGTTATCTCATATTGTTGTTGGTGTCGGTATGCTCTTGTTTCCTGGTTGACTTTGTCGTTTTTGCTGCTGCTGTTTTTCATTTGTTGTCTGTGTTCGTTGTTGTAGTTGTCGTTGTTGTTGTCGTCGTCGTCGTCGTGTTGTTTCTGTTGTTGTCTGTCGTCGTTTTTGTTGTCGTCGGTTGTTGTTGTTGTGTCTCGTTCTCGTTGTTGTCGTTTGTTGTCGTCGTTGTTGTCTTTTGTCGCTTTTGTTGTCGTCGTCTTGTTGTTGTCGGTACGTTGTTGTTGTTGTCGTTCTCATTGTGTGTTCTTTATTGTTTTGTTCTTTTTCTTCTCGTCGTCGTCGTCGACGCTCAGACAGCAACTTTGATGTCTGTTATATGAGCAAAATGCGTCACCAGCTGTTTAAGCGCCTGACAGTCAGGCCAGCGCATTCCGATTCGGCATAGACAGAATTGTTTCTATTGTAAGTCTTTCTGGATTAAAGGCTGGAGACTGGACCAAGAAGGCAGCAAGAGACAATGAGGAGGTGGCAAGAAGAAAAGGAACAGGTAGAAACAAAGAGAAAGATAGAAGAGGAAATTTCTGGCTCAGAATTTTCTGAATGTGGGATGCTTGTTTATACTGACAGGCCTTCCATTCATCCCCACTGGGGAATTGTTCTTGTGTATTTTGTTTTCTGTTGTTTTGTTGTTGTGTCGTTCGTTGTTGTGATCGCGCCGGTTGTTGTTGTTGTTGTTGTTGTTGTGTGTTGTTCTTCTTTTCTTCTTCTTCTACTTCTTTTCTTGTTCTGCTCTTCTTGTTCTTCTGCTTCTTCGTGGTGGTGGTGGGTCGGGGTGGGCGGCGGCGGCGGGGGCTACTGGTTGGTGGTGGTGGGTGGTGTGGCGTGTGCATGCATAGATAATCTATTTTCATGTCTTTTCTAGTCAATGGTCTTGGAAATCTGTTTATTTCCTATGGGTGTGTGCGTGCATGAGTGCGTGTGTGCGTGCTGTGTGTATGTGCGTGCGTGCGTGTACGTGTGTGTGTGTGTGTGTTATGATATATATATATTATATATATATATATAGTATATTTTTTTTTTTTTTTTTTTGAAGTTATCATGGAATGTTTAAACGGACATAAAATGTAGCTTTTTGTGTCTTTCGAGGTAATGACGCGTGGCAGACACTGTCAGTATTGTTAATGGCCCTTCACCGGATGATTTCAGCGTTTTTGTCTGACTTGAAGATTTAAATCCCACCCCCACCCCCTCGCCCCACACACCACACACACACACACACCACACACACTCACACACACACACACACACACCACACACACACACACAAACACACATGACACATGACACATGACACATACATATCAGCATACTAACGTGTTTTTGTTTTTTTTCTGTGTTAATTAAAAAATTGCACGCAGTAAACTTGAAATTACTTTTGTTTTTGAAAACTCTCCAGTCAAAAGAACATGATCATCACTTCTCTCGCCAGGTCAACGTGACCCTACAGCAGCCATATTGCCACGAATTTAAAAAAGAAAATATTATGACTAAAAATAGACAAGACAGCAGACGTGGCCAAGAGAAAATAAACCGTGTTAACTAGTACGCGTGCTCTCCCTTGTTGGCCATAAATCAACGCCAGAAGAAAATTCCCTGTCAGCAGGACACAAGACCTTAAAGAAGGGAAGAGAGAGAGAATACAGAGGAGAAGACGGCAAGAAGCCAAATGAAAGAAGATAAAAGGAAGAAAACGAAAAAGAAAAGAGAAAGGCTGAGAACAAGTAAGAGCTAAAAGACAAAGAATTTGAACAAAGAAGAAAAAGGAGAAGAATGCAAAGAAGAAGAAGACATTGAAGGAGGAGGAGAAGGAGAAGGAGGAGGAGGAGAAACAGTAAGAAGAATGCAAAGACGACAACGATGACGAAGAATTGCGAAGAATTGCGAAGAATTGCGAAGAAGAAGAAGAAGAAGATGATGATGATGATGATGATGATGATGATGATGATGATGAAGTAAAATAGAAGAGAAGAAGAAGAAGAAGATGAAGAAGAGAAGAGAATGCAAAGAACAAGCAGAGAAAAAAACAAGAAGAAAAATGCAAAGACGAAGAAGGAGAAGAGAAAGGAGGAGGAGAAGAAACAGTAAGAAGAAGAAGAAGAAGAAGAAGAAGAAGAAGAAGAAGAAGAAGAAGAAGAAGAAGAAAACAAGAAGCGAAAATTGACAAGAAGAAGAAAGAAAGAAAGAAGACAGACAGACAGGAGAAGAAGAAGAACAAGAAGGAACAAGAACAAGAAGAACAAGACAAGAAGAAGAAAAGAACAAGAAGAACAAGAAGAAGACAAGAAGAGAAAAAGAAGGGAAGAGAAGAGAAGAAACAGAAGCGAAAAATGACAAGAAGAAGAAAGACAGAAGACAGGGCAGACAGAAGAAAAAGAACAAGAGGAAAAGAAGACAAGAAGAACAAGAACAAGAAGAACAAGAGAAGAACAGAAACAGAAGAAAAAAAGAAGAAAAAGAGAAGAAGAGAAGTACAACGAAAGACCCCCCCACTTTGAACAAGCCTCAAACAAAAAAAAACAAGGATAACAAAGCATAGGAAACCTACTTTAGTTTAGCCCCCTCTCTCTCTCTCTTCTTCTCTCTGTTTTTTTCCTCAACTTTTTAAGAAAGAAGAATTTTAGAGTGGGTTTTTCTTTTTCTTTACCCTCCCTCCTCCTCCCACCACCAGTTCTTCAGGTCATTTTCTTCTTCTTCTTCTCACAAAAAAGAAAACTTTGGGCTGTAAGCCAGTTTTTTCCCTTTGCATGTTAAATCCCCCGTTTGTCCAAATCTGATGAGTTGTCGTCCTTTCTTTGTTGTTGCGTGATGAATTACGGTCCTTGTCACAACGACAGCAAGCTTGTCTATCTTTAGCTCAGAGCAACTAAACGCCGACACGTTTTAAAAAAAAAAAAGTCAGACAGTCATTTCCTTCTCTGTCTCTGTTTCTCTCTGTGTGTCTCTCACTCTGTCTGTCTGTCTGTGCCTGTCTGTCTGTCTGTCTGTCTTCTGTCTCTCTGTTCGTCTGCTGTTTTCTCCTCTCTCTCTCTCTCTCTCTCTCTCTCTCTCTCTCTCTCTCTCTCTCTCTCTCTCTCTCTCTCTCTCTCTGGGACGGATACCTGGTGGTTAGAGTGATATATTCGTGATCTGCTGACCCGGGTTCGAATCTCGTTCAAGAGGATTTTTCTTCTGCAGTTAACATCATCCCGACTCCACTCTCCCCAAAAGTCCTTCGGAGGAGACAAAACCGAGGTCCCGTATGCGAACGCACGCAGAACATCTTGCGCACACGTTAAAACCCTTTCCGCTTTTCGGAAGAGTAGGCCATTGTTTTCCCGGGTGGGGACGGATAAAAAAAAATTTTACAAAACCGCTTACACACGGGGATTGGATTGAAAAAAGCACACGAGTGCTTATTCCCATTATCCTCGATTTTTAAAGAATAAATAAAATAAATAATCCTCGAATAAAGAAAAAAAATGATGACATTCTTCTCTCCCCTCCTCCTCTCTCTCTCTCTTCCTCTCTCTCTCTCTCCTTCTCTCTCTCTCCTTTTCTTCTCTCTCTTCTTTTCTCTCTTTTTCTTTTCTTTTTCTTTTTCTTCTTCTTCTTCTTCTTCTTCTTCTTCTTCTTCTTCTCCCCCCCCTCCCTCTCTCTCATAATGATGATGACCTCAGGCTGCTATGCCTATTATGTAAGCAAGCATCAGAAGAGGAAGTACATTTTGGGTTGTGCTGTCCAGTATTAGAGGATGTTAGGCAGAATTACATCCCTGTTCAATATAGCAGACAGCCTAATTAATTCAGACTCTGTTTACTCCTGGCATCAAGTCATCATGAGGATGTGCGCAGCCTCGCTTTATATTTGTGTGAAGCTTTCAGAATAAGAGAGATATTGTTATCCTAAGTCATAGGTTCGTAACTGACTTTTTTTGTTAATACAATAACATTTTGTCGTTACTGTTCTTACCCCCCCCCCCCCCCCCCCCCCCCCCCCCCCCCCCACCCCCCCTTACCAAAAAACGAAGCAGTTTGGCGCGGCAAGCCCCTTGATGTATGGCCAATGGCCTTTTTGTGAATAAATCATTCGAGTTCGGGTTAGAGTTCTCTCTCTCTCTCTCTCTCTCCTTTTCTCTCTCTCTTTTTCTCTCTCTCTCTTCTCTCTCTCTCTCTCTCGCGAGCTCACTCTTTTCTCTCTCCACTCTCTCTCTCCCCCTCCTCCATTTCCGTTCCCTCTTTCTCCTTCATTTTTTCTTCCTCCCCACTCTCTCTCTCTCTCTCTCTCTCACTCTCTCCCCCTCCCCCATTTCCGTTCCCTCCTTCTCCTTTTTCCTTCTTTTTTTTCTTCCCTTCCCCCTCCCCCCCCCCCCCTCTCTCTCTCCACTCTCTCTCTCTTCTTTCTCTCTCTCTCTCCCCCCCTCTTCTCTCTCTCTCTCTCCCCTCTCTCTCTCTCTCTCCCTTTCCCCCATTTAGTTCCTTTCTTCTCCCTCCTTCTTACCCCCCCTCTCTCTCTTTCTCTCTCTCTCTTTCTCTTTGTAATCCCGCCCCCTTCCTCCTCCCTTTCTCTCCCCCTTCCCCTTCCCCATTTCCTTTTCCCTTTTTTCTTTTTCTCCTTCTTTCTCTCTTTCTTCTCTCTCTCTCTCTCTCTCCCCCTCTCTCTCTCTCTTCTCTCTCACATTCTTTTCTCCTGTCCTAACTGTGCATTGCAGCCAGGCTCGAGGCGTCTCTGGGCTTAGCTTGGCTGAAAGGGGGACAGGTTTAAGAGACATATGTAGGCCAAGCAGTTTGTATGTCAGGCCTTCAACATTAGTTTACCTGTTTTTCCCTTCTTTCTTGCTCTCTTTCTTCTTTCTTTTCTGTCTTTCTTCTTTTTTTCTTTCTTTTTTTCTGTCTTTTCTTTCTTTCTTTATTTTTCTTCTATTTTTCTTTTCTTTTCAAACCGACAGGTATGTCCCAGTTACTCGTTTGTCTCCCGTCTGCGCAAGTTGTTCTGCACGCGTTCGTTCGTACACAGGTCCTTGGTTTATAATTATATAGTTATGTTATTCTTTTTATGTCGAGGATAATGGAATAAGCTCTCATGTGCTTTTTTCCCCCATCCAGTCCCCGTGTGTATGCAGTTTCGTCAATTTTGTCATCCGTTCTCACCGACACACAATGGCCTACTCTTCCGAAAAGCGGAACCGGTTTTAACGTGTGCGCGAGATGTTCTGCGTGCGTTCGCTCACGGGACCTCGGTTTATAGTCTTCATCCGAAAGACTTTAGGGGGAGAGTGGAGTCTGCACTGATGTTAACTCCAGAGGAAAAATCCTCTTGAACGAGAATGGAACCCGGGTCAGCAGATCATGAATACATCACTCTAACGCCAGGGCTATTCCGTCCCCGGAAGGATGAGAAGATCCGAAGATGTGTGGGTGTTGTGTTGTGTGTGTGTGTTGTGTGTGTGTTGTGTGTGTGTTGTGTGTGTGTGTGTGTGTGTGTGTGTGTGTGTGTGTGTGTGTGTGTTAGGTTTACTTTTTTAGGAGGAGGGCTGGGAGGGGGTGGGGGTGTTGAGGGCGTGGAAGTGCAGGGGTGTACCTGTTTACAGATGATGTCCTCTAGCCCACTAAGGTCAAGTCGGTTTTTTAAAAAAATAAATCGTTGAATTGTTCCTTTGTTTGTCATAATCGTATGCAAATGATGTTGAGGGGGATGGTGGTGGTGGTGGAGGTGGAGGTGGTGGTGGTGAGGATTAATGTTCCCCAGCTTAATACCCCCCTTCCCCTACCTAGCTAATAGGAAAGTTCCCCTGAAAGTCACCCAGAAAATGACTTCCTCATGGCAGTCAGTTGGAAAATCACTTCACTGAAAGTCACTCAGAAAATGACTTCCCTGAAAATCACTCAGAAAATGACTTTCTATGGCAGTCACTCAGAAAATGACTTAACTGAAAGTCACTCAGAAAATGACTTCACTGAAAGTCACTCAGAAAATGACTTCACTGAAAGTCACTCAGAAAATGACTTCTCCGTGGAAGTCACTCAGAAAATTACTTCCCCTGATCACTCACAAAATGACTTCCCCATGGGACTGACTCAAAATCTAACTTGCTCCATCTTCCTCTGTGTGTGTGTGTGTGTGTGTGTGTGTGTGTGTGTGTGTGTGTGTGTGTGTGTGTGTGTGTGTGTGTGTTGTCCATGTGAGTGGTATGTGTGTGTCTAAGTCAAGGAATACTGATAGTTCCATGTTTTAACAGGGCTTGGAATGGGTCTTTTTCCCATTTTGTACTCCATTTTTTGTTCTTGTTTTCGGCGTCTGTTACTAACTACTATTACTACCACTACTACTGCTACTACTACTACTACTACTACTACTACTACTACTACTACTACTACTACTACTACTACTACTACTACTACTACTACTACTACTACTACTTCTGCTGCTGCTGCTGCTGCTGCTGCTGCTGCTGCTGCTGCTGCTGCTGCTACTACTACTACTACTTACGCTACTTCTGCTGCTGCTACTTCTGATACTTCTACTTCTGCTGCTGCTGCTGCTGTTGCTACTGCCTGCTACTGCTGCTATAGCCACGACCATGACAACCACTAAACAATTAAACTCCAGTTTGTTGCTTGGTTTGTTTGTTTGTTTGTTTGTTTGTTTGTTATTTTCATTTTCTTCAGTCTATATCTAGTTTATATTAGTCTGGCTGTTGTTGCTGCTGTCTTTTTTAATCATCTGATTTGTATTACACTCTTAAATTTTCCCCAATATGTTACAGAAATTCTTTCGTCGAAGTTTGGAAGAACATCAAACTTACGTCTGTACTTCCAGCGGAAAATGTCCCATCAACCCACGCATGCGCACAAGCTGTCGGTACTGTCGGTTCCAGAAGTGTCTTAAAGCAGGAATGTTTCGAGGTGGTAAGAGCATTTGATTCAAATTCAACGGAGAGAGAGAGAGAGAGATGAGAGAGAGAGAGAGAGAGAGAGAGGAGAGAGAGCGAGAGGAGATGAGAGGAGAGAGAGAGGAGAGAGAGAGAGAGAGAGAGACGTGCATGCTTTATAGCCTCCTTTTCATCGTTTTCTTTATGAAATGATCCCTAAACCATAAGGCACACAGATACATTTGCTGTTTATTTTCTTCTACATAATATACAATTTTTTATAACAAGTATTGTACGCATACTTTTCTTCTCTTCTTATCTTTTTTTCATTTTTGTCATGGCAGCAGTGCCAGACCACGAGAATGTCTTTCTCTTCTTAGAGCTGCGATAGAGGCTTTCAAATCATGAACAGTGTCTTACTTTTAGGCGACTGGACCTCTGAACTGTGCTCAACCAGGAGCTTGAAACTCCTGTCAGGTCATGGCAAAGACATGGTCCGCTACTTCTGAAGCTTCTTATGTCTGTTGTGTACCCACACCTAGGTCTCTGGATATACTTGTCTTTCTCTCCAATGTGGTACATCCATCTCTTCTTTCCTGGTCCACTTTCTCAAGAATACAGTTTTAGCAAGACCGTAGGATCTTGTTACTAGACCATCCAGTATAGTTCTCTTTTCTGAAATGACATAGTGGGGGCGTGATAGCATAATAATAATAACAAGAAGAAGAAGAAGAAGAAGAAATGGAATTTATATAGCGCTGTATCTTGCACATACAAATCAAAGCGCTTGCACTCAACTCATTTTTACACAGTCATGCGACCAATAGCAATTAATAGTTCTAACAAGTCCAACTGTACAAACACACACACACACACACACACACACAACACACACACACACACACACACACACACACACACACACACACACCACACACACACACACACACACAACAACACACACACAGGTTATACACTTTGGCAGAGGGATGGGATTTGGGCTGTTGAAAGCAGGAACATCTATGAAATGAAACAGGAGGGAAACCTGGTTTTAAACAAATATATCTGGGCCCGGTTTTAAAAGGCACAAAAAGGGTTTTTGGGCGAGAGAGAAGGGAGGCCTTTCCCAGATGATGGTCCAGAAACAGAAAGAGCGAGGGCCCGACGGGGGACGGCAAATCTGGATTCGTAAGCAAAAGGGAATCTGCAGCAGAAAAAAGGGGGAACGAGAAGGGTGAAAAAGGTGAAACATTCACAAGGTAGGAAGGCTGTTTTTGTGGAATTTTGTAACGGGGTGTGATTTTTATGTTTACTCTATTGGCACAGGCAGCCGGGGAAGAATTGCAAGAGGGGGGGTAATGTCCAATTTTTTCATTCGAACTAGTCGGCTGCAGAGTTTTGAATACGTTGAAGGGAGTGGATAGATGATGGGCAGCCACCAAAAGAGAATTTGCAATAGTCCAGAGTAAAGAATGAGAGCCACGATGTTGCGTCGTGACGTACCAATAGCAATTAAGTTCAACAATCAACTGGTACACACCACAACGACAACCCACGACTTGCACCCGACACACCACCACAAATCCCATCTAGATTACCCACACTTAACAACACAACTACTCCACGTCCACAACTTTTCGGAGGAATTGCTGTGAAGCAGACATCATGAACATGAAGTCTGGTACACACTTTTTGAAAACCATATGGATAGGCCGCTGCTTAAAGCGTACAAATTTTTTTGAAAAGTATGGACAAAAGTTTTGTGGCCAGAAACCCGAAATACGACGGCGGACGTTGGATGGTGATGTGGTAAAGGGAGCATATGCAAAATTTCAGCATGTGAACATCGGAACTCTAGCAAGAGGACGATGGAAAACATTGAAAAGTGGATGGTGGTCGTGATGTGAAACACATTTTCAGCCCAGACGGAATCTTATTTCTCTCTTGTTGCAGGCAGCCAGGAAGAGATTGTATTTCAGGAAACCAGATTTTTTCATCCACCAGAGGACTATTGTCTTCAGTGTTTTAACCTGAAGGACATTGTATTTGCTTCAACCACCACACTAGAGAAATTGTCTATTTGCCCGATCAGACAAGACTGACATGTCTTCGCACCAGACGGACATTGCTACAGCCACTGAAATTGGACTTGTTTCCCTTGTCTCAGCACCAGACTGGACATTTCTTCTTGTTTTAGCCACCAGACTACATTGCTTCCTGTCTTAGCCACCGGGAATTTCTTTCCTGTCTTTCAGCCACCAGACAGGACATGTCTTCAACACAGACGACACTTTCAGCACCAGACTATTGTCTTTCAGCCGAAACTGACATTGTCTTTCAGCCCCAACTGGTTGTTCGCTTCAGCACCAGACTGCATTGCCTTCCTTGTCTTTCACCACAGATGGACATGTCTTTTTTTCCTTTGAAGCCACCAGATGTATTGTTTAGCCACCAGTTGACATGTCTTAGCCACCAGACTGGCATTGTCTTTCAACACCAAATAATTGTTCTCAGCCACAAGTGGACATGTCTTCCCTTGTCTTCAGCACGAGACTACATTTTTCTGGTTAGCACGGACGCATATGCCACCATTTACTTCGACCAGACTGAATCTTTCCGGACCAACAAACAATGTGATTAGCATCGATGGAACATTTCTTTCAGCCACCAGACGGACATTGCTTTCGCCGCTTGTCTTTCAGCCACCAGACTGGACATTGTCTTTCAGCCACAGACTGGACATTGTCTTTCGTTGTCTTTCAGCCGCCAGACAGGACATTGTCTTTCGTTGTCTTTCAGCCACCAGACTGGGACATTGTCTTTCGTTGTCTTTCAGCCACCAGACTGGACATTGTCTTTCCTTGTCTTTCAGCCACCAGACTGGACGTTGTCTTTCATCTACCAGACTCGACATTCTCTTTCCTTGTCTTTCAGCCACCAGACTGGACATTGTCTTTACCCTCTTTCACCCAGACTGACATTGTCTTCCTTGTCCTCAGCACCAGTACTGCCACCATGGCTTCTTTCAGCCACCAGACTGGACATTGTCTTTCCTTGTCTTTCAGCCACCAGACTTGTTTCCTTGTCTTTCAGCCACCAGACTGGACATTGTCTTTCAGCCACCAGACTGGACATTGTCTTTCAGCCACCAGACTGGACATTGTCTTTCAGCCACCAGACTGGACATTTTCCTTTTTCAGCCACCAGACTGGACATTGTCTTTCCTTGTCTTTCAGCCACCAGACTGGACATTGTCTTTCCTTGTCTTTCAGCCACCAGACTGGACATTGTCTTTCCGTCCCAGCCCGACAGGCATTGTCTTCTGTCTTCACCAAGACTGGATATTGTCTTTCAGCCACCAGACTAGACATTGTCTTTCAGCCACCAGACTGGACATTGTCTTCCATCTGGTCTTTCGCCACCAAAGACTGGACATTGTCTTTCGCTTGTCCTTCCCTGCTTTCACACATGGCATTGTCTTTCAGTCTTCAGACCATTTGGGGTCAGCCACAGAACAGGATTGTCTTCCCACTAGACTGGACAGGACTTTCCTGCATTTAGAACAGATTGGGCGACCAGAAGACAAAGGAGTGCCCAGAAGTAGGAAGAAGGGCAGCAGAAGGGGGAAAGGAGAGAGTAGAAGAAGACAGGAGGCAGCAGTACGAGAAGGGCTGACACAACCAGAGGTCAAAGGAAGGCCAGGACCAGCAGAGGCCCGGAACTCCAAGCAGGGGGACAAAGCTGAGGGGCTGACGGACACGCTGAGATGTCAACGTCGGGAAAAAAAGCTTTGGGGCTGAGGACAGAGACGGCATGGACATGTTGTGGGAGAGCACCCTGGATGCCTGGCGAGTAGGCAGAGACTTCTCACGATCACCGGCTCCCCGGGTACTGACCTCACTTGAGCCTCCCCCTGCGAGCCAGTGGTCGTACAGGCCCTCTTGACCGTGGAGTCAGTCGTCCCTGGGGCCCAAATGTGTAATCACTGTGGATGTCTTCCGAAATGCCCGGCTCCCCGGATACGGGTGTTCTCCTCGCCTCAGGCAGCTCCGGGGCGGTCCCCGACGGGGCAGCCTCTCGGGGGGAGCGGACGAGGCGCTGCGGGGACAGAGGGAGGGCGCGGCCAGACGCTGCTGGGGCCTTCCGGAGCGGGGCCCAAAGACCCGTGGCTGGCTGTGTTCCAGCCTCCCCCTGCGGCTCGCCCTGCTCCCAGGGATCCTCCCAGTCGGGGGACGCAGGTGGTGGTGGTGGTGGTGTAGGGGGCGCAAAGCAGTGTAATGGATGGGAGAAGGTTCGGATCTGCAAGACGTGGTGGATTAAACCAGAAGGGTGGACAACCCTAGATGACCAAACGTCTTGCTGACCAGAACATCGAAGCTGCGGGTTCGAAGGTCCATGTGTGTTGGTTGCCTGCCCTCCAAAACTCACCCCCACACTGGAAAGGAGAAACAGCATCTTTCCAGCACGCGCACAGCGAAGGAAAGTCAGCATCCAGTGTCTGAAGGCTCAGCGCGTGATACACATTTGGGAAACGTGAGACCCTTCATGAGCAGCAGTCTTTGTTTTGGAATTCTTGGAAATTCTACAAACACTCTTCCTGTAACCTTGACAGGACACCACTCTTCACTGTAACCTTTACAGGAAACAACACTCTTACCTGTACCTTGACGGAAACAACACTTTTTCCATTACCTTGACAGGAAACTAACACTCTTCACCATGACACAAACACTTTCCACTGACCTTGACAGGAAAAACCACTTTCACTGTAACCTTGACAGGAACAACACTCTTCTCAACCTTGACAGGAACAACACTCTTCACCATGACCTTGACAGGAAAAACCCACTCTTCACCATGACCTTGACAGGAACACACTTTCCAGTGAACCTTGACAGGAAACATTTCCTTCACTGACATTGAACAAACACTCTTCCAGTAACCTTGACAGGAACACCACTCTTCACTGATGACCTTGACAGGAACAACCCTCTTCCCATGACCTTGACAGGAACAACACTCTTCCCTCGTGAACCTTGACAGAACACCACTCTTCCCCGAACCTTGACGGAACACCACTCTTCACCGTACCTTGACAGGAACCAGTTCTTCACTGAAAGCCTAGCCAGTAGGACTTCACTTCACCATCCTTGACAGCAAACTTCTCAGAACCTTGATAGGAACACCACTTCACTGTAACCTTGACAGGATCTTCACTGTAATTGGACGAACATCACCGACGGAGACCAGCTGTTCTCCTGGATTGACGGGAAACACCCTCTTACACGTTGACCTTGACAGGAGGACCAACTCCAGAAAGAACGTCCTAGCTCTTCACATAGGCAGGTCCGGGTCTGGTGGCCACTTCGTGGCCACCCTTCAAAGAACGGCACTCTCAGCCCTGCCATAGGCACCTGAGAAGGGGTGCACGCGGAGGAGTGTCAGGGGCGAAGGATCGCACGGCAAAGCCAGTTTCCCAATGTGTGCCGGGGCAAACGGCCTTATGAACCTGCTTGAACGAAGGACCTTATCAGGAGAAGACGTCTAGGCTGATCTCGGTGTGACCCGGCATTGGCACTCCGAGCCCACAGCCTAAACCAGCAAACGAACGTTGCACCTCAAAGGACGAAGGGAGTCAGCCCGGAAAGATGCACTGCACAGACCTAGGAGATCAAGACGTTTCCGCAGCAAGACTTGGGAGATTTCCTCCGCTTGAACAGCTGAAGAAGGCCCTCTTTGAAACCCAGGAGTGAGTTCAGGTGATGATCGAAGACCGCACAGACGCATTCAGCGCAGCGATCCGTCCATACCTCTGCAGAACGAGTGCCGTCTACACTCACAACGACACGGCTCAAGAAAGCAACTGCAGCCAGAAACTGGCGGCAAAACACGATGGCCGAGCACAGACCCATTTGGGGAAACCCCCTTGGGCACCCCTGTGAGAATCCCAGCAGGTCAGATGGTGCCTGGAAGACCGCAGCAGAACCACAGCAGCGCCTCGTCCAGCCTCTGTGCGGCGGAGGACGACCGCCACCTTCACCACAGCACACAGCTCAGCCAGCGCAGCTGTCACCTCGACGCAGCCCAGCAGCCGCAGCACAACGGGGGCCAGACAGCATCACGCCGCCAGACCTCCCTGTCTGGGGAAGCCGACAGGCCGGGTACTGTGGACCTACCAGCGTATCAGATGGGCACTACGCTCAGTTTCCACCAAGGACCTGTCCTCCACCGCTGCAGCCCTTCGAGTCATCCCAACCTCACCGTCCACGGGGGCCTAATCACGCCCCACCACAGTGCTGGTGCTATGCCTGAGCGTGTTTTACTGTCCCCCAATCCAGGTCAACACAGGAGTCCTCCACCCTGTGTCATGCCAAGTGATGCGGGGAGTCAGCTGTTTGAGGGTCCATCCACCCCTTTGCTCGGTACGCCGCCACGGAGGACCCTTTTGCACAGAAAGTAGGCCCTGCGCTATGAGACTGTTCGTCCTGGAGTGTGCCACGATGCCGTCAGTAACAGTGAATCCCCTGGGTGTAGCCAGAGAGCGAGGGCTCACTTTCCGGGCAGAACCCCTCCCCAAAATCCACCCTGTCCAACCCACACAGCCTTGTTCACACCACGTGCACAAACGCTCAGAACCGTCTCGTTTTGAACAGCCGCAGCTAAGAAACAAAACATACGCCGCAGACAAGGGCTTCTTCCGGACGGACACTCCTGCCCACTAGCAGAAGCACCCTGCCACCTCCACACACTGCATATCACTCCCCTAAACAGGTCGACAAATCGGCATGGAAGTCTCCACGCTTTTGAACCTGACCACAACGCGAAGATGCAACGGGATCGACAACAGCCCGAGCAGGGCGATAAGGACCGGCGCTAGTAAGGACACTCAGCAGCAGCCCGCCAGCGAAGACAGCTGCTCTCAAGGCATCCGATGGCAGCATCAGCGCAGGGCCTGCACAGAGCAGCGTGAGTGGAGGACGGCAATCGGCAGCACAGCCGTTTCCATCGCGCCTGGATCAGGCCTTTTCCGTCGAGATCGGGGGTTTCCCAGCTGAAATGCGCGAAGGACTCCGAAACTGCGCAAGGCTGAAGGTGAGGGAACTCAGGTGACTTCCGTGTGGCTGTGTGTGGGTTGGAGTCTGGGAGAGAGGGTTGCTGGTTGTTTGGTCCTTTGTTTGTTCGACAGAATGGGTTTATATGGTCTGTGTTTATATTTATTTTATGCATACATATACAAGATACTTCATACATGCAGATGCAAAGTACTTCATACATAGAGATGCAAAGTACTTCATACATAGAGATGCAAGATACGACAAACTTCATACATACATTTAGAACAAGACATAGAAAGTTTGTCTGAAAGAGGTCAGATAATACTGTGCGGAGATCTAAATGCCCGATCAGGAAGACTGACTGACTTTATAGAAATAGATTCAGAACCCAGTTACTACAATTTTAAAGAAAAAATATGAAAAATGACAATGCTATCAAGGATTCAATGGTAGAATTGTACTAAAATTTTGTATAGCAATCAATATTTTTAGACAATCAATGTAAAATTTAAATTTCCGATATTACATATTTACCTCGGTAGTTTATGCTTGGACTATTTTTGTTGGAATTATTTCATTGTTCAAAATCATTATGAAAGTTAAGATATGAAATTGAGATTTTTTATCTGATCACTATTGATTTATAAATATACCAGATATAGACAAAACACGTTTGCAGAAGTCTATCAAAATAGTAAGAGACACACAGGCTAAAGATTACTAAAGATTTACCACAACAAACACGTTTTGTATGGGATAAAAATTCCAAAGAACAATTTCAAAAGACACTACTACTACCATCAATACAATCACACATAGCACAAATAAAAACTCAAACAAATACAGTATTAAAACAAAGTACAAAGCAGCCTGATTCAACAAACGTAGTCAATGAATGTTCCAGACAACTGTCTGATATCTTTATCAAAGTGGCACAATTAAGCTTGAAGACCAGAAAGTCAAAACCTGTAAGAAGAATTAAACACAATAAAAAATGGTTTGACTCAGAATGTAACAGTACGAGAAAAGAAGTAAAGTCTTTACTAAATGCAATAAATAGAAATCCCTATAAGCCTGAACTTCGACAAAAATATTTCATGAAAAGAAAGCAGTATAATACTTTAATAAAAAAAGAAAAAGAAAACCTTCAAACATTCACTGGTATCACAACTACATGATGCCATTGACGAAGATCCGAGTGTGTTGTGGAAAATTTTACAAAAATTAAAAGAAAGCGAAGATGATGGATCAAAGCATCATAATCACATTAGTAGCAGTAAATGGACTGAACACTTAAAAACACTTATTGGAAAAGAACCGCAAATAGATCCAGACCGCAAAAAGCAAGTACAAAGCAGGCTCAATGATTTTTAAAAGTATCTAATAACCCATTCCTAGATAAGCAAATTACAACGGTGGAAATTACAAACACAATCAAAAAACTAAAAAATAACAAATTACCTGGACAAGATGGAATTACAAACGAAATAATCAAATCAGTTTCGTCTAATGTTATAGAGACAATGCGGAATATGTTCAATTTAGTATTAGAAACGGGCATATATCCCTGTGACTGGAAAGTAGGAGTGAATGTTCCAGTCTATAAAAATGGATGCATATACAACCCAGAAAACTACAGAGGAAGAACATTGACAAACACTATTGGCAAACTTTTTTGACAAATACTGAATCATAGAATTTCTGAATATTTAGAAAATAACAATAGTATTGTCAGAGAACAAGCTGGTTTCATAAAAGCATGCAGAACAACGGACCATATCTTCCTACTTAACAATTTAATAGAAAGTGTACTAAAAGTAAAAACGAAAAGACTTTATTGCTGCTTTGTAGATTTTCAGAAAGCTTTCGATAATGTGTGGCACGAGGGTCTTCTTATAAAGTTAAACGAAATAGGAATAACAGGCAAAACTTTTAATGTCATTAAAAACATGTATTCCAATGCAACAATATTTACAAAAATACGAGGCAAACACACAGATGATATCATAGTCAAAAAGGGGGTACATCAGGGAATTACATTAAGTTCTACATTATTTAATGGATATGTTAAGGCCTTATTTCAACATATTGATGAGAAAGATTCGCCATATATAACCGCAAAAGACAGAATTCCTTGTTTACTCTATGCTGATGACCTAGCATTATTATCAACAACCAAAATAGGTCTTCAAACTAAACTGAATAAACTGCAAGAATACTGTTCTAATTGGGGTTTAAAGATAAACAAAACAAAAGCAAAGGTAATAGTTTTTACGAGATCACCCCCTAAAATTCCAATTCATTTCCCATGTGGAGAACATGTAATTGAAACAGTAGAAACCTATAAATACCTAGGTATCGTTTTTCATCAGAATGGGAAATTTCAAGCAACACAAGAACATTTAGTCAAACAAAGCAACAAAGCAATATACGCCTTTAAAAGAGCAGTTCATGGACAAAACTTAAAGACTACAATAATAATGCGTTTATTCGACTCACTGATAACCCCTGTTTTAATCTATGGAGCAGAAGTTTGATTTCCTTTTTGTTTTAATGGGGAGACATAATTTCATATTAATAAACTGTTCAAGGCATGCTTATCCAATCAGTTTTTGTATGAGAATTTTCATGTAAAATTTTGTAAACAAATACTAGGCGTTCATAAAAAAGCATTAGTACTACCCACTTTGGGTGAATTACGAAGATTTCCACTGACCCTTAAAACCATATGCCAGATAATATCCTTTTGGATTCATTTGACAGAATGAAAACCAGACTCTTATATCAGAATAGTATACGACTATATGTATCAGATGAATACATATGAAAAATGGATCAACACAGTGAAAAATATTTTGTACACAAATGGATTCAAACATGTCTGGAAGAACCAAAGTACTCTTAATGTTCATCAGTTGAGTTATGCTGTTAGAAGAAAGCTTGAGGACATGTATAAAACATTTTGGATCTACCAGAAGAAAGAGTTTGCAAAACTAAAATTTTTTGATTATGCTACAAAAGAATACAGAATGGAACCATATTTATTAAACTATGAAAACGAAACCCATAAGAAGACGTATCGTAAGTTTCGCACAAGCTCTCACAATTTAATTATAGAGAAAGGGAGACACCAAAATATATCCAGAGAGGACAGAAAATGTAGATACTGTAACAAAATAGAAGATGAATTTCATTTACTCGATGAATGTATTTTATATGATGAACTCAGAAATAATTTGTTATTAAAAATCAAAGCGAAAGACAAAGAACGCAAAAACTGTGTACATAAATTAAGTGGCATAATCACAGTTGATATGTATCAAGCAGATATCATCAGATATGTGTATGAGCGTTTTGAAAAAAGAGAAAAAGAGAAGTAGAATGCAACATGTTTTTTAGTGTACATCACTTTTAACCAAAATAGATAATAATTATAATTGATGTTTTTGTTCTGTCAAATAAGTCTACATGACTTAAATGGCAATAAATATTCTGAATCTGAATCTGAATCTGAATCTACAGATACAACATACTTCATACATACAGATACAACATACTTCATACATACAGATACAACATACTTCATACAACATACTTCATACATACAGATACAACATACTTCATGCAACAATACATTTTTTACATACAGATACAACATACTCATACATACAGATACAACATACTTCATACATACAGATACAACATACTTCATACAACATACTTCATACATACAGATACAACATACTTCATACAACATACTTCATACATACAGATACAACATACTTCATACATACAGATACAACATACTTGATACATACAGATACAACATACTTCATACAACATACTTCATACATACAGATACAACATACTTCATACATACAAATACAACAAACTTCATACATACAGATACAACAAATTTCATACATACAAATACAACATACTTGATACATACAGATACAACATACTTGATACAACATACTTCATACATACAGATACAACATACTTCATACATACAGATACAACATACTTCATACATACAGATACAACATACTTCATACATACAGATACAACATACTTCATACATACAGATACAAGATACGGCATAATTCATACTCGTGATCTGCTTACCCGGGTTCGAATCCCGTTCAAGAGGATTTTTCCTCTGGAGTTAAGATCAGTGCCGACTCCACTCTCCCCGCAAAAGTCCTTCGGATGAGACTAAAACCGAGGCCCCGTGTGCGAACGCACGCAGAACATCTTGCGCACACGTTAAAACCCGTTCCGCTTTTCGGAGGAGTCGGCCATTGTGTGCCTGTGGGAATGGATGACAATATTTCCAAAAGTGCATACCCACAGGGACTAGATGTAAAATAAACAAAAAAAGCACATGAGTTCTTAGTCTATTATCCTCGAAATAAAAGAAAAGAGAAAAGAAACGAGGAAAAAAAACCATGTAAAAAGTAAAGCACACGAGTGCTTATTCCATTATCTTCGAAATAAAGTAATAATTAAAAAGAAGAACATTCAGATACAAGAGAGCACACACCTCATACATACCAATACAAGCCACAACCTTTATTGTTCACTTGCATTTATTTCATTTATTCATTCTTTTATTTCGAGGATAATGGAATAAGCACTCGTGTGCTTTTTTACATCAGTCCCCGTGTGTATGCGGTTTTGTAAATTTTGTCATCTGTTTCCACCGGCACACAATGGTCTACTCTTCCGAAAAGCGGAACGTGTGCGCAACATATTCTGTATGCGTTCGAACACGGGGCCTCGGTTTATAGTCTCATCCGAAGGACTTTTGGAGAGAGTGGAGTCTGCACTGATGTTAACTCCAGAGGAAAAAATCCTCTTGAACGGGAATCGAACCCGGGTCAGCAGATCCCGAATACATCACTCTAACCACCAGGCTAGCCCGTCCCCCATTAAATACTTCATGGACAACCGTCTCTGAACTGGGGATCCAGTGATACACAACACTCTTCCAGAAATGGAATGGGTTCTGTCGATTTCTGTAGCCGAGTGGTTAGAACCGTTTACCTTCAATCCCACAGGTCCATGAAGTCGTGGGTTCGAATCTCGGCGGCGCCTGGTAAATTAAGGGATGGAGCTTTTTATATGTATGATCTCTGAGGTCAACTTTAAGTGAAGACCTGCCAGTGCCTTAGCGTTCTTAGTTTATTGAGTTTAATTCAGTTGAGTCTAGTTCAATTCAGTTCAGTAGATTTAGTTTGGTTAGTTCAATTCAGTTCAGTAGATTGAGTTTAGTTTGATATATTTAGCTGATTTTTGTTTGACTTGATCTTAGTCTGTCTTACTTTAATTTCTACATACCATTCCGTTATTTTTTTTTTAAATTTCAATTGTATGTATTTTAATTTTTTTTAATTGTCTGTATTTATTTTGTTTTACGTTAATTTCTACTAGATCTATACCGTTTGCTTTCTTTTTTTGTGTCAGTGTGTGTTATTTCATTTTATTTCTGTTCCTATATTTCGTTTTGTTCTGATTAAACTGCTATTAAGCGATTTTGTTTTCTTTCATTTTGTTTCATTTATTTCATTTTTATTCCTTTGCATTGGTTTCAGTTTATGTATTTCTGTTTTAATATTGCCTTCTTACTTTATCTTACTTTATTTTATGTTGGGTTTCTTTATTTCAACTCCTTTATGTTGTGTTCTTTTGTTTATTTTATCTCTTCTGTTTTATGCTTTTTTTTTCATTCTACATTATCTCGTTTCGTTTGGCTTCGTGTGGTTCTTCTTTGTACGTTTATGATATTAATTTTGTTTATTTTTATCGTATTGTATTTCATCATATTTTATTCTAGTTTGTCGTGTTTGATCTTATGTCATTTTACTTCATCTTCTTCCTTTTTTTCATTTGCTTTAATGTTTTCTTATTCTAATTGATTTTTCAACTCTATCTTATACTATTGCATTTTATTTTATCGTATTTTTTTGTATTCGTCTTATTCTTTTTTTTTTAAATTAGCTTATGCTTTGTTATCTAAAACTTTGTTTTTCATTCTATCTAACTCTATTTTCTTTTATCTTATTTCATTTTAGTTCATGTTATTCTTGCTTTTTCATTTGCTTTGTTTTATTTTATTCCATCTTTTCTTTAAAAAAAAAAATTTTTAACTACTTTTTTTTCATTTGTTTTATTTCATTTTATTCTGTTTTATTCTACTTTATCTTATTTCATTTTACTTCATTTTGTTCTTTTCTCGTTTGGTTTACGTGTTCTTATTCTAATATGTTTTTATTCCTTCAGATGAGACTTTAAACCGAGGCCCCGTGTTCGAACGCATGCAGAACATCTTGTGTACATGTTAAATCCTGTTCCGCTTTTCGGAAGAGTAGGCCATTGTGTGCCGGTGGAAACAGATGACAAAATTGACAAAACCGCATACACACGGGGACTGGATGTAAAAAAGCACATGAATGCTTATTCCATTATCCTCGATATAAAAGAATAAGTAAATAAATAAATATTATATTTTTTGTTTTATTTTACCTGATATTATTTCATGTTGCTTCATCTTACTCTTTTTTCTTTTGTTTTAATTGATTTTATTCTTTTTTTATTTCTGTACTCTTAAATTTTATTTTAATTTCATTGTATCTTATTCTGTTTTATCTTTTTTTGTTCTATTTCATTTTGCTTTAATTTGTCTTATCTTATTTAATTTTGCTTCATCTTATTTTTTTTTCATTTGCTTTATGTTTTGTTATTTAAATTTTTTAATTGTCTTGTATTTTATTTTGTTTCATGCTCTTTTATCTTATTTCATTTTATTCGTTTTTCGTTTGAATTGTTTTCTTATCTTAATATTTTTAATCTATTCATTTTATTAAAATTTTATCTTATCTTATTTCATTTTGCTTCGTCTTATTATTTATTTTTCATTTGCTTTATTTTATTTTATTCTATCGTTTTTTTTAATTCTGTATTATTCTGTTTTATTTTGTTGTATTCTATTTTATCTGATTTTGCTTTATCTCTTTTTTTGGTCTGTCCTATTTTATTTCATAATATTGTTTTTAGTACATCATTCTTTTTTCGTTTGCTGTATTTATATTATTTAATCTTTTTTTTATTCTATCTAATTTTATTTATTTATTATTTAACCTTTTTACTTTATTTTTTATTGTGTTTTATTTTGTTTTTATATTGTTAACTTTTTTTATATTCCATCTTGTTTTAGTTGTGTTAATATATCTTTTTATTCTGTTTTATTTTATTTTTTTATTCCATCTAATTCTATTTATTTTTATTGTATCTTTTTACACTATCTTATTCTGTTTTAGTTTGTTTTTATATTTTTATCCATTTTTATTCTATCTTATTTTAGTTGTGTTTTTATATCTCTTTTTATTCTATTTTGTTTTATTTTTTCATTTTATCATATTCTAGTTCGTTCTATTTTATTTTATCTTTTTCATTCTATCTCATTCTATTCCATACTGTTTGGTATTTTTTATTCTATCTCAATACTATTCATACTATTTTATTTTCTCTTTTTCATGCCATCTTTTTCTATTGCACACTATTCTATTTTCTCTTTTTCATTCCATCTTATTTTATTTCATAATCTTTTATTTTATTTTTCAATTTATCTTATTATATTTTATACTATTGTACTTTATCTTTTCCTATTCTATCTTATTGTATTCCATACTGTTTTATTTTATCTCTTTCATTCCATCTTATTCTATTTCATACCTTTTTATTTTCTACTTCTATTTCATCATTTTATCTTATTCTATTCCATACTGGGTTTTTTAATTCTATCTTATTCTATTTCATACTATTTTATTTTCTCTTTTTCATTCCATCTTTTTCTATTTCACACTATTCTATTTTCTCTTTTTCATTCTATCTTTTTCTATTTCATATTCTTTTATTTTATCTTTTATTCTATCTTATTCTATTTCATACTAATCTATTTTATCTTTTTCTATTCTATCTTTTGTATTCCATACTGTTTTATTTTTTCTTTTTCATTCTATTTCATACTGTTTTATTTTCTCTTTTTCATTCCATCTTATTCTATTTCATACTATTTTATTTTATCTTTTTCATTCCATCTTATTCTATTTCATTCTATTTTATTTTATCTTTTTCATTCTATCTTATTCTATTTCACACAATTGTATTTTATCTTTTTCTATTCTATCTGAATCTATTTCACACTTTTTTATTTTATCTTTTTCTATTCTATCTTATTCTATTCCGTACTTTTTATATTCTATCTTATTCTATTTCATAGTATTCTATTTTCTCTTTTTCATTCCATCTTCTTCTATTTCATACTATTTTCTCTTCTTTTTCACATTCTATCTTATTCTATTTCATACTATTTTATTTTATCTTTTTCATTCTATCATATTCTATTTCAAACTATTTTATCTTTTTCATTCCATCTTATTCTATTTCACACTGTTTCTATTTTCTCTTTCTCCATTCAATCGTATTCTATTTCATACTTTTCTATTTTCTATCTTTTTTCTTTCTATCTTATTCTATTTCATACTGTTTTATTTTATCTTCTTCGTTCTATCTTATTCTATTTCATACTATTTTATTTTCTCTTTTTCATTCTATCTTATTCTATATCACACTATTATATTTTTTCTTTATCATTCTATCTTATTCTATTCCATACTGGTTGTTGTTGTTTTTTTATTTTATCTTACTCTATTTCATACTGTTTTATTTTATCTTTTTCATTCCATCTTATTCTTTTGCGTACTATTTTAGTATATCTTTTTCGTTCCATCTTATTCTATTTCGTACTGTTTTATTTTCTCTTTTTCATTCTATTTCATACTGTTTTATTTTCTCTTTTCTATTATATCTTATTCTGTTTCGTACTATTTTATTATATCTTTTTCATTCTATCTTATTCTATTTCGTACTATTCTATTTGATCTTTTTCATTCTATCTGATTTTATTTCATACTATTCTATTTTATCTTTTTCGTTCTATCTTATTCTATTTCATACTGTTTTATTTTATCTTTTTTCATTCCATCTTATTCTATTTCATACTATTGTTTTTAATTCTATCTTATTCTATTTCATACTATTCTATTTTATCTTTTTCATTCCATCTTATTCTATTTCATACTATTCTATTTTCTCTTTTTCCATTCTATCTTATTCTATTTCATACTATTCTATTTTCTCTTTTTCGTTTTATCTTATTCTATTTCATACTGTTTCATTTCATCTTTTTTATTGTATCTTGTTCTATTTCATACTATTTTATTTTATCTTTTTTATTCCATCTTATTCTATTTTGTATTATTTTATGTTCTCTTTTTCATTCTATGTTATTCTATTCCATACTGGGTTTTTAAAATTCTATCTTATTCTATTTTATACTATTTTATTATATCTTTTTCATTCCATCTTATTCTATTTTGTACTATTTTATTTTTATCTCTTTTATTCCATCTTATTCTATTTCATACTATTTTATTTTTCTCTTTCTCATTCTATCTTATTCTATTCCATACTGTTTTTTTTCATTCTATCTTATTCTATTTCATACTATTTTATCTTTTCATTCTATCTTATTCTATTTCACACTATTTTATTGTATCTTTTTAGTTCCATCTTATTCTATTTTATACTATTCTATTTTCTCTTTTTCATTCCATTCATTCTATTTCACACTGTTTTATTTTCTCTTTTTCATTCTATTTCATACTGTTTTATTTTCTCTTTTAATCTTATTCTGTTTCGTACTATTTTATTATATCTTTTTCATTTTATCTTAATCTATTTCGTACTATTCTATTTGTTGTTTTTCATTCTATCTGATTCTATTTCATACTATTCTATTTTATCTTTTTCATTTCATCTTATTCTATTTCAAACTATTTTATTTTATCTTTTTGGTTCTATCTTATTCTATTTCATACTATCTTTTTCATTCTATCTTATTCTATTTCATACTATTCTATTTTCTCTTTTTCATTCTATCTTATTCTGTTCCAAACTGGGTTTTTTCTTTCTATCTTATTCTGTTCCATACTGAGTTTTTTCATTCTATCTTATTCTGTTCCATACTGGATGGGTGTTTTTTTTAAAATTCTATCTTATTCTATTCCACACTGTTTTATTTTCTCTTTTTAATTCTATCTTATTCTATTTCACACTGTTTTTTAAATTCTATCTTATTCTATTTAATACTGTTGTTTTTTTATTCTATCTTATTCTATTTCATACTATTTTATTCTATCTTTGTTCATTCTATCTTATTCTATTTTATACTATGTTATTCTATCTTTGTTTATTCTATCTTATTCTATTTCATACTATCTTTTTTAAAAAATTCTGTCTTAGTCTATTTCATACTATTTTTTTTATTTTGTCTTTTTCTTTTTCA
>CM054164.1:21897183-21902183 GCA_028751875.1 Rapana venosa
ATCGGGTCCCTGTTCCCTGTCGGGTGTCCTCTCTTGTCCCCCACCCCCACCCCAACCACAAACCCCCCCCACGACAACACACCTCACCCACTTTACCCACCACCCTCAAACCCCACCCCACCATACTACACCCCAGCTCACCACACTCCCACACCACAAAACACCCCATCTACTAAACCACACTCACCACACCACACCACCTACTACAAACCCCAAATTCCCCCCAAAAACCAAAACCACATCTACCCCACCACACTCAAACCCCACCAAATCTACTACCCACACCAAAAACCCCACCAAAACCAAAATACACCACACTCACCACACCACACCACATCTACTACACCACAAATCACCCCAGACCACACCCACTCTACTACACCAAAACTCACCACCCCACAACCCACTACAAACCCCACCCCAAACCAAACCACTCTACTCCCCCACACCACAACCCCACCACATCTACTACACCACACCACCACACCACAACAAATACAACCACACCCCACCACACCCACTCTACTACACCCACCCAACCACAACCATACCTACACACCACACTCCCACAACCACCAAACCCCAATCTACCACCACAAATTCAAACCCCACCACACCACACTCTACTTAAAACCACACTCACACAACACCAAAAAAAAAAAAACCAAAAACCCACTCACCACACCACACTCACACACAATACCAAAACCACATCTACTACACCACCCCAACCCCCACACCACAAACCAACCCTCACCCGCCACACCAACCCCACTTTCAAACCCCACTCATTCCTCACCCACCACCCAAACCCCCTCATCACACCTACCTCACCACCCAAACCCCTCCCACACCAAACCTAACCCCCCCCAAAAACCCCATACCTCCCCCAAAAAACCTCCACTCTATTTCACCCACTCTACCACACCTCAACCACGCCTCACCACACTCAACCAACCTCCCCTCACCACACCAACCACACCCATACACATCTCCCAACCATAAAACCCCACCTCACTCACCACCCAAAACCACCCTCACCCCACCACACTCAACCCACCCTCACCTCCCACACTCATACTTCACCTACCACATTCACACCTCCCCCTCATTTCCCCCACCTCACCCCACTCAAACCACACCTCCCCACATTAATACCCACCTCACCACACTCAACCACATTCCCCACATTAATACCTCCCCTAAAAATTAATACACTTCCCCCCCCTTAAAAAACCCCCCCAAATTAAAAAACCCCAAATTCCCCCCTTAATATACCTACCCCACCCCAACCCTAAAAATCACCTACCTCACCATAACTCTACACAACACCCAACACCCCCTCACCGACTCAACCTTACCCCCATACCTCACCCAAAAAAACTCATAACACCACACTCATACATCACCTCACACACTCATAACCCCACCCCACCTCCTCATACCTTACCACACAACACCCCTAAAATCCCTCTCACACTCATACCTCCCTCACCTCACTCATGCCTCACCACACAACACCCATAATCCCCCCCACACACCATACCACCCCACTCATATCCACCTCACCCCTTCAAAATCACCTCACCACACTCAACCTCACTACCTCATACCTCACCACACTCATACCACAACCACACTCATCCAAAACCTCACCACACTCATACCCACCACACTCATACCACCATCACACACACTCATACAACATCTCACCACTTCATACCACACATCACCACACTCATACCCAACCTCAACCACACTCATACCTCACCTGACCACACTACATACCTCACTAACCACACTCATACCTCACTGACCACACTCATACCTCACCTCACCACACTCATACCTCACCTCACCACACTCATACTCACTCACCACACTCATACCTCACCTCACCACACTCATACCTCACCTCACCACACTCATCCCAACTCACCACACTCATACCACACATCACCACACTCATACCTCACCTCACCACACTCATACCTCACCTGACCACACTCATTACCTCACTAGACCACACTCATACCTCACCTGACCACACTCATACCTCACCACACTCATACCTCACCTGACCACACTCATACCTCACCTCCACCACACTCATAACCTCACCACACTCATACCTCACCTCACCACACACATACCACACCCCACCACACTCATACAACATCCACCACACTCATACCCACATCACCACACTCATACCTCACCTCACCACACTCATACCTCACCTTACCACACTCATACCTCACACAGCACACTCATACCTCACCTCACACTACACCAAACCACACCACACTCATACCACCTCACACTACACAAACCACACCACACCACACCACACACACCACACCACACCACACCACACTACACCACACTACACCACACTACACCACACCACACCACACCACACTACACAACACCACACCACACTACATCACACCACACCACACTCCACTCCACCACATCACACCACACCACACCACACCACACCACACCACACCCACACGCCACCCACACACCACACTACACAACACCACACCACACCACACCACACCACACCACACCACACTCCACTCCACCACATCACACCACACCACACCACACGCCGCCACGCCACACCACACCACACTCCTCTCCACTCCACCACACCACACCACACCACACCACACTACACCACACCACACCACACCACAACCACACCACACCACACCACACCACACCACACTCCACTCCACCACATCACACCACACCACACCACACTCCACTCCACCACATCACACCACACCACACCACACCACACCCACCACGCCACACCACACCACACTCCTCTCCACTCCACCACACCACACCACACCACACTACACCACACCACACCACACCACAACCACAACCACACCACAACCACACCAACACCACACCACACCACAACCACACCACACCCCACCACACCACACCACACCACACCACACACACCACAACCACAACTAACCACACCACACACCACACCACAACCACAACCACAACCACAACCACACCACAACCACACCAGCACCACAGCACACCACAACCACACCACACCACAACCACACCAACACCACAACCACACCACAACCACACCAACACCACACCACACCACACCACAACCACAACTATACAAAATCCCGTCTTGTCCCCTGCAGGGAAACTCTCTGAAGGAGACCTCGCCCTGCTCAGCACGCGCTACTCCTTCGACTGCCTGCTGATTCTGCTGAGCTGCCAGCACTACGACCCTGGCTGCCAGAGGTTCCGTCTGCTGTGGCGCTGGCCTCTGGAGCCAGCCTCTGGCGCCGTGCAGCATTTCCAGAGGCGGCTGAGCACCCTGGCTGCCGCTGTGTGCGCCATGGGCTTAGACCAGAGGGAGGCCAGTGTGCTGTGTGCCTTGGCCCTCTTCAGTGCCGGTACGCTGTTACTACTACTACTACTACTACTACTACTACTACTACTACTACTACTACTACTACTACTACTACTACTACTAATGATAATAATGTATGGAATTTATATAACGCTGAACGGTGTTCCGTGTTGTGGTGGTGGTGGTGGTGGTGGTGGTTGTCTTTCTGTTGTGTTTTGTTTGGTTTGGTTTGTTTTGGTTGGTTTGTTTGTTTGTTTGTCTGGCTGGTTGGCTGGCTGGCTGTCTGGCTGGCTGTCTATCTATCTGTCTGTCTGTCTATCTATCTTATCTTATCTAATCTCTGTCTGTCTGTCTGTCTGTCTGTCTGTCTATCTATCTATCTATCTATCTGTCTGTCTGTCTGTCTGTCTGTCTGTTTATCTATCTATCTATCTATCTATCTATCTATCTATCTATCTTTCTGTCTGTCTGTTTGTCTGTTTATCTATCTATCTAACTATATCTATCTATCTAGCTATCTATCTATCTATCTATCTATCTATCTATCTATCTATCTATCTATCTATCTATATCCATCTATCATCTATCTATCTATCTATCTGGCTATCTATCTATCTATCTATCTATCTGTCTGTCTGTCTGTCTATCTATCTATCTATATGTCTGTCTGTCTGTCTGTCTGTTTATCTATCTATCTATATCTATCTATCTATCTATCTATCTATCTATCAAATCTATCTATCTTTGTCTGCTGCTGTCTGTCTGTTTATCTATCTATCTAACTATCTATCTATCTATCTATCTATCCATCTATCTATCTATCTATCTAACTATCTATCTATCTATCTGTCTGTCTGTCTGTCTGTCTGTCTATCTATCTATCTATCTATCTATCTATCCATCTGTCTGTCTGTCTGTCTGTCTGTCTGTCTGGATGAAGTGGTAACCCATTGGCACTCGCAATCTGATGACCCGGGTTCGAATCCCGTTCAAGGGGATTTTCCCCTGGAGTTAACATCAGTGCCGACTCCACTCTCCCCAAAACTCCTTCGGATGAGACTATAAACCGAGGTCCCGTGTGCGAAATCCTTTTCCGGTTTTTGGAAGAGTAGGCCATTGTGTGCCGGTAGGAACACATGACAAAATTTACTAAACCGCATACACACGGGGACTATGTAAAAAAGCACATGAATGCTTATTCCATTATCCACGATATAAAAGAATAAATAAAGAAATAAAACGCTGACATAAATGACGGGATTTTATTTTATTTTTTATTTTATACCACTTTAAGTCACGAGATTTCTCTGCGTGAAATTCGGGCTGCTCTCCCCGGGGAGAGCGCGTCGCCACAAGAGCAGCGCCACCCTTTTTTTTTTTGTTGTCTGCAACTGTATTTGTTTCCCTATCAGAGTGGCTTTTTTCTAAGAATTTTGCCAGGGACAACTCCCTTGTTGCCGTGGGTTCTTTTACGTGCGCTGAAAATTTTGTGTAACACACGGGACCTCGGTTTATCGTCTCATCCGAAAGACTAGCGCCCAGACCACCACTCATGGTCTAATGGATGGGGAAAAATTTCAGGCCCAAACGGGGT
>CM054164.1:21905904-21925904 GCA_028751875.1 Rapana venosa
ACCTATACATGTGAACTTGATTTATTCGATAGACTCGTTGTACCTGTTTTGTTGTATGGATGTGAAATCTGGGGATATAAAAACCTAACAATAATTGACAAGTTTCAGTTAAGATTTTTAAAGTATATTTTTCGTTTAAAGCGTACAACGTCAACTTCGCTAGTATATGGAGAAACGGGCAGATATCCTTTGTCTAGTTTGGTCTCTGTTAGAATGGTTCGTTTCTGGATGCAGCTGCTTGACATCCAGTCTGAAAAGCTATCCTCAAATGTTTATCAGATGATGAAAGATTTACATGACAAATCTTTGATTCAATCATCATGGCTAAATAAGATTTTAAATTATTTTTAGTTCAAAGCGGATTTGACTGTTTGTGGGAGAGACAGCTTTGTTCATGTATTCATTCTACAAGTTCACATATCAAAGCCTTCTTGATAGAAAATTGTGTTAATGAATGGAAAACTGAGCTGTGGAGTAATAGCAGATGGCTTTATTATAAAACTATAAGATTGATTTTGCTATGGAAAAATATATAACTTGTCTACCAGATGAGATTATAAACCGAGGCCCCGTGTGCGAACGCATGCAGAACATCTTGCGCACATGTTAAATCCTGTTCCGATTTTCGAAAGAGTAGGCCATTGTGTGCCGGTGGGAACAGATGACAAAATTTACAAAAAACCGCATACACACGGGGACTGGATGCAAAAAAGCACATGAGTGCTTATTTCATTATCCTAGATTTTTTTTAAAAAGCGCTTTGATTTGTTGCTTTACAAGATTCAGCGCTATATAAATTCCATACATTATTATTATTATTATTATTATTATTATTATTATTATTATTATTATTATTACTATTATTATTATTATTATTATATGTTTACGCTCTTATGAAGTTTCGTTGTAGCTGTCACAAGCTTCCTATTGAGGTTGGACGTTTCCATAATATACCACGGGAAGAAAGAATATGTTCAAAATGCAATATGTCTGTTTTAGGGGATGAATTTCCTTTTATCATGGAATGTCCACACTTCAAAAATTTACGACAAGATTTTATTCCTCGACATTTTCTTCAACCTATGTCCAGTTATAATTTTTGTAGGCTAATGAAATGCTAATTTCGAAAAGTTCTCCTGTCGCTCTCAAAATTCATAAGATTTGCAGATATTTCTTGAAATTTCAATTGTCTTTCACAAGTGTAGATTATGTCTTTTAAAGAAATGTGCATACTTAAAATAGTATTGAGTCATTAATACTGTTTGCTTATCATTATGCGATGAACTCTTGCTTTTAAGTTACTGTTAGTATTCATGTTATTTTTGGGTGTATTGCTGTTTGGTTTATTCTCTTGTTCAATTTGTTTGTAATCCTCCATACCCCAAAAGGGGTGAAAGGAATTAAAACTTGAAATCTTGTGTGTGCATGTGTGTGTGCGTTTGCATGTGTGTGCGTGTGTGTGCATGTGCGTGCGTGTGCATGTGTGCGTGCGTGTGTGTGTGTGTGATGTTCAATATTCCCTAGTCTTTTCAAAAAGATTGGCTAGACCACAGTCATCATGATTAACGAACACACGTGTACCAAATACCCAGTCACAACATTTAAGAGACCAAGTGTATCATGTATTTTTTTAAACACCTGCAGTTTAAGGGAAACTAGTTGGAAATCTTGCTAAAAGGATTTTAGTTTGTTTTGTTTTTTGAAATTCTTGTGCATTATACAACACACAGCTGACTCTTCCCTACAGGTAACCCGCTACAGGGTGACCAGCCATCTCCTCACCCCTCCCTCCCTCCCTATCACCCGCTATAGGGTGACAGCCATCTCCTCACCCCTCCCTCCCTCCCTATCACCCGCTACAGGGTGACCAGCCATCTCCTCACCACTCCCTCCCTATCACCCGCTATAGGGTGACCAGCCATCTCCTCACCCCTCCCTCCCTATCACCCGCTACAGGGTGACCAACCATCTCCTCACCACTCCCTCCCTATCACCCGCTATAGGGTGACCAGCCATCTCCTCACCCCTCCCTCCCTATCACCCGCTACAGGGTGACCAGCCATCTCCTCACCCCTCCCTCCCTATCACCCGCTACAGGGTGACCAGCCATCTCCTCACCACTCCCTCCCTGTCACCCGCTACAGGGTGACCAGCCATCTCCTCACCCCTCCCTCCCTATCACCCGCTACAGGGTGACCAGTCATCTCCTCACCACTCCCTCCCTATCACCCGCTATAGGGTGACAGCCATCTCCTCACCCCTCCCTCCCTCCCTATCACCCGCTACAGGGTGACCAGCCATCTCCTCACCCCTCCCTCCCTATCACCCGCTACAGGGTGACCATCCATCTCCTCACCCCTCCCTCCCTCCCTATCACCCGCTACAGGGTGACCAGCCATCTCCTCACCCCTCCCTCCCTCCCTATCACCCGCTACAGGGTGACCATCCATCTCCTCACCCCTCCCTCCCTCCCTATCACCCGCTACAGGGTGACCAGCCATCTCCTCACCACTCCCTCCCTATCACCCGCTACTGGGTTACAGTAGCATACACATGTGCACAGTGCACGTATACGTGGAAAAGAGGGGTTCTCTCCCTTTACGTAGGGATAGCGTTTTTATCAATTAATATCACCAAAATGGTATATTTATTTTTATACCTCTTTAAGTCACGAGATTTCTCTACGTGAAATTCGGGCTGTTCCCCCCGGGGAGAGCGCGTCGCCACAAGAGCAGCGCCACCCTTTTTTGTGTGTGATACTTTAACTACCTTACTTGGAGTATTCACCAACAATTGAAGGTCCGGTTGTCATTGTTTCCATTCTGTGAGATTGCAGCTAGCTATGTTCTCCGCACAGCGCTCAGCATCAAGCCGCTGCCTATCTCACCTTGAAAACCGAAGCAACTGATGTATTGCACCACAGTTCACAAATAGACTTTCTGTCGAAAGTGGATACACTGATCTTGATTCATCATCATCATCATCAGACCCGTGACCTTGGCGGTCGTGGGGGAGACACGAAAGACGATGCCGTGGTAAGCCTCCTCCATCCATCTCGGTCCTCGGCTCTGCGCAGTAGTGCCGAGTCATTCATCCTGGTCCATTCTCTGATGTTGTCCATCCATGACTTGTTCTGTCTTCCCCTCTTTCTGCCACCTTCGAGTGTTCCCTGCAGTACTGTTTTTGGCAGAGTGTTGTGGCGGGTGACGTGGCCGAACCATGTCAGCTTTTTCTTCTTGACGATGGTGAGAAGGGGTTCCTGTGGACCTGCCAGCCGTGTTATTTGACTCTTGACAAATTCATTGGTCTTTCGTTCTCTCCAGGATATGCCCAGTAGTTTTCTATGGCATTTTGTTTCGAATGACTGGATTCGCTTTGCTGTTTCAGCAGTCAATGTCCAGGTTTCACTTCCGTACAGCAGGATCGTCTGAATTAGGGCTTTGTAGAGCTTTAGTTTGATTGGGAAACTGATCTCTTTACTTTTCCATATGGTGGTGAGTTTTGTCATGGAAGATGTTGCCATGGCTATTCTGACTTTGATTTCTGTCGTCGATCGCCCGTCCTTTGTGAGTGTAGCGCCAAGGTATTTAAAAGCGTCTACCTCCTCCAGTTGTTGGCCGTTCATGTAAATTTTAGCAGTGGCGTTGCTCGTGCTGTTCACAAGTACTTTACTTTTCTCCGAGCTTACCTCCATCCCATATGCTCCAGCTCTGTTCTCAAGTCTGGTCGTAAGATCTTGCAGCTCTGTGTTACTTCCGCCCATGAGGTCAATGTCATCGGCAAACCGTAAGTTGTTGAGGGGTCTGCCGCCAATGGAGATGGTAGAGTGGAAGTCATGGAGGGTCTCTCTCATAATGTTTTCCAAGAACAGATTAAACAGGACTGGAGATAACAGGCATCCTTGTCGGACCCCAACTGTGGTTTTGAAGTAGTCTCCGACCTGATTGTTCAGAAGGACTGCACTGCTTGCGGTGTTGTATAGTGCTTGAATGGTTTGCACTAGTCCTTCAACGCCAAACAGCAGAGGCAGCTGATCTTGATTACGTCTGGATATACTGATCTTGATTACGTCTGGATACACTGATCTTGATTACGTCTGGATACACTGATCTTGATTATCTCTGGATACACTGATCTTGATTATCTCTGGATACACTGATCTTGATTATCTCTGGATACACTGATCTTGATTATCTCTGGATACACTGATCTTGATTATCTCTGGATACACTGATCTTGATTATCTCTGGATACACTGATCTTGATTATCTCTGGATACACATCTTGCCCTCACCTTCAAAACCAGGCTCCAGCTTTTAAAAGAGGAAGCATTTTCCTGCCGGTAGGAATGGATGACACTTTTCTTAACTCGCATGCATGCACGCAGGTGTCGTGTTTAAACACCATTCCGAAAGACGCGATGCGGCTGCTTTCATGGTAAAAAGGTAAAGGAGTCCCATAACCTATAAGGTCGTAGGGGAGCGAGGCGTCAGAGACCTCACTTCTCTAGGGCCAGCATATTGAGGGCGGCGCCCATCTCCTCTCCCTCGCTGCTTTACCTTTCCTGACCCTACAGAGGGCAGGTACCCATTTACAGCTGGGTGAACTGGGGGAACTGTACTGAAGCCAAGGCGCGCAAACGGTCAAAAACACGGTTGCAGAGGCCAACCAAAAAAAAACCCGATCTCACCATATTTTGTTGAGTCTGGGATCTCTAGCCCAGGACCGAGTGAAAAAAAGAGATGGTTTGTATGCTAAGGAGGGCAGGTATTACCGTTAATGTGGATTGGTGGTCTAGAGGTAACGCGCCTGTCTAGAATGCGAAAAATCCGGGTCTGGTGTGTGCGTGGTTCGTATCCCGTTTGGGCCCGAAATTTTTCCCCACCCATTAGACCATGAGTGGTGGTCTGGGCGCTAGTCTTTCGGATGAAACGATAAACCGAGGTCCCGTGTGTTACACACAATTTTCAGCGCACGTAAAAGAACCCACGGCAAAAAGAGAGTTGTCCCTGGCAAAATTCTTAGAAAAAAGCCACTCTGATAGGGAAACAAATACAGTTGCAGACCAAAAGAAAAGAAAAAAAGGGTGGCGCTGCTCTTGTGGCGACGCGCTCTCCCCGGGAAGAGCAGCCCGAATTTCACGCAGAGAAATCTCGTGACTTAAAGTGGTATAAAACATAAAATAAAATAAAATAAAATAATGTGCATCATGAATTATGGTGCAATACATACAAAAGGCTCAGTGTCTCCTGCTCAGGTACACGATATAATCCATCACTGTTCCTCCACCCCTGTCAAACAGGCATGGAAGAAAAATGGTAATGTGTGCCAGAATCTCTGAATCTGATCTTCCTATAAAAGAAAATAATAATAATGATAATGATGATAAAATAATGTAATCCAGTGGCGGTTCTTTTTATTTTTACAGAAGAAAAATATGAATTCGTGTATTTTTGTGTTCCAGGAAGTGCCGCGTGACGTCACGTCAGGAGGAGACAACTCTCAGAATGAAGAGTTTTGCTGAGGGAGGATTCCTGTAGGTTACACTCCGGTGTTAGCTTGCAGGGTGATGTAGTATCGCTATAAATTTCGCTACTTATCGAATCGTGTTTTCATAGTTATGTGAAAGAATAATTGCAACTTTTGTTTCAACAGGAACACCAGAGAACTATTTCAGTATGGTAGTTTTCTCGTATATCATTATAGGCAGTTCAATGAAACAAAATATGAGTTTCATCTTCTGCATTTCCTTCACAAGATGCACAACTTAAATCGGCATGTTCGTTTAAGAACCACCGTTTACAATTATTTAAACCACATACTCTAAGTCGAAATCTTGCCAGGCAATCTCTGTGCCACTTCTTTGTACACACGACAAATATTTCTCTGTTTGAAAAATGCTTTTGAATGAGTGGAACCTTCTATATTTATCTTTATCCTCCATATCCGAGTGCCAATTTTGTTTGAAACAAGAGATAAGCCTTTCTTTAAATTCAAGAATAAAAGTGGACCCGTACCCTACACCCTGGCTTAACCATACAATACCAGAACCGTTCTCCGTAAGTTTCTTTTGCACATTTGACACCCAATTGAAATGGCCAGAATCATGTTGTAATACAAGCATTTGGTAAGCTTGATGGCATATCCTTGACCTAGGCAGCTAAACAAGCTTAAGCCAATATTTAATACATTTAACAGCAGTTCGTATATGGAGTGGATACCTGCCATTTTCTGCATATACTTGTTTGTTGGAGGCGTGAAGGGGGACAATCAAGAATCTTTTAATAGCACAGGTATGTACTGCTTCAATTTGCTTACATTCAGTCTCTAAGCCCCCATGCTTCACTTGCATACATCAAGATCAGTTCAATCAAACAATTTCCAAAATAATTTGGGATCCTATGACGTTAACCTTTTTAGTGATCTCATTATTTCTATGACCCCATTCCTCCCCTTTCTACAACCCTCTGCCAGAGCACTGGTCAGACTCACTTTAGTTGTGAACAGCATTCCTAGGTATTTGTGCGAATTAACAACCTTAACAACTTCATTACCATAAACCATTTTTCTTTTGAAGCTGTATGTCCTCCCATTCTAAATACAATCATATTTGTCTTTTTTTAGATTGACTCTTAGATGCAAACGGTCAGCTTCCCTTTTTAAACTATTAAGTTGACTTTGGAGTCCAATAATGGTATTTGACAGCAGAATAACGTCATCAGCAAATAATAGCATAAATATTTCTTCCATACCAGGGATTAACTGAGCACCATGCTTCCCTGTTCTGGATATCTTAGTAGCTAATTCATTAAGGAAAATGGAAAACAACAAAGGACTTAGCAAGCATCCTTGTTTCACACCTCTTGGGCAGTCAAAATAATCAAAATAGCAACATTTATCGCGTACACATGCAAAACATTAACATAAATACTTCTTAAAGCACAATACAGTTTACTTTTACACCAGTTTTCCTCAAAATATGCCACAACTTACTTCTATTTACTGAATCAAAGGCTTTTTGGAAATCTACAAAGGCAACATATAGTTTGGCATTTTTAAGCAAGAACTGGACAATTGCATACAGGGTAAAAAAAAAATATGGTCCACTGTGCTATACCCTGCTCTGAAGCCAGCCTGTTCTTCCAGTATTTTTCTTCTTGCTCTGCCCATTTTGTGAGTCTTTTGTTCAAAATGCGTGTATACACCTTGCTGACAGTACTTGTTAGGGCTGTACCACGATAGTTATCTGGCTGGTTTACATCTCCTTTCTTGTGGCGCTTTCATTTGTTCCTTTGCAAGATTCAGTGCTATATAAATTCCATACATTAGTAGTAGTAGTAGTAGTAGTAGTAGTAGTAGTAGTAGTAGTAGTAGTAGTAGTAGTAGTAGTGTTGTTGTTGTTGTTGTGGAGTGGCACAATGATAGATTTGGCGCACTCGATAGGAAAAACACCTGAATGAAACAATCTGTTAAAATATGCAACCAGAAAATCGATAACTGAATTGTCTGCATGTCTGAGCATTTCCCTAACTATTCCATCAGGTCCTGGGCTCTTTCCAGCTTTGAGGCTATCAATACTGGCAAGAACCTTTTGCCTGGAAATAGACTCATTAAATAAAACATCACAGTTCTTCTCTTCTATTTCTTCAGTTATATCAATGTCATCTAGTTCAATTGCTAAATTGGTTTCATTAAATACTTTGAAAAAAAAGGCACATACCATTGTTCTGTGGTGATACTATTGTATATAACTGATCTGTTTATTGACCTTATGGTTTGCCAAAACAATTTAGGATTGTTAACTGACTGTTTCGGGTTTGCTAGTCTTGCAGCGTCAAAGTTGTTTTTCTTACTTTTCAGCAAGTGTTTGTATTCTTTTCGCTCTTTGACATACACGTCTTTCTTTACTTGACTTGTCTGTTTTGATTGCTTGAATAGTCTTAGTAGTAGTTTTCTGACTTTTTTCCTTTATCTGCCACATTCTTCATCGAACCAGTCATTTCCGTTTTTCTTCTTCTTCCCTACTGTTCTAACCATGCATGCTGCTGAACTACACAGCGATCCTGTAAATATTTCTATGATAGAATTATTGATATCTGAGTTCAGCACTATCGAGGCATCTCTCATACCTTCTTTAAAATCACGTGATTGTTGCTCTTCCGCATATCTAAATACATAATCTTCAGACCATATGATTCGCTCTTCACCAACAATTTTATCATCATGAGGTTCATTTCTAACATTATTCTTACAACTATCAATCCATTTGAATTCAACTGGTAAATGCCAGGAATCAATTCTGTCATTAACAAACAAATCACAACACATCCGTGAAAACATTTATCTTCTGATAAGATTACATAATCAATGACACTACAGCCATGTGGGGAGACATATGTATAATCACCTTGAGAATCACTGTAGCAACATCCATTGACTATGACACAGTTTAACAAGAAACTCAAGGTCAGTAATGATCTTCTAAAACTGTTAATGTGGCCATCTTTTGATTTTCTGTGTATGTTGGTGTCATTGGTAGCAGCATCATGAACACCATACATAACATCATCATCATTATTGTCATCATCATCATCATCATCATCATCATCATCATTATTGTCATCTTCATCATCGTCATCATTATTGTCATCTTCATCATCGTCATTATTGTCATCTTCATATCGTCATCATCAAAGTATGGGGAATAGCTTATCATTCATTCGGTTCTGGGCTGATTATTTGCATTAAGATCTCCCAGTATCATGATATGCAAATCTTGATTCTGTACTATGTGTAAACTACTTTCCTCTAAGCCTACCATGCCATCTTTGATGTCCAAATAACCATACAAAGGCCCATTCTCTGGCACTACATAACACACTATCAACAGGACATCTTTCTCACAATCACAGACAGACTTACTAGCTCTCACTGCAACCACAGTGTCACAGTCAACATCAATCCTTGAAACAACATGACATAGTGATTTCCTGATCAAAAGTAAAATGCCACCTGAATGACGACCATGTCGGGAGAGGTTTTTGGCTGGTGCAGCAAACTTCACATGGTCATGAAATATCCCATTATAATCACATGTACTGTCTACACATGGTCATGATATATCCCATTATAATCACATGTACTATGGTCATGATATATCCCATTATAATCACATGTACTATCTACACATGGTCATGATATATCCCATTATAATCACATGTACTATCTACACATGGTCATGAAATATCCCATTATAATCACATGTACTATGGTCATGATATATCCCATTATAATCACATGTACTATGGTCATGATATATCCCATTATAATCACATGTACTGTCTACACATGGTCATGAAATATCCCATTATAATCACATGTACTATGGTCATGATATATCCCATTATAGTCACATGTACTGTCTACACATGGTCATGAAATATCCCATTATAATCACATGTACTATGGTCATGATATATCCCATTATAGTCACATGTACTGTCTACACATGGTCATGAAATATCCCATTATAATCACATGTACTATGGTCATGATATATCCCATTATAATCACATGTACTATGGTCATGATATATCCCATTATAATCACATGTACTGTCTACACATGGTCATGAAATATCCCATTATAATCACATGTACTATGGTCATGATATATCCCATTATAGTCACATGTACTGTCTACACATGGTCATGAAATATCCCATTATAATCACATGTACTATGGTCATGATATATCCCATTATAATCACATGTACTGTCTACACATGGTCATGAAATATCCCATTATAATCACATGTACTATGGTCATGATATATCCCATTATAATCACATGTACTATGGTCATGATATATCCCATTATAATCACATGTACTATCTACACATGGTCATGAAATATCCCATTATAATCACATGTACTGTATACATGGGGGGCGGGGTAGCTCAGTGGTCGGAGCACTCGCTTTCCCCCATCCAAGTTAAGCAGCGTCGAGCGTGGTTACCAGTTGGATAGGTGACCGTTTGCATGCCTTGGCTTCAGTACAGTTCCCCCAGTTCATCCAGCTGTAAATGGGTACCTGCCCTCTTTAGGGTCAGGGAAGGTAAAGCAGCGAGGGAGAGGAGATGGGCGCCGCCTTCAATACGCTGGCCCTAGAGAAGTGAGGTCTCTGACGCCTCGCTCCCCTACGACCTTAATATAGGTTATGGGACACCTTTACCTTTTTACTGTATACAAATGGTCATGAAATATCCCATTATAATATCATGTACTATCTACAAATGTCTCAGTCAAACAAGTCACTTCAAAGGTAGAAACATAACCAAGAAAAAAGTCATTTAGTTTCCAAGACAAGTTTTCAACATTACAAACAAGAAAATTACGTTGTTCAAACTGACCCTGCCTGTCCTGTGGTGTGCTCCTTGTAGAACGGGTAATGCATGCAGGATGGGCTATAACCAGGTACCCTTCTGACTGGAACAGACTGACTGTCTCTGGACTGATTTGCATTTCCAGGACTCTCTCTCTATCACCACCCCCCCTCTACCACCACGGACAGTGTCACGTGCACTCAATGCACGGCTGTGTTGTCTGCCCTTTAGGCTGATACCAGGGGGAGCCCCCCACTCCCTTCCCGCCGTTTCTCAGTACCCTGACCATGGACATCACCTCCACTTACCTCAGTCACCCTGCTGGTGTGCTGACTGTCACGTGCATTGCAGTAATCCAGGATGTTGACCACTGTCCCCTGAGGGAATCCCTGGCTCACCATGTTGCCCACACCTCCTCGGGTCATGACTTCTGCTTCCCGTCCATCATCTTGTCACTGCGTTCACAGTATCCACTGTGACGGTTACCGTGAAGGTGATCACCACGTGTGACCGCCCCTTTCAGTACTCCACTAACAAAATCCTCACTTGGGTGACGATGGCAATGAATCCCTGTCCTGCACTTGAGTGACGAGGGCAATGAATCCCTGTCCTTGCCTTCGGCCTTCACCAGGATTACAGCCTGAGACTGCATGCGCTGAGCTCCCTGTCCATCTGTCCCCTGGACTGTTGAATGGCACTTCTCTGGAACCAGATACACCTGCTCCTTCTGCGAGGCTTGGAACATGTGTTGAAGGACACTGGCAAGCTTTGTAGCACAGAATTTCAGGGTTCTACCGCATATACCATCTGGTCCGGGAGATATGTTAATATGTATTGCCTTTAGGTGCTTACATATAACTTTTTCATCAACAACGATGCTATTCTCAAAAAGTATGGATTGCTTCAGGTCATTTATTTCATCAAAGGGAGTGAAGAAAATGCGTTAAAATGGTCTGGTAAGTTGTGATCACATACCCCCTGCAGACTGATCTTTGACCTATGTTGGACACCTACCATGTTTATACTGCTGACATATTTTTTTAATTCCCTGCCAGGTAGCACGAAAATTGTTCCCTACAAACTTGTCTTCTATCTTATATTTTTATATACACGTCTAGCCTGTGCAACAGCAGCTTTGACGTCTTTATTTATTTCCTTCTTTTGTTGTTCTGTGCCTGTGTAAAACACTACTTTCTTTTTGTTAATACACGTTTCAGATCCATTGTAACCCAAGGCTTGTTATTGGGGTAAATGGTCATCTCCTTAGTTGGAATGACACAACTAACACAAAATGAAATATAAGAACAAATAACAGCAGTGAGCTCATTCAGATATGAACACACGTTATAAAACATATCCCAGTCAGTGCAATCAAAGCAGCCTTGCAGACTAGCTATACTATCAGCAGTCCATTTTGGTGGTCCTGACTATGGTTGAAGGTGCTCAAACATTGACTGGTACAACGGTGCTAGAAGAACGAAGTTGTGGTCAGATGATCCCAGGGAGGCAAAGGCAACGATCTATAGGCGCCTGCTACAGTCCTGTAGCACAAGTCTAGGTCTTATTTCTTCGCGTAGGGCAGGTCACATACTGTTCATAGTTCTTCAGCAGTTTACTAGGGGAACAGCTATTGAAATCACCCAGGATAAAGGCTGCATGCACGCATGCATGCGCGCGCGCACGCGTGTGTGTGAGAGATACAGAGACAGAGAGATAGAGAGACAGAGATAACTGAAATATTTGGAACTGAAGTATTTTATGGAGGGTAACTGGATACACCAGAGGCTTGTTGACTTACACTTGAATAGTCTTAGTAGTGTTTTCTGACTTTTTTCCTTTATCTGCCACATTCTTCATCGAACCAGTCATTTCCGTTTTTCTTCTTCTTCCCTACTGTTCTAACCATGCATGCTGTTGAACTACACAGCGATCCTGTAAATATTTCTATGATAGAATTATTGATATCTGAGTTCAGCACTATCGAGGCATCTCTCATACCTTCTTTAAAATCACGTGCTTGTTGCTCTTCCGTATATCTAAATACATAATCTTCAGACCATATGAATCGATCTTCACCAACAATTTTATCATCATGAGGTTCATTTCTAACATTATTCTTACAACTATCAATCCGTTTGAATTCAACTGGTAAATGCCAGGAATCAATTCTGTCATTAACAAACAAATCACAACACATCCGTGAAAACATATCTTCTGATAAGAAGATTACATAATCAATGACACTACAGCCATGTGGGGAGACATATGTATAATCACCTTGAGAATCACTGTAGCAGCATCCATTGACTATGACACAGTTTAACAAGAAACACAAGGTCAGTAATGATCTTCCAAAACTGTTAATGTGGCCATCTTTTGATTTTCTGTGTATGTTGGTGTCATTGGTAGCAGCATCATGAACATCATACATAACATCATCATCATTATTGTCATCTTCATCATCATCATCATCATCATCATCATCATCATTATTGTCATCTTCATCATCGTCATCATTATTGTCAATTTCATCATCGTCATTATTGTCATCTTCATCATCGTCATCATCAAAGTATGGGGAATAGCTTATCATTCGTTCGGTTCTGGGCTGATTATTTGTACTAAGATCTCCCAGTATCATGATATGCAAATCTTGATTCTGTACTGTGTGTAGAATACTTTTCGTCTAAGCTTACCATGCCATCTTTGATGTCTAAATGATCATACAAAGGCCCATTCTCTGGCACTACATAACACACTATCAACAGGACATCTTTCTCACAGTTCAAGACAGAGTTACTAGCTCTCACTGCAACCACATTGTCACAGTCAACATCAATCCTTGAAACAAACTGACATAGTGATTTCCTGATCAAAAGTAAAACACCACCTGAATGAGGACCATGTCGGGAGAGGTTTTTGGCTGGTGCAGCAAACTTCACATGGTCATGAAATATCCCATTATAATCACATGTACTATGGTCATGAAATATCCCATTATAATCACATGTACTATGGTCATGAAATATCCCATTATAATCACATGTACTATCTACACGTGGTCATGATATATCCCATTATAATCACATGTACTATGGTCATGATATATCCCATTATAATCACATGTACTATGGTCATGATATATCCCATTATAATCACATGTACTATGGTCATGATATATCCCATTATAATCACATGTACTATGGTCATGAAATATCCCATTATAATCACATGTACTATGGTCATGAAATATCCCATTATAATCACATGTACTATGGTCATGAAATATCCCATTATAATCACATGTACTATCTACACGTGGTCATGATATATCCCATTATAATCACATGTACTATCTACACGTGGTCATGAAATATCCCATTATAATCACATGTACTATCTACACATGGTCATGATATATCCCATTATAATCACATGTACTATGGTCATGATATATCCCATTATAATCAAATGTACTATCTACACATGGTCATGACATATCCCATTATAATCACATGTACTATCTACACGTGGTCATGATATATCCCATTATAATCACATGTACTATCTACACATGGTCATGATATATCCCATTATAATCACATGTACTGTCTACACATGGTCATGAAATATCCCATTATAATCACATGTACTGTCTACACATGATCATGAAATATCCCATTATAATCACATGTACTATCTACACATGGTCATGAAATATCCCATTATAATCACATGTACTGTATACATGGGGGGCGGGGTAGCTCAGTGGTCGGAGCACTCGCTTTCCCCCATCCAAGTTAAGCAGCGTCGAGCGTGGTTACCAGTTGGATAGGTGACCGTTTGCATGCCTTGGCTTCAGTACAGTTCCCCCAGTTCATCCAGCTGTAAATGGGTACCTGCCCTCTTTAGGGTCAGGGAAGGTAAAGCAGCGAGGGAGAGGAGATGGGCGCCGCCTTCAATACGCTGGCCCTAGAGAAGTGAGGTCTCTGACGCCTCGCTCCCCTACGACCTTAATATAGGTTATGGGACTCCTTTACCTTTTTACTGTATACAAATGGTCATGAAATATCCCATTATAATATCATGTACTATCTACAAATGTCTCAGTCAAACAAGTCACTTCAAAGGTAGAAACATAACCAAGAAAAAAATCATTTAGTTTCCAAGACAAGTTTTCAACATTACAAACAAGAAAATTACGTTGTTCAAACTGACCCTGCCTGTCCTGTGGTGTGCTCCTTGTAGAACGGGTAATGCATGCAGGATGGGCTATAACCAGGTACCCTTCTGACTGGAACAGACTGACTGTCTCTGGACTGATTTGCATTTCCAGGACTCTCTCTCTATCACCAACCCCCCCCCCCCTCTACCACCACGGACAGTGTCACGTGCACTCAATGCACGGCTGTGTTGTCTGCCCTTTAGGCTGAACCAGGGGAGCCCCCCCCCCCCCCCCCCACTCCCTTCCCGCCGTTTCTCAGTACCTGACCATGGACATCACCTCCACTTACCTCAGTCACCCTGCTGGTGTGCTGACTGTCACGTGCATTGCAGTAATCCAGGATGTTGACCACTGTCCCCTGAGGGGAATCCCTGGCTCACCATGTTGCCCACACCTCCTCGGGTCATGACTTCTGCTTCCCGTCCATCATCTTGTCACTGCGTTCACAGTATCCACTGTGACGGTTACCGTGAAGGTGATCACCACGTGTGACCGCCCCTTTCAGTACTCCACTAACAAAATCCTCACTTGGGTGACGATGGCAATGAATCCCTGTCCTGCACTTGAGTGACGAGGGCAATGAATCCCTGTCCTTGCCTTCGGCCTTCACCAGGATTGCAGCCTGAGACTGCATGCGCTGAGCTCCCTGTCCGTCTGTCCCCTGGACTGTTGAATGGCACTTCTCTGGAACCAGAGACACCTGCTCCTTCTGCGAGGCTTGGAACATGTGTTGAAGGACACTGGCAAGCTTTGTAGCACAGAATTTCAGGGTTCTACCGCATATACCATCTGGTCCGGGAGATATGTTAATATGTATTGCCTTTAGGTGCTTACGTATAACTTTTTCATCAACAACGATGCTATTCTCAAAAAGTATGGATTGCTTCAGGTCATTTATTTCATCAAAGGGAGTGAAGAAAATGCGTTAAAATGGTCTGGTAAGTTGTGATCACATACCCCCTGCAGACTGATCTTTGACCTATGTTGGACACCTACCATGTTTATACTGCTGACATATTTTTTTAATTCCCTGCCAGGTAGCACGAAAATTGTTCCCTACAAACTTGTCTTCTATCTTATATTTTTATATACACGTCTAGCCTGTGCAACAGCAGCTTTGACGTCTTTATTTATTTCCTTCTTTTGTTGTTCTGTGCCTGTGTAAAACACTACTTTCTTTTTGTTAATACACGTTTCAGATCCATTGTAACCCAAGGCTTGTTATTGGGGTAAATGGTCATCTCCTTAGTTGGAATGACACAACTAACACAAAATGAAATATAAGAACAAATAACAGCAGTGAGCTCATTCAGATATGAACACACGTTATAAAACATATCCCAGTCAGTGCAATCAAAGCAGCCTTGCAGACTAGCTATACTATCAGCAGTCCATTTTGGTGGTCCTGACTATGGGTTGAAGGTGCTCAAACATTGACTGGTACACGGGTGCTAGAAGAACGAAGTTGTGGTCAGATGATCCCAGGGGAGGCAAAGGCAACGATCTATAGGCGCCTGCTACAGTCCTGTAGCACAAGTCTAGGGTCTTATTTCTTCGCGTAGGGCAGGTCACATACTGTTCATAGTTCTTCAGCAGTTTACTAGGGGAACAGCTATTGAAATCACCCAGGATAAAGGCTGCATGCACGCATGCATGCGCGCGCGCACGCGTGTGTGTGAGAGAGACAGAGACAGAGAGATAGAGAGACAGAGATAACTGAAATATTTGGAACTGAAGTATTTTATGGAGGGTAACTGGATACACCAGAGGCTTGTTGACTTACACTCAGACCCCCATGGGGGGAAATCAGGGAAATCAGCCTGAATAAATAAACCAACGAACTGATAAACACGTCAATGTGAGAACACAGTGACAGGAATCACTCCAAAGCACCAAGGCCTAGTGGTTAGACAGCTGAGCTGCACTGTGAAGGTCTGGGGTCAACAAACCACCCAGACACCCGTTCAAGGGATTTCCCCTTCAATAACTATCAGTACTGACTGACTCCACTACCCCGAAAGTCCTTGGGATGAGACTGTACACTGAGGCCCTGTGTACCAAACCAAATGAGACTGTACACTGAGGCCCTGTGTACCAAACCAATGCACACAGAACAGGGACAGGACAGCCCGGTGGTTAGCGTAATGCGCTCGTGATCTGCTGACCCGAGTTCGATTCCCGTTCAAGAGGATTTTTTTCTCTGGAGTTAACATCAGTGCTAACTCCACTCCCCCTAAAAGCACACTGGGACTGGATGTAAAAAATCATATGAGTGCTTATTCGATTATCCTCGAAAAAAAAATCTTGAGCACATGTTAAAACCTGGTCTGCCTTTGAGATCAGCTCAACCCTCTAACCACTAGGCTATTCTGCTCTTGTCTGTACTTTAACCTCTTGAGAAATGAATGGAGAATATTGTGTATAGTGAAGGAACTTTTCTTCTTTGTCGTAGATGTTGGCACGCGATGTGTGTGTGTGTGTGTGTGTGTGTGTGTGCTTATAGATGCCTTTGCATTGCACCTGATATGCTGAGAGAGAGAGAGAGAGTGAAATTGATTGTTGATACATGTATCCAAACATGTTGATGTATCATACCTTTCCTGCATTGTAAATGCTCTTTCACTTTTCATGTCCATGATTTGTGCTCTTCATTTTGGAGCGAATTTTTGTTGTGAGTATTGTTCACACGCCCACATCCGCAAGTTGTGGTTTTTGTTGAATTTCATGTAGTACCCCTTGGGGATTTGTCTTGAAATAAAATCTTGAATCTTGAATCTTGGAAGAGTATACCGCCATAGTGCCCTAAGAAGGGATGACAAAAAAAGAAAACCAGCAAAACTACAAACAGAAACGCGTGCACATTGGTGTGGTGTTTTAGACTTCATCCCCGAAGTCGGAATGCAGCTACCTTAATGGTGGAGAAAATACGGTTGCATACGAAAAACTCTCACCACTGGTGAACCTCGGAGTTCTAGCTTAGAATTTAAAAAATCCCCCCCCCAAAAAAAAACAAAAAAAAAAACCAACCAAGCAGCCAGACAGGAACATGCTTTACAACCAATAAAAATGTCAGACTTCTCTTCTCTCTATTTTTCTTTTTTTTGCCATTACCTCATGTGTCTGCAGCATGTGGAAAAACAAGTAATGATATATATAATATATATATATATATATATATATATATATATATATATATATATATATATATATATATATACTTAACAACAGTTTGTGGGTGAATGCCCTCAAAGTGGGGCGGGATAGCCTAGTGGTTACAGTGGGGCGAGTTGCGTAGCGCTCGTGATCTGCTGACCCGGGGTTCGAATCTCGTTCAAGAGGATTTTTCCTCTGGAGTTAACATTAGTGCCGATTCCACTCCCTCTAAAAGTCCTTTGGATGAGACTATAAACCAAGGTCTCGTGTGCGAACGCGCGCAGAACATCTTGCGCACACGCTAAAACCCGTTCCGCTTTTTGGAAGAGTAGGCCATTGTGTGCCGGTGGGAACAGATGACAAAATTGACAACACTGCATACACACGGGGACTGGATGTAAAAAAAAAGCACACGAGTGCTTATTCCAATTTCCTCGAAATATAAAAATAAATAAAATAAAATAAGTAAATGAAATTAAGAACAAGAACGTAAAACAACCCATTGCAACAAGAGAGGTCCCTGTAAACACATCAGTTCAGGCGTTAGAGACAGAGAGACAGAGACAGAGACAGACAAACAGACAGACAGCGACAGACAGACAGACAGCGAGAGAGCGAGAGAGAGAGAGAGACAGAGACACAGAGAGAGAGACAGATAGACAGCGAGACAGACAGACACAGACAGACAGCGAGAGAGAGAGACAGAGAGAGAGACAGACAGCGAGGAGAGAGACAGAGACAGAGAGAAGCAGAACAGAGACAGACAGCGAGAGAGAGAGACAGAGACAGAGAGAGACAGACAGACATACAGCGAGAGACAGACAGACACAGACAGACAGCGAGAGAGAGACAGACAGGCAGACAGAGAGAGAAGACAGACAGACAGAGACAGAAACAAACAGACACAGACAGACAGCGATAGAGAGAGAGACAGAGAGAGAGAGACAGACAACGAGAGATAGACACAGACAGACAGCGAGAGAGAGAGAGAGAGAGAGAGAGAGAGAGAGAGAGGAGAGAGGCATCCTTATACAGGTATGTCATAGTCCATTTGTTCCAACAGTCTATTGTAGTCATTCCGCATCTCAACGCCTTAGAGGTCACACAGAACACGCCCACTATCTCAACCCAACAACCTTTAGGAGTCACTGTAAGATCAGAAAGCACATGAGCACTGAGTGAGTTTTTCAGTTTTACGTCCTTCCACTTATTAGTGATATCAGACTCTGAGTGAGAAGTTTGCGTGTAGGTCTGGGGTTTTTTTCTGACTCCTTGTAATCTAGGCACCTATACTCTGAGTTCGAAGGGGTGGGGGGGGGGGAGGCTTTTTATATTGGTGAGTACAGGTTGTTATGTTAAGAGGCTCTTATGGCTGAAGACAATCTCAACATACACATTTCAAAATACTACTACTACAACTACTACTACTACTGCTACTGCTACTACTACTACTACTGCTACTGCTACTACTACTACTACTACTACTAGCTACTACTACTACTACATACTACCCACTACACACACTACCACTACCACTACTTACCCACCACCACCACCACTACTACTACTACTACTACTACCACCACTACTACCACTACCACCACCACCACCACCACCACTACTACTACTACTACTACTACTACCACTACACTACTACTACTACTACTACTACTACTACTACTACTACTAAGAAGAAGAAGGAAGAAGAAGAGAAGAAGAAGAAGAAGAAGAAGAAGAAGAAAAATTGCGACGAAGAAGAAGAATTGTGAAGAAGAAGAATTGCTAAGAATTGCGAACAAGAAGAATTGCGAACAAGAAGAAGAAGAATTGCGAAGAAGAAAAAGAATTGCGAAGAAGAATGGAAGAAGAAGAAGAATTGCGAAGAAGAATGCGAAGAAGAAGAAGAATTGCGAAGAAGAATTGCGAAGAAGAAGAGTTGCGAAGAAGAATTTCGAAATATTGCGAAGAAGAATTGCGAAGAAGAAGTCTAAGAAGAAAAAGAATAGTAACAATAATGATAATGATGATGATGATGATGATGTGATGATGATGCTGTTGATGATGATGATGATGATATCATCATCATTATTATTATCATCATCATTATCATTATCATCATCATCATTATCATCATCTCAATATTTTCATGTAGGCCTTGGCAGTTTTTTTCAATACCATACAGTACGATATGATTCGATACGATAGGATAGAAAACAACACAAAATGATAGAAAACGA
>CM054164.1:21930904-21955904 GCA_028751875.1 Rapana venosa
TACAACAAGTGTTTTTGGCAATGGTTCAGTGATCTAGAGGTAAACACCTGCCTAGAAAGCGAAAAGTCCAGGTAGAAAGTGTGTGGGGGTTCGATCCCCGTTCCATCTCAATAACCCCCCCCCCCCCTCCATCCATTAGACCATGAGTGGTGGTCTGGGTGCTAGTTTTTCGGATGAGAGGATAAAACGAGGTCCCTGAGTTACCAAAAAAATTAATTATCGCATGTTAAAGAACCCACGGCAACAAGAGAGTTGTTCTTGGCAAAATTCTGTAGAAAAAAGCCACTCTGATAGGGAAACAAATACAGTTGCAGACAGGAAAAGGACAAAAAATAATGAGTGGCGCTGCTATTGTGGCGAGGCGCTCTCCCCAGGGAGAAAACCCGAATTTCATGCAGAGAAATCTTTGGCAATAAAGAAAAATATTAAACAGTAGGGGAAGGGATAGCTAAGTGGTCAGTGCACTCGCTTTCCCCAAGCCAATGTTAACAGCATCGAGCGTGGTTACCAAGAGGTTGGGTGACCGTTTGCGCGCCTTGGCTTCAGTACAGTCCCGCAGTTCACCCAGCTGTAATTGGGTACCTGCCCTCTTTAGGGAGAGGGAAGGTAAAGCAGCGAGGGAGAGGAGATGAGCACCGCCCTCAACATGCTGGTGTGATGAAGTGGACAGACTCAAGGGAGATAAGAATTGCTTTCCTGGCCTGAAAACTTTGTGTGGAAACTTCCCTTCTCCTTTCCTTCACCAGATGGGCTGCCAACTCACAGACTGCAAATCCCAAGACAAATTATTCCACATCTGACATTTCTGTCATCTTTATGAGTGTGTAAGCTGGCCAATGCACAGACTGCAAATCCCAAGACAAATTATTCCATATCTGACATTTCTGTCATCTTTATGAGTGTGTAAGCTGGCCAATGCACAGACTGCAAATCCCAAGACAAATTATTCCACATCTGACATTTCTGTCATCTTTATGAGTGTGTAAGCTGGCCAATGCACAGACTGCAAATCCCAAGACAAATTATTCCATATCTGACATTTCTGTCATCTTTATGAGTGTGTAAGCTGGCCAATGCACAGACTGCAAATCCCAAGACAAATTATTCCAAATCTTACAATCCCTATTGTCTCCATGAGCGTATACATCGCTCAGTGTGCTGACTACAAAATTAATTGCAAGAAAATGTATTCCAAATCTGACAACTTCTGTCATCTCTATGAACGAGTTATATGGCCACTGCACCACTACACATTGCAAGACAAATTATTCCAAATCTGATAATCCCTGTCGTGTCTATGAGCATGTAAATTGCCTAATCACAGAATACAAATCACAAGACAAATTATTCCAAATCTCATAATCCCTCTTGTCTCTATGAACATGTAAATTGCCTAATGCACAGACTACAAATCACAAGACAAATTATTCCAAATCTGATAATCCCTCTTGTCTCTATGAGCATGTAAAATGCCTACTGCACAGAATACAAATCCCAAGACAAATTATTCCAAATCTGATATTCCCTCTTGTCTCTATCAGCATGTATACTGCCCAATGCACAAAATACAAATCGCAACACAAATTATTCCAAATCTGATAATTTCTCTTGTCTCTATGAACATGTATATTGCCTACTGCACAGAATACAAATCACAAGACAAATTATTCCAAATCTGATAATCCCTGTAATCTCTATGAGCATGTATACTGCCCAATGCACAAAATACAAATCGCAACACAAATTATTCCAAATCTGATAATCTCTCTTGTCTCTATGATCATGTGAATTGCCCAATGCACTGACTACAAATCGCAAGACAAATTATTCCAAATCTTATAATCCCTGTAATCTCTATCAGCATGTAAGTTGCCTAATACACAAAATACAAATCGCAACACAAATTATTCCAAATCTGATAATCCCTCTCATCTCTATGAGCATGTATACTGCCCAATGCACAGAATACAAATTGAAGAAAATTTATTCCAAATCTGACAATTTCTGTCATCTCTATGAGCATGTACATCGCCCAATGCACAGACTACAAATCCCAAGACAAATTATTCCAAATCTCATAATCCCTGTTCTCTCTATCAGCATGTATACTGCCTAATGCACAGAATACAAATCACAAGACAAATTATACCAAATCTGACAATCCCTCTTGTCTCTATGATCATGTATATTGCCTAATGCACAGACTACAAATCACAAGACAAATTATACCAAATCTGATAATCCCTCTTGTCTCTATGAGCATGTAAATTGCCCAATGCACTGACTACAAATTGCAAAACAAATTATTCCAAATCTGACAATCCCTCTTGTCTCTATGATCATGTATATTGCCTAATGCACAGAATACAAATCACAAGACAAAGTATTCCAAATCTGACAATTCCTGTTGTCTCTATCAGCATGTAATTTGCCCAATGCACGGACTACAAATCCCAAGACAAATCATCCAAATCTAAAATTCCTTCCCCCTTCTGGGGAGTGGTTCAGCCGTGTGCCCACACTTCTGGGTATGAAGCGACATTTCAAAAATTTTTGCAGAGGATCTGGGCAATCAAGAGTGGGGATTTTTGCCGATCTCCAGATCACGAAAACAACCTGCCGTGCCTTGTGTCCTTTGCGTAAAACGACGCTAAAAGATAAAAAAATCACGTTAAAAAGTTCCATAATTCATTCACGTTCCACGGGCGACGGAAAATACAAAAACCCCCCAGAAAAAGCAATGTTTAAAAAAAATGGCTGCCTTAAGCCGGGATGTTCGCTGAGCCAGCGACAGACCTCCGCAGAGTGACAAGAAAAAGAAAACTGGAACTACACATTTCCCCCGGGAAAGAGAGGGAGGGGGGGGGGGGGGAGTGAGAGAAGAGGGAGAGAGGAAAAGGGGAAGAGAGAGAAGGAGAGGAGAGGAGAGAGAGACTTGAATTTTATTGGGGGAAAAAAACTTTAGGAAAAGAGGGCTTTTCCCCTTTGTTTTTTTACATCCGCCCTCAGTGATAAAAAAAAAAACCCACCACAAAAAAACAAACAAAAGAAAGATTTTGTTTATTTCTTAAAAAAAAAACCAATTCTTTTTTCAATTTTTTAAGAAAATAATCTCATTTTTGTCTTCTTTAAGAAAAAACCAATCTCATGTTTTTTTTCTTCAAGAAAATCAATTTCTTTTTTTCAATCTTTTAAGAAAATCAATTCGTTTTTTTCAATCTTTAAAGGGAAAATTTAAAAATCTTTTTTTTAAAATTTTAAAAGGAAAATTTCGATCTCATTTTTTCAATCTCAAGAAAATCAATCCTTTTTTTCCATTTTTAAAAAAATAAAACCTCGCTTTTTTCAATTTTAAAAAGAAAAATAATCCCACTGATATCAAAACACACCCCAAACCACCAAAAACCACAAAAAACACCAGGGAAAGGGGGGAGGGAAAAAGGGAAAAAAAAGGGTGGAAGAGAGAGAGAAAAGATAACAAATAACGTACGAATTTTATTCAAGAAAGGCCAAGCCCCTTTAAAAGGGGTTTTAACAAAAGAAATATAAAAAATGTTAACTCAAGCACACAAACTCTGTATCCAACTAACTACAATTTAGACAAACACACCGTTACAGTGTTTTCTGTTTATAATAAAACTCTTTCCTTTAAAAGACTTGTAAATAAATACGATTTTTCGGACTTTTTCTTTTTTTGAAGAAGGAGAAAAACAGAAAATAGTGTCTGCGATAAATTTTTTTTCGGGAATATGTCTCTTTTAAAGTCTTAGTGTGGAAAAAAAAAATAAAATGGATTTTCACCCCTCTTCATCAAGTTACACATAGGAACATACAATTTTTCTCACTTTTCTATATTTTTGACTATGAACGTTATTTCAGGAACCAAATCTAATTTTGTCGCGCACTTTTCTTTTTTACATTCTTTTCAATATAGGGTTTCTGTAAGGTTATTTATTTTCCCAAAAGCTTTTACATAAAATCGATCGCTATTCTAAATATGACGGTCCTTTCTTTGCCCCTCAATCTATTATGGGGTGTTTAAAAAAATAAAAAAAACTTTGATAAACCCTACGCCCTGATTATTCCACACAAGAAAACCCTAATTATAAAAAACACTTTGCGATATTTTTTTCCCAATTTTCTTACCTCGGCTGTTAATAATGGTTTTTTATAAGTTTGGGGCGGGTATCCCCTTCATGCATACCTGGTTTAACCAATATTTAATACACTTAATTTACAGTTTAAATATATGGAAATCTTTAATTCACCATAAAAAAAATCATTTGGGATTCTTTTAAAACAAACAAAAAAACGTTTTCGGCAAAAAAGATTTTTCAATTTCCCCCTGTTGAAAGGCCCGTTTTTTAGCACATACTGAACTTTGGGAATCTCAAATCGAATAACCTTAAAAAAAAACTTTTAAATTATTTTCAAACTTTTAAAAAGATATTTTCGACACACGTTTTTCCCCAACAAATCTTAAAAACAAGGGAAAATTTTTTTAAAAAAAAAAAAAATTTTTTTGGGGCAAAATTTTTCTTTAATTAAAAACCTTTTTTTTTGAAAAAAACCCCTTTTACAAAACTTTTATATTTTTTTTGCCCCAAATTACAAAGCTAATTTTTTACTGTAAAAACATTCAAAATTTAAAACCAACCATTTTCACAAAAAAAAATTTTTCCAAAACAAAAAAATTTCTTAAAAAAAAGACCCCATTTTTTTTTAAAATTTTAGGCTTTTATTAAAAAAAGAAAAAAGGACCTACATATCCCCTTGCACGCCCCCCCTTCTCCAAATTGCCCCCCCACCCCCACACCCTAACACCACAAAAATTTTTCCCTGAACAATTTTTTAAAATCCCAACTTTTCGACAACAAAAAACAAAAATCACGGGCAACATACCCTTTAGGAAAAATTTTTTCACCGGGCAAACAAAAAAAACAATCAAAAACCCCAAACCCCCAACCCCAAAAAAAAAACCCCCAACAACAAAGAACAACAGACCTTCGACAAAAATTTTTTTCATAATTTAATTTGGGATTGCTACACCTTTTTTTTTTACACGGAATAATATTGACTTGTCCACTTTTTTGGTTTAATCCCCTGAAAAACAAAACATTGAAAAAATTTAAAAGAAAATCTCGCCTGTCCCCTATTTTTTAAAAATTCATTTAACCACGGTCCACGACTTCCTTTTTTAAATTTTCTTATTGCACCTAGTATTTTTCCTTTTTTTGTGTGGGTTTCTAATATGGCGGGTTTTAAAGGGGCCGTGGTGTTAAGATTTTATTTTAAACACCACGGCCTTCAAATCCACTTTAAAGCCAGAACAAACCAAACCGGAGCGACATAGGCATTTGACCCGCCCTTTGCGCGGATTAAAATAAAGCGAAGAAAAAAAAAAGCCTCAAACCCACTTTTCAAATTTGACGTGGAAAAAAAAAAAAGTCCAATGTCGAGAAATTTCCAGCAAAAGGGCGGACGTTTTGGGGGGATTAACCCTCCAAAGGGGAAAAATGACTCACCAAAAACTTCAATAGGCGTCCAGAAAACAGAAGGGGAGGATCGTGTCAGGGGGGAAAAAATAACCCCACCATGGACTACCAAATGACATCTTGGACCCTGCGATCAAGAAGAGCATTTAAAACCAAACCCAGGTCTTCCAAACCAAAAAGAAACCCGGGACCAACAAATTGTAAAGAAGTAAATGTTAAAGGCCAGAGAAAAGGGGATCATGATCAATTGATGAGATCAAAAAAAAATAAAAGGGGCAACAAAAAAAGGCATACACAGAAAAACCACAAAACCACTTCAAACCAAATCATCGTCATTGAAGACACCCCGGAAACCTCCTCACAAAGCCACTGCCTAGAACAGGGGGTCTGAATTTTGTCAAGAACTGTACAACTCCCCAATTACAACCTGACAAAGCATAATAAAGAAAAAGCACAACATCAAGGCCCCTCGCCTTTAAAACCTTACTGAGGGAAAAGTGAAAAAGCCACCCCCATTCCCGTAAAAAAACCCGGAGCAACAATTCCCAGCAGAGCGCTCAAGTGGGGGCGAACACCCTAATTTAGTTACAGCTACTGTCAGAATTTGGGAAAAAAAAACATGGCCAACAGAAGGACACAATCCTCATCATACCCTGCCCAAGAAGGGGAATTTACGCCCAATGCCAAAAAAAAAGAACAATCAGCCTCAATCAGCCACCCCAGCAAGTCTGCTCAAGTTATTTTGAATCGACTAAAGAAGGAGGCGAAGAACCCCTTTGCAGAGAACAAGCGGGGTCAGGGCAGGCAGGAGCACAATCGAACAGTTTTTTTAAACTGCCCCAAAACATGAGGGAAAAACATCTTCAACATCAAAAAGACCTGTTCCACAAATTCATCGACTTCAAAGCTTTTGCAGAGATGGCACGAAGGCCCGTGGCAGGTCCTCAGAATGTTTGGGGATTGAAGAAGGGGCTATGCAAACCATTCAAGCACAAACAACACTGCAAGCAGGCTTCCTTCTGAACAATCAAGGCGAGATACTTCAAAAACCCAGTGGGGGCCGAAAGAGCCTGTTACTCCCTCCCGTTTTAATCTGTTTTGGGAAAAAATCATGAGAGGACCCACATGACTCCACCCACCATCTCCATTGGCGGCGACCCTCAACAACTTACGGTTTTCCCATGACTTACCCCCAGGGGGGAAGTAACACAGACTGCAAAATTTTCGCCAAATTTAGAACAGAGCGGAGCATATGGGTGGAGGTGGGCCGGAGAAAAGTAAGTACTTGTGAACAGCACGAGCAATGCCACCGCTAAAATTTTTCATGAACGCCCAAAAACTGGAGGAGAAAAGTTTTAAAAAACCCGGGGCTACACTCACAAAGGGCGGGCAAAAGACGACGAAAACAAATAGACAGCCAGGCAAATCTTCCCTGACAAAATCCCACAAGGAAAAGTAAAGAGATATTTCCCAACAAAAATAAACTCTACAAAGCCCTATTAGTCGATCCGCGTACGGAAGTGAAACCTGGGGCTTGACTGCTGAAACAGCAAAAACGAATCCAGTATTCGAAAAAAAATGCCATAGAAAAATACTGGGCATATCCTGGGGAGAACGAAAGAACCCAAAGAATTTCAAAATCAAATAAAACGGCTGGGAGGGCCCCAGGAACCCCCCTCACCACGCAAAAAAAAAAGCGACAGGTTCGGCACGTCCCCGCCACAACACTTGCCCCAAAACATTTCTGCAGGGAACATCGAAGGTGGGAGAAGGGGGAAAAAGAAAAACAGGTGGACAACTCAAGAAGGACCAGGATGAATGTTGGGAAACTGCGCAGAGCCGAGGACCGAGATGGATGGAGAGCTTACCACGGCCCTCCTTTTTTATGTCTCCCCACGACCGCCAAAGGGCACGGTCTGATGATATGAGAGATTAAAAATTGTTAACCATTGTCGGGGGTAAACTCACTTTCTTGGCTCACATCAGCTGGATTTCCCTTTTTCCAGTAGTTTTAAAATTAAGCCTTCATCTATTGTAATATTATTCTGATTAACCAAAAACCCTTTTTAAGTATGGTTTAAAATTTTCCCCAAAAATTCGTTTTATTATAACTGAACAGTTACCTGTTTAAACAAAGAAACATTATAATACTTTTTCTTTAACTAACGTTTTTTTATTCTTCCCAGCTATACAATATCTTGTCGGGCATCATCTCCCCTATTTTTTACATCTCCCAATAATTTTTTTTACATTTTTTTTGCTTTTTTACACCCGTACAAACCAGTTATTTTTTATTTTACTCCTTTTTAGCCTAAACCTTTTTTTTTCATGCCCTTTTACAGGTTTTTTATATTTCATTAAATATATCAAGTGCATATTCACATTTACATAACATCTCCAATGCATAAAACAATATTTGTTCCCTATTTGGTTCATTCCTTTTCAAAAAACCCACACAGTCATCATTCCACCAAATTTTTCAATCCCCTTCCTTTTTCTCTTTGTTTTTCTTTTCCTCCTAATGTTTTTTTTTAGTTTATGTAAACCCAAAGGGATGGGTCAATTCCATTCTTTCTTTACACAAAATGAACAACGGATTCAACAAAAACAAACAGATTTTCAGAAGCAACAAAATAATCATTGACAAAATGTAACCCAGAGTCCCGACAAAGTAAAACGCCATCAGTTTCATTATACAAACACCATTTAAAAAAAAATAACCAATGCAGCAACTATTTTAAAATCATTTTTCCCTAGAAAAACAATACCTTGTCCCCCAGAACACGTTTAATTTTTTTGGTTAAAAATTTTCGAACAATTAAAATTGTTGAGAATCGTCCTGCTGTCCCGGAAATATATCGCTGTCCCTTTTCCTTTAAGTCTCCACACATTTGACGAAACAACATTAGTAAACAAAGATATTAAACAAAAACTCTTCAACCTGGCAATGCCCTTATCAATATCAAACACAGTATAATAGGGTGCCTTTAGGAGGTACATATCACATCTATAAAATATCACTAAGATGCAACAGTTTTTTTTTCGATAGAACAAAACATGTTAAAATAAATTTACATCAACACTTTTCACATGCTTTAAGGCTATTTTTAATTAAACAAATTACCCCCCCCGAAACGTCCCACGACAGTAAAATTTTAAGCAGGGTTAACAAAAACGTAATTCAGAAAAAAAAGTAGGAAAAAAAAAAAATTTTAACAAAGTTTCACAAAGCAAAAAGAAATCAAAAAAACAACTATCCCCAAAATCGGATCATAAATTAAAAGTAAAACCCCTGACATTCCCCTAAGAAAAGAATATTGTTTACTAAAACCTGCTCTTGGGAATCTTCAGAAGGGGTTAACAACATTCCCACAATTTCTGACAAAAAAAACAGTCGCACGCATTTTCCTTTTTTACAATCATAACAAATATTTCCTCTGTCAACACGGGGGCGCATTCCCGAGGGTTTTTACGACAAACTGCAAAAAAGCAGGGCCCCTCTATTCGCACTGTCGGTGAACCTGCAAAGCAAAGTCCCCAGTAAGCTCCTTTTTCAGTGACATTTCCCTACCTGTTCTACATCATCTGGGGTCTCATTTTTCTCTTGGAAAAAACCCAAAAAATTATTTGTACGCTTGGATCGATTTTCCAAATCGTCAGTTTTCAGTTCCCGAGTGTTTAGTTTTTCCCGTCATTCTTGTTGGATTTTTCCTTCTCTGTTCATCCCTCAGGTCGCATTCATCTCTCAGAGTAAGGACTTCCTTTTCACTCATCATTTTTCTTTATTTCTCTAATTCTTCCCTCATGCCATCAAACTTTTTGTTCATTTGGTCATCAGCCCTTTAAGTTTGTCAGTGGAGAGTATTTCACTTAATCTCCCTTCTTCCCCGACTGCTGCCCGCCGGGCCGCATCCCCCCATCAAGACTCATCCGCTGCGGCTCCCTGGGGCTGGTCAACGGGTCGCTTGCTGCTTTGGGTTTGGGGGGCCCGGGTTTTGTTCAAAAATCCCACATTTCAAAATAAATTGCGAAAAAAATACCCTGAGGTCAGTCCACCATAGCAGCTATGGTGCTTTTGGGTTCAATTCGGGTAAACTTAACTTGCCCTTTCCCTTTTGGCCCCTGAAACATGAAGGCGATTATAAAAGCCGACAAAACAGCCATCTGCCCGGGGACTAACGGTGCAGCTGGGACGGGCCCCTTAACACTCATTTCAAAATTTCAGAGTGGGCTTGGGCACTACCGACGTACGCTTTAAAAAAGGAGACAGTTCAAAAAACGTTTGCTTGTTCAGTGAACGTATTCCCCCAGAGAGAGAGAGAGAGAGGGAAAAGAGGAGGACCCCGTTGGGTGGGCATTCTAACAACATCTCTACGTTTGTTGTTGTCGTTGTTGTTTGTTGTTTTCCTTTTTTAACAGGAAATTTGGGGATTATCAGTTTCACACTTTTGGGCCGGTTTTCCACATGCTTGATTTTCACGAGGATTAGGGAAGCCATTTGCTTGACACCAAACTGAGATAAACGGGAACGTAGGGAAATATAAATCTTCAGTGTGTGTGTGTGTGTGTGTGTGTGTGCGTGCGTGCGTGCGTGTGTGTGTGCGTGCGTGCGTGCGTGCGTGTGCGTGCGTGCGTGCGTGCGTGCGTGCGCGCGCGCGTGCGTGCGTGTGTGTGTGTGTGTGTTTAATTTATTTTACTTATTCTTTTATATCAGAGGATAATGGAATAAGCACTTATGTGATTTTTTTTACATCTAGTCCCCGTGTGTTTGCGGATTTATAAATTCTGTCATCTGTTCCCACCGGCACACAATGGCCTACTCTTACAAAAAGCGGAACAGGATTTAACGTGTGCACAAGATGTTCTGCGTGCGTTTGCACACAGGACCTCGGTTTATAGTCTCATCCGTGTGTGCGTGTGTGTGTGTGTGTTCTAAACCCTGTTATGAAGGGAAGGTGAGGGGGGGGGAAGGGGGGGAGGGTCAAAGAAAACACAAAGACATAAATGTAGCACAGGCTTTTGTGGTGAGCTAAGATGACGTCAGGATGATGATGTTGACGTCACCTTCCAAAAGGTCAGCCTAGTTTGAGAGTTTGGGAAAAGAAAATAGGTCACTAGGGCACGAGACATAATTACTTCCTGTGTTGTTGCAGTTTTATATGTGTGGGTAATATTTCTTTCTCTTTGTTTTTGTTTTTGCTGAATGGTGGTTTTGGGTGATGAGGTACGCGGTTGTGTAATGAGAGTTGGTTTTGGGTGTCTGTTTATTGGTCTTTTGAATTTATTTTTTGTGTTGTGTAGTTTGTGTTGTATTGTGGTGTTGTTTTGTTTTTTGTGTATGTTGTATTGGTGTGTGTATGTGGGGGTTTTGTGTTGTGTGGGTGGTATTGTTTGTGTATATTGTGGGGTTTTGTATTGTGTTGTGATTTTTATTGTTTTTTATTTGTATTGTGTATTTTGGGTTTTGGGTTATGTTGTTTTGTGTTGTGTATGTTGTGTTGGTAGGTTGATTTTTTTTGTGTTGGTATTTGGTTTGTTGTTTTGTGGGTATTGGTTTTAGTTTTTTTGTGTTGTGTTGTGTTGTGATGTTTGTTGTGAGATTGTGTTGTGGGGTATTGTGTTTTGTGGTTTTGTATTGTTTGTGTATGTTGAAAATTGTGGTATTGTTTTGTGTTGGGGAGTTTTGTATTGGTGGTATTGTGTTTGTGGTGTTTATTGGATGTTTGTTGGTAGTTTGTATTGTTTGTATAGTGTTGTTTTGTTTGTGTAGTTTTGTATTTGCTGTTTTTGTTTGTATTGTGTTTTATGTGTTTGAGGGTATTGTGTTGGTAGTGTTTTTTGCTTTGGGTTATTTGTGTTGTTAGTGTTGCTTTGGGTTTGTTGGTTGTATTGTGTTTATGGTATTTGTTGTTTTGTGTTGTGTGGTTTTGTGGTGGGGTTGTTGTATGGTTTGTGAGGTTTATTGAGGGGGTATTTGTTGGTAGGTTGTTTTGTGTTTGTGTGTTGTATTTGTGTTGTGTAGTGTTGTTTTGAGGGGTATTGTTTTGGGTTAGGTTGTATTGCATTGTTATGTTTTGTTGTGTATGTTGTATTGTGGTTTGTATTTTTTTGTATTATGTGGTATGGATTGTGTTGTGTGGTGTTGTTTTGTGTTGTGGGGTATTTTTTGGGGGTTTGTTGTATTGTTTGGTGGTATTGTGTTGGTGGTGTTGTTTTGTTTTGTTGGGTTTGTTTTGTGTTGTAGGGTATGTTTTGTGTGTTTTATTTGTTGGGGGTTTGTGTTTGGGGTGTTGTATTGTGTTTGGGTATTGTGTTGGGGGTTTTTGTATTGTGTTGTGTGGATTGGTTGTGTGGGTTTTTGTTTGGGTTGGGGTGTTGTTTTGTGTATTGGGTTTTGTGTGTTTTTGTTTTTGTGTTGATATGTTTTATTGTGTTGTTAGTATTGTTTTGGGCTGTGTATTTTTGTTGGTTGTGTGTGTTTTTATTGAGGGGTATGGTTGTTATATTGTTTTGCATTGGTAGTGTTTGTTGTGTATTTGCATTGTGTTGTGTGGTGTTGATTGTGTTGTAATGATGTTTGGGTTTTGTCTGGTGGTTTTATAGTCTTGTGTGGGTGTGTTGGTGTGTGTTTATGTGTTTTAAAGGGTATTGAGTGGGGTGTGAGGGATGGGTGTGGGGTGGTTGTAGCACGGGTTTTGTGTATGGTAGTATGAGTGGTATTGATGTTGACGTACTGGTTAGTATTTGAATTTGGGTAGTGTCACGTATGGGCACGTGACTATTACTGTTGTGTTGTTGGTTTATATATGTTTTGGTAATTTTCTTTTGTTTGTTTGTTTTTGGTTGTGGTATTGGTGTTTGAGGGTGTTGTATTGTGTATATGTGGTTTGTGTTGTGTGGTCGTTTTTATTGTGTTCTTGAATTTGTTTTTGTGTTGTGTAGTGTTTTTTATTGGGTGGTATTGTGTTGGTAGTGTTGTATTGCATTGTGTGGTGTTGTATTGTGTGGTTTTGTTTGTGTTGTGTGGTATTGTGTTTTGTAGTATTGTGTGTGTTGTATTGTGTTGTGTGTGTTGTATTGTGTTGTGTGGTATTGTGTTGTGTAGTATTGTGTTGTGTGTGTTGTATTGTGTTGTGTAGTTTGTGTTGTGTGGGTGTTGTTTTGTGTTGTGTAGTGTTGTGTTTGTGTTGTGTGGTTTTGGGTGTTTGTGTGTTTTGTGTTGTGTTGTGTTGTGGTGATTGTGTTGTGTTGTGTTGTATTGTGTTGTGTGGTATTGTGTTGTGTGGTGTTGTATTGTGTTGTGTGGTTTGTTTGTGTGGTTTGTATTGTGTTGTGTGGTGTTGTTTTGTGTAGTGTTGTGTTGTGTAGGTGTTGTATTGTAGTTGTTGTAGTGTTGTATTGTGTTGTAATAGTGTTGTATTGTGTTGTGTAGTATTGTATTGTGCTGTGTAGTGTTGTATTGTGTTGTGTAGTGTTGTATTGAGTGGTATTGTGTTGTGTAGTGTTGTATTGCATTGTGTAGTGTTGTGTTGTGTAGTGTTGCATTGTGTTGTGTGGTGTTGTATTGTGTTGTATGGTATTGTGTTGTATTGTGTTGTGTGGTATTGTGTTGTGTGGTGTTGTATTGTGTTGTGTAGTGTTGTATTGAGTGGTATTGTGTTGTGTAGTGTTGTTTTGTGTTGTGTGGTGTTGTATTGTGTTGTGTAGTGTTGTATTGAGTGGTATTGTGTTGTGTAGTGTTGTATTGCATTGTGTAGTGTTGTGTTGTGTAGTGTTGTATTGTGTTGTGTTGTATTGTGTTGTATGGTATTGTGTTGTATGGTATTGTGTTGTGTGGTGTTGTATTGTGTTGTGTGGGTTTGTTTGTGTGGTGTTGTATTGTGTTGTGTGGTATTGTGTTGTGTGGTGTTGTATTGTGTTGTGTAGTGTTGTATTGTGTTGTATGGTATGTGTTTGTGTGTGTATTGTGTTGTGTGGTATTGTGTTGTGGGGTGTTTGTATTGTTTTGTGTGGTATTGTGTTGTGTGGTGTTGTATTGTGTTGTGTGGTATTGTGTTGTGTGGTGTTGTATTGTTTTGTGTGTGTTGTATTGTGTGGTATTGTATTGTGTTGTGTATGTGTTGTATATGTGGTATGTGTTGTGTAGTATTGTATTGTGTTGTGTAGTGTTGTATTGTGTTGTGTTGTGTTTTTTGTTGGTATTGTGTTGTGTAATGTATTGCATTGTGTAGTGTTGTGTTGTGTATGTTATTGTGTTGTGTTTGTGTATTGTTGTAGAGTGTTGTATTGTGTTGTGTGGTATTGTTGTGTGTTGTGTAGTGTGTTGTATGTGTTGTATGGTGTATTGTGTTGGTTGTTTATTGTGTTGTGTGGTGTGATTGTGTTGTGTAGTGTTGATGTGTATTGTGTTGTGTATGTTTTCATGTGTAGGTTTTTTGTAGTGTTGTTTTGTTGTTTGTATGGTTGTATGGATGGTTGTATGTATGTGTTGTGTGGTGGTATGGTGTGTGGATTGGTTTGGGTTGTATTGTGTTGGTGGTGTTTGTTGGTGGTGTTTATTGTGTTGTTGGGTTGTATTTTTTGTATGTTGTATGGTGGTATTTGTTGTATGTTGTATTGCTGTTAGTGTTTGTTGTGTATGTTGTATTGTGTTGTGTTGTATTGTGTTGTATGGTATTGTGTTGTATGTATTGTTTGTGGTGTTGTATTGGTTGTGTGGTATTGGTTGTGTGTATTGTGTTGTTGGTTTGTATTGTGTTGGTGATTTGTTGGTGGTGTTGTTTGTGTTGTGTAGTGTTGTTTTTTTGTATGGTATTGTGTTGTGGTGTTGTAGTGTTGTGTGGTATTGTGTTGTGGGTTGTATTGTTGTGGGTATTGTTGTGTGTTGTATGTGTTTGGGTATTGTTTGTGTGGTGTTTATTGTGTTGTGTTGTGTATTGGTTGTGTGTGTTTGGTTTGTATGTGTGTGTAGTGTTGTTTTGGGTTTGTTAGGTTGTATTGTGTTGTTAGTATTTATTGGCGTGTATTGTTTTTTTGTTGTTGTATGAGGGATTGTGTTGTGTAGTATGTATGCATTTGTAGGTTGTGTGTGTAGTGTTGCATTGTGTGTGTGGTTTGTTGTGTTGTATGGTATTTGTTGTATTTGTTGGTGGTTGGTTTGTGTTGTATTGTTTGTGTAGTTGTATTGATGGTATTGGTTGTGTATTTTGATGTGTTGTGTGGTGTGTATTGTGTTGTGTAGTGTTATTGAGTGGTATGTGTTGTGTTTTTTGCATTGTGTATTGTTTTTTTGTAGTGTTTTTTATTGTGTTTTGTATGTGTTGTATGGTATTGTGTTGGGGTTTTATTGTGTTGTGGTTTGTTTTGTATTGTGTTGTGGGGTTTTGTTTGTGTTTTTGTGGTGTATTTTTTATTGTGTTGATGGTATTGTGTTGTGGGTTTTATTGTGTTGTGTAGGTTTGGGTGTATTGTTTGTGGTATGTGTTTGTGGTTTGTAATGTGTTTGTGGTATTGTGTTTTGTGGTGTGTATTGTGTTGGGTGTTTGGTCAACAATCCAATCCAATCCAATCTTGTTGTTTATAGCCCCGCCGACCACAGAGGCCATAATTATCAGGGCTGTCACCTTGCAAAATTTTTAATCTCAGAATAAAACTGTGCAACTATATTATACAGATTAAACCAGGGTATATATCAAACCCAACTCTACTGTCGTTCCTTGTAGCAACGCCCTGGTCAGCCATAAGGGTCAACCTAGGACGGGCACCGCTTTGTGGGAAAAAACCACATCAACCACACATAAAATGAGATAAAGACCAAAACCAGATTCCTTAAAACAACCTAGTTCTTCGTGACCAACTGTAACTCTTTGACTCACATCAGACGGGGAAAAGCTCGATTCTCTCGGGAAGTTAAAAATGGTGTCCGGTGGAACATCGTGGAAAAGAATCTTTAGGGAGTCTGCAGTAAAATGTTTGTGGCTTATATCCTGCTAGCATCATCATCATCAACAACAACAACAACAACGGCAACAAGAAAAACAACAACAAAACTTTGTTATCAAAAGTGCGTCGAACCAATAATATTCGAAGAAAAGGCTGGAAGATGGAAACATTACTGTAAGCCAAAACCTGTCGGCAGACGTTCACCTTTGAATTTTAAAACATGAGAAAAATTGATGCCAAACAATTGTCTACACATTGCAGTAAGAAAATGCGGGTGGCCAAAACAGATTGTCCTACAGGGAACAGTACAAGGAGGGAGACGAAAAGGCAGACAGAGAAAACGATGGTGAAGACAACATCAGAGAGTGGAGGACTGGCCTTGAGTGGAACATTTGCTACGGAAAGCAGAGTGGAGGAAGCTGGTTGTAAAATCTTCAGTGGTGCCCTCACGGTCCACGGGACTACGGGACAGGTGAGAGGGTGAAGGAAGTGAGAAATTTTAGTGAGAGAATTTTCAGCTCAAGTATCTCTCTCTCTCTCTCTCTCTCTCTCTCTCTCTCTCCACACACACACACACACACACACACACACACACACACACACACACACACACGGAAGTCCTTCGGATGAGACTAGAAACCGAGGCCCCGTGTGCGAACGCACGCAGGACATCTTGCGCACACGTTAATTCTTGTTCCGCTTTTCGTAAGAGTAGGCCGTTGTGTTCCGGTGGGAACAGATGACACAATTTACAAACCGCATACACACGGGGTCTGGATGTAAAAAAAAAAAAAAGCACATAAGTGCTTATTCCATTATCCTCGACATAAAAGAATAAAATAAAATAAAATAAAACACACACACACATTTCAACACACAGACTCAAACACTCACACACACTCACACACAAACACACACACACATTCACACAACACACACACACACACACACACACACGCACACACGCACACACGTATGACCCAGACAAGAAGACATGACCCAGCCTAGCAGAGCATTAAACGCCCATTAATTTTCGTTACATCAAAAGCCGTTTTTGCAGATCTAGTTGACGAAAGTGGAAACTTTTTGACATATGAACATTTTAAGAAAAAATATAATATCAAGACAAATTTTATTACATATTTAGGCTGTGTTCAAGCGATTAAAAAGTATATCAGCAAAACGGACATCAATATAAATGATAATAGATCAAATAACCTTCAAAAGGCTTTGGGTTTTATTTTGACAAATAAAAAGGGAACACGCCCTTATTATGACATTCTGGTTGCAGATAACAAACAGCCAAAGTGTTGCGATAAATGGAACAATACAATACCAGGTGATCTCAACTGGAGAAATATTTTTGACAAAGTACATAAAATAAAAGAAATTAAAATGAAATGGTTCCAGATAAGACTGATCCACAAAATTCTAGCAACAAATAATATTCTGGAAAAAATGAAAATTGTTGAAAACAACAAATGCACACTCTGTAATTTTGAGAAAGAAACTGTTGATCATTTATTCTATGCTTGCAGCAAAACTTATTTTTGGAATGAATTACAAAGCTTTCTTCAGGAAAATTGTGCCAATACACATGATCTAGTGCTGTCAAAGGAACAGATTTTGTTTGGATTTGATTCTCGATCAAAGAGTGATGAAATACTAGATGAAATATTAATCAATGCAATTTTTTTTATTTACAGATCTAGAGTACAAAAAACGGAACCTCTATTTGGGGTTTTTAGAAAATATCTTTAAAAAATATATCAAACTAAATAGTGTATTGCTAAAACAAACATGACTTATAGTGTTTTTGCAGGTAAATGGCAATATTACAAGCAACTAATTGATGATGACTAGATACTTTCTGAAGAAACTGTTTTTGATAGCATTTATTTGTTGATATACTCAAAAATGTGATCTGTGTACTAAATCATTTCCATGTTCTTTTTTCTGTACAGTTTGTTAGTTTGTATTTAACTTACTTGAAATGTCGTATTCATAATCTGAATATATTGCAAACTCTTATATATACTTGCTTATAACATATATGTACATATGTTCTATGTTATGCAAACAAATTATCTAAAAATCATTTGTAAAAAAAAAAAACTGATCTTTTAAAAAAAATGTAAAAAAGAAGAAAATCTCGATTACCAAAAGTAAATTTAGAAACAGTTTGTGGGTAACAATTATGCGAATCTTTGAGTCCTATGGATTTGACCAATGTCACTTTAACATTTTACAGTGGATCGCGACAAGTGTCGTCACATAATTATTGCAGTGTATTGTATTGATCATGACAAGAGTCACTTTTCGCATAATTATTGTATTGATCATGACAAGTGTCATTTTTCACATAATTATTGCCGTGCATTGTATTGATCACAACAAATGTCATTTTTCACATAACTATTGCGTGTATTGTATTGATCATGACAAGTGTAAAAGAGAAAAGAAAAAAAAAAAAGTTAATAAAAAAATTTTTTTTTACAAAACTGTATACACACGGGAACTTGATGTAAAACAGAGCACATGAGTGCTTATTTCGTCATCAAAATAAAAGAATGAAATAAATAAAATGAATAAAATATCTATTAAAAAACCGTTTTGAACTCTCTCTAATCAGGCAGCACCAACAAAACCTAAAGGAAAAACCAATGTTGACAAGAGGTACAGCCGAAAGTGTCAACATTTTATACATGAAATGACTCGGTACAGGAAACCATTATTTTCAACACACACAAAAAATCAAGAAGAACGAACAGAACAAAAATCCTAAACAAGAAAAAAAAATTACAGCCTAAAAATATGTCAGCAAGAAAAAGAACTTCCATGAATTTTTGAATATGTTTTTCTTTTTCCATGAAATTGTGAATGTTTTTTTGTGTTGGAATAATAATAAAGGTTTTGCATGCATTATCAATAAGCAAACGAAAATAAAATTCTTAAATTTGCAACCATACCCATATAGATAGATAGATAGATAGATAGATAGATAGATAGATAGATAGATAGATAGATAGATAGATAGATAGATTAGATAGATATTGTGTGTGTGTGTGTGGTTTGGGTTTGTTGGGGGGTTTTTTTGGGGGGAGGGGATTCTTTTGGGGTGAGGTATCGCCTTTTTTTCTGTAAGTTTGGTCTTTTTCGCTATATAGAATAATGTTGATCTATATTCTGTTTGGGTTGTTACTTATTTTTCTTTCGTGTGTGATGTGAACGCGCGTGGTAGAGAGAATATGGGTGTGAGTATGTTGTGCACATTGTGTGGTGTTGTTGTGTGTGTGAGGGGTATAGTGTGTGTGTGTGTGTGTGTGTGTGTGTGTGTGTGAAGGGATATATGCACACTTTGTGTGTGTGTGTGTGTGTGTGTGTGTGTGTGTGTGTGTGTGTGTGTGTGTGTGTGTGTGGTGGTGTGTGTGATTTTTGTTTTTGTCGTCGATTTTCTTTCTTTTCAACAGCAATAGTTTGTTTGAGCGTTCGAAGAAGAAGAGAAGAAGAAGAGAAGAAGACGAAGAAGGAGAAAGAGAAGAAGAAGAAGAAGAAGAGAAGAAGGAGAAGGAGAAGAAAGGAGAAGAAGAAGAAGACGAAGAAGAAGAGAAGAGAAGAGAAGAGAAGAAGAAGAAGAAGAAGAAGAAGAAGAACGAAGAAGAGAAGAGAAGAAGAAGAAGAGAAGAACAAGAACAAGAACAAGAAGAACAAGAAGAAGAAGAAGAAGAAGAAGAAGAAGAAGAAGAAGAAGAAGAAGAAGAACAAGAAGAAGAACAAGAAAAAAGAACAAGAAAACAAGAACAAGAAGAAAAGAAGAAGAACAAGAAAAAGAAGCACAGAAGAAGAAAAGAAGAACAAGAAGAACAAGAAGAACAAGAAAAAACAAAAAACAACAGAAGAAGAAGAGGAACAAGAAGAAGAAAAGAACAAGAACAAGAACAAGACGAAAAAGAAGAAGGAAGAGGAGGATGAGGAGGAGGAGAAGGAGGAGGAGAAGAAGAAGAAGAAGAAATCAAACATTTCATGAGATAAAACTACAGGTACTCAAATAAGATCACGGATCAAATTGGTCGAAAATGGAGAAGAAGAAAACAAAACCCTACGACCAGTTTTCTGAGTCTAAAACAAAACCTAGGAACAAGGAAAGAGTGATGACCAGGTTAGGTAAAGGGTCGGGAGACATTGTTACAGGTAAAGAAAAAATACTCCAAGAACAAGCCTCTTATCATGAATGTTGACATAAAAGTCAGGACACAGTTTTTAAAAATGTCTAAGACGTAAATCCAAAAAACAAAAAATAACGAATTTGAAAGAAATGAAAATTTGTCACGACTGAGCAAAGATGAAGCAAACTTGTGTGAAAATTAAAAAATTAAGAACATGTGTATGTGTGGGGGGGCGAGGGGGGTGTATGCGCATGCGTAGGTGTGCTTTGCGCGAATATGTGTGTGTGTATGTGTGTGTGTGTGTGTGTCTGTGCGTGTGCACGCGTGCATGTGCCCATGAATGTGTCTTTTATGCATGTGCCCCTATGTGGCTGACAAAATGCTAAATTGGGGGAAAAGGCTGCCTGGGCCTGTAATGCCGATTTGCGCTATTTTCTGTTTTTACTTGTTGATGGTTTTCAGCTAGGCTTGCTTGTAACCCACATGAATTTCTCGTCCTTTTTGACCATCAAAGATTTGGTATTCGTGAAGGAAAACTAAGTGGAAAGGAAACATAAGACGCTCTCCAAAAGATAGACAAACGGATCAGCACCTGCAAGTGACGGTTTTCAACTGATTTTCAACAATTTGGGGGGAGGTGGGATAAACCTGGAAATTTAGTTACTGATTCCTTCAATATTTCTCACAAAAGACATGAATTGTCATTTACTCAAAGACAGGGTATCAGTACCCTGCTGCATGAAGGACAAGACTTAGAAAGAGAGCACTGAGATCAATTTACTGGAGACCTATTAAAAAGGTAAAGACGTCCCATAACTAACCACAACAACAGAAACAATAGCAAAACATCAACAACCACAACAACACAACCACAAAAACAATAGCAAAACAGCAACAAGAACAACAACAGAAACAATAGCAAAACAACAACAAGAACAACAACCACAACAACAGAAACAATAGCAAAATAACAAGAACAACAATCACACCAACAATAGCAAAACAACAACAAGAACAACAACCACAACAACAGAAACAATAGCAAAAAAACAACAAGAACAACAATCACAACAACAGAAAAAATAGCAAAACAACAAGAACAACTATAACAGCGAAAACAATAGCAAAACAACAACAAGAACAGAACCACAACAGCGAAAGCAATAGCAAAACAGCCATTACCATAAAAATAATGAAACCACAATCACAACAAAAGAACAGCAAAACAGCAACAACAACAACCAGAACAAATACGATAGCAAAACAACAAACAGCCACTATAAAAACCAATACCATAAAGACAACGACCATAACAAAAACATTAGCAAAACACCCACAACACAAAACAATAACAAAACAACCATTACAACCACAAAAAATTTTAAAAACCACAACCAACAACAAAAAGATAGCAAAACACACCACCACCAAAACAAAAGCAATATATTATCAAAACAACAACAACCACACACAAAAATAATAAAACAACCGCAACCAGCAACAAAAAAGCAACAACAAAAAACAAAACAACAACCACAACAACAACACCACACCAACCACAACTACAACAACACAAAGGCTGGTTGTCATGAAGAAGCCAATCAATTGTGTCATCATGCATTAGCTGTTGGGGAGGGGGGGGATCCCCTGATGTGAATAAACGTTAAACTGAAGATGTCAAACCATTGATTGGGTGATGAGGAAGACAACAGAAGACACCCCAAAAGGAATTCGCTGGAGCCTGTTCTCAACACTAGACGACCTCGACTTTGCGGATGACCTGGCGCTGCTGTCACACACACACCAACATATCCAGGAGAAGACCAGCAGACTCCAAACATTCGGACAGCAAGTGGGGCTTCGTATTAGCACCAAGAAAACAGAGACAATGTCGCTCAATGTGAACACACCAGCCCCTGCGAAAGTGAATGGAACTGACCTGTGCCAGACAGGCAAGTTCACATACCTTGGCAGCATCATCAAACCAGAGGGCGGCGCAAAAGAAGATCCACAACAGACTGGGCAAGGCCAGGAGTGTGTTTAGAGAGATGAACAATATCTGGAGATCAACTCAGTACAGCACCAACACCAAGCTGAAGCTATACCAGAGCTGTGTTGTATCTACGCTCCTGTACGGTTCTGAGTGCTGGAGGATGACGGAAGCGGATCTTACCAAACTTCGATCCTTTCACACCGTATGCCTCCAAAGAATTCTCCGGATCTTTTGGCCAGAGAAGATCTCCAATGAAGACCTACTACTGAGATGTAGGCAAGAGGACATGGGAACCATCATCACCAGACGACGGTGGAAGTGGATTGGGTACATCCTCCGAAGAGACCCATAGTCAATCACAAGAACAGCATTGCACTGGACCCCAGAAGGAAAGAGAAAGAAAGGAAGACCAAAGCAACGTGGAGAAGAACTGTAGAAAGTGAGATGAAGGCCATGCAGCACTCTTGGGGATCAGTGACTAGGTTAGCCCAGGATAGGCAGGAGTGGAAGCGCTTTGTTGCTGCCCTACACACCGCTGGGTGGTGGTGTGGTGAAGATGTCAAAGAAGCCATGGGATTTTCCCTTCTATATCTCCTGCAAGAGAACTGACGGCAAACAGCGTTTATTTATATAGTATTTTATTCATTCTTTTATATCGAGGATAATGGAATAAGCACTCATGTGCTTTTTTTCATTCAGTCCCCATGTGTATGCGGTTTTGTAAATTTTGTCATCTGTTTCCACCGGCACACAATGGCCTGCTCTTCCGAAAAGCGGAACAGGATTTAACATGTGCGCAAGATGTTCTGCATGCGTTCGAACACGGGGCCTCGGTTTATAGTCTCATCCAAAGTTAGATGGTGTGGATAATAAGGATGAAAGGGATTTAAAAAATAATGGGGGGATACAGGGAGAAAGGGGGGTAGGGGTGGTAGAAGAAACAAGAGCTTCCCCCCTTCCACTCCCCTCCCCTTCCCCCTCCTCCCCCATCCATCTATCCAAATTTCTGACGAAGAAGTGAACATGTCATGGTGACCGTGTCTTTTCCAGCCACTCAAAAAATAAATGGCTGAAAGAAAAATAATACAACAGTCAATCAAACAATCCAAAAAGTAATGAAGAACTTGGTATAAAATCAAGGAAGGAAGAAAAGAAAGGAGGAGGAGGAGGAGAAAAGGGAGAAGGGAGGGGGTGACTGAATTTAGTTAGCATTCTATTTATAACTGACAGTTGTGAGAGGCGTTCTCTGGTCATGTCCGTATATTTTTGTGTACACATGTGAAACGTGGACCGTAACTGCAGACACTGAAAGAAGGAGACAGGGAAAGGAGATGAGATGCTTTTACGATCTCCTTGGTATCTCACGTAGAGATCCCATCTCTAACCAGGAAGTGAAGACCAGAATCCAAAATTGCCATCGGACCATATGAAGAGCTCCTGACTTCAGTGAAAAAACGTAAACTTAAGTGGCACGGGCACGTCACACGAACATGTGGACTGGCCAAGACTGTCCTACAGGGAACAGTACAAGGAGGGAGACGAAGAAGAGGCAGACAACAGAGAAAACGATGGGAAGACAATATCAGAGAGAGTGGACTGGCCAAGACTGTCCTACAGGGAACAGTACAAGGAGGGAGACGAAGAAGAGGCAGACAGAGAAAACGATGGGAAGACAACATCAGAGAGAGTGGAGGACTGGCCTTGAGGGGAACGATTTACTACGGAAAGCTAAAGACCACGGAGAGTGGAGTAAGCTGGTTGAAAAATCTTCAGTGGTGCCCCAACGGTCTACTAGACCACGGGGTAGGTGAACTTGAAGGAATGGAACCGTAGACTTTGAGATCTCCTTCTTTGTTGGCAAGTCAGTCAACTGCTTCGTTGTCCCGAATGCCCATGTGCCCGGGGATCCACACCAAAACAATCTCGCACCGGTCCTGTCTCAAGGAAGCATACAGATCACAGAACTCTGGAAGCTTGGGATGATCGATGTTCCTACAAGCCATAGCCTCCAGAGCTGAGAGCGAATCCGCACATAGACCAAGAAAACTTTCTCAGATATCGCTGGATCAGATTTAAAAGAAGAGCGCTAAGTTCGGCAGTGTACACCCAGCTGTCCAAGGCAAGTGTTCAGAAAATGCGGATATTTTATTTTATTTATTTTATTTATTCTTTTATATCGAGGATGATGGAATAAGCACTCATGTGCTCTTTTACATCTAGTCCCCGTGTGTATGCGGTTTTGTAAATTTTGTCATCCGTTCCCACCGGCACACAATGGCCTACTCTTACGTAAAGCGGAACAGGATTTAACGTGTGCGCAAGATGTTCTGCGTGCGTTCGCACACGGGGGCCTCGGTTTATAGTCTCATCCGAAGGATAGTGTGATTGTAGGACAGTAGACAGCACAGGCCACCCCCTCCTCAGATTAGGGTCCATGGGTGAAAACAGTCGAGTAGGACAGAGAAGACAAAGTTCCTGGGGAAAAGACCTTGTAAATCGTCAAACTGGTGAGGTCCTTCCCATAAGAGGCAAGATCAATCCAAGCACCCGGGGTTTTTCACAGTCTGCATGGGCTCCTCAGGGAACTTGAGAAAGTGGCAGATAACAGCTCCTACCTCCTTACTTGCCTCTTGGAGATCAGCAAGGATGCCAATGCACCCCAGAGGAGGGGGTGGCAGAAGGAGATTCCACGACCTTTGCCAGGAACTGGGGGCTGAGAACACAGTCAGTGGTAAGCAGGGTTGGTGCACTCCCAATACAGCAGCTTCATGTCATCATGAATTCAGAGTCAGTTTTTAGATGACAGGTTTTTTGTTCGGAAATCAAAAAGGGATTTCTTTTGATTTGATTTGTCTGAAGTCTGTTCACTCCAGCTGATATCAGACCATTAACAAATCAAATATAGCAAACATGCTATCGTCACACAAATGATCACTCTTCCTAAATACCCGTTGACATGTAATTCAGTCCAGTCAGAAAATAGCTAATATATTATACCTGGTCCTTTGTGGAAACTGAAAAGCCTCTTTAGGGTGGCTGAAACTCGGAATAATCTGAAACTCCAAGGCATGGCACCTCCTTGGCTGCCATTTTGAGGGAGGTCTCATTTACAGGGAAATTGTATTTTCATTTATTTCAAAGAATTTCGTGGAGTATTTTCGATTTTAGCTACTAATTTCGAAAAGACGTAATAAATATAAAATGTTGTTGCCATTACTACTTTTCTGCTTGTTTTTATATATCTTTCAAAAAGTATAAAATGTAGATAACAAAGTGATATCGAAAGAGATAAACAGAGTAGGTAATAATAATAATATATGGAATTTATAGAGCGCTATATCTTGCAATTACAAATCAGAGCGCTTCCATTCAATCCGCTCCTACACAAGCAACCAACAATGTTT
>CM054164.1:21960904-22040904 GCA_028751875.1 Rapana venosa
CTCTCTCTCTCTCTCTCTCTCTCTCTCTCTCTCTCTCTCTCTCTCTCTCTCTCTCTTTCATCTTCAACTTTTCATCTTCAGTATTTTCCCCCTCAATGTGTATTGTGGCCAAAGGCCGATGTACATTAAACAATTTCAGAGTTCACAGTTCAGAGTTCTCTCTGGTTGATCAGTATTTTGTGACAAAATTTCGTCAAACATCTCTCTCTCTCTCTCTCTCTCTCTCTCTCTCTCTGCTTTTGCAGGAGTAACATCCCCCTTATTGTGAAATGCAGTGAAAGTGTATACAGGTGTGTAGGTACCTACAGTGTGCCAGCCTTGTGTGTGAAATGCCTGTGGCTACTGCCAGGATCCACGACTGGAACTAGACATACTCAAACAGGATCCTACAATCATGATCCAAACATTTTGCAGAAACTTAGCTACTCACAATTTGATAGTCATTGAAGTTGCCAGTCACAACTGCAGCCATGGTGACATTGGCAGCTGCAAGGAGTTCTCTCTCTCTCTCTCTCTCTCTCTCTCTCTCTCATGAGGGGAAGTCGTACTTTGGCTTTTTCTGTTGCTGTGGATGTCGTCTGCTGCCAAGTTAGCCGCCTGTCAAGGTCACCCCAAGGTAGGCGGGGTTATCATTGACCAAGGTCTGTCCGTTGTAGGCAGGGTGGCCATCTGTTCTTTTGGTGAGAGGCTGACTGCAGAATGATCGTATGTGCGTGTCGTCTTTCTGATGCGTTCCTGTTAACAGGAAATTTTCTGTTAGTTATGATTAGCCCTTCATTCTAATGGGTGATTCGCTCTACGTATTCTACCTGGCTTTTACTACATATCATGTTTACTCCCATTCAGTTCGTGTGCGCGTGCGTGCATACATACATATATAATTTGTGCCGGTGTGCCTAAGCCTACAAGTGTGTCAGGCATGCATGCATTGAGTGTGTATAACGTATTTGCTATGATGCATTTGTTTCCTTACTTCTGTGTGCTTTAAGCAAGGCTGCAGTTAAAACTAAAAATCTCAGCACTTTAATCTTACTCTGACTTACAGCCATTACTACAAACCGTTAGATCAAATTTAATGCAAGTCTGGGTAACTATGTACCCTGTCCTTTATGTCAAGTCAAGTCAAGTCAAGTCAAAAACCTTTAATCATTCATGGGAATCTCTCTCTCTCCTCTCTCTCTCTCTCTCTCTCTCTCTCTCTCTCTCTCTGTGGTCCTTTATGTGTACAACATGTCTGTGCAACCATCGCCATGTTTACGCTATAGCCGAGTGGTTCGGACTGGTCGACTTCACACCACTCGGTCCATGAAGTATCGGGTTCCAATCTTGGCGGCGTCGGGCGAATCAAAGGTGAGGATTTTTTTACAACCTCCCAGGTGAACTTTTAAGTGCAGGCCTGCCAGTGCCTCAACCCCCTTCGTGTGTACACACATGCAGGAGATCAAATAATTATGCACGTTAAAGATCCCCTGATTCATATCAGCGAGCGGTGGGCTACGGAAACACGAATATACACAGCATACATCCCTGAAGTCGGAATGCAGCTACCTTCATGGTGGGCAAAATCGGTCGCATACGCAAAATCAGGTGGATCGGTGGTCTAGAGGTAACGCGCCTGCCTAGAAAGCGGAAAGTCCGGGTCGGAAATGTGCGGTGGTTTGATCCCCGTTTGAGCCAAAAATGCCCCCTCCTTCCCCGCCCCCCCCCCCCCCCCCCCCCCCCCAATCCAATAGCCATGAGTGGTCCTGACTAGCTTTCGATGAACATAAACCGAGTCCCCGTGTGTTACACATGATTATTTAGCGCACGTAAAAGAACCCACGGCAACAAGAGACTTGTCCCCGGCAAAACTCTGTAGAAAAAAGCCACTCTGATAGGGAGAACAAATGCAGTTGCAGACAGGAAAAAGAACACCCCACTGAACAAAGCAAGTCACACACAAAAATGTGTGAGCGCTTGGACTGGATGTAAAAAAGCACATGAGTGCTTATTCCATTATCCTCGATGTAAAAGAATAAATAAATAAATAAAAAATAAATTTTAAAAAAACACCTACTCCTCCAGGGACGGGACAGCCTGGTGGTTAGAACATCTTACGCACACGTTAAAAAGCCCATTTCGCCTTTCGGAAGAGTAGGCCATTGTGTGCCGGTGGGAACAGGTGACAATATTTTAAAGTGCATGCACACTGATGTCGTGTTTAGACGTCATCCCCGAAATTGGAATGCGGCTACCTTCCTGGTGGCCAAAAACGGTCCAATACGCAAAATCCTTTCGTGTATATTTAGGCTGTTTTTTGCAGAAGACCAAATTTAAATTCCTGTAATTCGTGTCAGCGTTTGGCGAGTTACGGAAACTAACATAACCAGCATACAACCCCGACGTCGGAATGCGGCTACCTTCACGGTGGTCAAAAACGGTCGCATACGCCACATCTCACCATTGGTGAACCTTGGAGCTCTAGCCGAAGTATGCCCCCCCCCCCCCCTAAAAAACAACAACAACAACAACAACAACAACAACAACAACGCACACGCACACAAAAAACCCACACAAAAAGAAAACCAACAAACAAACGAGCATGCAAACAAACTCGGAGGCGGGTGGGATAGCCTGGTGGTTTGAGTGATGCTTTCGTGATCTGCTGACCCGGGTTCGAATCTCGATCAAGAGAATTTTTCCTCTGGAGTTAGCATCAGTGCCGACTCCACTCTCCCCAAAAGTCCTTTGGATGAGACTATAAACCGAGATCTCGTGTGCGGACGCACGCAGAACATCTTGCGCACACGTTAAAACCCGTTCCGCTTTTCGGAAGAGTAGGCTGCTGTGTGCCGGTGGGAACGGATAACAAAATTTACAAAATTGCGTACACACGGGGTGCATATTCCATTTTCCTCGAAATAAAAGAATGAGTACAATAAATAAAATGAAACAAATAGAGGTCCCATATCTAGCTTTGCAGAAGAGCAACTTACACACACAACAGACCTGTCTGTCTGTCTGTCTATTTATCTATCTATCTATCTATCTATCTGTCTATCTGTCTATCTATCTGTCTATCTATCTATCTATCTATCTATCTGTCTATCCATGTATTTATCTATCTATCCATCTATCTATCTGTCTATCCATCCATCCATCCATCCTACAAGATTCACTATGGTCGGTAACATGGACAGCCTGAAAAAGTATGGGTTCCGCCACATTCATCCTGCTCAAGACACTAACTACCTGAAGATGTCAATGTAGTGCCCCAGCGACTCCTAAAGGAGTTAAGTCAAAGTCAACTCACAGGAGAGAGAGGGAACGCACGGAAATCTAAGCCCACCTTAACAATCTATTCAACCTTTTGGATTTCTTAATATAGCAACCATCCATTTCATCTCTTTGCTTTTCGAAATGTTTATTCATTTCATTTATTTCATTTATTCATTTATACCTTTTCAAGTCAAGGCAGATTTCTCTGCATGAAATTCGGACTGCTCTCCCCAGGAGAGAGCGTCGCCACAAGAGCAGCACCACCCTTATCTTTTAAAGCATATTATAACGAAACATAATCATGTATACTAAACAAATCAGCATAAATAGTAAGCCTGTCACACTAAAAAAACACACAAAAAACAGTAGTTACCTGTAGCCTCAGGTAAAACTGGCCAAGGGCGACAACCCGTAGTGTGGTCCCGCCTGTCGCTGTGAACTGGTGTCTGTATGGGCCACCACCGTGGACTGAAGAGTGGAGAGTGTGGGTTGGGGTTGCAGGACTTGTACTCAGCCCTCAGTGAGCGAACAGTCATGTGACCGATGCATCATGGTATGGCAGCGTTGAGGGTGATCACTTGTCACCTGGAAGCTCGCCACTCTCTCTCTCTCTCTCTCTCTCTCTCTCTCTCTCTCTCTCTCTCTCTCTCTGGGGGATGTTTTTAGGGTTTTCTTTTATTAGTTTGCTTTCGGGGGGGGGGGGGGGGGGGGGGGGTTGTTGGGGGGGGGGGGGCTGCTTTGAAAAGGGTTATTTCCCCATGTTTCTACTGTGAGACTGTATAAGTGTTGGGTTATTATAACATGTATCCCTACGGGCGGGGACTGGATGTAAAAAAGCACATGAGTGCTTATTCATTATCCTCGAAATAAAAGAATTTGTCATTGTCAAAAGAATTTCTCTCTCTCTCTCTCTCTCTCTCTCTCTCTCTCTCTCTCTCTCTCTCTCTCTCTCTCTCTCTCTCTCTCTCTCTCTCTCTCTCTCTCTCTCTCTCTCTCTCTCTCTCTCTCTCTCTCTCTCTCTTTGTTGATAGGGAGGGAAAAGGTGAATCCAGACTTCTGTCTCTGATTTCACACACACACACGCGCGTGTGTTTCCTATCAGAGTGGCTTTTTTCTAAGAATTTTGCCAGGGACAACTCTCTTGTTGCCCTGGGTTCTTTTACGTGCGCTGAATAATTTTGTGAACCACACGGGACCTCGGTTTATCGTCTCATCCGAGACCACCACTCATGGTCTAATGGATGGGGGAAAAGTTTCGAGCCCAAACGGGATGTATGTATTTATATATGTAGGCATCTGTATGTATGTATGTATGTATGTATGTATGTATGTATGTATGTATGTATGTATGTATGTATGTATGTATGTATGTATGTATGTATGTATGTATGTGTGTGTGTGTGTGTGTGTGTGTGTGTGTGTTGTGCGCGCGTGCGCACGCATGCGTGCGTGCGTGTGTGTGACCTACTGGGAAAAGGCTAGATTGGGAGAGGGGATGTTCTGATGATTTAACAACCCTTGGAAACAATTTGATTAAACAATCGATTGATTGGTTTGTTGGTTGGTTGGCTGGCTGGTTGGTTGGTTGATTTGTTGGTTGATTGGATGGTTGGTTGGTTGGTTGGATGGCTGGTTGAGTGAATGATTGTTTGGTTAATTGTTTGATGGAGTGATTGATCGACCGATTGATAAATTGATAAACCATCACTAAATCAAAACGCTTTCTCTCTAATTACGTACGGTTTGTCAGGGGACATAAATAGCACCTGACTAGTACTGTAATCAGGTACAAGAGTTGTCTCTCGTTCACCATGAAGCGAAAACTTTACAAACGTGAATCCTCGCAAGTACAGAAGTCAGTATCCCCGTCTTTGACACAGAGGGCTTTCTGCAAAAGGGCAGGAGAATGGATCGAGAAGACAGAAAAAAGACAAGAAGGTGGTGACAAGTTGAAAAAGAACAAAGCAGAAACGAAGAGAGGGATAGAGAAGAGGGAATTCCTTGCACAAAATTTCCAGAAGGTGGGGATGCTGTTTATACTGACATCCTCACATGGGGAAAGGACAAACAGCTCGCTCTTCTCTCTCTCCTCTCCTCTCTCTCTCTCTCTCTCTCCTCTCTCTCCTCTTCTCCTCTCTCTCTCTCTCATCTCTCTCTCTCTCTCTCTCTCTCTGTCCCTCTCTCTCTCTCTCTCTCTCTCTCTCTCTCTCTCTCTCTCCTCTCTCTCTCTCTCTCTCTCTCTCTCCAAAAGTCCCTCGGATGAGACTATAAACCAGGCCCCGTGTGCCAACGCAGCAGAACATCTTCCGCACACGTTAAATCCTGTTCCGCTTTTCGACAGAGTAGGCCATTGTGTGCCGGTGGGAACAGATGACAAAATTTACAAAACCGCATACACACAGGGACTGCATGTACAAAAATTTTTAAAACGCATGAATGCTAATTCCATTATCCTCCATATAAAAGAAAAAATAATAATTAATAAATAGTCTGGTCGAACCATCCACTCTCTGATGTTGTCTACGCTACACCAAGAACAAAACAAATGACTACAAGGAGGGAGACCAAGAGGCAGACAGAGAAAACGATGCGAAGACAACATCAGAGAGTGGAGGACTGGCCTTGAGTGGAACGGTTTGTTACGGAAAGCAGAGGACCACACGCGGGGGGGGGGGGATGGGGGGGGGGGAGTGGAGGAAGCTGGTTGCAAAATCTTCAGTGGTGCCCCACAATTGTCGACCAGACTACGGGATAGGTGAAGGTGAAGAAGATGTAGGCCTACTCAGTTAAAGTTGCCTAAATACAGGCCGCACACCGGTATTAATTTGGGGGTCACGTAGTATCTTGTATAGAGTGCGAGTGGGGAAAAATGTTGGTGATTTTCACATAGAGTGCGAGTGGGGAAAAATGTTGGTGATTTTCACTTTTTTTTTTAAGCATGAAAAAATGGACTGTGCACTTGTATTTTTGGATTGAGGACATAGCACAATACCAGGTAGTCACAAGAAAGTTGGAAATAACCATCAAATGAGGTTTGCATATTGCGGTAAGGAAGCTAGCAGACAACAAAGGACTGCTGACAGTGTTTGCTGAAAAATTTTTAAAACTTTCAAACCTACCAAATTTGTTCAAAACCACACGAGTTTTTGAGTCAGAGGCTAGTCTTGTACAACAAGTGGTTTTTATTTCTGTGGATGCCTTAGTACGTGCGGTATGAATAGAAGAGTCACATAGAAAAACAAAAGGAAAAGTGATTTTTTAATACTGGTGGGCAGCCAAAAATAAGAGAGAGAGAGAGAGAGAGAGGGGGGGGGGGGGGGGGGGAGAAGAAAAGGAAGCGAGGACTGCTTGTGATTTGTCAGCTGTAAAGGAATGTGTAATCAAGTTGCAGAATTGTTTCCTTTTTTTCTGGCATATTTATGTATATAAAAACCCCCATAGAAAGACGATAATATATTCATATATTCAGATTAAACACACACAAAAACAAAACAAAAAAACACACACAAAACCTAGCCTTTTCAGGTGTAAGGTATGCATACAATTAAGTGATATAATTGTTTCTTTGGAGAGAGAGGGGGGGGGAGGCATGTATGTATATATATAAGGTAAAGGTAAGGTAAAGGTGTCCCATAACCTATAAGGTCGTAGGGGAGCGAGGCGTCAGAGACCTAAGCTTCTCTAGGGCCAGCATATTGAGGGCGGCGCCCATCTCCTCTCCCTCGCTGCTTTACCTTCCCTGACCCTAAAGAGGACAGGTACCCATTTACAGCTGGGTGAACTGGGGGAACTGTACTGAAGCCAAGGCGCGCAAACGGTCACCATCCAACTGGTAACCACGCTCGACGCTGCTTAACTTGGCTGGGGGAAAGCGAGTGCTCCGAATCACTGAGCTATCCCGTCCCCAATATATATATATATTATATATATATATATATATATTATATATATATATATATATATATATTATATATATTATATATATATATATATATATATACCCCTTCAGCCTTTGTGGGCTGTAAATGATGCATGAAATTAAGTTATATATAATTATGTCTGTCTCTTTCTGTCTGTCTCTTTCTGTCTCTCTCTCTCTCTCTCTCTCTCTGAAGACAAATGACACATACACATCAAATAATTAACAAGGAAAACGCGCATGCTTCGTAATCAAATCACATCCATAAATATAATTCCCCTTTGAATGAACCGGAAACAAATCTTCAGAACCTCCATTCTAAAATGAACTGATAAAAATTGTTAAAAAAAGATCATTCACCTTTGACACTTGACCCGAACACAAATTCTGTCAAGAATATGCCTTAACCTTACAGTTCAAGGTGATCTAAAAATAACTGACTTATAGCTCCTGCACAGAGATGGTTAACATAAAAAAAATGAACTATTGAAAAAAATGAACTTTTGTTGTTTTTTATTTTTGTTCCTCGGCTAGAGCCCCGCAACCCGACATTGGGGATAATTGTACAGACAAAATTTAGATTGATGACTGAAACATTCTACATGCATTATTATGCAAGTCCATCCGATGAGACTATAAACCGAGGCCCCGTGTGCGAACGCACGCAGAACATCTTGCGCACACGTTAAATCCTGTTCCGCTTTTCGTAAGAGTAGGCCATTGTGTGCCGGTGGGAACGGATGACAGAATTTACAAAACCACATACACACGAGGACAGGATGTAAAAATTTTTAAAAAGCACATAAGTGCTTTATTCCATTATCCTCCATATAAAAGAATAAAACTGAAAATTATGTATTTCTCTGCCTATAAAGATTTGTGCCTGCAACACTTTTTTCTTTGCCCATTCTTGTGGTGTTTTCGTTGTTGCAGTGGTCAATCTATATAATTGCTATAGAAAATTCACTTTTCTTGTCTGATCTGCATAGAACTGGCACCCAGACCATTCTCAATATTGTAAAAAAATAAAATAAAATAAATTTTAAAAAAACATTGGGCAAAGGTTGGCTTTTGACGGGATTCCAACATGACACCTGATTTCCCAAACAGGTGTGTGTGACCTCTACGACCCCTGCAGGAAGCTGGTTGCGAAATCTTCAGTGGTGCCCCCAACAGTCACAAGACTACGGGATAGGTGAGGTGAAAAGAGAAGGCGTTACCTTTATGTTCCCAAAGATCCATTTTTGGTTCAGCCTACCTCTCATTTGATACAGTATTTTTTTTTAAAAATAACTTTCAACCATTACTGGATCGGTGGTCTAGAGGTAACGCGCCTGTCTAGAAAGCGAAAAGTCCGGGTCGGAATGTGCGTGGTTCGTATCCCGTCTGGGCCCGAAACTTTTCCCCCATCCATTAGACCATGAGTGGTGGTCTGGGCGCTAGTCTTTCGGACGAGACGATAAACCGAGGTCCCGTGTGTTACAGAAAATTATGCAGCGCACGTAAAAGAACCCACGGCAACAAGAGAGTTGTCCCTGGCAAAATTCTTAGAAAAAAGCCACTCTGATAGGGAAAGAAATACAGTTGCAGACCAAAAAAAAAAAAAAAAAGGGTGGCGCTGCTCTTGTGGCGACGTGCTCTCCCCGGGGAGAGCAGCCTGAATTTCACGCAGAGAAATGTACAATTTCGCAGTTAATGCATCAGAGTAACTCGGTTAGTTAACTATAGGTGTGAGGTGGTTGGGGCAGGTTGCATCATTTTGAAAGAAAGGGGGTGGGGGTGGGGGTGGAGATTTGAGCCCAAGATCTGATTTTTTACTACTACTACTACTACTACTACTACTACTACTACTACTACTACTACTACTACTACTAATAATAATAATAATGATAATAATAATACATGGAATTGATATAGCGCTATATCTTGCAACAAAACAAATCAAAGCCCTTGATTTTCCCCTGGAGTTAACATCAGTGTTGACTCCACTCCTCCGAAAGTCCTCCAGATGAGACTATAAACCAGACATATATATATATAGGCCTATCCTGTTCCGCATTTCGGAAGAGTAGCTTATTGTGTGCCGGTGGAAACGGATGACAACATTTACATGACCGCAAGTACACCGGTGTCAAAAAGCACACGAGGGTTTATTCATTGACCTCGAAATAAATAAAGAATTTAATCAATAAACATGCAGGAGAGGATAACTCCTGCTAGCAAGTTCGCTCAGGGGAAAAGGAAGAGAGGGTAGAGGAGATGAATGGGATGGGGCGGGGAGGGGGGGGGGGGGGGTAAATTGAAAAAAACAACTTTAATGAGATGGGTTATCGGAGGGGAGGGGGGGGGGGGGTGCGTTCAAATAAGATTGTGACTCGGATGACTTTTTGAATAGATAAAAATAAATGAATAAATAAACAAAATGAACTTATGAAGAATTTACACAAGTTATACAGATGAACAGGGGACGAGATGGTCAGTGGTCAGAGCACTCGCTTTCCCCCAGCCAAGGTTAAGCAACAACGAGCCTGGTCACCACTTGGATGGGTGACCGTTTGTGCGCCTTGGCTTCAGTATAGTCCCCTCAGTTCACCCAGCTGTAAATGGGTACCTGCCCTCTTTAGGGTCAGGGAAGGTAAAGCAGCGAGGGAGAGGAGATGGGCGCCGCCCTCAATATGCTGGCCCCTGAAGAGGTTGAGATCTCTGACGCCGCCTCGCTTCCCTACGACCACATAGGTTATCGGACACCGTTACTTAATTTTTTTTTTTTAATAACAGACGAACTGTGGTATGCATATGAATGAGTATTTTATATGATTTGTAAATTGGAAATGTGTAAAGAGGCATGTATTTAATTTAGATAGAATGCTTTTTGTTGTTGTTTGCTTTTTTTTCTTTTTTTTTTAAAGAGCTCCCAGGTTCACCACTGGTGAGGATTTTTGGGTTGGCCTATGTGACCGTCACCCTGTGTGTGTATGTGTGTGTGTGTGTGTATGTGAGATCCTTGTTTTGTTGATAGTCCCTAATCAGGGCAAGGGCTGCATGGGAAAAAAAAGTATGCAAGGCTTATTCTGTAACCCTTGAAAAATAAAGACCATTCATTTACTCATTGATTTCATTCATTCATTGACACCTCCCCCCCCCTCTCTCTCTCTCTCTCTCTCTCTCTCTCTCTCTCTATATATATATATATATATATATATATATATATATATATAGGGGGGGGGGGGGTACACGTATACACACAACTGTTCAGGTTTTTTCCCTTTTTAATCATTCCAGCAAATTTTCCCTTATTTCTTGAAGCTTTATCGGGCTCTGTATATATGTAGATAACACATATTTCTCTGTTGGAAGCTTGCTTAGGTATTTCTGCTGCCCACTAAAAAAAGTGCCAAAGCTGGAAAGACTACCAGCCGATGATAATGATAATTATGGTATGACGATTATCTGAAACAACAACAAAACACTCCCCGAAAAAATAAGAACGAAACTAAGAAGTCCTCCCAGGAGGAAGAAACCGGAAGCAGAAGAGCAACGACGTGGAGAAAATTTCAGACGACGTAGATTTTGTATGAAATCAGCGCAAATCTTGTGATAACTGGAGGTTGTTTTTCAGCTTTTTTCTGTCTGTTTTAAGGAAAGAGCGCCAGTGAAAATATCACAAGTGGAAAGGAATGCAAGGATAAACGGAATTGGGTACGTGAATTAAAAGTAAACTAGGAGTTTGACGTGGTAATGTTGATGTTTCCTGTTTCAGTGTTTGTGTACAAGTACCTTGTCTTTCTCAGGGCGGGGCTGTTCTAAAACCCTAGCGTTCATCGTCTTCATCTACACATTTGATAGCGTGCAGACTGCTTGCAAAACCTTAACCTTTCGACTCAGCTGCGAATCGGGCACGAACTGGCACCCTTCAGAGAATCAGACTAGACACGCTAGACTAGAGCTACCCTTGTCTTCAGAATAACCAGCCCACCATTATACAGCGTTGGTTTTGAGATTTGACCAACTCCAAGGAGACTAAGACAGTAAGAGTCATAATGATGATGTTTCCTCTTTCTTTTGCATTCACATTACTGTTTGCGTTTCTGATGCCATGGTTTTTGTTGCTGTATCATGTTACTAGTGTGCCACCAGTCAGTGAGTCACTGAGTCAGATTACTCTTCCAACGTCTCAATAACACTATTACCAGTGTTACCCACACCAGGGTAGGAACCAGCATAACCATGAAAGACAATGTATTACATTCACATACATGTATGACAAGAATAATTGCAGAACACTTGGATTATAAATATTTGTCCAACATACATGGCCACCAATCCACCATGAACCTTGATCAGTTGATAGATCTACATAGCCATAGGTCTGGTTGTAACTTGTATAGTACAGTGAAATTACCAAAGTTGTTTGTTTCACAAATTTAGCAAGATTAGCTCAAGAAAGCATTTATGAGTATTTATAAGGATACTTTAGTTTATTAAAATTTGGTCCCTTAGTACTGTGAGTATTAAAAGGCATCATTGATGGTCATTATATTGGAAATGGTTATATATATATACATATGGTCCAGTGGCAATGTTCAGCATTTAAATTACTTACTAAGGGCATGCCATAACTAAAGCTGCTGTAGAACAGAACTTTGTTGTGATTAGCTCATTAAGACTAAGACTAAAGAGGCCTTTGAATTCTAATACTGTAATACTAGGTAGGGAGGAATTTTGTCAACAACTCTTCAGTGAGGTACCCTTGAAATATTTCCCAACCGAGTTAAGTAGAAAGAAAAAAACTCCCAAAAAACCCAAAACAAAAAAACCAAACCAACACCCCCCCTCCCCCTCCCACAAAACACACACCCACATGTAAAAAAACAACAAACAAAAAAGAAAAACAACAACGAAACAAAGCAGCCAGTCTCTCAGATGAGAGCATCAATCAAAGTCTTGTTTACTTGTGTGCATTCTTTGACATTGTTTATATATATATATTATATATATATTATAATATTTTACACTTGCTGTTATTGTGTTAAGTCTTAAGAACCTATTGGCTATTCATCTTTTGTTGTCATAGAGTAAGTCAGCTATGGCTAGTGGCATTGATAATGCACAATATTGACTCAGGGACTGTGACACTAGTTGTGACAGCAGGTCGGTTTGGTAAAAGAACTGATAGCACTTGATACATTGTCATTACTACATTAGTCACTGTGTCATTGGACAAGTTACTATTCTGTATTCAGACTTCAGTTGACTGAAATTGAAAGTTATAACCTGCCAAACAACTAATTTTTGTGTTAACACACACACGCATTCACACACACACACACACACACACTGACACAATAACACTGACACACATACACACACATACAGTACACACACAGAGTGACACATACACACTGTATTATATACACACAGACATGTGCACACTCACACACACCACACTCACACACACACTCATGACATACAGACTCAGACAGTCAGTCACACATACATGTATCACACACACATACTCATGACACAGAGTCTCTCTCACTCACTCACACACACACACACACACACACAACACACACACACACACACACACACACACACACACACACATGGCACACACGCATACACACAACACACACACACACACACAAACGCACGCATGCACGCACGCAAGCACGCACACACACACACACACAGAGAAACACACTTCACATACATGTATAACATGTATAAAGTCAGTGATTTTTGTTAACACATGCCAGGCTGTGCTGTATTTTATTTTGCACAGAATCACCAAAATGTTGACTTGGCTGAACTGAATATTTTAGACGTGTATACTATCAGTATTACAGTCACTATCATGATATTACTATCATTATCAATATCATTGTATCACTATCACTATCAGTGTTTATACTGTATGTGAAATGGCATTTATTTTCATTGGCTGATATTTTCTGTCTATGTTTATGATCTTTATCACAGTACCTGTGTTATTTTATTCCAGGACTCAGTTTCAAATGATTATAATATGATATTTCAACTTCATTAACTAAAATGAAACTTGAACTCATTCTAAGTTTACTCTCCAGGTCAAGTTTAGAAGCCAGATACTGAAAACTTTAGATGTACTATAGAATTACACACACAGGTTTGTGGTGTTACTGTTAGTTTAGAATATTTATTTGATTATTCATCATTGTAAATACTACTATCTCATATCTCATTTTTTTAATTAATACTAAGTCAGTAAATGCATGGTCTAGACATTCAGATCTACCTAATAAGTTGATAAGTCTTGACTTTCTCAGTAGCTGAATGAAGTGACCACTGACCAGCATTATATTTATAACTTTATATAATGTCCTCAACAGCTGAAGTCACAGATTTAAATCTCAGCAGTGCCTGGTGAATTAGCATGGGGATTGTTTTTTTAAATAAAAACTTGCAAGTCAGAAAAAGACTGATGAACTAAAGCAAACTTCACAGTTTGAGTTTTAGACCCATCAAAAATATCATCTTTGTTGAATGCTCAGACAGCAACTACTGTTGTCTGTTATAGGAGCGATAATGCGTTGCACCGCTGTTCTGTGTTCAGCGCCTGACGAGTCAGACCCAGCGCATCCAACTTCGGTGTGGGAGAGAACTGTTATTTAGTTTAGTTTTAGTCTTTCTGGAAAAAAGGGCTGGAGAATGGACCAAAAAGGCAGAAAATAGACAAGAAGGAGGTGACAGGAAGAAAAGGAACAAGGCAGAAACAAAGAAAGGGACAGAAAAGAGGGAATTTCTAGCACAGAATTTCCAGAGGGTGGGGATGCTATTTATACTGACAGGCCCCCAGCATGCCCATGGGGGAATCAAAGCATCTTAATTAAATAATAATGCATAATTAATGACATATTTCTGATTGGCTTTATTAGTCTTTCAGGTCACTTTTCCACAGACATGAACAAAATTTCAGTAGAGTGGGGTTTTTTTTGTTTTTGTTTTGTTTTTTGTCCTTCGGATGAGACTATAAACCGAGGCCCTGTGTGCGAATGCATGCAGAACATCTTGCGCCCACGTTAAATCCTGTTCCGCTTTTCGAAAGAGTAGGCCATTGTGTGCCGGTGGGAACATATGACAAAATTTACAAAACCGCATACACACGGGGACTGGATGTAAAAAAGCACATGAGTGCTTATTCCATTATCCTCAATATATATATATATTTTTAAAAAGTCATCTGAGCGCTTTGATTTGTTGCTTTACAAGATTCAGCGCTATATAAGTTCTATATATTATTATTATTATTATTATTATTATTATTTTGTTGCTGTTGTTGTTTTTTAACCTCTCACTTTCAGAACTGAAAAATCCAAATTGATGTTCTTTTCTTCTTCTTCTTCTTCAATAACAACAGGGTCTTGGCATAGCTAGCTAGCTAGATAGATCATCTGTGAAGAAGCCGTGCGGTGACTAAGACCAGCAGGCGTCATCATGGGAGCTGCAGGCAGCAGTCTGAGTGAGTTGGGCACCAACGAGTATTTGAAGCGGCTGTCGGGGATGGAGCCCATCCACCCCATGGACCCCTTCTGGAACCAGCTGCTGTCCTTCTCCTTCCTCATCCCTGTCACAAGGTAGAGTGCTTCCTAACCAAGTAACCTTACCTTAACCGTAACCTCTTAACTGCCCAGTGCAAGTGCACCCTATATGCTGGGGAATAAAATTCTTATGTACCACTGCTATGTTCATATCCCTCTTACTCAGAAACTACCACATGAATATTCCTGATAGTCTGCCTAATGACAGTATATATATCGTAGATTACTTCGAGGCAAACTCAAATTAGTTAGCATGCTATTTCACTGCGAAAATATATTTAAAATGTAAAAAAATTGACCAAAAATACGATTTCTTTATCACCACTGTCATTCTGAATACTCCCGATCTCAATAACATCAAACATAAGTCTAGGCTAAATCTCATTCTTTTTTTTTTAAATGCACGATCAGCTGATTCATACACGATCGTTTTCATCACTGTTAGGTAAATCTACAGTTTTATTTGCCAATTTTACAGCTGTTTTGCAAGTTATTTATGCCTTCAACAAGAAGTGTCAGCCATTTTGAACACGAACTTCCAAAACAGTCATGCATAAAAACACAAAATACAAGCTAAAAACCGATCGTTTTTGCTACGGTTTTTGCAGCTGAATGTTGCCAAGCAACAGGAGAGTGACCTCCATTAAGTTTGGAGTTCTTTCCCTTTAACTGTAGTCAAGGAAGCAGGCTTGTTTACTTCGGTTCGTCACCCCGGAAATTTTACGGGTTGTTGGCGTATAGGGTGCACGTTTAGCCCCGGAAAATTTCCGGGGTAAGGCAGTCTAGTGGTTAATTCTCTCTGTGCCAGGAGCACACAAGGTGTGAACATCATTCCTCCACTGGTTCCGGTCTGCAGCTGTGCGTCGTACGGCGTTCCACGTGCTCCAGCCTGCGCCATTCCGCTCTACTTCTACCATTCGTCGCCATGTTGTTTTTGGGGCGTCCCCTTTTCCTTCTCCCTTCAGGTGTCCATCCGAGGGCAACAGCACAGTCGTCGCTCCTGTCCTTTTCTTAGGACATGTCCGATCCAGTTCCATCTCCGTCTTCTAATCTCCTGGCTGATTTTTTCTGCTCCTGCTATTTCCAAGACTGTCTTGTTGGAAATGTGTAACAGTGCTGGCATAAAGCAATTTAAGCAAAATTTGACGCTCCCCCGCATAATCAGTTGCGTTGCATCGGAGGTCAGGTTTTCAGTCTGTTAACATATCAGACTGCAATAAAATTATTTTGTTTTTTATTTTCATATCGAGGATAATGGAATAAGCACTCGTGTGCTTTTTTAACATCCAGTCCCCGTGTGTGTATGCGGTTTTGTAAATTTTGTCATCTGTTCCCACCGGCTCACAATGGCCTACTCTTTTGAAAAGCGGAACAGGATTAAGCGTGTGCGCAAGATGTTCTGTGTGCGTTTGCACACGGGGCCTCGGTTTATAGTCTCATCCGAAGGCATTAATACCCCCCCCAAAAAAAAAACAACAACCAACAACAACAACAAAAACCACAAAAACAAAACAAACCCAGATCGAATATTGGACAGTTCTATGAAAAGTTATATTATTATAACAACATGAAATGATGCTATTGATATACTGTAGAGAGTAACAAAATTAGAAATTTTTGATTTTTTCATCCTAGTAATAGGGGGTCAGAATGAGGGCTTGGGTGCTTTTAAAACGAGCTTTTGAAGCAAAATGAAACAAAATTAAGCTTTGATACTTGAGCACAATGTAGAAGAATAGAGCTGTAGTTTTACAATCAATCAAAAAGCTTTGATACTTGAGTACAATGTACAAGAATAGAGCTGTAGTTTTACAATCAATCAAAAAGCTTTGATACTTGAGTACAATGTACAAGCTGTACTTTTTACAACCAATCCAAATCTCGAAATCGACAACCTGACCCCCACCTGCCTAAAATGGCTCCCACAGCACAGCTGTCGGTTTCCCCCACTTCCAGCTTCTCTCAGCTGCTGTCTGTTCCATTCCATTCCATCCCATCCCAGCCTGGCTGGTACTGATCCATTATCTTCGATATAAAAGAATAAATTAAAAAAGAATTAAATTAACTGTGGAGTGTAGCAGGGTTGACATTGCGCTCCATGGCGGGTAATCGTAAGGGGTTTCTGGAGTTACGCAGTGGCACTCCATTTCTTTGGTGGAGGGTCACAACGTCGGGTTGAATCAATCGCGTTCATTTCCATGGTGTGGAGGTCACTAAATGTGTTCCTGTTCCATTTCAATGGTGGATGTACAGGCTGTGCATCGCGGAGGGGCACATGCTCATTCTGTGGTCCAAAGGTTGGCATTCATTTCATGGTGGAGGGTCACAAATGTGTTCCCGTTCATTTCATGGTGGAGGGTCACAAATGTGTCCGTGTTGGGCTCTCCTCAGCCACGCATAGGCTTGTTCTGGCATTTTGTGGGATTCCGCTGACAGTAGATCACAGAGAAAGGGGCATAAATTAGGAGGCAGCTCAAAACAGAGAGAGATGGAGAAGGCTCATCAATGTCAAACCTCCCCTGGGAGAAACATGACTAAAATAGTAAAAAGGAAGAAGAAGTAGATCACATAGAGAGATGTATAGATCTATTTCAAAATCACTGATTGGTGGAAGAGTCTGCAGTGCAAGATGAGGTCTGAGCATCAGACACATGTGATGTATTTATTTTGGCAGGTCGCCCAGAATCTCCTCTAGTGCCCTTGTTCCCAGAACTCAGTTTAGCTAGGACTTTTGCTGGCTTTTAAGAAAAGCTGGGGAGGTGGTGTGTGTGTGTGTGTAGGAGGGGGGGGAGAGGGGGGGTGTTTGTCGTGTGGGTGTTGGTGTGAGTGTGTGGGTTGGTGGGTGTTGGTGTGTGGGTTGGTGGGCGTTTCTGTATGTGTGGGTGGGTCTTGGTGTGTGTGGGTGTATGTGTGGGTGGGTGTTGGTGGGTGTGGGTGTGTGTGTATACATGTATTGTGTGGGTGTGTGTTGGTGCATGTGTGGCTGGGTGTTGGTGTATGTGTGAGTGTATGTGTGTGTGTTTGTAGAAAAACAGATCAGTTTTTTTGTGATTTCCCTTCTGCTGTTCTCTTCTTTCCTGTGTGAATTGTGTCCCTTGTACACACACATCATTGTAACTAAGTTTATTGTATTCATGAGTAAGGTTCTGTCTGCATTTTATATGTATAATTTCTCCCCTCCCTTTCATTTTCTCAAATCTTAATACAGTAATGGGGGGGAGGGGGGGGGGGGGGGGGTTGGTTTAAATTTGTTTTCTTGTTTGTTTGTTTTTGTTGTTATTTTTTTCTATGAGGAGGGGTCCAAGGACATGCCGTCTGTGACATTAACTGTGCTTGAAAAAAGTGGATATAATGAAATTGTTAGTCAATATTTTTATTTTGCAGCTATATAATTATGAAATCACTGAAAAAGATTTTTTTTTAAAAACACCAGATTTTGAATGTATGTATGTTTGCCCGTCATGTCCGATGATGACCTCCAAAACAGCAGAGGATGCAGCTGCTGTTTTGGAAACTGGGCAGAAATTTGATTATAGTGGAGATGCCTTGCCCACAGTACATCCCCACTCTCTCGGCCAAGTGGGCATAAGGTCAGTCGGCGTTGGAGATGTTCTCCAAATGCCAACCAGCCCCCAGGGCTGCAGCACATAAGGACTGTGGGAGTCAAGCCTCCTAGTCAGAGAGTCATAGTCGATCACTAAAGACTAAGCTGTAAAGTGGAATTGCATGAGTGGGAAAGCCACTGGTCATACAGCCTCTCACTTTGCTGTTGTCCCCAGCATCAATGGTTTAATCAAGAACTGTGATAAAGCCCAGACACTGATGGCATAAGATTTTGAATATCTCTTTATTATTCACACACACATCACACACACACACACACGCACACAATCATACATTAAATAACATGTATATATATTATCTATTCTGTCTTTCCTGAATCTGCGGGACCTGGGCCCCTCAAAGATCACAACAGTCTCAATCCTCGCTACTTTTGCCTATCAACAATCTGCCACACATGGATCCTCCAGCTCCTTGCTGCCTCCTTCTACTTCCTCATGACAGTGCCTGCAAACTGAGTACTTCTTGCTGTCATGCCATAATTAGTAGTTTTCATGTTAGAAGGCTCATAGGGTCAATGTTGTGGTTTGTGTGTGTGCTGTCGTTGTTATGTGTCTGTAGAGACCAAGTTGAAGCATCCGTCTCCACGCCTTCAGTCCCAAATTTCGCTGGGCCTGATTCCAGGCTTTTATATACAAACGCAATGCGTATCTTCCGTTTCACTCTTACCCCAGTTGTAGTTCAATGTTATTGTTGAAGGGATACCTCTCTATTGGTCACAATGTCCCAGACTGAAGCTGACTGTTTTACAGAATATTGGTCATCAAATTCATATATTGTATTCATTTATCTGAAGGAACCAGTTCTATTTAGTAGTCACACCATCTGATTTTGACTCTAACGCTACAGGGAATAGTTGTAATTCTATAAGACTAATTTCCATAATAGTATGCATTTATTGTATGAATACTTGTTGTTTTGTGTAATACTTACTCTGTTGTTAACACTCAGGTCCAACGCCTTAGTCAAATGCGCTGGGCCTGATTTCTCAGGCTTTTAAACAGCAACGCAATGTGTTCTTCCCGTTTCACTCTTTCACCCAGCTTAGAAGTCATTTATTTTGAAAGGGAGTGACCTTCATTTGTCACAAATTGTCACAGCAAAGACTGACTGTTTTACAAGATATAGTGTTATATAAATTCCATATATGTATTCATTTATTTATGAATACATGTTTATTTGTGTATACACTCTGTTTTAACTCTTACGCTACCATAGGTATAGTGTTATATAAATTCCATATATGTATTCATTTATTTATGAATACATGTTTATTTGTGTATACACTCTGTTTTAACTCTCACGCTACCATAGGCAACTTTAGTCAACACTACCATTCATCGCCATACGTGAATTTCATCAACAGTACAGTACAGGTCACGTTAAAAAGGACAGTTTTTCATACAGTTACAAAGTTTCACACTTAACAGTTGACTTGCTCGCGTGATAGCAGACCCATCCTTCACCCCTCCGCCCAGTTTTGAGTGGGGAAAAAACAACCATGTTATTCTGACACAGACTGAATTGTTCCGAGTGTGTGTGTGTGTGCGTGTGTGCGTGCGTGTGTGTGTGTGCGTGTGTGTGCGTGCGTGCGTGCATACGTGCGCGCGCATGGTTTTGAAATCTGTTGTTCATTATGTTTAAGGAGAGTTGCATGCCTGTAAATGATTGAGTGCAAGCGCTTCGATTTGTTTGTTTTTTTACAAGATTCAGCGCTATATAAATTCCATATATTATTATTATTATTAATGCCAAGAAATCAGTCGCAGTGCTGAAAAGAATACTGACTTCAGTCGGAACTTGGCAGCCTATTCTTGTATTTTATGTACCGAGGCCCCGTGTGCAAACGCACGCAGAACATATTGCGCACATGTTAAATCCTGTTCCGCTTTTCGTAAGAGTAGGCCATTGTGTGCCGGTGGGAATGGATGACAAAATTTACAAAACCGCATACACAAGGGGGCTGGATGTGAAAAAGCACATAAGCGCTTATTCCGTTATCCTTGATATAAAAGAATAAATAAATAAAAAATGACCCCTTCCCTGTCCTCGACTAGATCTCTTGAGTTTCACAAATGGTGAAGATTTTTTATGTATGCAACTTTTGAATTTAAAAAAAAATCTTAACCAACATTAAGGTAGCCACATTCCAGCATCTTTAAACAATTTGTGATCCATTCCTACCAGCACGAAATGGCCTACTCTTCTGAAAGGCCTGAACAGGTTTTGATGTGTTCACAAAATGCTCGGCATGCGTTCACACACGGGACCTCGGTTCGTAGTCTCATACGAAGGACTTTCAGGGGAGTGGAGCCGGTATTGATGTTAACTCCAGAAGCAAAAATCCTTTTAAACGGGTGCCTCAGTGATGGTTCAAACCCAAGTCCGTCAGATCACAAGCGCGCTGCTCTAACCACCACGGTTCTGATGTTAACTCCAGAAGAAAAATCCCTCAAACGGATGCCTCAGTGTTGGCTCGAATCCAAGCCTGTCAAATCACAAGGGCGCTGCTCTTAAACCACCATGCTGTCCCCCCTTCTTCTTCTTTTCCTTCCTTTTTTGTCATGTTTCTCCCAAGGGAGGTTTGACATTGATGAGCCTTCTCCATCTCTGTCTGTTTTGAGCTTCCTCCTTATTTATGCCCCTTTCTCTAAGATCATCTGCAATACAGGCAGCCCAGGTTTTGCTAGGTCTTCCCTTTGGTCTCTTTCCATCCACTACGAAGTTCATTGCTCTTTTTATGATGTGTTGGTCTGCTTTCCGTTGAACGAGCCCAAACCAGTGCAGTCTATTGGTACTAGCTACAGACTTCAGATCTTCAACTTTGCACATTCTCCATAGTTCTTCATTTGTGATCCTGTCTTCCCATTTGATCTTTGTCATGTAGCGTAGCATTCGGTTTACACAGCTCTTCAACAAACGTTCGACGGTTTTTGTGAAAACCTACGTCTCCAAGCCATACAGGAGAACAGGTCTGATGCAGGCCTTATATATCAGACAGCGTCTCTCCAGTCGGATTTTCTGATTTCCGAGCAGACTTGCCAAGTCTTTCCATTTGCACTCGCAATCCTGGTTCTGACAGCTAACTCAGATTTTGCTTCGCAGCTCATCATCTCTCCCAGGTAGTAGAATTCGTCTACCACTTCTATCTTCCCTTGTTCAAATTCTAGCTCCTTCTTTCCTGCATCGGTATTGTCACATGCTGTCCCCCCTATATTGTATGTATATTTATAAAAGTAAGGAAGAGAGAAGACAGGATGCACAGACTCTCTAACAGTGGCTGGATGGAAGCTGTTTTTTCTGTCTCAGCAACATCTTCATCTGGCAGACCTACAATGCCCTCTTCATCATCCGCTGCCTCTGCAAGTACTTTGTGGAGCATCTCTCTGAGGAGCTGCTGATTCAGCAGTTTGACTGCCGACCTCCGAACCCTGATGGTGAGAGACAGAGATTGAGAGAGAGTGAGATGAGAGACTGAGACTATTTTGAGGAGGAGGGGGGGAGAGAGAGGGGAAGGGAGTGTAGTGTGTCATGTGTTTTTGTGTTAGTGTGTGTGTGTGTGTGAGAGAGAGAGAGAGAGAGACTGAGACTACTATTTGAGGAGGGGGGGGGGGGGAGGAGGGAGAGAGAGGGGAAGGGAGTGTAGTGTGTCATGTGATTTTGTGTTAATGTGTGTGTGTGTGTGAGAGAGAGAGAGAGAGACTGTGTGTGTGTGCGCGTGTGTCCTTGCATGCATCCATGCGTGTGTATGTGTGTGTGTGCGTGTGCATGCAATCCATGCCTGTGCATGTGTGTGTGTGTGACTCTGTGTTTGTATGTGTGAGTGAGACACAACCCCTCTCTCCATACATGGTATTTTATTTGTCTCTCTTTGTTTCATCTCATATCTGTCCCTGCCTTTAAAAGCCAAAATTCCATCACCCTGCTGAAATATACAACCTGTGTGTGTGTGTGTGTGTGTGTGTGTTGTGTGTGTGTGTGTGTGTGTGCATGTGTGTGTATATTTGAATTTGTTAGAATATTGTTAATTAATGTTGGTTGCTTGTGTAGGAGCGGATTGAATGGAAGCGCTCTGATTTGTAATTGCAAGATATAGCGCTCTATAAATTCTATATATTATTATTATTATTATTATTGTGTGTGTGTTGTGCGTGCGTGCATGTGTGCACAAGTACGTGCATGCGCACGCGCGCGCGCGTGTGTGTGTGTGTGCGAGACACACAACCCCTCTCTCCACTCCATGCATGGTACATCACGTGTGCAGGTACCCCTGCAGACGACACAGACGATGAAATCGGCGACCAGATAGAAAAGTTCATCTCCGCTCTGGTGGAGCTTCTGGTCGATGTTCCTGTGCTGTGAGTTCACTGTTATCATTAGCCCCCCCCCCCCCCCTTCTTCTTTTCCTTCTTCTTCTGCTTCTCCTCCTCCTCCTCCTCCTCCTTCTTCTTCTTCTTCTCTTCTTCTCCTGCTCTTCTCTTCTTCTTCTTCTCTCTTTCTTCTTCTTCTTCTTCTTCTTCTTCTTCTTCTTCTTCTTCTCTCTCCTCCTGCTTCTTCTTCTCCTTTGCATTCTTTCTTCTTCTTCTTTTCTCTTCTTCTTCTCTTCTTCTTCTTCTTCTTCTTCTCTCCTACTTCTTCTTCTCCTTTGCATTATTCTTCTTCTTCTTCTTCTTCTTCTGCTCCTCCACCTCCTTTGCATTCTTCTTCTTCTTCTTGCTTCTTCTCTTCTTCTTCTTCTTCTTCTTCTTCTTCTTCTTCTCTCTTCTTCTTCTTCTCTCCTCCTCCTCCTCCTCCTCCTTCCTCTTTTTGCATTCCCTTCTTCTTCTTCTTCTTCTTCTTCTTTTCTCCCTCCTCCTGCTTCTTCTTCTCCTTTGCATTCTTCTTCTTCTTCTTCTGCTCCTCCACTCCTTTGCATTCTTCTTCTTGCTTCTTCTCTTTTCTTCTTCTTCTTCTTCTTCTTTTCTTTTCTTCTCTTCTTCTTCTACTCCTCCTCCTCTCTTACCTCTTTTTGCATTCTTCTTCTTCTTCTTCTTTTTCTCCTCCTCCTGCTTCTTCTTCTCCTTTGCATTCTTCTTCTTCTTCTTCTTCTGCTCCTCCACCTCTTTGCATTCTTCTTCTTCTTCTTCTTCTTCTGCTGCTGCTCCTCCACCTCCTTTGCATTCTTCTTCTTCTTCTTCTTCTTCTTCTTCTTCTTCTTCTTCTTCTTCTTCTTCTTCTTCTTCTCTTCTTCTTTGTTAAACACTACTGTTGTCTGTCATTGGAGTGAAAATGTGTTGTGTTTGCTGTTAAGCACCTGACAAGTCAGGCCCAGCACATCCGACTTTGGCTGGGGAGAGCATTGCTATCTTTTAAGTCTTTCTGGGAAATAAAAGGCAGGAGAATGGACCAAGAAAGGCAGAAAGTAGGCAAGAAGGAGGTGGTGGCAGGAAGAAAAGGAGCAAGGCAGAAACAAAGAGAGGGATAGAAAAGAGGGATTTCTTAGCACAGCATTTCCAGAAGGTGGGGATGCTGTTTGTACTTTCAGGACCCCGGCATCCCCCCCGCCCAGGGGATGAATCAAATATTGGATTTGAATAAAATGTTTTTGCCTAGATTATGTATGTAATATACATTCTGAAAAAAAATTCTATGGACTTAGGTTACTGGTTTGATTGTGATAACTGAAAATCTTTCTTTTTTTTTTTAACAACAACAAATTGATTGTATTGTTTGCAAACACTACCTTTTTTTATATGGGGAACTATTAATTAAGAAGGAAAGGGGAAAAAAAACAGTGAAAGGAGCTTTCATTATTTATAGTGGTGTGTGTGTGTCAAGTCAAGTCAAGTCAATTTTTTTAATTTCCAGATGGTACATTGAATAAGCAATGCATTTGCTTTTTTTCATCAAGCCATCTATCTAAGAACAAATTTCTTAATGATAATACTGAAATACTACATTATCGCAACCTTTAAGTGTACCAATAAGAAAGAGGAAAACCAATAAAGTAATACACTGCAAAATACAAATTACACACACATACATGCACACGCACACACACACTCGCACACACACATGCATGCACGCCAACACACGCACACATTTAGGTAAAGAATGTTTTAAGAATTAAAAAAATAAAAATCATAAAACGTCAAACAAACAAATTACTTCATCTACTATATCATCCATTCTTTCAGGCTCATACTTTAGAAAATAAAAAGGTGCAGGAACAAAACGTTAGAAAATACTAGGCATTCATTGCATCATCACTGACAATATTGCCTGCAATGGCATCCCTTCTCTCCTCCTCCACCCACACAAATGTGTGCTCATATGCACTCATACTCTTCAAGTAGTGCTTTTTAAGTATAATATGTTCACACAATAACTTTCAAACAAGCAAAATCAGTCAAATAAATGAATGATAATTATAATAGAGATACAATATTGAATAATAATGATAATCACCCATCACCATGAGACAACACATATAACAAATAATCCCCATCACCATGAGACAACAACATAACAATAACAACAAAAAAGCATTGGGGGGGGGGGGGGGGGGGGGGGGGGGGCGGGGAGTATCAATGGGGAAGAGGAAAACACTTTCAATCAAATAGAAAAATAATAATAAAGAGACAATTATTGAAACAAATAAACCCCCTATACAATACAAAAATCAAAAGCCCATAATCAACTGGACTATCAAACCAAAACAATAACACTTATAATAGTACTAATGATCTCATCTCTAACTGCAGTAAATACAACATTCACGATAAAACCTATTGAATTGGACAAGAAAATAAAAGGAATGAGGAGAGAGAGAGAGATATGTCAATGTGTGTATGTGTGTGTTGCGTGTCTGTCTGTCTGTCTGTTTCTGTGTCTGTATGCATGTGTACGTGTGTTTGCACATATAACATGCACATGTGTGTGTATGCATGTGTTTTCGTGTTCATGTGTGCCCCTTGCACGTATGCCCATGTGTGCATGTGTGTGTGCATGCGCGCACATGTGTGTATGTGTGTGACCCTTGCATGTGTGTGTGCATGCGTCAAGTCAAGTCAAGTTGATCTTTATTGAGGGTAAAAGATTAAGTTTATACAACTTTTTTTCATCCTGCCCTCACAAAAAAAAGAAAGAAATTAAAAGAAAATTGACATATGAAAGCAATCAAAATACAATGTTCACACATGTTGAAGACAAAATCTATGGAGATTTTTGTATATATAAATCCAGACTAACAAAATATGATAAAGCAAATCAAGACAGTATAACATAAGCTGAAGTCATACAGATAAATAAAGAAAGTTTTTTTTTAAACAAGTAAACAAAACTAAAAGAAAAACAATAAAACAAACACACAAACAAAAAACAACAAAAAACAAAACAAAACAAAAACCAAACAAACAAAAACAAGACAAGATAAAACAAAACCAAGACAGTATAACATTAGCTCAAGTCATACAACGTGTGTGTGCATACGGGCGCGTGTGTGTGTGCAGGAATTTCACCTATGCTTTACACCTGGAGAGCCTGAACATGTTGCTGGTGCTGCTGTCGATCCAGATGTTCCAGCCCCAGCCTGCCACGCAGTTCAAGATCTACCACTACCTCATGCACGGAAAATGGTAAAGAGGCCCTCACTCCCTCCCTCCCTGGGTTTTTGTTGTTGTTGTTGTTGGGTTTTGGGAAAGAGGGGTGGGGGGGGGAGGTAGTGTATGGACACAGTTTTGTGGAGGACGGGGGCGGTGTGAGTTGGGGGCTGTGTTGGAGGGGGGGGAGGTGTTTGTGAGTGTTGGTGGGGGGGGGGGGGGGGGGGGGGGGGGGGGTGTGCGCGCATGGCTATTTGTATGTATGTGTGTGTGAGAGAGGGTGGCTGTGTGTGTGTTTGTGTGAGTGAGAGAGAGAGAGAGAGGATGGCTGTGTGTGTTGTATGTTGTGTGTGTGTGTGTGAGAGAGGGTGGCTGTGTGTGTTTTGTGTGTGTGTTTGCATGCACTGTGTGTGTGTGTGTTGTGGCTGTGTGTGTTTGTGTGGGTGTGGGGTCTGTGTGTGTTGTGTGTGTGTTGTGTGTTTGTTTGTGTGTGTGTGTGTGAAAGAGAGAGAGAGGGTGGCTGTGTGTGTTTGTGTGTGTGTGTGAGAGGGTGGCTCTGTGTGTTTTGTGTGTGTGTGTGTGCTTGTGCGCATGATGTGTGTGGTTGTGTGTGTTGTTTGTGTGAGCGTGGGGTCTGTGTGTGTGTGTTATGTGTTTGTGAGTGTGTGTGAGAGAGAGGATGGCTGTGTGTGTGTTGTTTGTGTGTGTGAGAGAGAGAGGCTGCTGTGTGTATGTTGTTTGTGTGTGTGAGAGGGTGGCTGTGTGGTGTTTGTGTGTGTGTGTGTGTGCTTGCATGCTGTATGTGTGTGTGTTGTGGGCTCTGTGTGTGTATGTGTTTGTGTGGGCGTGGGGTCTCTGTGTGTGTTATGTATGTGTGTGTGTTTGTTTGAGTGTGTATGTTTGTGTGTGTGAGTGTGTGTGTGTGAGAGAGAGAGGATGGCTGGTGTGTGTGTGTTGTGTGTGTGAGAGAGAGGGATGGCTGTGTGTGTTTTGTGTGTGTGCGTGCTTGCGCGCACGATGTGAGTGTGTTGTGGCTTTGTGTGTGTGTGTGTGTGTGTACTTGTTTGTGTGGGCGTGGGGTCTGTGTGTGTGTTTGTGAGTGTGTGTGACAGAGAGAGGGTGGCTGTGTGTTTTGTGTGTGTGTGTGTGTGCTTGCGCGCGTGATGTGTGTGTGTGTTGTGGCCGTGTGTCTGTGTGTGTACATGTTTGTATGGGTGTGGGGTCTGTGTGTGTGTTGTGTATGTGTTGTGTTTGAGTGTGTGTTTGAGTGTATGTTTGTGTGTGTGAGAGAGAGAGGGTGGGTGTGTGTGTGTTTTGTGTGTGCGTGCTTGCATGCGCAATGTGTGTGTGTGTGTTGTGGCTCTGTGTACGTGTTTGTGTGGGCGTGGGGTCTGTGTGTGTGTTGTGTATGTGTGTGTGTTGTGTGTTTGTTTGAGTGTTGGTGTGTGTGAGTGTGTGTGTGTGTGAGAGAGAGATAGGGTGGCTGTGTGTGTTTTGTGTGTGTGTGCTTGCTTGCACGCATGATGTGTGTATGAGTGTGCTGTGGCTCTGTGTGTATATGTGTGTGTGTTGTGGCTGTGTGTGTGTGTATGTGTGATTCAGATTCAGATTAAGAATATTTTATTGCCATTTAAGTCATGTAGACTTATTTGACACAACAAAAACTATTATCTATTTTGGCTAAAAGTGATGTACTCTAAAAACATGTTGCCTTCTACTTCTCTTTTTTTGAAACACTCATACACATATCTGATGATATCTGCTTGAAATATATCAACTGTGATTATGTCACTGTGTGTGTGTGTGTGAGTGTGTTGTGGCTCTTGTGTGTGTGTGTACGTGTTTGTGTGGGTGTGGGGTCTGTGTGTATGTGTGTGTTTGTGTGTGTGGCTGTGTATAATTCATTGGTGAACCCCGGAGCTCTAACCAAGAAACAGACAAACAAACAGAAAAAAGAACAAACCCCAAAGGCAAGAAATGACTCTGAGGGTGTGCAGCATGTTTAACTCATTGAGGCTTCGGCACTCCTCTCCTTCTCTGTGACGTACCAAAGCTTAAGATTCGGCAGAATTACGAATTTGTAAAAATACACTAAGTGCTGTTCAACTCAAGGGAAAGTACTCTGGCCTGTAGGGCAATCATTTTTCTAAACACACTTGCTTTCCTTGACCATAAGCTTGCCTAGTTTGTGTTTGTTGGCTTTGTTTGGCATGTCAACAAGTGATATCTTTGGGATTTCAGGCTCTCCAGTGTTATCATTCTTTGAAAAATAAATCTGTTGTACAAAAAGTTACATCAGATGGATTCAACCAGCTTCAGGGAACTTTACTTTGGTGAAAAATCATCACATTGCTTGAAAAGGGACTAGTTGATGAACAGTTCAAGCCATTTAAGATACGCAGCCCTAATTTTCAAAACTTTTTATTTTTCAGCATTCAGTGACATATTTTGAAAATTTGTAAAAAAAATTAATACAGTCATCAGATTGAAAAACTGTGAAGCAATCTCAAAAGGAGACATTATAAACTTTTCAATGATGTATAGGGGACGGGATAGCTCAGTGGTCAGAGGACTCGCCTTCCCCCAGCTAAGGTTAAGCAGCCACTTGGATGGGTGACCGTGTGCATGCCTTAGCTTCAGTACAGTCCCCCTGTTCACCCAGCTGTAAATGGGTACCTGCCCTCTTTAGGGTCAGGGAAGGTAAAGCAGCAAGGGAGAGGAGATGGGCGCCGCCCTCAATATGCTGGCCCCTAGAGAAGTTGAGGTCTCGGATGCCTCACTCCCCTACGACCACACAGGTTATGGGACACCTTTACCTTACCTTTACTTACAATGATGTATAATGTGTATGTCATTATTATGTTGGGTAAGTCTGCTGAATTTTTCAAACATAGCCAAAATCCCGCGTCACCACCAAATGGCGGGATCCATTTCACTGCAACTCCATTGAGTTAATGTTTGTTTTCCTGTGGGGGTGTGCAGTGCAATCCACGCCCCGCTGCTGGTGAAGGTGTTGCTGTGGAACTTCATCAACCAGGAGAAGTGTCCCCCTGAGCTGTACCGCGCCAACGAAGAGGCCGGCTTCTTCTCCACCGTCACCTCCTCCATCGCCTGTCAGTCACACATACACCCTTCTCCTTAATGATGTCTGTGGTTGGTGGTGGTGGTGGTGGTGGTCGGTGGTGGGTGGGTGGGTGGGTGGGTGGTGGTGGTTGTGGTGGTGGGTGGTGGGGGTTGGTGGGTGGTGGTGGTGGTGGTGGGGGGGTGGGTGGTGGTGGTGGGGATTGTGGTGGTGGTGGTTGTGGTGGTGGGGATGGTGGTGGTGGTTGTGGTGGTAGTGGTGGTGGTGGTTGTTGTGATGGTGATCGTTGTTGGGGTGATGGTGGAGGTGGTAGTGGTGGTGGGGAAGGTGGTGGTTGTGGTGGCGGTGGTGATGATGATTATGATAGTGGTTGTGGTGGAGGTGGTAGTGATGATGGTGCTGGTTGTGGTGGTGATGATGATGGTGGAGGTGGTGATGATAGTGATAGTGATGATAATGATGTTGACGACGACGATGATGATGATGGTGGTGGTAATGCCTGTCGATGCCCCTGATGATGATGATGATGATGTCTGTGCTGTTCAATCACTGACTCTCTCTCTCTCTCTCTCTCTCTCTCTCTCTCTCTCTCTCTCTCTCTCTCTCTCTCTCTCTCTCTCTCTCTCTCTGAGGGAGAAAGAGAGGGAGAGAGAGAGAGAGAGTGCACATTAGTCTGATATTTACATGCAACCTTGAAATTGTTGACAAATTTAATGTGAAGTGTTTTGCTTTAGTTTGTTTTGCTTCAAGATGTTCTGAATCTCATGTCATGGGCATATGGCCTGGTACATTAAATGTTCCGAGTTCTCTCTCTCTCTCTCTCTCTCTCTCTCTCTTTCTCTCTCTCTCTCTCTTTCTCTCTCTCTCTCTCTTTCTCTCTCTCTTTCTCTCTCTCTCTCTCTCTCGGATGAGACTATAAACTAGAAACTGAGGCCCCATGTTCGAACGCATGCAGAACATCTTGCGCACACGTTAAATCCTGTTCCGCTTTTGGGAAGTGTAGGCCATTGTGTGCCGGTGGAAACAGATGACAAAATTTACAAAACCGCATCCACATGGGGACTGGATGTAAAAAAGCACATGAGTGCTTATTTCATTATCCTCGATATAAAAGAATAAATTTTAAAAATATTTTTTAAAATCGTGGGTTCGAATCTGGGCAGGGTCTGGTTAAAGAAAAGGATGGGGATGTTTACAATCTTTCAACAGTGATGACAACATGTACAAAACCGCATACACACAGGGACTGGATGTAAAAAAGCACATGAGTGCTTATTCCATTATCCTCGATATAAAAGAATAAATAAAATAAAAATAAATAAAATCTCTCTCTCTCTCTCTCTCTCTCTCTCTCTCTCTCTCAACAGCCAGCCTGTGGTCGGTCATGACCCTGGGAATGGGCAGCAAGGAGAAGAAGGAAGAGGGGGCGGATGCTGGGGAGACGCTGTTGGCCAATCAGAGCCTTCTGCTGCTGCTGGTGCTGACCAATCACTGCACGCTCGACAGAGGGGGCGTGGCCAACCCGTTCCGAGAGGCTCTCTTCTCCTTCACGGATGCCAGCAGTGAGTGGTTAGGTTTGATCCTGCGGTAGAGGGTGGGGGGGGGGGGCGGGCAGGGTAGCCTGGTGGTTAGAGCGTTGCGTTGGTGATCTGACCGGCCCGGGTTCGAGCCACCACCGAGGCACTTGTGTCTGTCCAAGGGGGAGGTTGGTTTTTTTCCTTGGAGTTAATACCAGTACCAACTCCACTTCCCCCCCCGAAAGTCTTTCAGATGAGACTATGAACCGAGGTCCTGTGTAAGAAAGCTTGCAGAACATCTTGTGAATATGTTTCATTGTGTGCCCAAAGTCGGAATGTGGCTATCTTAACCACTAGACTGCCCCACCCTGGAAATTTTCCGGGGCTAAACGTGCACCCTATACGCCTACAACCCGGAAAATTTCCGGGGTGTCGAACCGAAGTAAACAAGCCTGCTTCCTTGATTACTGTTAAAGGGAAAGAACGCAAAAATTAATGGAGATCACTCTCCTGTTGCTTGGCAACATCCAGCTGCAAAAACCGTGGCGAAAACGATCGTTTTTTTACCTCGCATTTTGTGTTTTTATGCATGACTGCTTGGGAAGTTCTTGTTCAAAATGGCTGACACTTCTTGTTGAAGGCATCAATAACTTTACACAGCTGTAAAAGTGGCAAATAAAACTGTAGATTTACCTAACAGTGATGAAAACGATCGTGCATTTAAAAAACAATGAATGAGATTTGGCCTGGACTTATGTTTGATGTTATTGAGATGGGGGGTACTCAGAATGACAGTGGTGATGAAGAAAGAATATGAAATATGAAAGCTGTGACTTATGCTACATTTGCGCGCTGTGACTTATGCTGGATTCACATGCTGTGACTTATGCTAAATTTGCACTGTCTGACTTAATGCTGGATTTTGCACGCTGTTACTCAACGCTGGATTTTGCGCGCTGTGACTTAATGCTGAATTTTGCGCGCTGTGACTTAATGCTGGATTTGCATGCTGTGACTTAATGCTGGATTTGCACTGTCTGACTTAATGCTGGATTTTGCACGCTGTTACTCAACGCTGGATTTTGCGCGCTGTGACTTAATGCTGGATTTTGCACACTGTGACTTAATGCTGGATTTTGCACGCTGTGACTTAATGCTGGATTTTGCGCACTGTGACTTAATGCTGGATTTTGCGCACTGTGACTTAATGCTGGATTTTGTGCGCTGTGACTTAATGCTGGATTTTGCGCACTGTGACTTAACACCGGATTTGCGCGCTGTGACTTAATGCCGGATTTGGTCGCTGTGACTTAACACCGGATTTGCGCGCTGTGACTTAACCCTTTAGTCCCCGATCCGGCCGCAGCCGACAGTAACGGAAGCTGCCGCTAGATTCCAATCTGACCGCAGCCGACAGTTGGTTCTGCCCACGTGGGCAGTACTTTTCCATCACACACAGACCTCGTGGTTTTCACACTGTGTGTCTGAAAATTGGTGAGGTGATGCAGGGAGGGTGTCAGACGGTGCCAGTGATAAATTTAGACCACTAACATGCGTGTAGTGGGGAGGGAAGGAAGAAATAACAGTCAGCGACCAGAACGCTTTTCAATGGTGCAGCGTGGCGGAAAAAATCGCGTTTTCTTTAGTAGCACACGATTCATCTGATTAGCGAGACGATAAATTGAATGTTATTGTCTTGGAAGTAGAAACATTTGAACGAGAATTGTTAAGTGAGTCCGATATTAAACGCTTACGAGGAAGAGGAGGAAGGAAATTCTGCAGTTAGTGAGAAGAGTGAGCCAGAAAATAACGTGATACACGGCACATTCCTGACCTGTGCTACACACACCGACTGTGGAGAAATTTGACCTCCTGGCCAGTCTGCGGCATAGACGCCTGAAAACGATGCCTTTTGACTGTTTTCTCATTATTACCACACTTTTGCTTTGAAACTGCAATGGCAGAAACGAACAGATATGCCGATAATGAAAATAGCAAGAAGGAAAAGAAAACAGGTCTCCTGTCTGCCAAGGTTCGACAGGTGAGAGCAATGGGTACACCCACCCCCCACACACACACACACACATCCATAATTTGTGCTTTTTGTGATGTGATGTGACCCTGTGCCACCACTACGACTACTTTAGAGACTACCAACTTTAAAATTTTGTAGGGTTACAGAAGTTCTGTGTTGTTTCGAATTTGTCACACCTGTGCTGTGACACTGGTGACAGTGTGACAGTCATGTACAATATTACACTTCTGTACACTTAACAAACACGTGGTAGCACATGCAGATATGAAGTACAGTATAAAGGTCACATGTTGATTGAATATGACTTGTTTTCAAAAGAAAAAAATAGTTAAACAAAATTTCTGTCTCCTCAAGACATACCATAAAACAACAGGTGTTATGGGGACATTGTGTGACACATCCTTGAAGTACTATTGCACATAACCATTGGTAAACACATCAGCTGGGTATCACTTCCTTATTCGACACAAACATGCTTGAACTATTGTCAAATCCATGCAGGACTTGCTGTTTTATCATATATACCATATTTATACCTGTGATTGGTGACAAATAAGGTGACAATGACAAGACATCTGGTGACCAGACACATAAACTTGTGCCTAAATGCAAGTACAAAGACATACCTAGCTTGTGACAAAATTTCAGCTTGATAACTTGTCATGCACACACACAATTGTCTTAGGAGTAAAGTAAGTCAGATGGAGGTAGAAAACCTTCAAAGAATTCAAAATCTACAGGCAGTTTAGCTCCGTAGAATCCAACAACAAGAGGGTTAATGCCGGATTTGGGCGCTGTGACTTAACACCGGATTTGCGCGCTGTGACTTAACACCAGATTTACGCGCTGTGACTTAATGCCGGATTTGGGCGCTGTGACTTAACGCCGGATTTGGGCGCTGTGACATGCTACATTTGCATGCTGTGAGTTATGCTACATTTGCATGCTGTGAGTTATGCTACATTTGGGCGCTGTGTGAGTTATGCTACATTTGGGTGCTGTGTGAGTTATGCTACATTTGGGCGCTGTGTGAGTTATGCTACATTTGCACACTGTGACTTAGGCTACATTTGCACGCTGTGAGTTATGCTACATTTGCACGCTGTGAGTTATGCTACATTTGCACACTGTGACTTAGGCTACATTTGCACGCTGTGAGTTATGCTACATTTGCACACTGTGACTTAGGCTACATTTGCACGCTGTGAGTTATGCTACATTTGCACGCTGTGAGTTATGCTACATTTGCATACTGTGACTTATGCTACATTTGGGCGCTGTGTGAGTTATGCTACATTTGCACACTGTGACTTATACTACATTAGCGCGCTGTGAGTTATGCTACATTTGCACGCTGTGAGTTATGCTACATTTGCACACTGTGACTTATGCTACATTTGCACACTGTGACTTATGCTACATTTGCACACTGTGAGTTATGCTACATTTGCACACTGTGGCTTATGCTGCATTAGCGCGCTGTGACTTATGCTACATTAGCACTGTGTGAGTTATGCCGGATTTGCGCACTGTGACTTATGCTACATTTGCACGCTGTGAGTTATGCCGGATTTGCCTGTGTGACTTATGCTACATTTGCACGCTGTGACTTATGCTACATTTGCACGCTGTGACTTATGCTACATTTGCACGCTGTGAGTTATGCCGGATTTGCCTGTGTGACTTATGCTACATTTGCACGCTGTGACTTATGCTACATTTGCACGCTGTGACTTATGCTACATTTGCACGCTGTGACTTATGCTACATTTGCACGCTGTGACTTATGCTACATTTGCACTGTGTGACTTATGCTACATTTGCACGCTGTGACTTATGCTACATTTGCACTGTGTGACTTATGCTACATTTGCACTGTGTGACTTATGCCAGATTTGCACGCTGTGACTTATGCTACATTTGCACGCTGTGACTTATGCTGCATTTGCACTGTGTGACTTAATGCCGGATTTGCACTGTGTGACTTATGCTGGATTTATATGCTGTGACTTATTCTGGATTTGCATGCTGTGACTTATACCGGATTTGGGTGCTGTGACTTAACGCCGGATTTGCACGCTGTGACTTAACGCCGGATTTGGGCGCTGTGACTTTATGCTACATTTGCACGCTGTGACTTAACGCTACATTTGCTCTGTGTGTGACTCAACGCTACATTTGCTCTGTGTGTGACTTATGCTACATTTGCACGCTGTGACTTATGCTACATTTGCTGTGTGTGAGTTATGCTACATTTGCACTGTGTTACTTATGCCGGATTTGCACGCTGTGACTTATTCCGGATTTGCATGCTGACTTATACTGGATTTGCGCGCTGTGACTTATACCGAATTTGCACGCTGTGTGTGACTTAACGCCGGATTTGCACGCTGTGTGTGACTTAATGCCAGATTTGCACTGTGTGTGACTTAATGCTGGATGTTGCACGCTGTGTGTGACTTAACGCCAGATTTGCTCTGTGTGTGACTTAACGCTACATTTGCTCTGTGTGTGACTTAATGCCACATTTGCTCTGTGTGTGACTTAATGCTATATTTGCACTGTGTGTGACTTAACGCCAGATTTGCTCTGTGTGTGACTTAACACTACATTTGCTCTGTGTGTGGCTTAACGCTACATTTTCTCTGTGTGTGACTTAACGCCAGATTTGCTCTGTGTGTGACTTAACGCTGGATTTTGCGCGCTGTGTGTGTCTTAATGCTACATTTGCTCTGTGTGTGACTTAATGCCGGATTTGCACTGTGTGACTTAACGCCGGATTTGTGTGCTGTGTGACTTAATGCTACATTTACTGTGTGTGTGACTTAATGCTACATTTACTGTGTGTGTGACTTAATGCTATATTTGCACTGTGTGTGACTTAATGCTATATTTGCACTGTGTGTGACTTAATGCTATATTTGCACTGTGTGTGACTTAATGCTATATTTGCACTGTGTGTGACTTAACGCCAGATTTGCTCTGTGTGTGACTTAATGCTATATTTGCTCTGTGTGTGACTGAACGCCGGATTTTGCGCGCTGTGTGTGACTTAATGCTATATTTGCTCTGTGTGTGACTTAACGCCGGATTTGCGTGCTGTGTGTGACTTAATGCTATATTTGCTCTGTGTGTGATTTAACGCCGGATTTGCATGCTGTGTGTGACTTAATGCTACATTTTCTTTGTGTGTGACTTAATGCTACATTTGCTCTGTGTGTGACTTAACGCTACATTTGCTCTGTGTGTGACTTAACGCCAGATTTGCACTGTGTGTGACTTAACGCTACATTTGCTCTGTGTGTGACTTAATGCTACATTTGCTCTGTGTGTGTCTAAACGCCGGATTTGGGCGCTGTGACTTAATGCTACATTTGCTCTGTGTGTGACTTAACGCTACATTTGCTCTGTGTGTGACTTAATGCTACATTTGCTCTGTGTGTGTCTAAACGCCGGATTTGGGCGCTGTGACTTATGCTACATTTGCACGCTGTGACTTAACGCTACATTTGCTCTGTGTGTGACTTAACGCTACATTTGCTCTGTGTGTGACTTAATGCTATATTTGCTCTGTGTGTGACTTAACGCTACATTTGCTCTGTGTGTGACTTAACGCTGGATTTTGCGCACTGTGTGTGTCTTAATGCTACATTTGCTCTGTGTGTGACTTAATGCTACATTTGCTCTGTGTGTGACTTATACCAGATTTGCACTGTGTGGTACTTATGCCGGATTTTGCACGCTGTGACGTATACTGGATTTGCACTGTGTGTTACTTATGCCGGATTTTGCACGCTGTGACTTATGCTACATTTGCACTGGGTGACTTAATGCTGGATTTGCGCGCTGTGACTTATGCTACATTTGCACGCTGTGACTTATGCTACATTTGCTGTGTGTGTGAGTTATGCTACATTTGCACTGTGTTACTTATGCCGGATTTGCACGCTGCGAGTTATACCGGATTTGCACGCTGTGACTTATACCAGATTTGCGCTCTGTGACTTATACTGGATTTGCGCTCTGTGACTTATACCAGATTTGCACTCTGTGACTTATACCAGATTTGCACTCTGTGACTTATACCAGATTTGCGCTCTGTGACTTATACCGGATTTGCACGCTGTGACTTAACGCCGGATTTGCACTGTGTGACTTATGCTACATTTGCACGCTGTTACTTAACGCTGGATTTGGGCGCTGTGACTTAATGCTGGATTTTGCACGCTGTGACATATACTGGATTTGCGTGCTGTGTGACTTAACGCCGGATTTTACCGCGCTGTGTGGTTTCAGCGGAGGCGGAAGGCCCCGTGCAGGCGGCAACGGCCACGTTCAAGCTGGACTACAGCAAGGTGTACGAGACGCTGAGCGCCACGCTGCAGGACGACCAGACCACGCTGCTGCTGTACCTCCTCATCCACCAGAACCAGGGCATGAAGGCCTACATCCTCTCGCGCACCAACATCGACATGCTGGTAAGGGGCGGGGTGGCCGGGGTCGTTGGTAAGGGGCGGGGTGGCCGGGGTCGTTGGTAAGGGGCGGGGTGGCCGGTGTCGTTGGTAAGGGGCCGTTGTCGTTGGTAAGGGGCCGTTGTCGTTGGTAAGGGGCGGGTGGCCGTTGTCGTTGGTAAGGGGCGGGTGGCTGTTGTCGTTGGTAAGGGGCGGGTTGGCCGTTGTCACTGGGGTGCTTCGTTTATTTCATTTATTTATTTATGGTATTCTTTTTTTTTTAGGGCTTTATAAGATTTATGCCCTCAGCGCCTGGGGTTTATCACAGTTCTTGATGAAACCATTGACGCTGGGGGCAACAACAGCAAAGCGAGAGGCTGTATGACCAGTGGCTTTCTTTCCCACTCATGGAATTCTGCTTTACAGCTTTAGTCTTTTAGTGATCGACTATGACTCTCTGACTAGGAGGCTTGACTCGCACAGTCCTTATGTGCTGCAGCAGCCCTGGGGGCTGGTTGGCCTTTGGAGAACATCTCCAACGCTGACTGTCCTTATGCCCACTTGGCCGAGAAAGTGGGGATGTACTGTGGGCAAGGCATCTCCACTATAATCAAATTTCTGCCCAGTTTCCAAAACAGCAGCTGCCTCCTCTGCTGTTTTGGAGGTCATCGTCGGACACGACGGACACACATACATACAAGATTTCTAGAAACACTGGTATGAAATCGGCAACACCTGCACATGAACTAGACTCACTGTGTAACAATGGCAGCACCTGCACGTAAACCAAAACCTGGCGTAACAACGGCAACACCTGCACATTAACAGAACTCATTGTGTAACAATATGTTGTGTGTGTATGTGTGTGTGCAGGTGTTGCCGTTGTTATACACTATGTTGTGTGTGTATGTGTGCAGGTGTTGCCGTTGTTATACACTATGTTGTGTGTGTATGTGTGCAGGTGTTGCCGTTGTTATACACTATGTTGTGTGTGTATGTGTGCAGGTGTTGCCGTTGTTATACACTATGTTGTGTGTGTATGTGTGCAGGTGTTGCCGTTGTTATACACTATGTTGTGTGTGTATGTGTGCAGGTGTTGCTGTTGTTATACAGTATGTTGTATGTGTTCAGGTGTTGCTGTTGTTATACAATAAGTTGTTGTTTGTATGTGTTCAGGTGATGCCGTTGTTATGCAATATGGTGTGTGTGTGTGCAGGTGTTGCCGTTGTTATACAATATGTTATGTGTATGTGTGCAGTTGTTGCCGTTGTTCTACACTATGTTGTCATGTATGTGTGTGTGCAGTTGTTGCCGTTGTTACACACTATGTTGTATGTGTTCAGGTGTTGCTGTTGTTACACACTATGTTGTATGTGTTTAGGTGTTGCCGTTGTTACACACTATGTTGTTATGTATGTGTGCAGTTGTTGCCGTTGTTACACACTATGTTGTCATGTATGTGTTTGCAGGTGTTGCCGTTGTTACACACTATGTTGTATGTGTTTAGGTGTTGCTGTTGTTATACACTATGTTATGTGTTTAGGTGTTGCTGTTGTTACACACTATGTTGTTATGTATGTGTTCAGGTGTTGCCGTTGTTACACACTATGTTGTATGTGTTCAGGTGTTGCCGTTGTTACACACTATGTTGTCATGTATGTGTTTGCAGGTGTTGCCGTTGTTACTATGTTGTATGTGTTTAGGTGTTGCTGTTGTTATACACTATGTTATGTGTTTAGGTGTTGCTGTTGTTACACACTATGTTGTTATGTATGTGTTCAGGTGTTGCCGTTGTTACACACTATGTTGTATGTGTTTAGGTGTTGCTGTTGTTATACACTATGTTATGTGTTTAGGTGTTGCTGTTGTTACACACTATGTTGTTATGTATGTGTTCAGGTGTTGCCGTTGTTACACACTATGTTGTATGTGTTCAGGTGTTGCCGTTGTTACACACTATGTTGTATGTGTTTGCAGGTGTTGCCGTTGTTACTATTGTTGTATGTGTTTAGGTGTTGCGTTGTTATACACTATGTTATGTGTTTAGGTGTTGCTGTTGTTATCACACTATGTTGTTATGTATGTGTTCAGGTGTTGCCGTTGTTACACACTATGTTGTATGTGTTCAGGTGTTGCCGTTGTTACACACTATGTTGTATGTGTTCAGGTGTTGTTATACACTTTGTTGTATGTATGTGTTCAGGTGTTGCCGTTGTTACACACTATGTTGTGATGTATGTGTTCAGGTGTTGCCGTTGTTACACACTATGTTGTCATGTATGTGTATGTATGTGTTCAGGTGTTGCCGTTGTTACACACTATGTTGTCATGTATGTGTATGTATCTGTGTTTAGGTGTTGCCGTTGTTACACACTATGTTATGTGTGTGTTTATGTGTTTAGGTGTTGCCGTTGTTACACACTATGTTATGTGTGTGTATCTGTGTTTAGGTGTTTGCCGTTGTTATACACACTATGCTGATGTGTGTTGGTGTTATACATGTGTTAGGTAGTGTTGCCGTTGTTATACACACTATGTGTGTGTATGTGTTAGGTTGCCGGTTATACACTATGTTGTGTATGTGTGCTGTTATACATATGTGTGTGTTGTTCCGTTGTTAACACTATGTGTGTGTGTTTCGACTGTTATCATATGTGTGTGTAGGTGTTGCCATTGTTATACACTATGTTATGTGTGTGTTGTTGCCATGTTTACCTATGGTGTGTTTTGCCGTTGTTAACACTATGTATGTGTGTGTTCCGTGTTTACACTATGTTTGTGTATTGTTGCCTGATCACTATGTTTGTGTGTGTTAGGTGTTGCCGTTGTTACACACTATGTTGTATGTATGTTGTTCAGGTGTTGCCGTTGTTACACACTATGTGTGTGTGTGTGTGTTGTGTTGTCAGTGTTGCCTGTGTTATACACTATGTTATGTGTGTGTATGTTCAGGTGTTGCCGTTGTTATACACTATGTTGTATGTATGTGTTCAGGTTGTTGCCGTTGTTATACACTATGTATGTCATGTATGTGTTCAGGTGTTGCCGTTGTTATACACTATGTTGTATGTTGTGTTCAGGTGTTGCCGTTGTTATACACTATGTTGTTATGTATGTGTTCAGGTTGTTGCCGTTGTTCTACACTATGTTGTCATGTATTGTGTGTTGCAGGTGTTGCCGTTGTTCTACATCTATGTTTGTTATGTTGCTGTTGTTTACATAGTGTGTTTGCAGTTTGTTTAACACTATGTTGTTGATGTTGTGTTCAGGTGTTGCCGTTGTTAACACTATGTTGTATGTGTTCAGTGTTGCCTGTGTTCTACACTATGTCATGTGTGTAGGTGTTGCCGTTGTTACACTATGTTTGTGTATGTGCGTGTTAAATATGTTTATGGTTGTTTGCCGTTGTTACACACTATGTTGTTATGTATGTGTTCAGGTGTTGCCGTTGTACACACTATGTTGTATGTGTTTAGGTGTTGCTGTTGTAACACTATGTTTATGTGTTTAGGTGTTGCGTTGTTACACACTATGTTGTCATGTATGTGTGTGTTCAGGTGTTGCCGTTGTTACACACTATGTTATGTGTGTGTATGTGTTCAGGTGTTGCCGTTGTTCTACACTATGTTGCTACACTATGTATGTTCATGTTGCGTTGTTACATGTGTTGCGTTTTAGTAGTGCTGTGTTTACACTATGTTATGTGTATTGTGTTGCTGTTGTTAACACTATGTTGTTGTTTGTTTGTTCAGGTGTTGCCGATTGTTACACACTATGTGATGTGTATGTGTTCAGGTGTTGCCGTTGTTATACACTATGTTTATGTAGTGTTGTTTAACTTGTGTGAGGTGTATGGTTGTTACAACTTTGCCTTTCACACTATGTTATGTATGTGTGTGTCAGGTGTTGCCGTTGTTACACACTATGTTCTACACTATGTGTATGTATGTGTGTGCAGGTGTTGCCGTTGTTACACACTATGTTCTATATGTGTATGTATGTGTGTGCAGGTGTTGCCGTTGTTACACACTATGTTCTATATGTGTGTTTATGTGTTTAGGTGTTGCCGTTGTTACACACTATGTTATGTGTGTGTATCTGTGTTTAGGTGTTGCCGTTGTTACACACTATGCTATGTGTGTGTTTATGTGTTCAGGTGTTGCCGTTGTTACACACTATGTTATGTGTGTGTTTATGTGTTCAGGTGTTGCCGTTGTTACACACTATGTTGTTATGTATGTGTGTTCAGGTGTTGCCATTGTTACACACTATGTTATGTGTGTGTTTATGTGTTCAGGTGTTGCCGTTGTTACACACTATGTTATGTGTGTGTTTAGGTGTTTAGGTGTTGCTGTTGTTACACACTATGTTATGTGTGTGTTTAGGTGTTGCCGTTGTTACACACTATGTTGTATGTATGTGTTCAGGTGTTGCCGTTGTTACACACTATGTTGTGTGTGTGTGTGTGTGTGCAAGTGTTGCCATTGTTATACACTATGTTATGTGTGTGTATGTGTTCAGGTGTTGCCGTTGTTATACACTATGTTGTATGTATGTGTTCAGGTGTTGCCGTTGTTATACACTATGTTGTCATGTATGTGTTCAGGTGTTGCCGTTGTTATACACTATGTTGTATGTATGTGTTCAGGTGTTGCCGTTGTTATACACTATGTTGTATGTATGTGTTCAGGTGTTGCCGTTGTTCTACACTATGTTGTCATGTATGTGTGTGTGCAGGTGTTGCCGTTGTTCTACACTATGTTGTTATGTATGTGTGCAGGTGTTGCCATTGTTATACACTATGTTGTGTGTGTGTTTAGGTGTTGCCGTTGTTATACACTATGTTATGTGTATGTGTTGCCGTTGTTCTACACTATGTCATGTGTAGGTGTTGCCGTTGTTATACACTATGTTGTGTATGTGTGTTTATGTGTTTAGGTGTTGCCGTTGTTACACACTATGTTGTTATGTATGTGTGTTCAGGTGTTGCCGTTGTCACACACTATGTTGTATGTGTCTGCAGGTGTTGCCGTTGTCACACACTCTGTGTGTTGTATGTGTTTAGGTGTTGCCGTTGTTACACACTATGTTGTCATGTATGTGTGTGTTCAGGTGTTGCCGTTGTTACACACTATGTTATGTGTGTGTATGTGTTCAGGTGTTGCCGTTGTTCTACACTATGTTCTACACTATGTTGTTATGTATGTGTGCAGGTGTTGCCGTTGTTATACACTATGTTCTACACTATGTTATGTGTATGTGTTGCCGTTGTTATACACTATGTCATGTGTGTGTTTAGGTGTTGCCATTGTTACACACTATGTCATGTGTATGTGTTGCCGTTGTTATACACTATGTTATGTGTGTGTTTATGTGTGTGCAGGTGTTGCCGTTGTTACACACTATGTTCTACACTATGTTATGTATGTGTGTGCAGGTGTTGCCGTTGTTACACACTATGTTCTACACTATGTTATGTATGTGTGTGCAGGTGTTGCCGTTGTTACACACTATGTTCTACACTATGTTATGTATGTGTGTGCAGGTGTTGCCGCTGTTACGCACTATGTTCTACACTATGTGTTTAGGTGTTGCCGTTGTTACACACTATGTTATGTGTGTTTAGGTGTTGCCGCTGCTACGCATCCTGTACCAGGCGCAGGAGCGGAACTCGCACCACATCTACATGGCCCTCATCATCCTGCTGGTGCTGACTGAAGACGATGTCTTCAACAAGGCCGTCCACGAAATTGTTAGTTGTTGGTCACCAAAGGGGCTGGGGGAGGGGGGGTGGTGGGGGTGGGGGGGGGTGTTAGGTACTCTGTGGGTGGGGGGGGGGGGGGGGTGTTAGGTACTCTGTGTGTGGGGGGGTGGGGGGGGGTGTTAGGTACTCTGTGTGTGGGGGGGGGGGGGTGTTAGGTACTCTGTGTGTGGGGGGGGGGGGGGGGGGGGTGGTGTTAGGTACTCTGTGGGGGGGGGGGGGGGGGGGGGGGTGTTAGGTACTCTGTGTGTGTGGGTGGGGGGGGGGGGGGGGGGGGGGTGGGGTGTTAGGTACTGTGGGGGGGGGGGGGGTTGGGGTGTTAGGTACTGTGGGTGGGGGGGTGGGGGGGGGTGTTAGGTACTCTGTGTGTGTGGGGGAGGGGGTGTCACTCTATATACTCTGTGTGTGGGGGGGGTGTCACTCTGTGTGTGTGTGTGTGGGGGGGGGGGGGGGGGGGGTCGGAGAAGGGGGAATGTTTGTGCATAGGGGGGGAGGGGTTGTGTGTGTGGGGGGGGGGTTAGTGTGTGTTTTGTGTTGTGTAATGAGGGGTATGTGTGTGCATGGTTAGGAAGGGGGTGGGGCATGATGTTTGTGGTATATGTTTGTGTGGGTGTATGTGTGTGTGTTTGCGTGTGTGTGTGCGTGCCTGTGTGTGTTTGCGTGCGTGTGTGAGAGTGAGAGAGAGGGAGAATATTTACGTACCTGCCTGTTTGTTTTGTTTCTCTTCCTTTAAAAAAAAAGAAAAAAAAGCAGAAACTATGAGTACTGAGAATACTATAAGGAAATATAACTTGTCTCCCTTTTTTTATGAAGGAAATGGCGTGGTTGGGGGGTGGGGGGGGCAGACAAATCCTGTCTTCTTTTATTTTAAAGAAAATGGTCTCTGATTCACTGACAACGAGGCAGCCAACAACAAAAAGCGGGATAACCCAAACAAACAGAGCAAGAATCGCTACGGAGTGGTCAGTTTTTTATTATTATTGTTTTTATTTTATTTTTCTCTCTGCTGGCAGACTCTGAAGAACGTGGGCTGGTTCAAGGAGCGGACGCTGACGGAGATCACGCTGGGGGGTCTGCTGATTCTGGTGGTGATACGCACCATCCAGTTCAACATGACCCGCATGAGGGTGAGTGAGTCCGTCCGTCCGTCCGTCCATGGGTCCACACACTGCGGGCTTTACAGTAGTAGCTTGGGGGAGTTCTCCTGGGAGAGAGAGGCTGTTTAATAGAGGTTAGGGTGGATCGGTGGTGTGTAGAGGTAAGGGTGGATCAGCAGTGTAGAAGTCAGGGTGGATTCTAGAGGTAAGGGTGGATCGGTGATGTAAGGGTGGATCGGTGGTGTATAGAGGTAAGGGTGGATCAGTGATGTATAGAGGTAAGGGTGGATCAGCAGTGTAGAAGTAAGGGTGGATTCTAGAGGTAAGGGTGGATCGGTGGTGTAAGATAGGGGGACGGTGAGGTGGGGTGGATGGTGGTGTTGAGGTAAGGGGGATCGGTGTTAGAGGTAAGGGTGGACGTGTGTTGAGGAAGGGGGATGTGTGTTAGGGTAAGGGTTTGGATCGGTGATAGAGGAAGGGGGTGGACGGTGTAAAGAAAGGGGTGGATCTAGAGGTAGGGTGGTTTGGTGGTGTAGAGGAAAGGGTGGTCGGTGGTGTATAGAGGAAGGGGGATCGGGGGGTGTTAAGGTAAGGGGTGGATTTGGGGTGGGTTTAGAGGTAAGGGTGGACGGTGGTGGGTGAGAGGTTAAGGGGTGGATGGGTGGTTTTGGGTAAGGGGTGATGGGGGTGTAGGGTAAGGGTGGATTGGGGTGTAGATTAAGGGTGGATCGGGGGAAGAGGAAAGGGGTGGTTTGGGGTTAGAGGTGGGGGGTTTTGGGGGTTTTAAGAGGAAAGGGTGGATGGGTGGTTGTGGGAAGGGTGGATCGGTGGTGTAAGTAAGGGGGGGGTTGAGGAAAGGGGGGGGATCGGGGTGTAATTTTAAAGGGGTGGAGGTGGGTAGGGGTAAGGGGGGTTTTTGGGTGGGTAGGGTAAGGGGGGGATGGTGGTGTAGGGGTTAAGGGTGGTTTGGGGGTAGGGGAAAAGGGTGGATTCTAGAGGTAGGGGGGATCGGTGGTGGTAGAGTTAGGGGGGTAGGGGTAAGAGGTAAGGGTGGTGGTGGGTGAGGAAAAGGTGGTAGGTGTAAAAAGTAAGGTGATTCTAGGGAAGGGGGATGGTGTGTGTGGGTAAGGGGACGGTGGTGTGAGGAAAAGGGTGGTTGGTGGTTTGAGGTAAGGGTGGTTGGTGGGAAAGGGGTAAGGGGGATCGGTGGTGTAGAGGTAAGGGGGAGGTGGTGTAGGGTAAGGGTGGATGGTGGTGTGTTGAGGTAAGGGTGGATTGGTGGGTAGAGGTAAGGTGGAAAGGGGTGTGAGGGTAAGGGGGTTTGGTGGTGTAGGGTTTAAGGGGGATCGGTGAAAAAGAAAAGGTGGATTTAGAGGTAAGGGTGGATCAGGGGAAGAATAAAGGGGTTTGGTGGTGTGGGAAAAAAGGTGAAGTGTTTTTGGTGGTGTAGAGGTAAGGGTGGATTCTGAGGTAAGGGTGGATTGGTGGGATGTTAAAAAAACAAAAAAAACCACATAAGTGCCTTATTCCATTATCCATTGATATAAAAAGAAATTGTTTTTAAAAACAAAAAAAAACTCTCCTCTCTCTCTCTCTTCTCAGGACAAATACCTGCACACTAACTGCCTTGCAGCCCTGGCCAACATGTCCGCCCACTTCACCAATCTCCATCAGTTTGTGGCCCAGAAAATTATCAGGTTAGTCAGTGAGTACGCTAGCTTGCCACTTAGTTGTTGGCAAGTCCGTTGTTGGCAAGTCTGTCTGTCTGCCTGTCTGTCTGCCTGTCTGTCTGTCTGTCTGCCTGTCTGCCGGCCTGTCTGTATGTCTGCCTGTCTTGCTGTGTGTTTGTCAGTCAGTGTATCTGTGTGTGGATCTGATTGCCCCACCTTAACCCATCTCTTCCTAGTTTGTGGCCCAGAAAATGGTTGTGGCTTTTTGTTTTTAAAAAAAAAATTTGGGGGCTTTTTGCTGCCTCATCTTCTGTGACGTTCCTGTCCTGCTGTTCCCACGCCGCTCATTTCAATTCCCCGCCACAGCATACCCAGATTTTTTATGTCTCTCCTAGGTCCGAAGTCCCCCAACGGGAGCTCATCATTGTCAGGCTGCCGTGGTGCCACCAGCTAGGAGGGACCCTGCACTGCTGCTGGGGTCACTTTGGTGGTGTTCAGAGGTGCCTGTTCTGCGTAAAAACGCAGGACAAACAAAAACAAACACCACTACTAAGCCCCGTACTAGCAACAGTATTCAGCTACTTCGCAGAGGCCAGACTGAGTTAAGTCACGAGTAACCACCACAATGACCCTCCAATGACCCTTCCCCCCCCCCCCTCCCCCCCACCGTGAACCTCCAACCCCTAAAGGCTTTGACACAAACACACCACAGGCACAGGGAAGGTGTATGGAGACTTTGAAGCTTAGGACACCAAGACCCAAAACAAAAGAAGCAACAGCCCTTTGTCAATGTACGTGTATGTGCGTCAGCAAGGTGTGCGTGCGTGGCCTCTGTGTGTGGTTTGTTGTGTGTGTTGTCAGCCTGGTTTTCCAGCTGTGCAAGCGTCACGTGCGATTGGTGGAACAGCTGCGACACTCGGCCATGGAAGCAGCCAGTGAGGGACCTGAGGAGGACCCAGAGTCCCAGCAGGACCATGTAAGCGTTGAAGATGTGAACGAGAATGTCAGTGTATCCGTTCTTCATCTTGTTAGTGCTGTTTCATCATCGTCGTTGTTGTTGTTGTTGTTGTTGCCCGTTTGGAAAGATGTCAGTAAGTGTTGTTTAGAAGTTGTTTTGTTAAAGAGCAAATCTCTTGTCATTTGTTTCTGGTCAGTTTGTAATGTTGGTGGTGTTGAAAGTTTGAACAGATGTGGCCGCCTACCCCTTGGAATTTTTTTCATCTTTTAAAATTTTTTTAAATTTTTTTACAGAAAATGGGTGTCGCAAGTTGAAATTTACATTTTTTTGCCACATCAAAAGTATCATGTGCTTTAACCCTCTTAGTCCCAACCCGGGATTTGCTGGGATTTACACACAGTAGTTTTCCATCCCCTCCCAGACACAAAAAAACATAATACAAGTTATAGTACGTTGTCTTATAAAGCCACCTGCCGAGTTTTGTTCTTGTAACCATTCAAACACCGTCGAAAATGAATTACAGTTTACACCTACCCGATTTTAGCCCCAAAGTAACGAAAGAATGTGAAATCTAGGGGCAGTTTGTGTTCAGAGAATGGGAATGCAAGAGGGTTAAGTTGACCCGGGAGATCATAAAAAAACACCCACCCTTAATTCACCAGACACTGACTGCCCACAGCTCACTAATCCAGCATAACTCAGTCAAGGGTCCAGTGCTAAAATCAGAACGCCCCTTCCTTTTACCAAGTCCAAGTGCGGTCAGTTCCTGCTGTAAATTAGCACCACACTGGAAGAGAAGTTTGGCGTGTATGGCCGTTTTTTGATGTACCTCACCACAATTACAGGCAGCCATACTCCGACTTCAGAGGAAGTTTTTTTTTTTTTTTCTCTCTTCCTTTTAAAGGAAAGTCCAGGTTGTTATGTTAAGAGCTTGGCGTGGCTGAAAGGCAGTCTCCACACTCAACATTTTGACAACGTAACACTGGTTTTAACGAAGGTCTTGGCGCTTAGCCGACACCACCAGTAACTGGCACGGCTTTTGGCTAGGGCCAGGTAAATAGATGCGAGGGTGTGTATTGAGGAGCAAGCGCTGCCTGGACCCCCCCCCCACCTCATTCTCACTGTCCTCCCTCCCCCCCCTCAATACTATTTGCAAAATTACGCTCTCTCTCTCTCTCTGTCTCTCTTTCTCTGTATATTGATTTTTTTCCAGACATAAGGAAGGTACACTTAGATCAAAATAGTGAATTGTGTTTGATACATATGTATTTTATGCATTTGTGCATTGTCTTCATTATTTCTTTCACTGAACGTGAGCTTGGTATTGTGTATGTTATCCGGTTTTTTGCCCACTCTGTGGCATTGTCAATTTCTCCTACGCCAACCATGTATTATGGCCTAAGGCCGAGATACATTAAATTTCTGAGTTCTGAGTTCTCTCTCTCTGTCTGTCTGTCTGTCTCTGTGTTGCAGAGGGTTGGTTGGATGTTAAAAAAAAAAAGCTACTGTGAATGCTTATTCTATAACCCTCTTTTAAATCTAAACTCCTTCCCTTCCCTTGCCTTCCCTTGGGCAGCTGCAGGATCTGGGTGTGCTGGAGGAGGTGTTGCGCATGGTGCTGGAGATCCTCAACTCCTGCCTCACCCACTCCCTCCACCACAACCCCCACCTCCTCTACACCCTCCTCTACCAGCGCCAGCTCTTCCTGCCCTTCCGCGCCCACCCCACCTTCCAGGACATCATCCAGAACATTGACACCGTGCGTTATGTTCTTCTTCTTCTTCTTTAATTTAACGTCTTTTCACATTACGTGATATTAGACAAGTTTGTGTGGTGTGGTGGGGTGGGGTGGGTGGATGGGGTGGGGGTGGGGGGGTTCGTTTGTGTGTGTAGTGTGTGGTGGTGGGGGGGGGGTGTTTGTGGTGTGTTGTGGTGGTGGTGGTGGTGGGGTGGGGGGGGGGGGGGGGGCCGTTTGTGTGTGTGTGTGTGGTCGAGTGTGTGGGGTGGTGGGTGGGGTGATGGATGGTCGGTTGGGTTTTGTATGTGTGTGTGTGGTTGGTCGTTTTGTGAGTGTGTTAGTGTGTGTGTTTGTGTGTCAGTGTGTGGTGTGTGTGTGTGTCAATGTGTGGTTTGTGTGTGTGTGTGGTTTGCGTGTGTGTGTGTCAGTGTGTGGTTGGTCGTTTTGTGTGTGTGTGTGTGTGGTCATTTTGTGTGTGTGTGTGGTCATTTTGTGTGTGGTTGGTCGTTTTGTGTGTGTGTGTGTGTGGTTGGTCGTTTTGTGTGTGAGTCAGTGTGTGTGTGTGTGTGTGTGGTCATTGTGTGTGTTTTGTGTGTGTGGTTGGTCGTTTTGTGTGTGTATGGTCATTTCTGTGTGTGTGTGTGGTCATTTTGTGTGTGTGTGTGGTCATTTTGTGTGTGTGTGTGTGTGTGCGTGTGTGTGGTTGGTCGTTTTGTGTGTGTGGTGTTTGTGGTGTGGTTGGTCATTGTGTGTGTGTGTGTGTGTGTGGTTGGTCGTTTTGTGTGTGTGTCAGTGAGTGTGGACATTGTGTGTGTGTGGTGTGGTTGGTCGTTTTGTGTGTGTGTGTGTGAGGTTGGTCGTTTTGTGTGTGTGTGTGGTTGGTTGTGTTGTGTGTGTGTGTGTTTGGTCGTTTTGTGTGTGTGTGTGTGTGTGTGTGTGGTCGTTGTGTGTGTGGTGTGTGGTTGGTCGTTTTGTGTGTGTGTGTGTGTGTGTTGGTCGTTTTGTGTGTGAGTCAGTGTGTGGTTTGTGTGTGTGTGTGGTGTTTAATGTGTGGTTTGTGTGGTGTGTGTGGTTTGCGTGTGTGTCAGTGTGTGGTTGGTCGTTTTGTGTGTGTGTGTGGTCGTTTTGTGTGTGTGTGTGGTCGTTTTGTGTGTCAGTGTGTGGTTGGTCATTTTGTGTGTGTGTCAGTGTGTGGTTGGTCGTTTTGTGTGTGTGTCAGTGTGTGTGTGTGTGTGTGTGGTCATTTTGTGTGTGTGTGTGTGTGTGGTCATGTGGTTGTTTGTGTGTGTGTGTGGTCATGTGGTTGTTTGTGTGTGTGTGGTCGTGTGGTTGTTTGTGTGTGTGTGCGTGTGGTCATGTGGTTGTTTGTGTGTGTGTGTGTGTGTGTGTGGTCATGTGGTTGTTTGTGTGTGTGGTTGTCGTTGTCTGGTTTCTTGTTTCTTGTTGGTGTCATTTGGTATTATGTCATTCAGAACATTGACATGGTGCGTTTGTGTGTGTGTGTGTGGTTGTGTGTGCATGCGTGTCTGCGTGCATTTGTGTGTGTATGTGTGTGGTCGTTTGTGTGTGTGTGTCAGTGTGTGTGTGTGTGTGTGTGTGTGTGTGTGTGGTTGTTGTGATTTGGTTGCTGTTTGGTATTATGTCATTCAGAACATTGACACGGTGCGTGTGGGGGGGGTATTTGTGTATGTTGTCATTGTTGTTTCTTGTTGGTGGTGGTTGGTATGACATTGTTAGGTGCATAGTTGTATTTTGTATGTTGTTGTTGAAGGTTGTTGTTGTTTGGTATTATGTTATCATTCAGAACGTTGACACTGTGCGTGGTCGGGTTTTTGTTGTTGTTGTCATTGTTAGTGGTGGTTGTTGTTGGTTGTTGTTGCTTGGTAGTATATCATCATTCATAACAGCGATACTGTATGTGGTCGTTTTTTTGTGTTGTCGTGTGTTTGTTGTTGTTTGTGGTGGTGTGTTTGGTAATATATTATCACTGAGAACATCGATACTGTGTGTGGTCATTTTTTGTGTGTGTGGTGTTCTTCATTGTTTGTTGTTGGTGGTGGTTGTTTGGTATTATATCATCCGGAACTTCAACACGATGTGTGGTTGTTTTTTGCGTCGTCGTTGTGGTTGGTGGTTGTTGTTGTTTGGTATTACGTCATCGAGAACATCGACAAGGTGTGTGGTAAATTTTTTAGGTGGTGATGTTGTTGTTGTAGGTGGTGGTTGTTGTTTGGTATTATATCATTCAGAACACCAACCTTGTGCGTGGTTATTTTTGTTGTTGGTTGTTGTTTGGTATTACATCATCTAGAACGTTGACATTGTGAGTTGTAATTTTTTTGTGGTGGTGGTGTTGTTGTTGGTATTATTATCATCCAGAACATTGATGCTGTGCGTGGTCATTTTTGTATTGTTGTTGGTGTCGTTGTTGATTGTTGTTGTTTGGTATTAATGTGTTCCGGGAGTGAGTGTGTGTGTTAGGTGAAGGGGTGAGGGGCAGGTGGGGGGGGGGGGGAGGGGGGTAAGGGGGCTAGCATGGTGGGTGGTTGGGTTTATGTGTTGAGATGAATGATGTTTGTATGTGTGTTTATTTATTTTTTTTTTTATTCTGTTATATCAAGGATAATGGAATAAGCACTTATGTGCTTTTTTTTACATCCAGTCCTAATGTGTATGCAGTTTTGTAAATTTTGTCATCCGTTCCCACTGGCACTTAAAAACCTACTCTTCGGAAAAGCGGAACAGATTTTAATGTGTGCACAAGATGTTCTGAGTGCGTTCACACACGGGGCCTCGGTTTATAGTCTCATCGGAAGGACTTTTGGGGGGAGAAGAGTCAGTACTATTGTTAACTCCAGAGGAAAAATCCTCTTGAACGAGATTCGAACCCAGCTCCTTGTGTGTGTGTGTGTGTGTGTGTGTAAGTGTACATGTGTGTGTGTGTGCGTTTTAATATATACTTTACATTTTATTTTATTTTTTTTAATAAAAAAATAAAGAAATAACTGTGTAAATTGTGGATGCTGCTGATGCTGCTGTGTTCATTCAGGTGCTGTTGTACTTCTCTGCGCGACTGGAGAAGAACGGCAACAGCAGCAACATGTCTCCCCAGCAAGTGCTGGACATCATCAAGGAAGGATCCAAACAGTTCAGACGAGACAGGCTGAAGGTAGTGTTGGGATTTGGGTGGGAGGAGGGGGGGAGGGGGTGGTGGAGGAGGGGATGTGGGGGGGGGGGGGGGGGGGGGGGGGGGGTTGGAGGAGGTCGTGGTGGAGGGAGAGGGTGTTTTGGGTGGGATGTCCAACAAAAACAAAAAAGAAATTAGGGTGGTGTGGGTATGAATATGTGTGTGTGGAGGTGGGGGGGGGGATGCGTGTGCGTGTGTGAGAGAGAGAGAGAGAGCACAGCAGGTAATATTTCAGTGACAGAGTGAACTTAACTGTGATATTTATGGCTTTTGAAAAAAAAATTATATAATATACAAAAGGGCTTGCTTTTTTTTATTTTAAGGTCTTTGCTATAAAACATCTTTACAATTGTCTTCTTTCATCTGATATATCTTATCTTTTAAAGAAAAATACACAAACAACCTTCTTAGTGTTTAATGAATTTGTAAGATGTCTAAGCTTGTCTAACTTGTCTAGCTTGTCTAAGCTTGTCTAACTTTACGAATGGCGTCATCAGTTTTTCATTTTCTGAAAGACTGAAAAATCATGACACATTTTCCCCATGGAGATGCCAGGGGCCTTTCAGTATAAGTAACATCCCCACCATCTGGAAATTCTGTGCTAGGAATTCCCTGATTTGTATCCTTCTCTTTGCTTCTACCTTGCTCCTTTTCTTCCCATCACCTCCTTCTTTTATATTCACTCCTATTTTGTCCCAGAAAGATTTAAAAGATAACAATTCTCTCCCATGCTGAAGTTGGATGCACTGGGCCTGACTTGTCAGGCATTTAACAATGCATATGACAGACAATAGTTGCTGTCTCGGCATTTGACGAAGAAGATCGTGATACATTTTCAGTTCACTTCAGTCAATCGGCCAAGGTTTCAAAAACCACTGTATTCTATAAAAAACATGAAAATCTGCTTTGGTTGATTTTCACAGGAATTTTTTGGTATGTTTGTTTTTTCTCTGCCTCATCTTCTGTGACGTTCCTGTCCTGCTGTTCTTATGCCGCTCATTTTAAACTCTCCGCCCCAGCCACACATTCCAAGATTCGTTATGTCGCATCCTCAGGGTTGGAAGTCCACAGGAAGCCAATCACTGTCAGGCCACTGCAGGGCCACCAGCCAGAGGGGCCCTGCACTACTGCTGGGTCACTTTGGTGGTGTTCAGTGGTGCCTGTTCTGAGTTAACATACGCAAGACACCACCTACTAAGCCCCCTACTGATGACAGTAATAGCTCAGTTGCCAAACCAGACGGAGTGAGTCGCCCAGCTGAGGTGACAACCACCACAACATCCCTCCAATGACAAACTCCCAGAAACCTCCAGCCCTGAAGGCTTTGGCACAAACTCACCACAGGCACTGACGTGTATGGGGAAACCGAAACTGAGGTCACCATGAGACCAGAGCAACCATGACCACCAAATCAGAGAGAGTTTTCTTTCATTGCATGATTATCGTTTACAATGAGGATGATGTACTGTAGTGATCCTGCTGTCAAGTCAAGTCAAGTCAGATTTTTATTTTCAGATGGTACATTGAATAAGCAATGCATTTGCTTTTTTTCATCAAGCCATCTATCTAAGAACAAACATTTCTTAATGATAATACTGAGATACTACATTATTGTTGCAACCTTTACCAATGAAAAAGAGGAAAACCAATAAAGTAATACACTGCAAAATACAAATTACACACACATAGATACACATGCACACACACATATACACACGCACACACACTTGTACACACATGCACACACATGCACATACTTAGATAAAGAATGTTTTAAGAATTAAAAAAATAAAAGTCTTAAAAGTTCAAACAAACAAATTACTTCACCTACTGTATCATCCGTTCTTTCACGTTCATGCTGTGGAATTGCGCGTGTTTTGAGATGACTTGATGAGGCTGTATACTCTGTGCTTTCTATCTCAATAATATATCCCAGCGTCATCCAGGCCCAAGTGGATCTGTGGTCTAGAGGTAACCCGCCTGTCTAGAAAGCAAAAAGTCCGGGTCAGAAGTGTGCGGTGGTTCGAATCCTGTTTGGACCGGAAACTTTTTCCCCATCCATTAGATGAGTGGTGGTCTGGGCGCTAGTCTTTCAGATGAGATGATAAACCGAGGTCCCGTGTGTTACACAAATTTATTCAGCACACGTAAAAGAACCCACGGCAACAAGAGAGTTGTCCCTGGCAAAATTCTGTAGAAAAAAGCCACTCTGATAGGGAAACAAATACAGTTGCAGATCAAAAAAAAAGAAGAAAAAACAAAGGATGGCACTGCTCTTGTGGCGACGTGCTCTCCCCGGGGAGAGCAGCCCGAATTTCACGCAGAGAAATCTGCCGTGACTTAAAGTGGTATAAATAAATAAATAAATACAGACACCTGCAGTGTCAATTCAACTGGACTAAGTACAGTTACCTGCAGTGTTGGTCAGGTCTTTTGAGCAACACTCTCGAAAGTTGCATCCGTAAAGTGGATGATGAAGCTTGACTGTGTGGTCCCAGTCTTCCTGGAATTTAAAAAAAATTTAAAAATTCCTGTGACACTACTGGGATTTGAACCCATGGCCTTCCAGTCCATAACCCAAAGAAACAAACCGCTGCGCCATGGCAGTGGGTTCATTTGCTATTTTTTTGCCAGAACGTTGTTTCCAGGAACAGGTGGTACGCTTCCTTCGGATGAGACTATAAACCGAGGCCCCGTGTTTGAACGCATGCAGAACATCTTGTGCACACGTTAAATCCTGTTCCACTTTTTGTATGAGTAGGCCATTGTGTGCTGGTGGAAACAGATGACAAAATTTACAAAACCGCATACACACGGGGACTGGATGTAAAAAAAATCACATGAGTGCTTATTCCATTATCCTCGATATAAAAGAATAAATAAATAAATAAAATAAACAAATGAATTCTTAACCCTCTCCTTTCCCCACTGGTCATGGTAGTAATCGTCGTTCCTTTTTTTCCTTTTCTGCTTCTTCTTCTTCTTCTTCCAGAAATTTCCTGAGCTGAAGTTCAAGTACGTAGAGGAGGAATCTCCTGAAGAGTTCTTCATCCCTTACATCTGGTCCCTGGTCTACCATTCCTCCAACCTCTACTTCAACCCCTCCCGCATCCTCCTCTTCTCCCTGGCCTCCCCCCACCACCACCACGCCAACGGCCCCCCCACCCACGCCAGTTAATGCCGCACGATCGTCGTCATGGTCGTCGTCGTTGTTGTCGTCTTCTTCGTCTGTGAACTCTTTACCTGACCATGCCAGCGCATGCGCGAATATTCGCATCACCCAGTTCATGGCCCATGATCATTATCGGCGGCATCGTCATCTTCGTCGTCATGTGTGAACTCTTAATCTGGCCATGCCGGCCTCTGCGCGAATATTTACATCATCGTCGTCGTTATCGTCGTCGTTGTTAACGGCTGTTGCAAAATGTTGTACTACAGAGTCTATGCTTCTTGAGAAACAGAATTGACTTTTTTTTTAAGGTTGGTAAATGCAAAGAGCTGGTATGAAACAGATTGGTGGATTCTTGATTTAAATTTTTTATATATATATTTTTTTTAATTGAATCTTTAATTGTGGGACGACTCTGTCCTTGCAGATAGCTGGCCAGGATGAATATTGGATGACAGAATTTTGGGGAGGGGGGGGGGGGGGGTATTTCATATCAGGTAACGAGAATTGAAGGGAGAAAAACGGCCTCTTTTCGAACCAATACTGTCGCAATGAAACGTGGAAATTTCACATTCCGTTGGAAGTGATGAAATCTCACACTCCTTGAAGATGGATTGCGGCTGTTTTAAGCCAGAAGAAGAAAAGCACCAAAAGGGCCCAGACGCGCAAGATTGTGTTCCTCAAAGGGTTTAGACAGACGGTTGGTCGTGAACTCGGGTGTGTGCATGTAGGGGCTTTCACCAGAGTTGAAAAACGAGGAGAAAGAAGACAAAACGTTTGACCGAAAGTAAATCCCACAGCAGACCTGTTGCCCCTGGTAGATAGGCTTGCTCTCTACTTACATCTCGGTGGAGTGTGTGTGTGTGTGTGGTGTTACGGGCAGAAACCCCAAAACTGTCGACTGTTGGGAGTAGCAGTCAGAAACTTTACACTTTCAGACGCAAAAGACATCCAACTCAGCATTTGTGGGACAACGAGATTGTGTAGAGATGAGAGAGAAAGAGAGAGAGAGACGTGAGTTGATCGACAATTCGCGTATGCCTGCTCTCGCTCCTCTGCATCCTCCTAACACTGCGGTCCAGGATGTGTGCTGTTCACTGGACGGCAAAGGCCCCCCAGAGGTTCTGTTCCGATGCGCGCAGAGACTTTGTCGCGTGATGGTGAGAGCGAACTGCGAGAAGGCAAAGACAGCTGTGGGCCGGGCTGTGGATCCTGACTCCCGTCTTGACTTCTTGGGAAGTCGTGAAAGGGAGGAGGGTAGGGACTGCAATTTCGTGTTTTTTTTTATCAGGTCTTAGCCAGCGTGCGTTAACCTGGCGGAGCCCAAAAAGACAGGATGCATGCTGGGTATGTCCCGTGTCGTCCATACTGCCTTGCCGCAAGCTGGTGTGGCAGTGATGCTGGTTGTCCAGAACTGTGACCGGTTGATGCTGCTGCTGTTGCTTGGTACTGGGACTGGTGGGGATGGTGGTGGTGGGGTTGGTGTTGAACAAACACTGCGGTGAAGTTTGAAGAAGCAGCAGCAAAGTCTACGTGAGGGATGTGAAATACAAAGACTGTGATCAGGAACTGGGCCTTCAAGGGGAATGAGTAAGACGACGAGGAGAAGGAGGTGAAGGAGGAGGAGGAGGAGACTTATGGGTGGATGATATGTGGGGGATTTTATTTGTTTTGTTTCTTTTTTTTGTTTTCTTTTCTGCTTGGGAAATGTGCGGTATTCTTGCTTGTATCTCATTTCCATGAACGTGTGTGTGTCACTGTGTGTGTGTGTCACTCTGTGTGTGTGTGGTACTTGTCTGATTCTGAAAGAATTTTTTTTTAAATATGTATATATAAGAGAGAGAGGGTTGGGGAGAGGGGAAGAGAGAGATGAGGCTGTGTGCATGTGTGGAGGGGGGGGGGGGTGGGGGAGTAGCTAAGACTAAGAGAACAACTCAAATTGACAAAACCACTGTTTTGGGTTGGGGTTTTTTTTAGGGGGGTGAAAGTATTTTTTTGGGGGGAAAGTATGTTTTGGGGTTGTTTGTTGGTGTTGGGTTGGTTTGGTTTGGTTTTTTTTGGGGGGAAAGTATGTTTCGGGGTGGGTTTTTGTTGGGGTGGGGGTGGGGTGAAAGTATGTTTGGGGTTTTTTTGGGGGTGAAAGTATGTTTGGGGTTCTGGTTTTTGCTTAGGTTGTTTGTTTTGCTGGTTGATTGGTTCTTTTGTTTTTGTTGGGGGGGTTTTATTTCTGGGATGTGTGTGTGTGTGTAAGGAGTGGAGGGGGGAGGGGGAGTGACTTATGTGGTGCTGATAGTTTTTGTTGTTGGAGGTGGAGTAAACGCTAAAATGGCGGATATGCAAAAGATGTCGTATGTATGAATCGGAAAGTAAACATTTTTCTTTTAAAATCCCTATAGATAGGTTGAAGACATGCTTTATTGTATTTATGAAGACGCATCGTTTAACCACCCGCTACAGGGTAACCAACCATCTCCTACCCCTTCCCTCCCTATCCCCCACTACTGGGTTACGGTAGCGTACAAATGCGCACACAGTGTACATACATGTATGTACTGGGAAAGAGAGGTTCTCTCCCGTAATGTAGGGATAGTGTTACGCTGTTAAAGCGTCTGATAGGGTCATTGTCTTAAAGTTAAACCAAATTTGGGGTCGGGGGGAGGAGAGGAGGGTTCTAACTCATTTCTGCTTTCATTCTTTCCCTGCATAGATCGGCTGTAGTCATTTTCTCTCAAGACTGCAGCCATGCGCTTCTCCCTCTTCACGTAGCGATGATTTCGGCAGTTTTAATAATAATAATAATAATAAATGGAACTTATATATAGCGCTATATCTTGCAAAGACAAATCAAAGCGCATGCATTCAACCTAATCTTACACAGTCATGCTATCAATGATAAATAATCAATAGTTTAAACAAACAGTTTTCTTTTAGTAGGAGTGGTAGTAATGGAACCGGCTCAAGCCAAGCCTCACAGCTTACTGAATGTCTCATCCATGATGATTATTTTCTGTCCTCGGTTGTAAATTCGTTAATATCGATTCATAATTGTAACCACCTTGGAACACATCGTTCGATTACATGTTGTTTCAAAGCAAAAAGATTGAAGAAAGCCAATGCTGCACAAAGAACATTTTCAAAATAATGGTAGCAGACGATAAAAGCCTTAATGTATGGTGTTGTTTAGAGATTTTTTTTTTTAGGGTCTTTTGTGTGTGTGTGTATCAGCCTGGTTTTCTTGGCCGTGAAGAATTAGTTACTTTGTTATTGATAGTGATATGAGGTTTGGGGGTTTTAGGTTGTTTTTTTTATCAGGTTGACAGTTTGGGATATTTGGAGGTGTAGATTTTGACCTTGCAGTGAAAGTTGTTGGGAGTGACTGAGCGAAGCTGATGAGGTGACAGCCCTGATGTGGCTGTTGTGGTCGGTGGGGCTATCAACAATGGGGCATGGAAAAATGTGTGTTTGTGTCAGTGTGTGTATGTGCGTCAGTGTGTGCGTGTGTCAGTGTGTGTGTGTTTGTGACTATGTGTGTGTGTTACGGTGTATTTGTGTCTCTGTGTGTGTCTTAGTCACTCTGTGTCAGTGTGTGTGTCAGTGTGTGTGTATGTGTGTGTCTTTGTCAGTCTGTGTCTTTGTCAGTCTGTGTGTGTGTGTGTCACTCTGTGAGTGTCTGTGTCAGTGTGTGTGTGTTTGTCTTAGTCACTCTGTGAGTGTCTGAATCAGTCTATGTGTGTGCGTGTCTTAGTCACTCTGTGAGTGTATGTGTGTCTGTGTCAATGTTGGTGTGTCACTCTGTGTGTGTGACTGTGTGTGTGTGCTTGTCTTTGTCACTCTGTAAGTGTCTGTGTCAGTCTCTGTGTGTTTCTGTGTGTTTGTGTATACATGTGCATGATGGCAAGCAAGTAGTAAGCCTTAGATGGACAGGGAAAGGCTGTAGTTGTATCAATGCTTTCTTCTAAGCTTCCGACTGCTGTCTTTGAAAAGAATAAGGCGTGGTTTTGTTTGCTTGGGGATAGGAAACGTTCATGCGTTCGTTTGTGTGTGTGTGTTGTCTGTGTGTGTGTGTTTGTGTCTGTGTGTGTGTGTGTGTGTGTGGCCATGCTGGTGGTAATTTGGTCTTGCCAGGACAGGTTCTCTTGTTGTATGTAGCTGGTTCATTCTGTTTTGGAATTGATCAGCCGAGATCTCTTTGTGATCAACACACACACACACACAGAGTCTGACCTTTTCCAAAAGAAACTGGCTGATTTTCAGGTCTGGGTTTGTGTAGAACGGATTTTTTTTTTTTTGATTTTTTTTTTTTTTTTTGGGGGGGGGGGGGGTGGGGTCTCTTTTTTTTTGGGGGGTGGGAGCTTATATTTATAAGGATTTGTGTTTTTTAATTAAATAGCCATTTTGTTGGCAATTTTTGTGGGGGTTTTCTCTCCATTTTTCCCATTGCTTTAACACAACACGGCTCTCTTTTGTACAGCTTGGAATTGTTTTCTCTGCTGTGTTTTTTTGGTTTTCTGTGGGGTGGGGTTTTTATTTTTTGGTTTTCTTTATATGGGTTCCATTTATTAATGTGTTCTTTATCCATGGGTAATATTTTGTGAAGAGCAAAAACAAGAGGTAGATGTCATATGATGGAATATATTATAATGCGTAATATATTCATTAAGGGGATGGGATAGCTCAGTGGTCGGAGCACTCACTTTCCCCCAGCCAAGTTAAGCAGCGTCGAGCGTGGTTGGATGGGTGACCGTTTGCGCGCCTTGGCTTCAGTACAGTTCCCCCAGTTCACCCAGCTGTAAATGGGTACCTGCCCTCTTTAGGATCAGGGAAGGTAAAGCAGCGAGGGAGAGGAGATGGGCGCCGCCCTCAATATGCTGGCCCCTAGAGAAGTGAGGTCTCTGACGCCTCGCTCCCCTACGACCTTATAGGTTATGGGACTCCTTTACCTTTACCTTTACCGTTATATATTCATTGGGCACAGACTGTGTATAAGTCCTGAACATTCTGTCAACTCCAACATTCGTTCATTCAGCCGGTCGTCTCATGGAGTGCAGACCTCACATTGGGTTTCACAGGCTGGCTCTTGGCCGTCTTTTCACCATCACGGATGGCATTGATCAGCGACTTGTTTCTCAAGGAGAGGCCATCTAGTCCCTGTCGGTATCTGCAACATCTGAATACGGTGCCATCAGAAAGACGGCTAGGTTTTGCCGTGTACGCTCTCCGCTGGTGCCAGTAAATGTTCAGTTTTATGAAGTGTCTCTCGCTATTTATTGGGGAGGACAGGGTAGTTCAGTGGTCAGAGCACGCGCTTTCCCTGAGCTAAGCTTAAGCAGCGTCAAGCGTGGATACCAAGAGAACGGGTGACTGTTTGTGCGCCTTGGCTTTAGTTTAGTCCCCCCCAGTTCACCCAGCTGTGAATGGGTACCTGCCTCTTCAGGGTCAGGGAAGGTAAAGCAGCGAGGGAGAGGAGATGGGCGCCGCCCTCAACATGCTGGCCCCTAGAGAAGCTGAGGTCTCTGATGTCTCTCGCTCCCCAACGACCGAATAGGTTATGGAACACCGTTACCTTGTATTTATGTTTCTTTTGTTGTTGCTTTTGTGTTTTGCGTGTGTGTTTGTGTGTGTGCTGGGGGGGGGTGGGGGGTGTGGATTTTTTTCTTGGGGGGGGGGGGGGGGGGAAAGGTTGTGTGGTGTTCATTCCTGTCATCTCGTACGCAAAAGAAAGAAAAAACAAACGGGGAAAAAAAAAAAAGAGCAGGTGAAAGAATTTGACTTGTGTGAGGATTACAGCTGTTCTCTGATTGAATGGGTTTTCTTGGGGGAGGGGGGTTGGGTTTTCGGAGGGGGTGAATGTCCATTTTTTTGTTTGTTGGGGTTTTTTTTAGGAGGGGGAGTGGGGGGGGTGACTTAACCCCTTAGCCCTGAAATGGCTCTCATGGTGGATAGTGCTATAAACGCTATGGAATGGATTGGACATAACCCCTCCCCTTCCCTTAGAAAAAAAAAGAAAATGAAGCATTGACGTTTTTGTCTGGGTTTTTGTTTTCGGAACTGCATTCATGGTTGTGCTTTAAAAAAAGAAAAGAAAAAGGAAATCATGTGCCTGAGGTACGAGAGGGTAAGGCTGTATATAATGATTGTAATAAAGTGTACAGTAATTATGGCGGAAGCTTTTTTTAAGTGGTTGTGTACATGCATGTATGTATGTATGTTTTGGACATTCTGCTAGAATTCGGTGATGTGGGTGGAATGGTCGTGTACTGAGAGCTGCTGTTCCGATTCTTTGTTTCGGTGTCTTTTTCACCTACACCATGATATTAGACGATAGAGATGGTGTGTGTGTGTGTGTGTGTCTTTCATGTGGAGAAAGAGATGGCTGAAGAAAAGGTTGATTTCTGCTGAGTGGGTGCCCTCCTGTTTCCAAACTGTTCAGGGGGTGGGATACTTAAGTCTAGTGGTCTAGTGGTTAGAGCGCTGCTCTCATGATCTGAAAGCCAGGGTTCGAGCCTCCTGGGGTGTGCACCCACCCGTTCAAGTGGATTTTTTATCCCCTGAAGTTATCATCAGTACTGACTCCACTCCCCTGACAGTCCTTTGGACGAGACTATAAACCGAGGCCCTCCTGTGTGCAAAATGCATACGTAGAACATCTTGCACACAACGTCAAAACTTGTTCCACCTTTCGGAAGAGTAGACCATTGTGTGCTTATACGGTGATAGGAGTGGATGAGGACATTTTTTAAAACGCATGCAGGTCAGTGTCGATGTTTAGAGGTCCTCCCTGAAGTCAGAATGCAGCTACCTTAATGGTGGGCAAAAACTGTGGCAAACTATATCTCACCATTGGCGAACCTTGGAGCTATAGATAAGGAGCTCTAGATCGCCTGTGTGTGTTCGCTTAGTACAAAACAAAGTGTGCATTAAAAAAAAATCAGCTCCTTGACTTTTGCACGCAGAACATCTTGTGCACACGTTAAATCCTGTTCCGCTTTTCGGAAGAGTAGGCCATTGTGTGCCGGTGGGAACAGATGACAAGAATATTCAAAACCGCATACACATGGGGACTTGATGTAAAAAAGCACATAAGTGTTTATTCCATTATCCTCGATATAAAACAAAGAATTTAATAAAAACAAAGAATAGGTCGTGGGACTTACGATGATGATGCTGATGTCTGAATTTATCTAGTATTTATTCCACAGGCGTACCCAAAAAAAATGCAAGGGGTTTTTATTTTCTTGTTTGGGTTTTGTTTGCTTGGGGTTTTTTGTTTGTTTGGTTGTATTTTTAAAAGCATTTAAAGCCTACCATAAAGATGATTTTCATTTTGGACTAGATATACTGTCTGAATGATTTTCCATAAGGGACGATTCACGGAATGTATGTGTCTATGAAGTTTTTGTTGACTCGTGGAATAAATATATATATATAAATATATATATGTATATATATATATATATATATATATATATAGGTGTGATTGGGGAAGTTTTAGTCACAAACATCAAGCATATCTGTGGAGTTGTAAATAAAAAGATCTTGATCATTATGATAATTCTTTACGATATGAAGTGATATATTATACATTATATGGAACAGACTTGTTTGTATCATCTGACTTGCATCGTCATGAAATTAAAAGATGCAGATTTTTTGTTTGTGTGTGTTTGCGTGTGTGTGTTGAGGACTCATTGTAAAACTTCTTGCTTATATTGCATTAAAAATAACTTGGAGTGAATATTCTTGATGGATTGTGTGTGTGCGTGTGTGTGTAGGGGGGAGGGAATGGGGGGTGCGTGTGTGTATGTGAGATTTGTTTTGATTTAAATTGTTCATGGTTATTGGGATTTCTTTTTTTTTTTAATTGAGTGTGTATGTATATCTCAACACCACTGCTACCGCCCACTTTATGTCATTCAGAATGCAGGAAATAACATTTCTTGCAGTAAAAGATAGCATAAATTAATATATTTAATCAGGTTTTTTTGTGTGTAGTGACTATTGAAAGTTGTAAAAATTACTTCCCTTGACAGTCCTGAATTGTGTGATGAATGTACTGGGTGACCTCAGGGTGCTATGGGATATACTACACACATGCATGCATGTGTGTGTGTGTTATGTGCAAGTATTTTTTTTTTAATATCGTTGAACCATGGATCAGTTCATTTAGCAGCCTTTTTTTTCCCCCCTGCTGTTCCTCAGCTAGAGCTCCGAGGTTCACCAATGGTGAGATCATGTGTATGCACTGTTTTTGCCTGCCACAAAGTTAGCTGCATTCCGACTTCGGGGATGTACGCTGGGTATGTATGTTATACGTTTCCGTAGCCCTCCGAACGCTGATGTAAATTTGGGATCTTTAACATGCATCTTTGGTCTTCTGTGTGTGTGTCTCTTGCGGGGACGGGATAGCTCAGTGGTCGGAGCACTCGCTTTCCCCCAGCCAAGTTAAGCAGCGTCGAGCGTGGTTACCAGTTTGGATGGGTGACCGTTTGCACGCCTTGGCTTCAGTACAGTCCCCCAGTTCACCCAGCTGTAAATGGGTAACCTGCCCTCTTTAGGGTCAGGGAAGGTAAAGCAGCGAGGGAGAGGAGATGGGCGCCACCCTCAATATGCTGGAGAAGCTGAGGTCTCTGATGCCTCGCTCCTCTATGACCACATAGGTTATGGCAACACCTTTACCACTAGCAGGTCTGCACTTGAAGTTGACCAGGGAGATTGTAAAAATCCCCACCCTTAATTCACCAGACACCAACGAGATTCGAACCCATGACTTAATGGACCCGTGGGATGGAAACCGAATGGTCTTAACCACTTAACCACACTGCTATAGCATCCATCTGGAGGCCTTTTGAGAAGTCAACATCAAATCAAAAAGTAATCTCAATGATGTATGGACAATGAAAACTGAAACACACACACATACACTTTACACACACATATACACACCACATACAAAACAACAAAAACAAAACTACACATACACACCACACCACATACAAAACAACAAAAACAAAACTAAACAACAAAAGTTGACAAGTATACTCTGAACATGCACACTGACATTCAATGCAAACCACCGCTTGTCACAACAGGGCTGCAACATAACACAACACATCACAACATATCCCATCACATCACAACACATCCCACCACAACACAACCCATCACAACATATCACATCACAACACATCCCACCATATCACATCACAACACATCCCACCACAACACAACACAACCCATCACAACACACCCCATCCCATCACAACACAACACATCCCATCGCAATGCAACACATCCCAACGCAACACAACACATCCCATCGCAATGCAACACATCCCAACGCATCACAACCCATCCCATCGCAATGCAACACATCCCAACGCATCACAACCCATCCCATCACATCCCAACCCACACAACACATCCCACCACAACACAACACATCACATCACAACCCAACAACACATCCCATCACAACGCAACACATCCCATCCCATCACAACAAATCCCAACGCATCCCATCCCAACACATCCCATAACAACACATCCCATCACAACACATCACATCCCACCACAACACATCCCATCACAACACATCACATTCCGTCACAACACATCTCATCTCAACCACATTTGTGACACTCCACCACAGAATGAGTGGCTTTGCACCTGACTCACTTTTCCACTAGGAGCCATTTTAGGCAGGTGGGGGTCAAGTTAATGTTATCCATTTTGAGATTTTGATTGATTATGAAACTATAGCCATCATTCCTTCGGATGAGACTATAAACCGAGGCCCCATGTGCGAACGTATGCAGAACATCTTGCGCACATGTTAAATCCTGTTCCGCTTTTTGAAAGAGTAGGCCATGGTGTGCCGGTGGGAACAGATGACAAAATTTACAAAACCGCATACGCACGGGGACTGGATGTAACCAAAAAAAAAGCACATGAGTGCTTATTCCATTATCCTCGATAAAAAATATTTGTAAAAAATGTCATGTGAGCGCTTTGATTTGTTGCTTTACAAATTACAGCGCAATATAAATTCCATACGTTATTATTATTATTATCATTCTTCCTTGTAATGAAATACCGAGGCATAATCTTGTTTCCTCTTGCTGTTAAACGTGATTTTAAAAATACTCAAACCTTCATTCAGACCACCTAGACTTGTCCATTTCTCATGTTATCACGTCCTGCAGTGAATGTGTAATAACTTTTCACAGAACCGTCCGATTTTCAATCTGGTTTTTTTTGTTTTTTTGGGTATTGAACAGCCTTTTTATTGCAGATCAATAACGTGTCGGTAACTTAAAAATTTTTACCTCTGGTGCAAAGCGACTTGTTGTGTGTGGTGGGAGCGTCTCATTTTCCGATGTTATCAAGACAAAGACAAGACAAGACAAGAGCCAACACAGGTCAGGTTTCATCATAGTTTATGTTTATTGTCTGTCTGGTAGCAGCACCACACCAGCTCAGAAGGGAGCGGGGTGGGTGGGGGAGAAGGGTGGGGAGTAGGGAATGGGGGAAGGGGGGGTAGGGAGGTGGGGGGGGGGGGGGGGTGTATTGCCAGCAGCTGACCGGACATTAAAAACATCATTTTGAATTTTTTTTTTTTTTAAAGGAAGGGGAGGTAAATGTCATCACACTATGGACAGTGACTCTTCTTCACCATCTTTCTCCACTCCCCCCACAAACCCCCCCCCCCCCCCTTGTCCTCCCCCCTTTCTTCAAGCAAAAAAAAAAAGGTAAATTATTATCATTCAAATATCATGTCACAATGCTGTACAATCAAAACCGTTTTGTGAACAAAATTTCAGTCGTACAGTACACCCATCGACAGACGCGAGCATACATACACGTCGTATAATATGTACACACAAGTCACAACTATACCACCTCACATGCCCAAACGTTCTCGCCCATGTATGCATCATAATAATCACCATCATCCCTTTTTTTTTGCAGCACACAAACAACAGTCTAAAAAACACAATCTTTGCCATCTTCAAGTCAACAATTTGGTTTGTTTTTTTCTCCCCCTGAAAAGAATCATACGCTATTTGAAACCAAAAAACAAAAAAAACTGCAATGGGTCTTTGTTAGTCTTGTTTGTGTGTGTTTATTGATGCATGCGTGCACACACACGCACATGCACACACACACACGCAAGATGATAGTTTTAGTTTTGTAAATGGAGAATATCTTCCTTTTTGTTGTTTGTTTTTGTTTTGTTTAACAGTGTCAAAAATAATGTAATGAATTCTGTTTGAGACAGTGTGCCAGCGCGCACACATCGTACACACATGCATGTGAGTAAGAAAGCATATGCACACATGAACAAAATCTGTATCAAAGTAAAATGTTAGAAACTCATTTTAAAAACCGCATCGAGTGTTATATCAACATGCAGAAAAACAACCATAGCAGGTTACTCAATCCTGTGACTCCTGTTTTATTTTGAAAACTTTCCTTGATTTCTGTTGTTGAAACAAAAAACAAGGAAAGTTTTCAAAATAAAACAGGAGTCAACTCATGTTTCTTCCTTAATCTCTTCTGTGTGTGTGTGTGTGTGTGTGCGCACGTGTGTTTGCATACGAGCACGTGAGTCTGTAAGAACCAAACCTTCACAAGCAAAACTAAATCAATCTCGCTTAGAACTAGATTGACTAATTTTCCCTTCAAATTCAAAATGTTTCCAGAACACCACCAAAAACGTGAACCAGCACACACCACAGGAGCCACACTTTTCCTGACAGTTATTTTATCACAGCGTGACAAGATGTCAACGTTCCCAGCCGAAATAATTACAACCCCCCCTCCCCCAAGTGACTTTAACAGGATTTTGACGATAATTATGAGCTGTGAAATTTTGTGTCGGTTATTCGTCTCAAAACTGAAACTACCCAGTCATCGTTCTTCTAACATGAACACACACACACCCACGCGCACGCACACACAAAATGCAAAACCTTAATAAATCACTCCCCTAAAAAATGTGATTCTCTTCAATAATTTTAAATTCGCCACGGACGAGACAAGAGAGGGGACACGCCCTGAATGGGCGGAGGAATAAAACTGGAGAAAAGGAAGGAAGGAAGGAAGGAGTGTGGTTTATTCAACTGTTGCCTGAATTTTAAAAAATAATTCATGAAAACCAGTTTTCTCCATAAAATGTATGCACAGAAGACATTTCCAAGAATAAGAAGGAAAAAATATATATATTCCTGATTATGCATACTGCTACAGATTCATATCTTTTTTCTGGAGCTTTCAGCTGGGGGATGAGGAGGGGGGCTCTTTTTTTTTCATAAATTATGTTCTTTTTTTCATAAATTATGTTCTTTCTTTTTTTTCTTCCATAATTATGTTCTTTCTGGTCACCTTAATTCAAGACACATTGACAAATCATTTAAACATGATGTCTGCACTGAAATCAAAAAGTCTTCTTTAAACATTTTCTTTTCTTGGTAGTCTCAGTTTGAAATGTTCATTCATCTTTTTCATGTAATGTCTTCTTTAAATTCGTTTTCTTGTATTATCTTCTTTTTTCTTCTTTTCTTTTTTTTTAATGAGGAACTTTCTTTTTCAAATAACTTGCAATGATTTTTTAATGAATCCTTTTTTCCCATAAGGTTTTTTGCATTAATTCAATGTTGACAGAAAAAAAAAACAAGAAGAAGAAAAAGATCTACAAGATTTATAATAATGTGGCTTAGTTGGGGGGGAGGGGGGGGGGGGTTGTTTTGTTTTTTACCTTTCATAATTACACATCACCTCCTGAGAAAAAAAAAGTGTTTGGTTTTTTCATTGTATTAGATATGTCACCTTACACATGTTAAATTTCCCCCAACATTTCCAAAATGATCACCCTTTGTTGTATCGTTTAATCACACGATGACGTTATCTTTTCAAACATTTTTTTGCCCCCCCCATACTAGCGTTTATGTAGATTTATTCATTTCTGACCCTCGGCTACCGCTCTAAGAGGTCAAACGTTTTACCGATGGCGAGATTTGGCGTGCGCAACCCGTTTGCCCAAAATGAAGGTAGCTGCTTTCCGACTGCGGGGACGTTTAATGTGGATATCAACAAGCAGCACATCTATCCTAGCACACACACACACACACACTGTCACACTGAACTCCTAACATCACACATTCAGAACCTGTTGTTGCCTTTGGTACGAGCCCAATGCTAGTTTGTTCCCTGACTAGGTCTTGAAGAGAAGAAAGGAGGTTAGGGGAGAAGTGGGGGGAGGGAGAGAGAGAGAGAGAGAGGGGGGGGGAAGGTGGAGGGAGAGAGAAGGCAAGTGGGAGAAGTTTGAATGATGGGTTTGTTATAAATGTCATCACTTCATCGATAATATAAGGCAAAAACAAAATATTGAAGTTTGATTTTGATTAAGAAGATTAAAAATAAGTGTTCTCTCTCTCTCTCTCTCTCTCTCTCTCTCTCTCCTCTCTCTCTCTCTCTCCTCTCTCTCTCTCTTCTCCTCTCTCTCTCTCTCACAACACATTAATTCTCTCTTATCATACATACATCTACATTCTCTCTGTCTCATACACAAAACAAATTCTTTCTCTCGCATTCATTACACACACACACACACACACACATTCTCTAACAAGGAAATAATCATATAAAAAATCCCTTCACAATCTCACACTAATGTCCTTTTTTTCCCCCCATCCTAGAACCTTGGATTCTTTGGAACAACAACAAAAAGATTTTACGTATAAAAACAACAAATAATAATAATAATTATAAAAGATAAAAAAACAAAAAGAGGAGACAAAGCCATCACGAAGAAAGAAGTTTGAAGATCACGTGCCTGTGGAGACAGGGGGATTAGGGGGAAATACAATGAGTGAAAATGTATTTTATAAAAACAACAACAACAATGACCAAAAACAAAACAAAAAGAAAAGCCAAAAAGCAAAATCCCTGATGTGGTTTTTCATGTGTCTTGCTATGCTAAGTAACAACATTAACCCCCCCAAAAAAAAACTATTTCAATTTTTAAAAAAAGAAAAAAAGATTCATACGTCCACATAACAACAGCCTTGATAAAATGCTTGTGTGTGTATGTGTGTGTTGTGTTGTGTAGCATGTGTGTGTGTGTGCAGTGTGTGTGTGTGGTGAACTAAGTGTGTGTGTGTGTGTGTGTGTGAATGTAAGTGTTGTGTGTGTGTGTGTGTGTGTGTGTGTGTGTGTGGTGTGTGTTGTGTGTGTGTGAGCTCTAATGCATGTAATCTTTCTTAGCACCTGTTTAAAACCTGAAACTGGAGTGCATGCACCCACGCACCCACACACACATGTGCGCGCGCGCACACACGCACGCACGCACACCTATCCATACCTTGAGGCATGTACCTATGAATCATACAGAAGAATGCATTATTTTGATTTCGCATAATTATTTTTTTAAACAATTTCATTTTCAAATCACTCACCATTTCACACATGCCAAAGCTCAAACTTCAGATACACTTCACATTTTCTTTCTGTCGGTCTGTCTCTGACTGTCTGTCTGTCTGTCTTTCTCTCTCACACACACACACACTCTCTCTTTCCCTTACCTACCCTTCCTCACATATATGTATCCATTTAGTAACATCTTTTTTTTTTTTAAAGTACTTATGTGACGGCATGTACACATGTCCAATATTATAATTATTCAATCATCAATAATATAACACACCAGTATCGTATGATATAGACAAGGACAGTGAATACAAAGTTCTCTCTCTCTCTCTCTCTCTCTCTCTCTCTCTCTCTCTCTCTCTCTCTCTCTCTGCGCCTTCAAAAGATCATTTGCATCATTTCCAAGCTTCATAAATTAATGTCATCAATACCTTTGTCTTTGTACATTTTTCCCCATCGCCATGTTTCTTTCTAGGGGTAAGGGTTTAACCCCTAGGTGTCTTAAAATCAGAAATTATATTTATTGATATATAGTATATATATATATATATATATATATATACACACACAATAGGTTTTTTTGGATGGGGAAAATGGTTGACTGACTGTGTCCATACTAATGTTTTTCAATATCTTATTTTTCTTTCTTTTTTCCTCGCTTTTCCATTTTAAGTAAAATCATTTCATTTCATGTTTATTATGGCCAGCCCCACCAAGCATGAAGGAAAATTTAAAGCATGACTAATGTACTTTACATAACAACTGATGTATGTAACTTTTTTTAAAGGAAAAAAAATTGTCAAACTTTTTTTCCCCCAGTGAGTCCACAAAAAATTTACAATTCATCAAAAACTACCCTAAAAGTATGTTTTGTCCAAACGCATTCAAACTACTGACAAGGTTATAGCTTTCATTATCACTTATTATTATTATTATTATCAAACTAAAATGTCCATTTAATTTTAACACAGATAAACCCTAAAATCTACTGACAACTATCATTCCTGAATTGTACAGTTAGATCAAGAGCACTGTAAAAGATAAAGGTGTCTCATAACCTATTGGTCGTAGGGGAGCGAGGCATCAGAGACCTCAACCTCTCAAGGGGCCAGCATATTGAGGGCGGCGCCCATCTCCTCTCCCTCGCTGCTTTACCTTCCCTGACCCTAAAGAGGGCAGGTACCCATTTACCGCTGGGTGAACTGGGGGAACTGTACTGAAGCCAAGGCGCGCAAACGGTCACCCATCCAAGTGGTAACCACGCTCGATGCTGCTTAACCTTAGCTTGGGGAAAGCGAGTGCTCTGACCACTAAACTGACTAGAATTTTTCAAGCACAAATGACATGGAAAAAGCCAATGAGCCAAATCAATCAGTCAGTCAGAAACTGAACACATAAAAGTCACGCTTCAGATTCCAGCGTTTGTCAATTTGAACTCCAGCTCCGTAATCATTTTTCTCCCTCTGCTTTTTTCTTCCTTCACCTTCACCTATCCTGTACTCGTGTGCACCAATGATGATGTTGCAACCAGCTTCCTCCACTCTTCAACACACTAAAATTCAGAGGCCCTAAAAACTAGATGCATCTAGTTTTGGTTTTTTTTGATAGATGAATGATTTACTGCTATAGTTTCACCCCCCCCGCTCTTGCACTATTTATGAATTAATATTTCCACATTCTCACATTTCTAAACATGACATACAAACTGCTCAGAATATCAAAAAAATCTCTCTAGTATGTCGACTTACACTTCAGTGTTCCTAATTCAGGACATTCTGTTATTTATGGTAGGCCTACTGCTGTTTTCTCCTGGTATACATCTACATCAGATTCCCTGTCACTGTCAACAATCTCTGATTCTAACTTCCCAAATCTAAATCAGTTGAGAACTGGATTAGCCCTTGGCATTTTTCTGTAATTATATCCGCATCGAGACATCTGAAGAAATATATTTTTTATTTTTGTCAAAAACAAACCCACCTATTTTGAATAAAAATGTGTAGACTCAAGTTAAAGATAATATAGATATATGTACTTTTTTTTACATAAAATATGTATCCAGTCTGATTTTTTATTTTTTTACTGTGTATATATATGCAGGACTAATATCTGCTTGAAAGGTAGAACACTGGGGAAAAACCAAACTTAACCACAAAACAAAATTAAACTTAAAAAACCAAAAAAAACCCCAACAAAACCTATATATATACTTCCTCTCAACTGTCCACTTTTTTGCAACATTCACGCAACAATGCCACCATGTCGAAACTATCGACCGTCTTCTTCACACACACAGTTCACAATGTCTTTATCAAATGTTATGTACAAATAGTCCAAGGCAAAGAAGCCCATGTTTATTCAATGCAATACAAAGCATTTTAATATTTTACGCGCACACACACACACACGCACACGCACACGCACGCGCGCATGCTCTCTCTCCTCTCAAACCAAAAGCGAACACGCTGAGGTCATGTGATTTTTTGAATATTCATTACAGACGCACGGTTTCCACACCCACACACAATACGTTCGCTCCTTTACAGCAAAAGACAAAAGAAGCAACATACACTGGCCTGACGTCATCCCACATACGGGCCGCCATTTTGTTTGAAATACACAGCACAGCTCCGCAGCAAATGCATTGCCGAAGAACAAGAGGTAGATAATATGTTTTCATACAAGGCACTTAGCATTTTTAAATCCACGGTTTATGAAATTCAAAAAAGAATCATAAAAAAAAAACTAAAAAAAACATTCCCGTGTTTTATTCAACTTGCTATTTGTCGTTATTTTGCTTGACATGAGAGAGGGTTGGAAGGCATATTCCACGACAAAATAAACCCGATAATGCTTGTGTCACAAACTCACTTGTGGTATATATATATAGAGAGAGAGAGATTGGGGGTTGTTTTATTTTTCCCTGCTCGTTCTGTGATTTTTTTTCATTTACTTTTTATTCTATGTAAAAAAACAAGCAATAACACCATCATGCACCAAAAAAAAAAAAAAATCTGTATAAGCTTTTCAGAAAAAAAAATTTTCACAATTTTTAATCAAAGCTTTTCCAATAACTTGTTTTCACTGTTTAATCTTCTTAACAACAGACAAAATAAAACAAAAAAAACAACAAAATTAGCATCATTCAATATCAAGGAGAAAAAAAGCAAAAAAAAAAGCAACTCTTTAAAAAAAAATTTTTTTTACAATTTTTTATTATAAAATATAAAAAAACCCAACCTCAAGTTATCCCAAGCCTTTCGCGTTTCTAAAACATCATCCCCCAAGATGGAATGCTGCTACTACTATCTTTAATGGTGGGACAAAAATGGTCGCATACGCCCCCCCCCCAAAAAAAAATCTCACTATTGGCGAATCTCAACAACTCTAGCCCTGCTTGTTGGAACAAATCAACCCAAAAAAATTTGTCAGAAAAAAAGGATCCTATGCCTTAATAATATTAAACCATGCAGACACTTTATGAGAACTGGTAGCAAAGAAGAAGAAGAAGAAGAAGAAGAAGAAAGAGGAGAAGAGGGCAGGTGGACCCAAGTTTTGTCAGACCAGCACAGGACAATGGAGGGAGATCTGTCTGTCTGTCTGTCGCAGGACTGACTGACTTAACGAAATGTAGTCTGCATCCATTAACAGTGTCCTTTGCTTCTAGGCTACTGGGGAGTTAATTAATGCATCCGAGGTTTGTTTGTTTTTTAAAAGAAAGAAGAAAAAAATAAAGAAAGAAAAAATTCCAAACATAAACTAAAAATTCTGTAGTATAAAAAAAAAAAAAAGCCCCCACCCAAAAAAACCACCCAAAAAAAGCTTACAAACTAAAGTGAAAACTGAAACTAATCAACCCATAATCAATTGATTATATAACCAATCTGTATTGAATGATAAAACTGAAAGTTATCAACCAAAAATTTATTGATTAAAATGGATAACCAATCTGTATAAAAGAACAAAATTGAAACTAAATCGACCCATAATCATTTGACTAACCTGTATTAAATGATAAAATTGAAACTAAATCAACCCATAATCAATTCATTATATAACCGATCTGTATAAAAGACAAAACTGAAACTAATCAACCCATAATCAACCGATTAGATTATAAACCAATCAGTAAATTGTGATTTCATTTTCATATCAACGAGCTTCTTAAACACACGTTTACCTAGCAAAAATGGCAGTTACCTCTTCAACACGTTCAACACAGAAAATTCTTGGATTAAGACTTTTTTCTTTTTCTTTTTAAAAATTAAACACTAAAATTCATGACTAAATTTACACCAAAAAATCTAAGCATTTCTATCATACAAAAGAACCCTTTTTCTTCCTCTTTTTCTGAACAAAGGCAAAGGTTTTATTTGAAAAATTGCTACAAACACCTTTCCTTAATCATGGGCATGGGCAATGAAGTTTGTGCATCTGAAGGTCTTTTTTTAAAAATAGATAAGTTAAAAAACAAAAAAAAAGTCAAACACAAATCTTTTGGATTAAAAAAAATCCAAATGTTCCAAAACTTTAGGCAAGAGAGAAAAAATGGAAGGGGGAGGGGCAGGGTTTGTTTAAAAAAAAAATTTTTTTAATAAAAAATTGACGTTGAATGTTATCAACAATAAATGCCCCCCCCCCCCCCCCTCCCATCATGGTTACTGCTAAGTAGAATCTCTGAGAAACCGAATAATAAATAAATTAAATCCTAACCACTCTTCACAAAGGAAGGGGGGGGGGGGGGGCAGTTTCCTCCCCCCCTCACCTTCTCTAATATCACTAAGGTAAGGAGACACAAGCGTACTTGTTCAACTACATCCACCATTTTCATCAGAACTACCTCTATATTCAACAATGCCCTTGATTTTGTCTCTTTGTGTTTTTGTTTTGTTTTATAAAACAATTTGAACAAACATACGTTACAACAACAACAACAAAACACACACACACACAAAAACTTCTGTGATCGTCCTCCTTCAAGACTTTCAGAGTTTTGACCTGTACAGACAACCTTGACCTTATTTGTAGGCATCCATCCCTGTGACCTTGAGGTCAACTCAAGGTTGAGTGTGGTTGATGATGTGAGGAACAGTGGTTTAAAAAAAAAAAAAAAAAGAAGACTGCACAGCAGTGATTATAGGAAAAGAGTTCCGAGGGGTCGAGCTCTCTAAGGTTACATGTGACACAGGTCATGCCCTTTGACTTTTGATGCCCAGCAACACTCCCCTCCATTCCCCCCCCCCCCCCCCCCCTCCCAAAAACTCCTATATCCCCAATGCCAGGTGATCTTACAGAGTACAGGCTGTTAGGTGTCTATGGGAAGTACAAGAAATCTCCGCCTCGAGAGCATGAAATATTTGCTTAAAAGGAGGCTTCCTTCTGTTCATGAATACTTTTGGTTAACCTTTTTCCTATGGGTAACCCGCTACAGGGTAACTAACCATCTACTGACCCTTCCCTCTGTATCACCCACTACTACTACTAATACTAATACATGTATGGAATTTATATAGCGCTGAATCTTGTAAAGCAACAAATCAAAGCGCTCGGATGATTTTTGGGGGATTTAAATCGGGGATAATGGAATAAGCACTCGTGTTCCTTTTTTTTTCCCATCCAGTCCCCGTGTGTATGCAGTTTTGTAAATTTTGTCATCTGTTTCCACCGGCACACAATGGCCTACTCTTTCGAAAAGCGGAACAGGATTTAACGTGTGCGCAAGATGTTCTGCATGCATTCGCACACGGGGCCTCGGTTTATAGTCTCATCCGAAGGATAAGTAACTACTGGGTTAAGGTAGCATACAAAATACGTGCACTGCACGCGTTCTGGGAAAGTAGGGTTTTCTCTCCCTTAACTTAACTGTAATTGCCCTTTATGGGATGATTCAAGCGTACTTGACTTAACTTGACTAACGTAGGGATAGTGTTAATTAATGTTGTTGTTCTGCTCTTCTTCTCTCTTCAGTGTTTTGGCGGGTGGGGAGGGGGTATTTTTACTTTTTTAATTTATTTTGGTAAATTGATTTTTTGGGGTTTTCTTTTCTTTCCATCATTTCTTATTAATGTTATGTCTATCTCCTTTTTTATTTATTTTTTTAAATTGTCAAAACATTTTCTCTGTATATCTAATTTTGCTTATTATTTCTTTTCTGGGTTTTTGTGTTGTTGTTGGGTTTTTTTCAAGCCAGGACTGAGTTGAGGTTTTTCTTTCTTTCGTATTTAGATAATTATTAACTGATTTTTTTTTTAAATCTTCGTTTTTTTTAATTTTGGGGCAGTCCCTAGTCAGAAACGCTGTATTGTTCAAGAAAGTGTTGGGTCTTCGGTTGTAATTTTTGTTAACAAATTTCTCTTGGAAACCAGTTTGTTGTTGTTGTTGTTGTTGCTGCTTTTTGAGTACTTCCGTTCACATAGCCTGACCCACATCTCACTCCATGGTGTTTTATTTATTTATTTTTATTTTATTTTAATCTCAACATATTTTTTTCTTCTTTACAAAACCCGTAGGCTGATATCTCTCATCAGCTTTCAATGACATCGATGAATGAATCCACCATCCCGGAAGTCAGAATGTGGCTACCTAAATTGGAGAGGGGGGGAGAGCGGTCGCATACGCAAAAAATCCCATCACTGGTAAACAAACCCGAGAGCTCTAAGCCAAGAAAAAAAAAAAAAAACAGAATGAATCCACAATTTAACTTTAGATGCAGGGAATTAAAAAAAAGATTCCTTGTAATATATACACAACCGAAATACTCTACGAACAATGTTGATAATGATAAACAGGCAGTGGGTCGAGAGATATCTATCTCCTAATCTGACCGTTATACACACACCTCCCTCCCTACACACAACACAAGCCTATACTTAAGTAACCAACTGCGTAGTCTTACTTACTCAACGACAAAACTTCGAGCGTCATCACTAACACAGTAACAGTAACAGCAACCGCTTCTATATCGCCGTTTACTTTCAATTTCTTCTTGGAGAACGGAGAATAAATCAACGCAAGAAAAAGAAGAAGGGAAAATAAAAATTTCGCATGCTGGTTTTTGGAAATACCACCTGAAGAATCTTCGCTCGAGCTTACGGATTGGATGAATTAAATTAGAAATCAGACTATTTCAAACTGATTCGCCACCGCGCTAATATGCCCACTCTTTTTTCAAGGATTTTTTGTTCTCCAGGATGAAAGGAAGGATGCTAAACAGAAGGGAAACCCCCCCCAAAAAAAAACCCTAAAACCAAAAAACCCCAAAAACTGGACGATCAAACCCAGTCCTCTGTAACTTAAGAGCTGCCCACACTTTCAATTGGTTCCACACAGTCAGTGCACTGGCTTCAACATAAAACGAGAAAAGGAAAAAAACAACAACACGACAATAACCACCAAAAAAATTGTAAATAATAATAATAATATATAAAAAAAATCATCACAACACAACCCTTCTGTAGCAGGAACTTCAGTTGTTTTTTTTGTTGAGTATACAACGCCATCATCAATAATCTGATGGGGGGAGGAGGGGGGACACAAAACCGTGATTGAGGACTGTCCATATTCACACGGACTTTCTTGTTTGTTTCAAAATGACAATCGTTTTTTGTAGCTGGACACGTGTACATGAGGTGGTTCTTGTCTTCCCAACCCTTCTCTCGCTCTCTCTCTCTTTCTTTCTTTCTCGGCCGAAGGGAAACTTCTCCAGGGTCACACACAGCATGAGCATCCTTCACAGCTCCTCTCTCTCTCTCTCTCTCTCTCTCTCTCTATCCATCCTTGAATTTACGACCGATCACACTGAATATTTTTTGAGCCTGGAGGAGGAGGAGAGAGAGAGAGAGAGAGAAAGAAAGAAAAAACCCAAAACCAACCCCACCCCCACACACACACGCATGAAGGACTTGTGTTGACAAACCCCATTCAAGTCCTACACCTCTCCACGCACTGGTCAGCTTTCCTGTCGTGTCGTCTCCACCCCACCACCCTACCCTACCCTACCCTACCCCACCCCACCCTACCCCACCCCACCCTTGCCACTTCACTTCACTTCGGGGTTTCTCTTATCATCAGCTCTTCAGCTCCTTCAGCAGAATCTCCAGCCAGCACGGGCACGAGGTCACAAACTGCCTGGAATAGTACGGGCCCCATCCTTGGCGAAGCTGACCCGCACCGACCAGGGGTCGTAGGGCCCGTCGGCCAGCCCCGGGTCCCGCGTCCTCTGCAGCGCCCGCAGGCGGTCGTAGTCGAAGAGGCGCAGCGAGAAGCCCGGCGGCACCTTCCACACCACCAGCGCCTTGCAGTTGGGCTCCTCCAGCGTCGGGGAGTTGACGAAGAGCGGGAACTGCGAGCGGTTGTACAGCCACACCGCCCGCCCTTCCCGGCTCAGCACCAGGCCCAGGCCGATCTTCTCCCGCGTCTTGCGCACGGGCTCCAGCTCCGTCAGCGCTGCTGCTGCTGGATGCTGCTGTTGCTGTTGTTGTTGCTGGTTCCTGCGCTGCGCCTGCAGCAGCTCCAGGCACATGCCGCTGCCGTGAGGCAGGCGCTGGAAGACGTTGAGGGAGGGCTCGCGCAGCGCGTACAGGCGCCCCACGCGCTCCCGCATCTCCCAGTAGGCGATGCTGCACCAGTGGTAGTGGTGAGGAGGGTGAGGAGGGTGAGGAGGTGAGGGTGGGGAGCTGGGTGGAGGGGGGTGGTGGTGGTGGGGGGCGGCAAGCCGTTGTTGTTGTTGTTGTTGTTGTTGTTGCCCTCCCCCCCTCTGTGTGTCAAGGTCGTTTCTGCCGGTCTTCTTCTTCCTCCTCCTCCTCCTCCGTCATCGCCGTCGCCATCCTCCTCCTCCTCCTGTTCCCCTCCTACTGCTGGGCAGTTGGGCAAATACTGGCTGGAGACGTTGTTGTGGTCGTCGTCGTCGTCATCGTCCCCTGTGACAAAAGGTCCAGCATTCGCCATTGTTAATACAAGGTTGACCACCACCAAGTGAATGAAGTGAATGAGTGGGTGGATGGATGGATGGATGGATGGGTGGATGGATGGGTGGGTGGGTGGATGGATGGATGGGTGGATGGATGAGTGGATGGATGGATGGATGGATGGATGGATGGATGGATGGATGGATGGTGGGGTGGGTGGGTGGGTGGGTGGATGAATGGATTGATTGATGGATGGATGGATGGGTGGACGAATGGATGGACTGAAGGATGGATGGATGAATGGATTGGGTGGATGGATGGATGGACTGAAGGATGGATGGATGGATGGATGGATTCATGGGTGGATGGATGGATGGATGGATGGATGGATTGAAAGATGGATGGGTGAATGGATTGATAGATCTTTGGATGGAAAGATGAATGGATGGATGAGTGCATGGGATGGATGAGTGGATGGATGGATGGATGGATGAGTGGGGGTGGATGGATGGATGGATGGATGGATGGATGGATGGATGAACAGATGGCCGAATGAATGGATGGATGGATGAGAAGGATGGATGGGTTCACACAGCAGATAAGAATCTCCATTGCCATTTCCACTTCTTATCCCAAAAATTTAAAACGTTTTTGTTTTGTTTTTAAAGCTACGTTTTGTAACAGAAATTAAAAAGTATTGCCACTTAACTATAAAATGTCAGTCCTTACTTCCCTAATTTATCTATAAACAAGAAGCTGATACGACTGTGAAATCTGCGCTGCCCTCCTCCACATGGGCAGCATGTTCCCTAAGCAGAGAGAGGTCCTTTTCCCTTACACATTTCTGCCACACCTGCACAACACTCTACTTTCACTGCGAAGTCTTTTACTAGAAGATAAAGGTAAAAGATAAAGGTGTCCCATAACCTATGCGGTTGTAGGGGAGCGAGGCGTCAGAGACCTCACTTCTCTAGGGCCAGCATATTGAGGGCGGCGCCCATCTCCTCTCCCTCGCTGCTTTACCTTCCCTGACCCTAAAGAGGGCAGGTACAGCTTGGTGACTGTACTGAAGCCAAGGCAAGCAGTCATCCGTCCACTTGGTAACCACACTCAATGCTGCTTAACAGTGGCTTGAGGAAAGCGAGCACTCTGACCACTGAGTTATCTATCCCATCCCCTAACTATGAATTTTTTTTTTTTTTTAAGGGTGTCCCATTAGAATAGGGACACTAGTGGATGCACAAATGTCCAGTTTTGAACCTGGAATTCCCGAAGTCGGCATGCAGCTAGCTCAATTGTGGGTAAATAATCGTATATAAAACCTCACCATTGTCGGCATCGTGAACCTCGGAGCTCTAGTAGCGGATTTTTTTTTTTTTTTTTGGGGGGGGGGGGGGGGGTGGAACCTTCCTTAAATCTGTTAATTTATGTTATTTTAAACCCTGACCGAATATGTCTAGGAAAACCCAGGAACTGGTGATAAACTTACAATGAAACAATTCAAATACCCAACCACTCCCCTCCCCCTCACCGCCCTTCTCCAATATGCATATAGTTAAGTTCTTTTCTTCCCCAATCATTCTTTGTCTGCCCCCCCCCCCCCCCCCAAAAAAAAATGTATTCCCCTTTCTTCAAACCCACAACATGAATGTACTTAACTATTTCTCCAAATCACCTTGTAGTGAAGTTTAACCAATGGCAAGAACGTGAATATGTGCGCACACGTGTGTGTGCATGCACGCGCGCGCACACACACATACACACAGTGACACACACACGTTTCTTTTTCTTCTCAAAACACACCAAAAAAAACTTAATTTCACTCCAAAAACATCTTTTCTTCCCCCCCCCCCAATTTCTTCTCTTGACTCTCACAGAGAACCATACACCCCCTCCCTCCTCCCCTCCCCTCCTTCCCCTTCTCACCCCTCCAAAAGCAAAAAAAAAAAAAAAAAAGGTAGCCTAGCCTAGAAGGCTAGGGCCTGGCCCCTACGCAGTGCCCCACAGTAAGAGCGGCCTAGGCTGGCGACAGCGTTATCTCCAG
>CM054164.1:22060904-22063404 GCA_028751875.1 Rapana venosa
TTTATCTCCCTTCCTGCTGTCTGTCCACTCTCTCGCACTGGCAACACGCAACAAGAGGAATGACAGAGTGCAAACAATGCAAAAAGACCTCTCTCTCTCTCTCTCTCTTCTCTCTCTCTTCCTCTCTCTCTCTCTCTCTCTTCTCTCTCTCTCTCTCTCTCTCTCTCAATATCGGAAGCGTTGATCACCACTCTCAGGTCTTCAGAGAGCCAAGTATGTTCAGATTTGGATGACTAAATGTCTCCTGCTGATGCTGACACTGTAAGAATGTTCAAATTTTTGCATGTTTTCACAAACACTCTCTCTCCTCTCTCTCTCTCTCTCTCTCTCTCTCTCTCTCTCTCTCTCTCTCTCTCTCTCTCTCTCACACACAACACACACCAAAACACACAACACAAACACAAACACACACCCATGCGCACGCCTATTATTATTATTATTAGCAGCAGCAGCAGCAGCAGCAGTAGCAGCAGCAGCAGCGCAGCAGCAAAAGTAGCAGCAGCAGTAGTAGTAGTAGTAGTAGTAGTGATTAAGCAGTAGCAGCAGTAGCAGTAGTTGCAGCAGCAGCATTTGTGATAGTAGTAGTAGTAGTAGTAGTGGTATTGGTAGTGGTAGTGGTAGTAGTAGTTAAGCAGCAGCAGCAGCAGTAGTAGCAGTAGCAGTAGCAGCAGCAGCAGCAGCAGCAGCAGTAGCAGTAGCAGCAACGGAAATATCACCATTGGTAAACCTCAGAGATCTAACCGAGAAACCAGAAGAAGAAAAAAAGTTCAGCTACCGTGTGAGTATATGTGCGTGCGCGTGTGCGAGTGTGCGTGCGTGCGCGCGCGCGCGTAGTTACGGAGTCTCTCCACACACACACACCGTGACGAGGTATGATAAAGAAAGGCGGAATGCTACGCTACACTATGCCAAAGCAGAAACACCACCAGCGGCACAGACCTAGGCTACACAGAGACAGTCCCCCCTGTCCCCCCACCCTCCACCCCCCGCCCCCCTCCGCTAACGGCTAAAGTGCCCGTCTCCCGAACGCACGCAGAACATCTTGCGCACACGTTCAATCCTGTTCCGCTTTTCGTAAGAGTAGGCCATTGTGTGCCGGTGGGAACCGATGACAGAATTTACACAACCGCATACACACACGGGAACTGGATGTAAAAAAAAATTTGGAAAAGCAGATAAGTGCTTATTCCATTACCCTCGATATAAAAGAGAGAAGGAAAAAAAAATACCAGCGTACTAATTATTATCCGTACCAATGCAGTACTACCACAAGGTATTAGATGATGACAATGATAATGATGTTCAGATGCAACCTACTTGTGTACGTCTAACTTTTAAGTGGTACTGTTCATAGGCTTAGGCTTGTTGTAATGTGGTGGTGGTGGTCTTTCGATTTTAACGTCCCTTCACAGTTCTAAAAGTTATAATATCTATTACACACACAAAAATAATGTTGTAATGTACTCACACTTCCTGTGTTGCACTGCTAATGTTACTTTGATCTTACAAAAAAAACAATTCTGTCACCAAAGATGATGACGACGACGAAGAGAATGGAAGAGAGAAGAGAGAGAAGAAGAGAAGAAGAAGAAGAAGAAGAGGGAGGAGGAGGAGGAGAAGAAGAAGAAGAAGAAGAAGAAGAAGAAGAAGAAGAATGCAAAGAAGAAGAAGCAACAGAAGAAGAATGCTAAGAATGCAAAGAAGAATGCAAAGAAGAAGAAGAATGCAAAGAAGAGAGAGAAGAAGAAAGGGGGGGGGGGGGGGGGGGGGGGGAAGAGGAGGAGGAGGAGAAGAAGAAGAGGAAGAATTGCGAAGAAGGAGAAGAATTGCGAAGAAGGAGAAGAATTGCGAAGAAGGAGAAGAAGAAGAAGAAGAAGAAGAAGAATGCAAAGAAGAAGAAGAAGAAGAACAACAACAACAACAACAAACAACAACAACAACAAAAAGAAGAAGCAGCATGACAACGCCGGACAGGAGGAAGGAAGCCGTGGAGAAAAAATGGCCGAGTGGAAATGCGGGGAAGAGGCACTGAAACAAAGCCGGAAAGGGAAGATGCAGAGAGAGAGAGAGAGAGAGAGAGAGAGAGAGGGGGGGGGGGGGGGAGAGAGAGAGGGAGGAAGAGGGGGAGAGAGAGAGAGAGGGAGGAGAGAGAGGGGGGGGGGGGGTAGAGAGAGTGTGTGTTTTGATGGATGCTTGATTACGTGATTATCATTTTCGACTACTTTTCGAGTGATTGTATTCACGCAGAGTTTCTCTGTCTGTCTGTCTGTCTGTGTCTGTTTGTCTCTCTCACTCGTAGATTCTCTCTCTTTCTCTCTTTCCCCCTCCTTTCTCCCATCCTCACCCAGTCACTCACTCACTGTCTCTGTCTGTCTGTCTTTCACTCTCTCTCTCTCCCTCCCTCTTCCCCCCCCCTCTCTCTCTGTCCCTGTCTGTCTCTCTTTCTGTGTCTGTCTGCCTGCGACCCCCCCCCCCCCTCTCTCTCTTTCTCTCTCCCTCC
>CM054164.1:22068404-22070904 GCA_028751875.1 Rapana venosa
GAGAGAGTGAGAGAGAGAGAAGACAAGTGAGTGAATGTGAGAGATTTTATTTATAATTTATTTATTCATACTTTTTGAGGATATGGATAAGCACTGACAGAGAGAGAGAGAAGAGAGGAGAGGAGAGAGAGAGAGAGAGAGAGAGAGAGAGAGAGTAGAGAGAGAGAGAGAGATTTATTTACAATCTATCTTTTCATTCTTTTATTTTGAGGATAACAGAATTTAAGCAAATCAAATGTGATTTTATAATATATTAATTATCCAGCTACTGTGTGCATGCCTCCACCAGAACAAAAAATGGCTTACTCTTCCCAAAGGCAGAACTGGTTTTAACTTGTATGCAAGATATTGTTCTGCGTGCATATTCACACTCGGGAGCTTGGTGAGAAAAAGAGAGAGAGAGAGTGTGTGTGTGTGTGTGTGTTCTTTTACCATTACTATTCTTTTATTTTGAGGATAAAGTATGTGCTTGTTCATTTGTTCTTTCAATCTAATGTCTTTTCACTATAAGTGATATTAGACGAAAAGTAAAGTATGTCTGTGCGAGTAAGTGTGTGGTGTGTGTGTGTGTGTGGTGTGTGTGTGTTTGCGCGCGCTTGTACGTGTGCACTTGTGCAAGTGTGTTTGTTTTGTTTTGTTTAATGTCCATTCACTACTTGGTGATATAGACACATGCGCATTCAAACCAACTCTCTCTCTCTCTCTCTCTCTCTCTCTCTCTCTCTCTCTCGTCCTACTCACAACTAACTATAGTAGAGGCCTTCCTGGGGAAGAATATATAACCTCAGCAACTGATGTTATGAATTGCTGAGAGTCATATAAAACTTCTTGAACAGTGGCATATTTTTTTTAATGAAAATATATCTATTCCTCTCATTTTAAACAGGTCCATAAGAATTGGGCAATCAAACAATAAATGGTGGATTGAAAGTAGTTGAGAACAGCAACAAGTCAAATTTTTAGAGTATTCGGTATTCCAAGCATTTAGCCTCAGTTTATACAGTAAAATTTCTAGTTTCCGAAAGCATGAAGTATTATCAAAGTGTGTTTTCTTCATTTTGCATTGCATACAGTTTGACATCAAATACGCAAGTGTGTGTGTGTGCATGCATGTGTTTTTTTTAGTGTGTGCATGCACATGCTTGAGCATGCATGCATGTGCATGTATGTGTGTGCATGCATTTGTGTGTGTAATATTCATGCTGGCCACTGTGTCTACAGTATTCACTAAAGACTGACCTCGCATGGTCAATACAAGGACTCCAGTTGCCACCACAAGAGATCAAAATTAATAGCCCAGCGTCAAACTCATGATAGCCATAAAATTCAGGGGTGAGGGAATAAAACTGTAAGAAAATAATACCACAGAGAGAGAGAAAGAGATAGAGAGAGAGAAGAGAGAGAGAGAGAGAGAGAGAGAGAGAAAGAGAGAGAGAGCGAAAAAGAGAGAGAGAGAAGAAAAAGAAACACTGAAAATCATACACACACACGCACACACAGTGATACATACACACACACACTCACTCACTCACACACATACACTCACTCACTCACTCACTAACACATACACACACGCACTCACTCACACAGCAACAAAAAAATTGCTGAAAAGGAGAAAGAATGAAGGAAGAAAGAAAAGAAAGAGAAAAATACAGAGACAGACAGACAGACAGAGAGAGACAGAGAGAGATGGGGGAAAGGGGGTGGGGGGGGGGGGGGGGGGGGGGGCGCGCAGAGACAGAAACAATCTACTGAAAACAAATGTGTTTTCTTTTAAACAAATAAACTTTGAAACTTTGACAGGAGGCTGACAGTGACCAGAGATTACCTCACTGTTGAACGAAATAAAATTACAATACTTCAGACAAAAAACAATTCAAAAACACACAGTAAAAAGACAACAATGAAAAAAAAACCTGTGACAAACAAATATTACAACAAAAGTTAAGGAACCAGCTAAAAAGGTGTCACACACACACACTCACTCACTCAAACACACACAAAAAAAAGAGAAAGGTCCACACCATTTAAAATGAGGGGGGAGAGGAGGGGAGAGAGAGACAGACAGACAGACAGACACAGATACATAGAAAGGGAGAAACAGAAACACAGAGACAGAGAGAGATTGAGAGAGAGTGAAAAGAGAGACAGACCAACAGACCGACAGACAGACAGAGTGAGAGAGAAAGAGAGAGAGTACAGAGACATAGAGAAAAATAAAGAGACAGAACCAAAGAGAGACAGAGAGAGGGGGGGGGGGGTGTCAGTCCTCGTCATTTGCTGAAGACTTAGGCGGCCGTTTCATCTGAAGTTTAAAAGTCAATAATCCATTCCTACACACACAGTTACACACACACACACACTCACTCACACACACACACACAGTTATACACACACACACACACACACACTGTGTGTGACTCACAACACACACACACACATATGTATACACACACATTCCGCTTCCAATTGCCACCCAAACCATGTCTTCCATTCTCTT
>CM054164.1:22075904-22085904 GCA_028751875.1 Rapana venosa
TAGTGTGTGAGGATGAAACACCCCAAGAATAGTAGCGGGAGGGTAGGGAGACGGACTGGGAGGGAGAGAGAGAGATAGAGATAGAGAGAGAGGAGTGTGAGAGGTGAGGAGGGTGTGAGAGAGCAGAGAAGAGGAGGGAGAGAGAGGGGGGGAGAGGAGGAAAGAGAGAGGAGAGACAGAAGAGGAGAGAGAGATAGAGAGAGAGTCGAGTTGAGAGAGAGAGATGAGAGAGAGAGAGGTGTGAGAGAGAGAAGAGAGAGAGGAGGAGAGAGGAGAGGGAGAGAGAGAGAGAGAGAGAGAGAGAGGGAGAGGAGAGAGAAGAGAAGAGAGGAGATGAGAGGAGATGAGAAGAGAGAAGAGAGGAGGAGAGAGGGGGAAGAGGGGGGGGAGAAAGAAAGTGAAGAGAGAGAGAGCGAGTGTATGTGTGGTGTTGTGAGTGTTTGTTTAGTGTGGGATGTGGGAGTGTATGTGTTGTGTGTGTGTGTGTTGTGTGTGGGTGTACTCTTTGGTGTGTGTGTGTGTGTGCGTGTGTGTAGTTGTGTGGGTGTGTGTGTGTTGTGGTGTGCAGTGCGTTGGTTTCGTGCTGTGTGCGCGCGGGAGAGGACCACTGACAGGCAGAGAGGGGCAGGGAGAAGAGAAGAGAGGGAGGGGAGGAATTGAGAAAGAAACAGGGACAGACACAGAGAGAGAGAGGCGAGAGAGGGTCTGAGTGAGAGAATGTCTGTTGATGTGATGTCTGTCGGTCTGTGTTTGTACTGAAGAGAGAAAGACGAGGGGGGGGGGGAGGTATGGGGGGAAAGAGGGATGAGAGTGGGAGGAGGAGAGATAGAGGAGAGAGAGAAGAGGAGAGGGAGACTGGAGGGACTGAAGTGAGAGAGAGAGGGACAGAAGAGAGAAGAGAGAGAAAGAGACAGAAAGAAAGAGAGGAGAGAGGGAGAGGAGAGGGAGAGAGAGGGAGAGAGAGAGGTGAGAGAGAGAAAGACAGAGTGAGAAGAGTGAAGAGGACAGGAAAGACAGACAGAAAGAAGACAGACAGGACAGAAAGAAAGACACACACACAGACAGAAACACACCACACACACAACTCACTCACACACACCACAACACACACACACAACACCAGTGTCCCATTCCTTAAACCGAACGAATGCGATCTCGGGAGGAGTAGAGGACCGAGGGGTTCCATACTCGATTTGGTGAGGGGGATTTCTGTGTGTTTTTGGTGTCGTGTGTTGTGTAGTGTGTGTGTGGGTGTCGTGTGTGTGTTGTGTGTGTGTGTGAGTGTGTTGTGTGGGTTCGCGTGTGTTTGTGTTGTGTTGACTTTGTTGGTTGTTGGTGTTCTTCGATTTTATGTCTGTTCAATCTCAGTGATATTAGACGAGAAGAATAAAAAAATTGTAGAAAGGGGTGTATGATTATTTGACGGTGGTGGTAGAGGCCCTACTCGAAAAAAATGCGAGGGAAGGAAGTAGTCTTAATCATGAAAACGAATACCGCGCAAAGAAAAAAGTTACAATAAAAAGTATTTTAAAAAAAAACCCAAAAACATCACCGAAACAAAAAACTAATAAAGTGATTAACGTTAATTGAAACTATAACAAAATGTCCGTATAGGACTATCGCCAGATTCCTTTTGCATATCGAAATGCCAAATTCAAATTATTTGAATTAGCTTCTAAGGGAGGTTTCAGTAAATTGAGGTAAAAAAGCTTTCGTATTCTTACAATCAATATTATATGAGTATTAGAAATATTCTCACCACATAGACCATTTAATGTTTCTACAGAATTTGGTTACGAATGCATAAGTTTTATTCTATAAAACAAACTATTCACTCTTCTTGCTGTGGAGATATTTGATGCAGCTTTGGTGGCCTCACGACCCTCGATTTATCAGTTTTTGATGACAAATCGTTTAGAAATCTCTCTTTTAGGTGATACGTTTCTGTGACCTTATTCCATGATGTGTGCGTTGTGTGTGTGTGTTGTGTGTGGTGGGGGGGGGGGGGGGGGGGGGTGCGTGTTTGTGTGTTGTGGGGGGGGGGGGAGGGGGGGGGGGGGGGTGCGTAATGTGTGTGTGTGGTGTGTTGTATGTGTGTGTGGTGTTGTGTGTGGGTGGTGTGTGTGGTGTGTGTGTGTGTGTGTGGTGTGTGTGTGTGTGTGTGTGTGGGTGTGTGTGATGTGGTCTGTGTGTTGAGTGTGTGTGTTGTGTGCGTGCAGTGTGTGTGCGTGTTCGTGGGCGCGAGTGTGGGTATGTGTGTGTGTCGTGGTGTGTGTGTGTGTGTGTGTGTGCTGTGCTCTTGTGTGTGTGTGTGTGTTGTTGTGTGGTTGTGTGGCTGGTGTGTGTGTGTGTGTGTGTGTGGTGTGTGTGGTGTGTGTGTGTTGGTGCTGTGTGTGGTTAGTTTGTGTGTTGGTATGTGTGTGTGTGTGTGTGTGTGTGTGTGGTGTGTGTGTGTGTGTGTGTGTGTGGTGTTGTGTGTGGTGTTGTGTGGTGTGTGTGTGTGTGGTGTGTGTGTGTGGTGTGTGTGGTGTGTGTGTGTGTGGTGTGTGTGTGGTGTGTGGTGTGGTGTGGTGTGTGGTGTGCTGTTGGTGGGTGTGTGTTGGTGTGTGTGTGTGTGTGTTGCGTTGCTGTGTGTGGGGGGGGGGGGGGAGGGGTTGGGTTCGTGTGGTGTGTAGTGTGTGTGGGCGGGGTTTTGTTTGTGGGGGTAGGGGGGGGGGGTGGGGTGGTGAAAGTGGGGAGTGGGTGTAGTGGGGGTGTGAGAGAGAGAGAGAGAGATTACACGTGCGTGGCGGGGTGGTGTTTGTGTCTGTGTGCGTGTGCCACTGTGCGAGTGTGTGTGTGTGTGTGAGGTGTGTGTGTGTGTGTGTGTGTGTGTGTGTGTGTGTGTGTGTGTGTGCACTCCTTAAACTGCGCATAAGAAGTGGTATAAATTAATCTTGAAACTTGGATAGAATATAAAGTGTTCTTCAACAAACATCAAACAACGCTAAAATGCTTACTTAGAACTTTACAGTTGTGTTTTGGTTGGTGGTGGTGTTGTGGTGGTGGAGTGTGTGTGTGTGGGTTGTGTGGGTGTGTTTGTGTGTGTTGTTGTGTGTGTGTGTGTGTGGTGATGTGAGAGAGGAGAGAGTGTGAGGTGTGTGTGTGTGTGTGTGTGGGTGTGTGTGTGTGTGGGGTGTGTTGTGTAGGTGTGTGGTGTGTGTGTGTATGTTTAATTACGAATTAAGGAAGTTTTGCCAAAAGTATGTCTACAACGTACCCCTTAATCTGTTCGAAACACACAAGGCGTGTGATAAACTCTCCTCTCTAAGTGTCCAACACACTACTCAACTTCTCATACAGCAGATTTTTCACAAATCTCAGTCACACAACCACCACACACAAAACTCTCCCTCTCTACCATATCTCACTCTATCATCTCTCAACTGCAAGGTTTATAATCAAGCTTCATTACACTAACTATTCAAAATCCCTTCTCTGTGGAAATTTGTGGCAATATTGTGTGTTTCTTTGGTTGTCCCTCTATTGGTTGAGGGAATAGTGGGGGGGGCCTGGGGTGGGGGGGGGTCACGAACAGGAATGCGTACAATAGTGCAGGTGGAGGGTGGTTAGTTGTCGGTTAGTGGTTATATTGAGAGGTGAAGGGGTTTTTGGGGATTTGTGTTAGTTATAATAATATATTACTCAATCTCTCTACCTATATATCTATATCTCGGGGGAGCAATTTAGAGCTATATATATATATATATATATTTAGAGAGAGAGAAAGCGATAGAAGACGAGGAGAGAGAGAGAGAGAGATATATATATCTATATATACACTATATATATAATATATATCATATATAGGGTGGATGAACTTTAGAGGAGAGATATCGCTATATAGTTGAGAGAGAGAGAGAGAGAGAGAGAGAGAGCAGCAGAGAGAGAGAGAAGAGCAGAGAGTCGAGCGATCAGATCGAATCTCTATCTATATATATCTATATAGGGGGGGCTGCAATCTTTTCGAGAGAGATATATCTATATTTAGTTAGATAGAGGCAGCAGCGAGAGAGAGCGAGCGCGTAGACGCGAGGCGCGAGATATATATACATATATATAAAAATCTCTATAATCCTAAGTGTATCATATCTCTAGGGGCTGCATTTTTCGAGCGCGAGCGCTCTAAATCCAGGATTGTATACCCTATATGCGTTGTGAGATGCCTTTTGGGCAGAGAGAGAGAGAGAGAGCGAGCGACGAGCGTCGCGGAGCGAGAGCGAGAGGAGAGACGAGAGAAGAGGCCATAGCGCGCTCTCTATAACACTCTCTCTACTCTAAAATCTTCTAAAATCTCTATATATATCTATCTCGGGGGGCAATAGCTTAATCGAGAGCGCTATCTACTCTCTTGCAAGTCTCTCTCTGCCGATGGGCGATGCTTTTGGGCAGAGCAGCAGAGCGAGCAGAGCTAGAGAGCGAGAGAGAGAGAGCGACGCGCGATCTAAAAATATAATCTACTATATATCTCTCTCAATCACGGGGTCTTCCTAATTTACGCGCGTCTCATCTACTCTATATCTCTGCATAATCCTCTCTCGAGTTGGGGATACTGCATTTTGGAGCGCGGCAGAGCTACGAGACGAGCGAGCGCAGCGCGAGAGAGAGCAGCGGAGGAGCGCGCGAGCGAGATCTCTATACAATCATATATCTATATAAAATATCTATATAATTATTCTATCTAACTACTCTATATATGTATCTCATCTATATATTATATACTCTCTATCTCGTGGGCTGCATTTTTAGCGAGTAGATCTCTCTATCTCATCTCGATGGAACATCTTATATGACGTTGGGGAGATGCCATATTATGGAAGCGCGCGCGCGCGAGCAGAGAGCGGGAGAAGCGCGGCAGCGCGAGAGAGCAGCGAGCGAGACACCCTACCGACGCGGGGGGGGGGGGTGGGGGGGGGGGGGGGGGGGGGGGGGGTGGGGGGGGGGGGGGGGGGGGGGGCGGGAGGGCGGGCGGGCGGGCGGGAGGGCGGGGGGGACTGGGGCGAGGCGGTCATAGGATCGGGCTTCGATGGGAGGGGCGGGGCCGGGAGAGCGAGAACGGCTCGGGAGAGGACTGGGGGGTGGATGTGGGAGGTCGGGAGTGGGGGTTGGTTGGGGGTGGGTAGGGTTATTGGGGGTTGGGGGGTGGGTAGTGGGAAGTCGAGAGCGCGGCAAGAGAGAGGCGGGAGAGAGAGAGCAGCGCGCGAGCGAGCGAGCGGCGAGCGAGCTGCGCGCTGGCATCTCTATATCTCCGGCGGGGCACAGGGCGAGGGAGGACGCGGGTCGTTGCGAGCGCCGAGCGAGCTAGTGCGAGCTGAGCGCGCTAGGCGCTCTCGCTCGCTCGGCGCGCCTCTCTATCAATCTCTCTCTCGGTGTGTGGCGGGGGGGGGGGGTGTGGGTGTGGGGGTGGGTGGGGGGGGTGTGCGGGGGGTGGGTGAGTGTGTGGGGGGGCGCGGGGCGGTCGGGAGGCAGGGGTAGAGCGTCGGGAAACGAGAAGAGGGTGAGAAGTGATATAGGGGAGAGGAAGGAAAAAAAAAAAATAAAAGAAGAAAATAAGGAAGAGAGCGTAGATAAAGAACATAACCTAATAAGAGAGTGCGAGACAAGGAGGGCGAGTGCACCCAATAGGAAAGGGGGGGCAAGGGGGGAAGAGACGGGGGAGCGCGGTAGCTCTCACAAGCGCGGGCGGGAGGGGATCGGGATCGGGAGGGGGGGGAGAGGGCGGGAGGAACGGGGGGTTTCAAACCAAAAACAAACCAAAAAAGACTAAACACACAAACAAGACAAAAACCAAAACACAAGCAAACAAAAAAAAACACCAAACAAAAACACAAAAACTACCCAACAACAACAAACACTACGCAACAAAACAACAAAACACCAAAACCAAAAAACAAAACCGGGGTGAGAGAGTGATAGGGGCGGGAGCAACCGAAAACGGGGAGAGCGAGCAGAAAGATCAGTCAACCAAGCCCGAGAGCGCTCTCCCTCACCCTCCTCCTCTCACCCCCCATCTCCCTCTCTCTCACCTCCTCTCTTTTTTACCTCCTCTCTCTCTCTTTCCCTCTAACCTACCCCATCTCTCTCTCTCTCCCTTCCTCTCTTGCTCTCTCTCCCTCTTCTCTCTCCTCCTCTCTAACTTACCCCCCCCCCCCCTCTCATGTCTCATCACCCTTCCTCTCTCACACCCCCCCCTCTCTCTCTCTCTCTACCCTACCTCTCTCCCTCTCTCTTCTCTCTCTCTCTCTCTCTTCTCTCTCTCTCCTCTCTCATCCTCAAACTATATAGAAACCATTTTTTTTACCAGCCAAGGGCTTGCTCTACTTGCCAAGACAGTAAACACCTCCTTCCACCCCCCCCCCCCCCCCCCCCCCCCACCCCCCCCCCCACATCTCCTCCCCCTTCCAAACCAATTCACATTCTTTGCCCAATACACACACACACTACTTCTGGGGGAAAAGGCACAGCAGAGTGAGTGAGTGAGTGAGTGAGTGAAGTGACTCTCTGTGGGTGTTGTGTTCTGTGTTCGTTGTGTGTGTAGGTGTATGTGTTGTGCGTGTAGGTGTGTGTGTGTTGTGTATGTGTTGTGTGTGTGTGTGTGTGTGTGTGTGTGTGTGTGTGTGTGTGTGTGTGTGTAGGTGTGTGTGTCGTGTATGTGTTGTGTGTGTGTGTGTGTGTGTGTGTGTGTTGTGTGTGTGTGGTGTGTGTGTGTGTGTGTGTTGTGTATGTGTTGTGTGTGTGTGTTGTGTGTGTGTGTGTGTGTAGGGGTGTGTGTGTGTGTGTAGGTGTATGTGTGTGTGTGTGTGTGTTCGTTGTGCGCCTATGTGGTGTGTGTTGTTGTTGTTTTATACCACTTTTAAGTCACGGCAGATTTATCTCCGTGAAATTCGGGCTGCTCTCTCTGGGGAGAGCGCGTCGCCACAAGAGCAGCGCCACCCTTTTTTTTTTTCCTGTCTGCAACTGTATTTGTTTCCCTATCAGAGTGGCTTTTTTCTACGGAATTTTGCCAGGGACAACTCTCTTGTTGACGTGGGTTCTTTTACGTGCGCTAAATAATTATGTATAACACACAAGGCTTCGGTTTATCGTCTCATCCAAAAAACTAGCGCCCAGACCACCACTCATGGTCTAATGGATGGGGGAAAAGTTTCGGGTCCAAACGTGTAGGTGTGTGTGTAGGTGTATGTGTGTGTAGGTGTGTGAGGATGGTGTGTGAGGGTGGTGTGTGTGAGGTGGTGTGTGTGTTGTGTGTGTGTGTGTGTGTGTGCAGAGAGAGAGAGAGAGAGAGAGAGAGAGAGAGAAGAGAGAGAGAGAGAGAAGAGAGAGAGAGAGAAAAGAGAAACACACACAGACAGTGAGTGAGTGAGAGAGTGAAAAAGAAAGAAATAGAGCGGGAGAGAGAGAGAGAGAGCGAGCGTGTGTGTATGCGTTTGTGTGTTCCACACACACAAAAAGTAGCAACAACAGCAACAAACTGGCAGAAGAAAAAGGGGGAACACAAAAATAGGTCAATGAAGAGAGAAAGAAAGACAGACAGACAGACAGAGAGACAGAGGCAGAGCAGAGAGATAACACACACACACACACACACACCACACACACACAACACACACACACACACACACACACACAAAACAAACACACGCACAAACACACGCCGGTGTGCCGGTGAGAACGGATGACACAATTGAGAAAACCGCATACACACGGGGACAGGATGTTAAAAAAAAAGCACTTATTCCATTATCCTCAATATAAAAGAATAAATAAATAAAACAGGCACACACACACAAGCAAACACACACACACACACACACACACACACACACACACACCACACAAACACACACACACACACACAGTCAGAGCCACAGACTGACAGACAGACGGACGGACGGACACACACACACCACAACACACGCACACACGCACGCACGCACGCACGCATAAACACACACACACAATCACACACAGGCATACATACACGTGCACACACACACACACAGAGTCTGAGCCACAGACTGACAGACGGACGGACGGACAGACAGACAGACAGACTGACAGACAAGAGTGACAAAGTAAGTCAGCGGAGGAGGAGGAGCAAGCCGGGCAGAAGAGGGTTAAGCAGGCAATAAACCAAGTCATCGGGAGAGAGACAGAGAGAGAGAGCTGGCTCCACTACTAGGGCACGTCAGCAGAGAGTTAAAGTTAGAACGCCAAAAGGAGAGAGAGGGAGAGAGAGGGGGGAGAGAGGGGGGGAGAGAGAGAGAGAGAGGGAGAGGGAGGGAGAGTGTGAGAGAGAGGGTGAGAGTGGGAAAGAGAGAATGAGAGACAGAGAGTGAGAAGGGGGGAGGGGGGGGGGGGATGGTAAACAGATCTTTTGATACAAGAACAATTCCATAGTATGTCTCCCACCACCCACCTACCTTCCCCTTAACATCTCCCCCACCCCACCCTCGGTCATGCACGCCCCCCCCCCCCCCCCCCCCCCCCCCCCCCCCCCCCCCAACCCCCCCCCCCGCCACGCCCCGCCACACACACCACCCCCACACCCACACACATACATACACCGCACCACCCCCCCACACCACCACCCACCACCCACACACCACCCACCCACCCCAACACAACCCCCCCCCCCCACCCCCACACCACACACCCACACCTCGCGCCACACCACCACCCCCCCTCCACACCCCCCCCCCCCCCCCCCACACACACCCACCACCCCCCACATACCCAAACCACCACAACCCTCCCTCCCCCCCCCCCCCTCCACACCCCCCCCCCCCCCCACCCACCACACCCCACACCCCAACACAACACACATCACCAAACACCCACCAACACACACACACCAACACACACACACCAACACTAACACCCACCAACACACACACAAAACCAACCCCACACACACACACACACACACACACACACAGAACACACACCGACACACACACACCACACACACACAACACACACACACACCCCACACACACACACACACAGTCTCTTCAAAAATGAGTTAGGGCCCAGATAAGTCAAGAGACAACCCAAGTCCTTCAAGTCAGAAACTAAAATCTAGGTAAGGGGACAATTTGGTTAGGAGGGGGTGCGGTGGTGGGGGTAGGGGACAGGGAGGGTGTGAAGGGGGGGTGATAGAGGGGGGAGGGGGGCGGTCAGAGGGGCGGGTGGAGCGGGAGGGGAGGGGAGGGGGGGTTGGGGTAAATGACTGGGGGGGAAAGGGACAGAAAGGGGTCATTTCCTGTGTGTATACATTGTACCTCTGGGTCTAATGGTTTGACAGTTTCATTGCTGGGGATGGGATGGGAGGGGACATGACAGCAATTTGGGATGGAAAGAGAGAGAAGAGAGGGGAGAGAGAGAGAGAGAGAGAGAAGAGAGAGAGAGAGAGAGAGAGAGAGACAGACAGACAGACAGACAGACAGACAGAAAGACAGAGTCAAGAAGAGAGAGAGAGAGAGAGAGAGAGAGAACAGACAGACAGACAGACAGACAGAAAGACAGAGTCAGGAGAGAGAGAGAGAGAGAAAAGAGGGAGAGAGAGAGAGAGAGAAGAGAGAGACAGACAGACGACAGACAAGACAGACAGAGTCAGAGAGAGAGAGAGAGAGAGTGAGACAGACAGAAAGACAGAGTCAGAGAGAGAGAGAGAGAGGGAGGGAGAGAGAGAGAGAGAGACAGACAGACAGAGTCAAGAGAGAGAGAGAGAGAGAGAGACAGACAGACAGACAGACAGAGTCAGAGAGAGAGAGAGAGAGAGACGAACAGAGTCAGAGAGAGAGACAGTCAGAGAGAGGACAGAGTCAGAGGGGAGAGACACAGACAGACAGACAGACAGTCAGAGAGACAGACAGACAGACACAGACAGAGAGAAGGCAGAGAGTGCACATGTGTATTGATCTGTGTGTGTGTCCTGTGTGTCAAAGTCAAAATTGTT
>CM054164.1:22090904-22133404 GCA_028751875.1 Rapana venosa
GTGGGAACAGAAAACAAACTTGACAGAAGTGCACACATATGAGGAGGGGGGTAGGGGTGTGAACTGGATGTAAAAAAATTTTTAAAGCGCATGAATGCTTATTCCATTATCCTTGAAATAAAAGAATAAGATAAAAAAAAAAATCTCTCTCCCTCTCTGTCTCACATGTACATATGCACGCCCACCCCCTCCCCCCCCCCCCCCCTACACACACACACTCTGACAAAAACCACCAATGCTCCCCTCCCCCCTCCCTACTCTTGTCCATGTTTCCAATTCAAGTGCTTTTGTCCTTTGTTTCTGTTTGTTATGAAGAGAGATATATATATATATATATATCTATATACATACACACACACACACACACACATATATATATATATATATATATATATTATATATATATGTACACACACACAACACACACACACACACACACACACCACACACATGGAGAACAGGGATAGGCATATGGTACATACATGTACTCATGTATACACAGTATACTATATCTGGCTCCCTGTATAAAACCGGGGAAGGGGAAGAAGGGGGAGAAGAGAATGCAAAACAGCTCTTCCCCCCTCACCCCCCCCCCCCCCACCCCCACCCTCCTCCTCCACCTTGGGCATGCAGTTTTATTATATATATCACTCCCGCTTAGGAAGTCAATGGGATCACATGCATAGAATAACACACACACACACACACACACACACACACACACACACGCATACACACACGCGCGCGCGCGCACGCACGCAAGCACGCACATTCACACACACGCGCGCGCACTCACACACACACACACACACGCATGCACGCACGCACACACGCACCTACAGCAAAGATCCATGCGACCTTACTCAGAACATGGGCCTTGAACACGCAATGTCTTTCAACCTAAATTCTTCCTCTCCCCCACCCACCCACTCCCTCTCCCCCACTTCTCTCTCTCTCTCCTCTCTCTCTCTCTCTCTCTCTCTCTCTCTCTCAGACCCTCTCCTATTCTCCCCTTCCATCCCCCCCCCCCCTCTCCCCGACAAAAATCGAAATTAAAGCTACGAACTTCAACTTTTTTTCCCCTTTTTTAAAAATCAAAAATGCAGAAATTCTTTTAAAAATACCGTCCATCCCCACAAACAATATACACCATCCCCCTTCCCTCCCTCCCACCCACCCCACTACGATCCCATCCTTCCACCCCCCCCCCCACCACCACCACCACCACCACCCCACCCCCTACCCGCCAAACTTCTCTCTCCCCCTCCTCCTACCATCCCTCCTCTATAGTCAGGGTAAGTAGTAAGGGGGAGAGAGAGAGAGAGGGGGGGGAGAGAGAGAGAGAGAGAGAGAGGAGAGAGAGAGAGAGAGAGAGAGAGAGAGAGAGAGACAGACAGACAGACAGACAGACAGACAGAACAGACAGAGACAGTCTTCCATTAAAGAGAGAGACACAGAGAGCGAGAGAGAGAGGAGAGAGAGAGAGAGAGAGAGAGAGAGAGAGAGAGAGAGAGGAAGGAGGGGACTGGGGTGTGGGGGATACCTAGGGTATGTAATGTGCCTGAGTCTTCTCCACGCCCCCCCCCCCCCCCCCCCCCCCCCCCCTCACCACCACCACCCCTCCTCCCTTCACTGATGCCAGTGCGATAGGCGGCAGACAACAGAACGCCACTATTGTTTCCTCCCTACAAAGGACGAGTCTACCTCCAAAGGGGGAAAGCGCACTAGGCAAGGGAGGGAAGGGGGGGAGCAGGTTGTTGTTTTGTTTGTGCAGTGCGTGCAAGTTGCGCGCTCGCTCGCTCGCGCGCGCTCTCTCTCTGTCTGTCTCTCTGTCTGTCTGTCTCTTCTGTCTCTGTCTGTCTGTCTGTCTGTCTGTCTTCTGTCTTTCTGTCTTCTGTCTTGTCTCTTCTCTCTCTCTTTCTGTCTTCTGTCTCTCTCTCTCTCTCTTTCTGTGTCTCTTCTCTTCTTTTCTCTCTCTCTCTCTCTCTTCTCTTCTCTCTCTCTCTCTCTCTCTTCTGTCTCTGCTCTCTCTATCTCTCTCTCTTTCGTTCACTTCGGGAAGCTTGATTCGAGCTGATGAAGTTTTGTAACTTTTGTGGGTGGGTGGGTGGTGGGATGATGGAAAACGCACAAAAGAGAGAGAGAGGGGGGGGGAAAGGGTGTTGGATAAGGGAGTGAATGTTGAATGAATTGGCGGTTTGAGCGTTGCGTGTATTGCTCTCGTGATCTGCTGACCGGGGTTTGAATCCCGTTCAATGGAATTCCACCCCCACCCCCCTTCCCCTGAGTTAACATCGGTGCTGACTACCCACCCCCCACCCCACCCAAACAAAGAGGTTCTCCAAATGAGACTATAACAGCCAAGGTCCTGTGTGCGAACGCATGCAGAACATCTTGCACACACATTAAAACCTGTTCCACTTTTCAAATGAATAGGCCATTGTGTGCCAATGGGAATGAATGACAATTTATAAAACGGCCTACACACGGGGACTTGATGTTAATTTTTTTTATATTTAAATAAAGCACATGAGTGCTTATTCCATTATCCTCAAAAAATAAAAGAACAAAATAAAATAAAAAATACATGCACGTACAACACACAGAGGCATACACACGGGGACTGGATGTAAAATTTTTAAAAAGCACATAATTGCTTATTCCATTATCCTCAAAAAATAAAAGAACAAAAAATAAAAAATACACACACACACATGCATACACACACACACACCACCACACTACACACACGCACACACACTACACACCACACCACACACACCACACCTACAGGCAAGACAACAAGCTCAGAGGCATCTGTTCTTTTGCACAGTCCCTACTGTGAGCTGGGTCACGATATCCCATGATGATGGGACCCCAATGAACCATGTTCACGAATGACCCATATTAATTTAAATCAACTCAGCAGGAAAGAGTTCCCCTTTAGCCTAGTTTTCAATTCTGTGCACATAGCTCTAAATCCAATCTCTCTCTCTCTCTTCCCTGTCTCTCTCCTCTCCCTCTCCTCTCTCTCCCTCTCTCTCTCTTCTCTTTCTCTTATACTTTCTCTCTCTATCTCTCTCTCTCTCACACACACACACACACACACACACACACACGCACAATATACACTGCACATGTATATATCTATATCCAATAAAACATTTCTCTCCATGCCCCTCTCTCTCTCTCTCTCTCACACACACACACACACAAAACACACACACTCCAATAAAACATCCCCCCTCTCTCTCTCTCTCCCCCCCCCCTCTCTCTCTCTCTTCCCCTCCCTCCCCCTCCCCCCTCCTCTCTCTCTCTCTCTCTCTCTCTCTCTCTCTCTCCATAAATTATATGAGCACAGCCACTAAACTGTCGATGTGGAGAAGTTGACAGAAATGAGAGGAAGTCTTAACTCACACTGTAAGAAAAAGCAGCCACAGTGATAAATCATTTTTTTGAAACCCACCTGGGGTTTTTTTCCCCCCATGGCCTAACTTTGCTTAAATTACAATTCTGTGTGTGTGTGTGTGTGTGTGTGTGTGTGTGTGCGTGAGTGCGAGTGAGTGAGTGAGTGAGTGAGTGTGTGAGTGAGTGAGTGAGTGAGTGATGTGTATGTGTGTGTACGTGTGTGTGTGTATGTATGTGCGTGTACGTGTGAGCGAGTGTGTGTTTGTGTGTGTGTGTGTGTGTGTGGGGGGGGGGGGGGGGTGTGCATGCATGCCTGTGCATGCAAACATGCCTCTGTCTGTCTGCCGCTGTCTGTCTGTGTGTGTGTCTCTTTGTCTGTCTCTGTCTGTCTGTCTGTCTGTCTGTCTCTCTCTCTCTCTCTCTCTCTCTCTCTAGCTTGGGGGGCATAATGTCACTTAACAGGGTTGCTACTGCATCCAAATTTCTTTTTTTTTTATATCATTAAGGTAAAGGTAAAGGAGTCCCATAACCTATAAGGTCGTAGGGGAGCGAGGCGTCAGAGACCTCACTTCTCTAGGGCCAGCATATTGAGGGCCGCGCCCATCTCCTCTCCCTCGCTGCTTTACCTTCCCTGACCCTAAAGAGGGCAGGTACCCATTTACAGCTGGGTGAACTGGGGGAACTGTACTGAAGCCAAGGCGCGCAAACGGTCACCCATCCAACTGGTAACCACGCTCGACGCTGCTTAACTTGGCTGGGGGAAAGCGAGTGGTCCGACCACTGAGCTATCCCGTCCCCGTATATATCATTACCAATGACAAAATCCACAAAGGTTACAAAACTTTCTAAGAAGAATTGTGAAGAAGAAGAAGAATTGCGAAGAAGAATTGCGAAGAAGAAGAAGAAGAAGAAGACGAAGAAGAAGAAGAAGAAGAAGAAGATGATGATGATGATGATGATGATGATGATGAAGAAGAAGAAGAAGAAGAAGCAACAACAACAACAACAACAACAAACAACAAGAGAAAGAAAAGAAAGAAGAAGAACAAGAAGAACAAGAAAGAAAAAAAAAAGAAGAGATCCCACAAACAAAAAAAATCAGAAAGACAAAGAAAGAAAGGAGAAAATGTCTGTAAGAACAAAAGAAAGAAACTGGGGGGGGGGGGGGGGGGGGGAGAAAAAAAGGGAAAATAAGTTTTTAAGATATATATACTAACACAATTTATTTTTTTTTAAACCGAACAAAAATTTTCCTAAAATGATTAATCAACTCCTTAGTGAAACAAGACACTCTCCCCTCCCTCTCCCCACCCTCCTTTGCAGAACAAAACAACAACAAACCACCATAAAAACCAATTTCTCTGAACCAAGCCCACCCCCCCCCCCCCCCCCTCTCCAAATCCCCTCCTCCAGCCCCCCCCCCCTCCCACACACACCAGAGACACTCCCCACTTACCCCCCCTGAAAATGCCCTCTATCCACTGATGTTTTACAGTCAAGTCTTGTCAGTGTCAACCACATAGCCAACAACTAGCCTTTTCTGGGATGGGGAGGGGGGGGGGGGGGGAGGGGGCCTGTCTTTTAAATCCACATCCCCCCCCCCCCCCCCCAACTACCACCTCCACCCTTCCCTTCTTTCTTCTGGCTTATCCCTCAGCTTTCCTTCACCCGCCTACCCGCACCCCCCACCTCTCCCTTACTCTAAATTTTCAGTCCTCCTCCCAACTCTCCTCTCTCTCTCTCTGATCTCTCTGTTCCTACACTGCTTCAGTAGCATTATTAACAAGTAGCCCTCAGTGAATGGACAAGCCATGCCATCAGGCACCCCCCCCCCCCCCCCCCCCCCCCCCCCCCCCCCCCACTACATTGAGGCAGTGTGTGTGTGTGTGTGTGTGTGTGTTATTTATTTATTTATTTATTATTTTATTTCGAGGATAATGGAATAAGCACTCATGTGCTTTTTTTTTTAACCCAGTCCCCCGTGTGTATGCAGTTTTGTAAATTTTGTCATCTGTTCCCACCGGCACACAATGGCCTACTCTTGCGAAAAGCAGAACAGGTTTTAACGTGTGCGCAAGATGTTCTGAGGTCCCGTGTGCGAACGCTCGCAGAACATCTTGCGCACACGTTAAAACCTGTTCTGCGAGCGTTCGCACACGGGACCTCGGTTTATAGTTTAATCCGAAGGGACTTTTGGGGAGGAGTGGAGTCAGGACTGATGTTAACTCCAGAGGAAAAATTCATCTTGAACGAGAATCGAACTCGGGTCAGATCATGAATACATCACTCTAACCACCAGGCTATCCCGGTATGTGTGTTTTGGGGGAAGGGGGGGGGGGATTGTTTCTGTCCCTTCTTTTTTTTTTACCCACCCCCACCCCTGACTCTTATCCCTCCAAAGCAGAGGCCTCTTCTTTCTATCTTCATGCTTTTTTTTTTTTTTGGTTGCTTTTTTAAAAACAAAATTCTAAAAAGGAAGAAATTTGCACAGTTTGCAGTTGGCTACAGACACACACAGCCGTGAATGCACATATAATAAATAATTTCAAGCACACTACACCGTGAAAATTGCAATAATTATGGCCATAATTATTTAAGTTATTATATGTACATGCATGTGCATGGACCCTAACATAGTATGTACACACAGGGTCACTCCACACACACACTAAACATCCCCCCCCCCCCCCTACACACACACTTCCTACTTCCCCCCTCCCCCCCCCCCCCCCCACCTCTAACAAGGTACAAGCTACACAGTCAAGACAGCTGAGCGCAGCAGAACTACAGCCACAGGCTACACTACAGGTCAGATCAAGAGAAAGTTCAACAGAACAGATCTTTGACTTAGTAAGTACTACTACAGAGAGACTGGATAAGCCTGAGAGAAAGGGAGACACAGTCTCAGAGACAGAGACAGAGCTAGAGAGAGAGAGAGAGAAAGATATTGGGGAGACAGAGGGAGACAGAAAGACAGAGAGAGGGAGTGAGAGAGGGGGGGGGGGGGGGATAGAGAGAGAGATACTGGGGAGACAGAGGGAGACAGAAAGACACAGAGGGAGAGAGAGAGCGAGAGAGGGAGAGAGAGAAGAGAGAGGGAGAGTGACAGAGAGAGAGACAGAGAGAGAAAGATACTGGGGAGACAGAGAGCGACAGAAAGACACAGAGGGAAGGAGAGAGAGAGAGAGAGAGAGAGAGAGAGAGAGAGAGAGAGAGAGAGAGAGAGAGAGAGAGAGAGAGAGAGAGAGAGAGAAGACATTGCCTGGGAGACAGAGGGAGACAGAAAGAGAGAGAGAGAGAGAGAGAGAGAGAGAGAGAGAGAGAGAGAGAGAGAGAGAGAAGAGAGAGAGTCAGGGGGAGAGAGAGACAGAGACACAGAGACACAGAGACTGAGACAGACACATAACCAGCCACAGAGAAAGAGCAGGAGAGAGAGAGAGAGACAGATAGACAGACAGACAAATAGACACACAGAGAGAGACTGACAGAACACACACACACACTCTGACAGACACACAAAGAAGACAAACAGACATGAGACACAGAGAGAGACAAAGAGACAGACATTGGACACACACACACACACTCTTGGACAGACACACACACACACAAAGTTCTAAGACAAACAGACATGAGACAGACAGACAGACAGACAGAAGGACAGAGACAGGGCCTTGTAGAGCAGGAGAAAGACAAAGCTGTAATCGATACTACAGGAGGAAAAAAGGAGGGACGGAGGGAAGGGGGGGGGGATGGGGGGGCTGAAGAGCAAAGAAGGAAAAGACTGACACCACTACACCCAGGCTCTCACAGTCTCTGTGTCCTGCCTGCACAGACAAGCAAAGCACCACATCCCCCACCCCCTCCCTTCCCCTCCCACCCTCACCAGCACCACCACCACCACCATCTCTCTCTCTCACTTCTACCTTGGCCAAGTCTCTCTCTCTCTCTCTCTCTCTCTCTCTCTCTCTCTCTCTCTCTCTCTCTCTCTCTCTCGTGACAGCCGGCCTCTCTGACCTCCCCCCCCCCCCCCCCCACTCCTCCCCATCTCTCTCTAGCAAAACTACTAGAGTAGTACTGGTTAATAGTGTCCTTGCCACTGAGTTGACTGGCAGGGAGGATAAAAAAAAAAAAAGAGAAGGGGGGGGGAGGGGAGAGGGAGAGTGAGTGAGTGAGTGAGTGTGTGTGTGTGTGTGTGTGTGTGTGTGTGTGTGTGTGTGTGTGTGTGTGAGTGAGTGAGTGAGTGAGTGAGTGAGTGAGAGTGTGTGTGTGTGTGTGTGTGTGTGAGTGAGTGAGTGAGTGAGAGTGTGTGTGTGTGTGTGTGTGTGTGTGTGTGTGTGTGTGTGTGTGTGTGGACATGAAACATGCATAATATGCACCTGCATGCTTACTCAAACTTTTTTTTTTTTTTAATCACAAACAAATTGACAAGTAAAATGTTCATTGATTCATGAGTGTGTATATATATAAGTCCTAAAGTTTATGGACACTGATAGATAGAAGCACACACAGGTGATGTGCATATATGTCCACATGTATACAAATACATGTGTTGTACACATATGTGTGTGCACAAAAACACACACACACACACACACACACACACACACACACACACACACAAACACACACAGTGCCAGAACAAAAAAAAAAAAGCACCAACAATTTTAAAATATATATAAACACATCTGAACAAAAAAAATTAAAAAAAACCAAAAAACAAAATATTTTAAAAAATAATAAATAAAAATAAAATACACATCTGAAAGAAAACCAACTTAAAAGAAAATGAAAGGCAAAACACAGCATAATCACACCCAAGAAAAAGAAGCATAGAGAAAAGAAAAAAAACTCAAAGTCATAGACCTCTAGTCTACTGTCTGTCTACATTATGCTGATGATAATGACAGTCACAAAACAAGAACTTTTTTTTTAAACATTTTTTTTAAGAAACCTATTACACTTTTTGCTGTTCAAGTCTAAGATCACGTTCTTTCCCTCCCCCATGGGGATGCTGGGGGCCTGTCAGTATAAACAGCATCCCCACCATTTGTGCTAGCAATTCCCTCTTTTCTATCCTTCTCTTTGTTTCTGCCTTGTTCCTTTTCTTCCTGTCACCTCCTTCTCATCTGTTTTCTGCCTTCTTGGTCCATTCTCCTGCCTTTTTTTCCCCCCAGAAAGACTTGAAAGAATAACAACGCTGTCTCCCACACTGAAGTTGGACGCGCTGGGCCCGACTTGTCAGGCGCTTAACGGCAGCGCAACGCAATTTTGCTCATATGACAGACAACAATAGCTGCTGTCTTGAGTGTTTGATGAAGAAAAAGAAAATTATTCATATAAGAAAAACTATTTCTGTTAAGCTTCATGCTGTTCCAAGTATGTGATCCTCTTTTCTTTTCTTTTTTTTCTTTTTGAGACTAAATTTAAGGTAAAAGGTAAAAAAAGGTAAAGGAGTCCCATAACCTATAAGGTCGTAGGGGAGCGAGGCGTCAGAGACCTCACTTCTCTAGGGCCAGCATATTGAGGGCGGCGCCCATCTCCTCTCCCTCGCTGCTTTACCTTCCCTGACCCTAAAGAGGGAGTACCCATTTACAGTGGGTGAACTGGGGGAACTGTACTGAAGCCAAGGCGCGCAAACGGTCACCCATCCAACTGGTAACCACGCTCGACGCTGCTTAACTTGGCTGGGGGGAAGCGAGTGCTCCGACCACTGAGCTATCCCGTCCCCTCGACGAATTTAAGGACATGACGAAAAAGAAGAATTGTCTACTTGAAGATAACAGTCACGCCTTCGCAGGGTTCTTAGCAGCCTTGAAATGTATGTATCCTCTACAATGTAACTTACAAACTCTCCTCTCTCACTCCCATCTGTAGATAGATCTCCCTCCACCACCCCACATAACAAGTTAATAGTGTATTGTATTGCATTGCAATGCATTGTACTGTACTCTATTGTATGGCATTCTATTGTATACCCCTTTAGTTTAAGTCATGACAGATTTCTCTTCATGAAATTCGGGCTGCTCTCTCTCCCCCCCCTCGGGAAGACAGAATTGCCACAAGAGCAGCACCACCCATTATTTTTTTCCCTGTCTGCAGCTTTCTTTCCCTAGGTACCAGAATGGCTTTTTTTCTACATAAATTTGCCAGGGACAATTCTCTTGTTGGTGTGGGTTCTTTTATGTGTGCTGATTTGTCTTTGCAAGATATAGCGCTATACAAATTCCTTTTTTTTTAAATTATTGTTATTATTATTATTATTATTATCATAAATAATTATATGTGTAACACATGAGACCTCAGTTTATCTCCTCATCCAAAAAAAACTACCACCCAGACCACCACTCATGGTAATAATAATAATAATAATGTATGGAATTTATATAGCGCTGAATCTTGTAAAGCAACAGTCTAATGGATAGGGGGAAAAGTTTCGGGCCCAAATGGGGATCGAACCAACGCACACTTCAAACCCGGGCTTTTTGCTTTCTAAGCAGGTACGTGACCTCTAGACCACCGATCCACATTTAAGACTAAACGAAATTAGCAAACAAAAAGACCGCACTGCGATTTAAAGCCAAGTTGATGCAAATGATCACTGAACTCACCATAGGAATCCTGACGGTAGTGAGTCGGCGTTAACCCTGTCTCTGTGGACACTGTCTGTTCATGGAGATGATCACCTGTAAAGCATTCATAAATAATAAATATAAAATAATATATATCCACACCACCACTCCACAGGCCATCAATATAACATAACAAACCATCCCCACATTTTCTGCATTCTTTTATCTAAATAAAATATGAATGTTTATGAATGCATCTCTTGGATTTTTTTTGGATTTTTTTTTTTTTTTTTGGGGGGGGTAACAACTAACACTATCCCTACGTTAAGGGAGAGAATCCCTCTTCCCGAGTACACATGCACTGTGCACAGTTGTGTGCTACAATAACCCAGAAGTGGGTAATATGGAGGGAAGGGTAAGTAGATGGTTGGTTATCCTATAGCGGATTACCTGTAGGGAAATGGTTAAATCGTCAATCACAATTCTTTTAGATACTACAGCTTATGTATAACATTTCAGTCACTAAATCATTCACAAAAATGCACACAAGGTACAGTTTAAGCTCCCACGTTCACAACGGTGCAATTTTTTAATATGTTTGCAACCATCTTTTCCCACCATTAACATAATTAAGATAGCTGCATACCAACTTCGGGGATGATGTCTAACTAAGCATGACACCAGTGTGCATGTGTTGGGTTTGTTTGTTTTTTAAGTTTTGTCATCCATTCTTTACCAAAACGTAATGTCCTCCTCTTCTAAAAAGTGGAATCTGTTTTAAAATTAAAATGTGCACAAAATGTTCTGCATGTGTTCACACATAAGATAGATACCAGTTTAGAACTTGAACATCCAAAGGACTTTAGAGGGAGTGGAGTGGGCACTGATGTTAACTCCTGGGGGAAAATCCCCTCCAACAGGTGTCTCAGTAGTGGCTTGAACTTGGACCTTCAGCTTCAGATGACAAGCTCAATGCTCTTTAGAATCACAAGGCTAGTATTCTGCCCCTGACAAAGTGCTTCATTACATGCATACGCTACATTTTATATTTAAAGTGAACTATCCAAAACACTCCCAAGGGCTATTTTTAAGATTCATTATTAAACTACTAAGTGAGATCATAATGGCCAGGCATTTGATGACATAGATGGTAGAGCTCTTCCTCAAAAATTCTATCTATACATCCCAAACTGTCTTAACACAAATCCAGTGAAAGTGAGAAGGCTGTCTTATTTTGCTTTCAAGAAGCAACCATGAACGAATAAATTAAATCTATAATTAGTATGTGTGCACCATTTCAGAATTTTCATAAACTTTATTAACCAAACTTCTGAAAAGGAAAAACTGTATTTAAATTTTTAAGGGTATGGCCTGAAATGTTGATTTTTTTTTTTAAACGGCCAAAGTTTTCTGGTGATTTGGCCAATAGCCAAAGAACTAAATTATTTATAAACATGTCTACCAACACGGCAACAGCCCTGCTGGCTATTCAGTTTTCAGACTTCAAGTTCCAGACTGGCAACCCTTGGGAGAGAGACAGAGAGGCAGAGACTTACAAGAGATCAATGCACAAAGAACCTCAAGAGAGAGAGAGAGAGAGAGAGAGAGGAGAAGGAGAGAGAGAGAGGAGAGAGAGGGGAGAGAGAGAGAGCTCAGCAGACAGACAGAGAAAGAGAGAGAGGGGTGGGGGGAAGACTAGTCAGAGACTCAGAGACAGACAAGAGACAATCACTGAGAGAGGGAGGAGAGAGAGAGAGAGAGAGAGAGAGACGAGAAGAGAGAGAGAGAGAGAGAGGGGGGGGGGGGGGGGGAGACTAGTCAGAGAGACTCAGAGACAGACTAAGAGGCAATCACTGAGAGAGAGGAGGGGGGGGGGGGAGAGATAGTCAGAGGATCAGAGACAGAGACAGACCAAGAGACAATCACTGAGAGAGACTAGTCAGAGAGAGATCAGAGAGACAAGAGCCAGAGATATCATGAGAGAGAGAGAGAGAGAGAGAGAGAGAGAGAGAGAGAGGAGAGAGAGAGAGGGGGGGGGGGGGGAGGGAAGGAGACTAAGAAGAGAGGTTTTTTTTATTTTTTAATTGTTATACGAGGATAATGGAATAAGTACTTACGTGGTGGGTTTTTTTTACATCCAGTCCCCGTGTGTGTGTGTGTGTGAGTGTGCAGTTTTATCAATGCATGAGAGAGTGAGAGAAACAGAGAGAGACTCAGAGACCAAGAGACAGACAGAGACACTACAGAGAGAGAGACACACACACACTACAGAGAGAGCTCTAGACACACACACAGAGACACAGAGACTCAGTGGAGGCAGAGACAGATAATGACAGAGGAGGCAAACCACAAAGACAGGAGAGAAACAAGAAAGAGACAGACTGATAAAAGAGCTTTCGGAGAAGGGGTTGGGAGGGATTGTATTTCCAACATTTTCTTGCAAGCGTTGCTTTCCACCTCATTTGACCTTTTTGCACTTATCAAAAGTATTAACAAAATGTCCCCCCCCCCCCCCCCCCCCAAAAAAATAATAAATTGCAAAACACAAAAACAAACCAACAACAAACTGACACAGTGTAAACCAAAGGGGAAAAAAACTGCAATAAACCCCAAACAATTTTTTTTTTAATTTACAAGCAAATCGAAGCAAATTTTTAAAACAAAAACAAAAAAACCAAAAAAAAAACCAGTTACCTGAAGATTTTTGTACCCGTTGAAGAGAGTGGTCATCCATGTCCAGACAGTCTAATCCAGGGATGGGAGGGAACTCTGTAAAACCAGAACACTAGCCATCCACAGAGTCACCACAAGGGGAATTCATTTTCATTCTGACACCATCCTTTCAATAGTAAATAGTGTGTGTGTGTGTGTGTGTGTGTGCGTGCATGCGTGCGTGCATGCGTGCGTGCGTGCATGCATGTACTCTGTGTGTGTGTGTGTGTGTTTTCTGTGTGTGTGTGTGGGTGCATGCATGTGCTCTGATTGTGTGTGTGTGTGTGTTTTCTGTGTGTGTGTGTGCATGCATGTGATGCATGCGTGCGTGTGTGTGTTGTGTGTGTGTGTGTGTGGCGTGTGTGTGTGCATCACTGCATGTGTGTGTGCGTATGTGTGTGTGTGCGTGTATAAATCTGATCTCCCTCTCTCTCTTATGCCAGTGACTGTCTGTCTGTCTGGCTCTCTCTCTCTCTCATTGTCAAACAAATGTCAAAACACATGAAGCAGGCCACACTTAACACTGGCTATGTACAGCCTATGAATGACGATGACTTAGATGATTCATGAATTCATACACTGTATGCCCGACACGCTTCACTTCACACAACGGGAAACCCCAAAAAGTTCACAGGCTTTTAATTCTTTACACTGATTTTATTTTTTATGCTACTAAATAAAAAAGAAATGATAACTGTTTGACTGACTTTTCCCTCAACTACTTGAGAAGTCAATTACTGCCCAGGACATGGCATTGATTTTTTGGTCAGTGTGTACTGCAGTGAGCAATTTTTTTTGTTTTTGTTTTTTGGGGGGTCGGTTATTGTTTATTTTTGTTGTTGTTCAGTTTAGTTTCTCAGCTAGAACTCCAATGGTGAAATTTTGCATACCAGCAAAGATCCATAATTTTCATGGGTCCACCATTAACTTAAGGCAGCCACAGTCAGACTTCGGAGATGTTCTACAAAATGTATTTACCGTTACACAACTCCTGTATCAGTGTATACGTGCATGTGTCTTTTTTTGTATTTTAATTTTGTCACCCGTTCCTACCAGTACCAGCATGAAATGGCCTACTCTTCCCAACGGCAGAATGGGTTTTTTAACGTGTGCACAAGCTGCAAGGTCTTCTGCGTGAGTTCGCACATGGCGCTTCATCCAAAAGACTTGGGCCAGTTTTAGGGGAATGGTTGCAAAGAAAAAAAATCTCACCATCGCCATCATCGGTGTACTTTGGGGTTCTACGTTCTTACTCTAGCCCGGGAACACAACACACACACACACAAAAAAGGAGCTCACTCGCTTCATAGTTTATACAAGTTTAAAGTCTCATCACAAGGACTTTCAGGTTCACTTTCAAGGAGTGGAGTCCTTACCATGTGTGCGCGCGTATAGATCTATCTGTGTACTGGTTGTGCTTTTGCAGCAGGGAGTTCCAACTCACATTGAGGATACAGCTGCCTCATGAGAACTATTGTATTTTCATTTGAATGTTATTTGCCTAGTGTACTATTTGAAATATTCCATGCCTACGTGAGTGCACGTGTGTGCGTGTGTGTGAGGGACGCAGACGCGCGTGACCTTCTTCGCATGCATTGTATATGTTCACACAAGCATGCGTGTGTAGTATACATGTGTGTGTGTTTATAAATAGATGCCTTTGCGTTGCAAGTGATATGCTGAGAGAGAGAGTATGCAATGATTGCTATAAATACATGTATCCAAACATGTTGATTTATCGTACCTTTCCTGTATTGTAAAATGTAATATATCTTTCATTTCTCATGTCCATAGCTTGTGCTTTTCATTTTGGAATGAATTTGTGTTGTGAGTATTTTTCCCACGCCCACATCCGCAAGTTGTGGCTTTGTAAATGTCATGTACCCCTTGGGGGTTTTCTTGAAATAAAATCTTGAATCTTGAAATCTTGAATCTTAAACTCCAAGGGGGTAGGGAGGAAGGGAATATCACAATATGCCACAAACACACATCCCAGACTACAATTAAAGACTCAAAACTTGCACGGATCTACATTCACTGTCAGGTCATGAACTTGTAAAACAAATGTTCTAGATAATACTGTAAAATAGGCTGATTCCACACACTCTAGTCTCTAGTAATAGTATGATTTATCATCATTCATTCAAGGAGGGTAGCAGGATGGTTAGGATGTTCATCTGCCTTTAGAACAAAATACTTTTGATTTAGTAAACAAGTATACTGTGTAAGGTTCTGGGTTCTAACTCTAAGTCTAAGCCTTGCCCTTTCTTCCCAGTTTGATTACAAAAACTGAATCAATGATTCAATGTCAAAAGTCTTTCAGATGAGACCATAGACTAGTATTTATAAGTATAAACCGAGGCCCATGTGCAAATGCAAGCAGATTAACTTGCGCACATATTACAACTTACATCCTGTTCCACCTTTCAGAAGAGTAGGCCATTTCATGCTGGTTAGGACACATGACAAAGATACTGCCCAAGTGCTCAGTCTCCATCAACAGACACTCTTTTCTTGAGCAGACAGAAAACAAGCAATGCCGGTTGAACATGTACATACCACTGGCCATAATTGGCCTATACTGGCTATAGTTCTTTTACAGAAGATGGGCCGGCTAGGCTTTTTAAAACATGAGGTGTACAAATTACAATATATAATACACAAGTTTGCAAGATTTTGTGCATGACTGACCAGACCTCAGTTTGTGCTCTCGTCTGAAGAACCACATGAAGAAGGACTAACTTGTTTCTTAGAACTCTGTGGGAGATTTATAACTCAAAGCCACTGTAGTGTTACCTTCTGGGGGGAAAAAGTGCTTGCCTGATTACTATCAGAGACTTACTTCGCCATCAAAGTATTCCAGATCACAACAAGCTTGACATTCTAACCGCTGAGTTATAAATCTGCCCCTCAATTCTTCCCTTCTGTTACTAGTGCTACTAGTACCTTCCCAACACCTAGAGCTCCTCTACAACTTGATACGGTCCACTAGTTCAAAAGTCATAGTTCTGACATGTCCTACACTGGCTACACCGATGATACTCACAACCACAGCCAGCACGCTTCCTCCATAAAGCCACTTACTCCTTTACCACGTACTGAATAAGTCAGAAGGAGTTCAAAGACAAATCATTCTCAGTGTTTCTATATATATATTTATAATTGAGTTGAATATATTATATAACTTAAAACTGTCATTCACTCCACTTTGTTATGGTTTGATCTCCATGTGTGTGTGTGTGTGTGTGTGTGTGTGTGTGTGTGTGTGTGTGTGTGTGTGTGGTGTGTGTGTGTGTGTTACTGTGTGTATACTACATGATGTGTGTGTGCGTGACTGTGTGTATGTAAGTACTACATAGCGTTGTGTGTGTGTGTTGTGTGTGTGTGTTGTGTGTGTGTGCGTGGCGCGTGTGTGTGTGTCTGTGTGTGTCTGTGTGTGTTACTGTGTGTACACTACATGATGTGTGTGTATGTGTTTGTGACTGTGTGTATGTACTACAGTGCATGTGTGTGTGTGTGTGAGTGTGGCGGGGAGGGGGGGGGAGGAGGGGCTGGTGAGCAGGGAGGTGTGTGTCACTGTATGTGTGTGTTTAAATGTGTGAGTGTGTGTTGTGTGTGTGTGACATGTGTGTGTGTCTGTGTGTTCTGTGTGTGTGACGTGTGTGAGGGGGACGGGGGTTACAACGCAACTTTCTCAGTTTCTTGCAGTGTTTCTCAGTGTCTTCTATTGTGCTCTAAGGCAAATGGAACCTGATGAAATCTTAAGGTCTCTCCAGGCTGCACTTGTACTGGTAGATACTGCTGTATGAACAAACACATGTATGATCTAGTCCTTACTATACCATTACACGGCATTGGCTATGCTCGGCATGCTCTTTAGCAAAAGATGGGCTGAGTAAGATAAGTACATACATACATGTATGTATGTGTGCATACAAGACCTTGCTTTATACTAGTCTCCTTTACCTAGGGTTGGGGTAGCCTAGTGGTTAGTGTTGCACTCATGGTCTAACAGCCGGGGATGAAGCCACCACGGAGGTGCTCATTTTAGGGGATTTTACGCTGGAGTACTGACTCCACTCCCCAAAAGTCCCTCAGCTGAGACGATAAACTATAACAGAGCACTTCAGGTCACAATTCTGACAGTTTAACAACTTAGGCTTTTTCACCCTTAGTGACTTCATACACTCTATCAAATCTTGGCAGTGTGGTGGAATACATACTCCATGGCCATTTCAACAGCAAAGCCAACCCCCGTTTCCTGTCTGGGACAGCTGATGTATACACGTATGGATATATAATATATATATATATGGAAACTGTATCACAATCTTTTAGTAACTAAGTAAGTTTACTTGACTTGTTTAACCTAACACACACACACATACACACACACACACGCACACATACACACACACGCACACATACAGTGTCTCTCAGTCTCACACACACACATATGTATGCAAACAGTGTCGCACGTGTTCGGAAGCGCACACACACACACACACAACACACTCACACAGGCACGCGTGCATGGACGCTATACAAACGTTCTTTGCTTATCCTTCATACTGACCTGGGTCTAGGAGAAGACTCCAGTGGTAAGGATTGCAACACACATATGCCGGGTCCATCTCCAACGTTCCACAGCATGGCAAGCGCTTCATCTGCGTCTCTGACTTCAAGGAACCTGGCCACCGAAACAGCTGACAACACAACACATGCGGGGCCACCATCCTTCGACCCAAGCGTAGTTCCCCCTTGGGCAACAGCACACACTCCGTGGTCTCCCCTCCTTTGCTCTCCAAGGCCTGGACCAGCATCTCCAGTTGCGACTCTTTGAGACGCTTCAGCATGGACTGGGCAACGGACTTCACTTCCAGATCTTCAGGGCTCTCCTTTTCATGCGCACCGTGGCTTTCATGCTGCACAGCACGGAGCTTCCACAAGCGCTTCACGAGGGAAGAGCGTTTAGACCGAAACATGCAGCATCGGGGGCAGTCGCGCTGCGGCCATGCACACAGGCATAGCCGCCTGTAGCTGGAAGGGTCGTTCGAAGAGATGATCTGTGGCTGGCAGTACCTGAAAGAAACCCTGGGGATGTTCCTATGTTTGTTTTTATGTGCTGTCTTTTTGTGCACATATACACACTGCTCACAAGCACTTGCCTGTAAAATAAAGAAAAGCAAAAAGCAGAAAGTTTTGTAAAAGTATCAAACTGTAAATTTCATATGTTGTTAGGGAAACAACAAACGCTTCCTTCTTACATCACTCCACGTGCTGCTTTTATCAATGGGTGTTGTGTGTATTGCAGCTCCTCCTCCTTTCACTTTGAAACGGAAACGGCTGCTGCGGTAGGTTTATGGCCGGTAAGTCTGGGAAAGAAGCCACCAAGAGGGCGGATGGTCGACCTTAGCCACCACGACAGTGGGAGGCCATTCCCCGAGCAGCCGACAAGCTGTCAGAAACACACCGACACCGAAAAGACAAACTCGATCAGGGTTGGTTAGCGAAACACAATAGCCACTTCACCTTGCACACTGGCACACACAATGACAGATGGCACGTAACGTTCTCATCCACCGAGCCGAAGCAGACGACAATTGCTGTCTTCAAGCAGTGTCGCCGCAAAACAACTCGAGGTATGTCTTACCTTAAGGCAAAATAACACGTTCTCTCCGTAACTTTGGAGATGTGCGGCTGAAGGTGAATCCGTGTGTAACTGACGACCAAACTATTCACACAGTCGTAGAGTACATCCTGTCGTAAGATAGTTCAGTGGAGAAAGCAACGGGGTAAAGAGTAACATCCCTTGGCTGCTTTCCTTACCCCCTCCCGTAGCACACACTCAGAAGAAATCCAACTGGGAGGGACGATCACACAAAAATCAATTCACCAAACACAGCTCGAACAGTTTCAGCACGTCCGATTATCAATTCCCATCACGCTCAGACTATGTGAAAATGCTCAAGCCTCTCCAGTTTGGGGCCGTGGGTTAAAACTCTCTTCTTCGAGCAGGCGGCATGCGTATACCCACTTCAAAACACTGCCCCTGCCTCGCCAGCTTGGAGCCGCAGGTGAGAAGCTATTTTGTCGCGGGGGTGCAAGGCTGTTGAGGAAATGGCTGTACGTAAATATCAACAGCCGATTGAATTTGCTTGAACAAGAAAGCAGCTAAACTTGTTATGTATGCAAGTAGCTTTCACAACTTTGTTGTTTTTTTTCCATTTCTTTCATTTTCTGTCTAGAAAAGAACATCACTGATTGAACATATACAACCCGTCTCCCCTTCGCAATCTACAGGTTAGTCGCCCAAGACTTGATGGTGTTCCATCAACTCCGACTGCCATTGGCCAAAAGGGGTCATGTGATTGTCTAGACTTTTTGGCGCGGCGTGGTGTCTAAAAGATGGTTGCGCAAATAAGGTATCGAGTTACTGCCCTTATGCTTTCCTTGTAAACATTGCTACCAACACAAAAAAAATTCTTAGATTTAGAAGCAACAAATATGCTTTGATTTTTAAAGTCGATAGATAATCACTCAGCCTAGCCTGTTTATAATATTTGTCGCAGGCATCGCTCGCCTTCCATAGAACGAAGGAAGGTTGGGAGATATTGTCTGCTATAGCAGACAGCACAGTACTCACGGCGCCAGCCCGGCGAGTCGATTATCAAGAGGAGGGGTGTTGACAAAGAAAGCCAACTCTGTCCGCTGTGCTATCTACGTCAACATTCCACTGTTAATATCGCTTTCTGCTTGCTGCAATCACAAACAACTTTTTACGAATAAAAACACCGTTTGAAAACGCAAAAGAAACAAAGCGAGAACGAAATATGTGGCTACACTGCGAGCACAACATTGCCTTTGTACCGTTTCTGTTTGTCCATCCACGTTTTCTTAATGGATTAGAAAAAAATCTACCCCAGTTGTTTATGAATTAATTCTTACCGAAATGTGATAACGTAAGATAACATCACTTACCTACCTTGTGTGAACTGAAAAATGTAGCTTCAGAGTTTTAATTTCTGAAAGGGTTTCATTCAACAGCAACAAAAACTTCTCTTCCAGTTGTATAGTAATTTCCATTCATTGTTTCTCTGAAACCGCATACTACAGCCTTCTCTATGCAGTTGATCGTACATAACACGACTAGGGGTTGGTCATGGACTGCCACTGTTTCAGACCGAGAATTCATTTTGGGCTCAACCGTAATTTAGCCATTTCGGCCGCCCATCCCTTTCCTCCCTCCCCACTCATCCCCACCCCCTTCCTCCACTCCCAAAAATGAAGATAGATATCCCCTTGATCATGACTGTCTAGGTGCATTGCCGTAAAGATTTAGAGGTAGGCCTATAAGATGTGCCTTTTCCTGTAAACGGTCGGTATTGACCAACGTCATCAACAATGTAAAAAACAACAACACACACACAAAAACGCGCGCGCACGCATGCACACATATACACACACGCTTCTTAATCATTAAGAAATTTGTTCTTAGATAGATGGCTTGATGGAGAAGAAAAAAAAGCAAATGCATTGCTTATTCAATGTACAATCTGGAAATAAAAATTTGACTTGATTGACTTGACTTGACGCACACACACACGTACGCACGCACACACGTACGCACGCGCGCGCACGAACACACACACACACACACACACACACACACACACACACACACTACCACCACCACCACAAACAACAACAAGAAGAATAACAAACATGCTGATTTTTTTTTTAATGGCTAAACAAATGTTTGATTAAACATTTTAAACACACACACACACACACACACACACACACACACCACACACACACACACACACACACATTCACACCACTCCTTTTTTTATGTATTTTTTAAAACGACATCGATTTTTTTTTTCTTCGTTAAGGAATAAGATTTTAAATCCTGTCAGTTTGGTGAGAATTGTTTTTATTTATAAAGGTGGGGGGGGGGGGTTAAGTTTTGATTTTTTTTTTTTTGGGGGGGGGGGCGGGGGGGGGGGGGAGGGAGGGGGGGGGAGAGGGGGGGGGGGCAGGTTTTCCAAATTAGTGCAGGGCTTTTAGATAGCTGAATTAGTTGAGAAGATCAGGCGTCGGGTCTCTAGGCTAATCCTTCAGGTCCTGAAGTCGAGGGGTTGTGGATTCGAATCCCTATGGCGCCTTGCGGATTAAAGAAGGGAGATTTTTGCAATCTCTCGGATCAACTTATATGCAGTCCTGCCAATGCCTTATTCCTCTGGCTGGGGTGTGTGGTGGGAGGGGGGGTGTTTACAGTGTGTGGGGGAGAGGGGGTAGTTTACAGTGTGTGTGTGGGGGGGGGGGGGGGGGGGGTAGTTACAGTGTGTGTGGGGGGGGGGGGGGGGGGGGGGGGTAGTTTACAGTGTGTGTGAGGGGGGGGTGTTACGGGGGGGGGGGGGGGGGGGGGGGGGGGGGGGGTGGGGGGGGTTACAGTGGGGGTGGGGGGAGGGGGGTAGTTCACAGTGGGGGGGGGGGGGGGGGGGTGGGGAGGGGGGGGTACGTGGTGTGTGGGTGTGGGTGGGGTGTGAGTGAGTGTGGGGTGTGGTGTGGTGGGGGGCGGTGTTCACGCAGTCTGTGTGTGGTGGGGTGGTGTTGGGTGGTGGGGTGTTGTGGTGTGTGTTGTACATATGTGTGTGTATGTGTGTGTGTATGTGTGGTGGTGTGTGTGTGTGTGTGTGTTGTGGTGTTAGTGTGTGTGTGTTGTGGTGTGTGTGTTGTGGTGTTGTGCTAGTGTGTGTGTGTGTGTGTGTGTGTGTGTGTGTGTGCGTGCACGCGCGTGTGTTAGTGTGTGGGTGTGCGCGCGCGCGCGCGCGCAGGAAAGGACATAAACAGAATAACGATCTCGTACTTTACCTTAACATTGGGATGGGTTGCTGTTAATGTGTTAATGTTGTTGTTGTTAGTGCAGTTATTATTGTTGTTGCTGCTGTTGTTGTTGTTGTGCATCTCCCACCCCCACCCCCACCCCCACCTTAACACCCAGGGGGTCACCCAGGATATTCTGTCTCACCCATCCCACCTGGGAATCACTGTGAGATTATGAAATTATGCACTGGATGAAAAGGTTGCGTGTGTGACTCTTTTCAAGTACCTCGCCACACCGGTAGACATCATCCGACGTCAGAGGATTGTTGTTGTTTTTTCTCCTGTAGAAAAGACTGTAGGTGGTTATACTAGGAGCTTGTTGTGGCTGAAGATCATTTCAACATAAAATGTTACAACATGGCGCCATCTTCTTCTTCTTCTTCTTCTTCTCCTCCTCCTCCTCCTCATCCTCCTCCTCTCCTCTTGTTCTTCTTCTTCTTCTTCTTCTTCTTCTTCTTCTTCTTCTTCTTCTTCTTCTTCTTCTTCTTCTTCGTTGTCGTCGTTGTCGTCGTCGAACGCTCAGACAGCAACAAATGTTATCTGTCTTATGAGCGAAAATGCGTTGCTATGCCGCTTTAAGACGCCTGACAAGTCAGTCCAGCACATCCGACTTCGGCGTGGGAGAGAATTGTTATATTCTAAGTCTTTCTTGGGAAGAAAAAAAAAAGCCAGGAGAATGGACCAAGAAGGCAGAAAACAGACAAAAAGGAGGTGACAGGAAGAAAAAGAACAAGGCAGAAACAAAGAGAGGGGGATTTTTTTTTTAAAAAGATGGAATTCGTAGCTTAAATAGTTCCAGTTGCTGCTGTTGTTGTTGTTGTTGCTGTTCCAGTTGCTGTTGTTGTTGTTGAGGTTAAATTATAGTCCCAGTGGAGATATCCGATTTAGGGATCTTCTTTAATTTAACGTCTTTTCACATTACGTGATATTAGACAAAGAAAGATCCGATTTAGGGACTGTGGTCGCAAGTCATCCCACTTTGGCGCCGCAAGCCACCCTAAAAAAAATAGTACAATTCTTGAAGCAAGAGTGCTGTGCAAGCATGTACTGTAATAGGTGGCAGGATGGTTAAGACGTTTGCCTGCCATAAAGTAAAACTGTGAGGTTCTGGGTTCGATTCCCAGCCTCGCCCTTTCTTCCCAGTTTGGCAAAAAAAAATCGAACTGAATGTCAAAGTCCTTCGGATGAGACTATAAACCGAGGCCCCGTGTGCGAACGCATGCAGAACATCTTGCGCACACGTTAAATCCTGTTCCGCTGTTCGAAAGAGCAGGCCATTGTGTGCCGATGGGAACAGATGGCAAAATTTACAAAACCGCATTATCCTCGATATAAAATAATAATAAAAAAAAATAATAAAAAAATCATGTCATCTGAGCGCTTTGATTTGTTGCTTTACAAGATTCAGCGCTATATAAATTCCATACATTATTATTATTATTATTAATATCGTTATTATTATTATTATAATTATCATTAGTTCCATAAGGTGGAGATGGAGGTAGCCCTACCTACCTGCCTGCTCTTTCCTATTCCCAACTGTCGTGGATTCTTTTGATGTGCACAACAAGTTCGTAAGCGCGCAGGTTGGAAGGGCTTAGAATCTCCTCTGAATGACTTGGCACTGGATGGTGGATCAGTGGTCTAGAGGTTATAACCGCCTACCTAGATAGCGAAAAGTCCGGGTCGAAAGTGTGCGGTGGTTTGATCCCCGTTTGGGCCCCAAAACTTTTCCATCCTATCCAGTCCGGTGGTCTAGGTGCTAATCTTTCGGATGAGATGATAAACCGAGGTCCCGTGTATTACACATAATTATTTACCACACGTAAACAAACAAACACCACAGCAACAAGAGAGTTGTCCCTGGCAAAATTCTGTAGAAAAAAAAGCCAGTCTGATAAGGGAAACAAATACAGTTGCAGACAGGAAAAAAGAAAATGATAATGGGTGGCGCTGCTCTTGTGGCGACATGCTCTACCCGGGGAGAGCAGCCCGAATTTCATGCAGAGAAATCTGCGTGATTTAAAGTGGTATACAATACAAAAAACAAAAAAAAATTAAATGTCAGTTTGATATCCTTGTCAAGACTGGGCAGAAAGGGCAAGGCTGGGAATGGAACCCAGAACCTCACGGTTGACTTGTTAGGCAGGTGAAGGTCTTAACCATCCTGCCACCTTCCTTCTTGGTCTGTGCTTTAAGCTGACCCGAGGGATCGTAAAAATCCCCACCCTTCAATTCATCAGACTGAGATTTGAACCCAAGACTTCATGAAGCAATGGGACGGGAGTGAAACGCTGATATCCACTCAGCTACCTATTGTAAAAGGTAAAGGTAAAGGAGTCCCATAACCTATAAGGTCGTAGGGGAGCGAGGCGTCAGAGACCTCACTTCTCTAGGGCCAGCATATTGAGGGCGGCGCCCATCTCCTCTCCCTCGCTGCTTTACCTTCCCTGACCCTAAAGAGGGCAGGTACCCATTTACAGCTGGGTGAACTGGGGGAACTGTACTGAAGCCAAGGCGCGCAAACGGTCACCCATCCAACTGGTAACCACGCTCGACGCTGCTTAGGAAAGGGAGTGCTCCGACCACTGAGCTATCCCGTCCCCTTATACCTATTGTATTGTACTGTATTGTGTTGTATTGTATTGTATTGTATTGTGTTGTATTGTACTGTACTGTATTGCATTGCATCGTATTGTATTGTATTGTGTTGTATCGTATTGTATGGTATTGTATTGTATTGTATTGCATTGCATTGTATTGTACTGTATTGTGTTGTATTGTCTTGACTTGTCTTGTATTGCACTGCAGGCCTTTTGTATTGCATCGTATTTTACTGTGTTACATCGTATTGTATTGTATTATATTGTATTGCATTGCATCGCATTGTATTGTATTGTATCGCATTGTATTTCATTGCATTGTATGGTCTAACTTTGTCAGCAATTTATTGCGTGAAATCAAATGCTCTATCGGAGGGTCAAGGTGTCGACAAGACACCACTCCAAAAAACCAACCACCCCCCCCCCCCCCCCCCCCCTTTCAACACCTAAGAAATCCTACTCCATGTATTACTCCATCAAGAAGAGGATCGGTCGAGCACTCTTTCTCAGCCAGTTAAGCAGCTCGACTGGTTACAAGTTGGATGGGATGGACCGTTTGGCGCTTGCTTCAGTCAGTTCCCCATCACCAGCTTAAGTACCGCCCCATTTAGGCAGAAAGTAAAGCACGAGGAGAGGAGATGGCGCCCGCCCTCAATATGCTGGCCCTAGAAGTGAGGTCTCTGACGCCTCGCTCCCCTACGACCTAATAGGTTATGGGACTCCTTTACCTTTCCAAAGAAGAAAGGGGCGGGGTTTGGGGTTTTTTTGGGGGGTTGTTTTTGTTTTTAACTACCGATTTATTTAAAAAAAAATTATACCGAATTTTGTCAGTACAGCAGGGACAGACTAGCAGGCCTCTGTCTCTTATGAAGAGTTTTGCAAGCTTGACAGTGTAGTAGTCGTAGTACTCTTCCAAAAAGTGGTAGTCAGTAGAAGAAGGCCTATAGGCTGCACTCCGCGGTTAGCTTGCGGGATCGTGTAGTATTTATTTATTCTTTTTATTATTTCGAGGATAATGGACTCAGCACAGTTATGTGCTTTTTTCTTTTTTTTTTACATCCAGTCCCCTTGTGTATGCAGTTTTGTCAAATTTGTCATCCGTTTCCACAGTGGCCCACAGTGGCCTACTCTTCCAAAAAGTGGAACGGGTTTTAACGTGTGCGCAAGATTGTGTGCGTGGGTTCGCACACAGGACCTCGGTTTATAGTCTCAGTTGTATTTTGTACAGAGAGCCAGTCAGAAAAAAAATGTTTGCTAGTTTTCACAGATTTTTTAAAGTATGAAAAAATGGGCTGTGTACCTGTAAGTAGGCCTATAGGTTACACTCCAGGGTTAGTTTGCAGGATCGTGTGGTATCTTCTATAATCAGGGGGAAATGTTTGCTGGTTTTCACAGCTTTCTTAAAATATGAAAAAAATGGACTGTGTATTTGTTTTGGGGGAGTTGAGGCCGTAGATTAACACCAGGTAGTGATGAGAAAGTGGGAAATGATCATCATTGCTTGTGTTCCTCCAGTGATGACTCCCCTGCATGCATAATTATTGTGGTGAGGCAGCTAGCAGACGAGATGACGAAGGACTGAGGAGGTGCCAGTGTTTGCTGAAAAATAAAAAAAATAAAATGTTCTAATCTACCAAATGTGTTCTGAGTTTTGAGTCAGGGGCTAGTGTTTCACAAAAAGTGTTTAAATTTTTTTTTCTGTGGATGTCATCGCCGTCAGCGCCTGGTGTTTATCACAGTTCTTGATTAAACCATTGACGCTGGGGGCAACAGCAAAGTGAGAGGCTGTATGACCAGTGGCTTTTCCACTCATGGAATTCCACTTTACAGCTTAGTCTTTAGTGATCGACTATGACTCTCTGACTAGGAGGCTTGACTTGCACAGTCCTTATGTGCTGCAGCCCTGGGGGCTAGTTGGCCTTTTGGAGAACATCTCCAACGCTGACTGTCCTTATGCCCACTTGGCCGAGAGAGTGGGGATGTACTGTGGGCAAGGCATCTCCACTATAATTAAATTTCTGCCCAATTTCCGAAACAGCAGCTGCCTCCTCTGCTGTTTTGGAGGTCATCGTCGAAAACGACGGACTAACATACTTAGTAGATGCAGTACGAATGGAAGAGTGATATCTATATAAAAATAGAAGGAAAAGTTTCCAGAATCTAATCTATTTTTGTATGCGTCTTTTGAACAGTTTCAAACCAGATGGCTTGTTGGTATGCCACATATCCAACCCAAACGATTGTTTTCCTTAGATTTCCCCAAAATCACTTTTTTAAAAAATGCAACTGTCAATGATAGTACATCATGTATCAGTCATCTGTAGCAATGTGTGTGTGTGTGTGTGTGTGTGTGTGTGTGTGTGTGTGGTGTGTGTGTGTGTGTGTGTGTGTGTGTGTGTGTGTGTGAATATGACAGGACTATCGTAAGTTTTAATAATAATAATAATAATTAATAATACATGGAATTTATACAGCGCTATATCTTGCAAAAACAAATCAAAGCGCTTTTTACCCCAATGTCCTGTCAAGGTATGCTGGTATTGTTTTGTTTTGTGGGACGCTTTGTCATGAATACATTCTGTTGAAAACCAGCCTAACCGTTGTGTGTAGCCTATACGAGCTGGTAATGCTGGCAGGGATCGAATGTCACTTCTGTAGAGGGACTCCTCCTATTTACCCTTACCCCTCTCCACTAATCCCCCCACCCTTTATCTGCCTCCGACCCTTAACCCTCCAACCCACCCCCCCCCCCCCCCCTCCTCCTCTCCTCTCCCCCCTCTCTCTGCTCCTCTGTCTCTGCTCGTCCTTGTGTGCTTCTCTTATCTGAAGTCGCAGTAGTCTCTTTTGTTTGTTGTTGTGTCTTGTTTGTTTGTTTGCTGTGTGTGTGTGTGTTGTGAGGAGTGTGGTGTGAGGTGTGTGTGTGTGTGTGTGTGTTTGGCTGTGTGTGTGTGTGTGTGTGTGTGGTGTGTTTGCGTGTGTGTGTGTGCGTTGTGTGTGTGTGTGTGTGTGTGTGTGTTTGCGTATGTGTGTATGTACACACGTGTGTGTGTGTGTGTGTTGTTTGTTTCGTATGTGTGTATGTACACACGTGTGAGTGTGGTGTGGTTTGTTGTGTGTGTGTGCCTGAGAGAGAGAGAGTATATTATCATTTATTTTCATTTATTGTTTTATTTGGAGGATAATGGAATAAGCATTGCTGGTGGGTTTGGTTTTTTTTTACATCCATTACCTGTGCGTATGCAATTTTGTAAATTTTGTCACAGAGAGAGAGAGAGCGCGCGCAATGTGTTATTGTGGTAGGGCTTGGTGTTTTTTTTTTTGTTCTGTATCAGTCCATACATAAAAGAACAGTAAGTCACGTGTGTCTTCAATTTTACGTGAGGTGGGGACTGTGCGTTAGGTCCCAACATAAATTTCAAAAGACAATGATAATGCCGGACATCATAATCACCATCATGACAAAGGTGACCTTCTTATGGCAGTCATTATAGATGAATACATTCATAACATGATCTGTCAACCAGCAGATTTCCTCATAACCAAAGGGCTTTCTGAGACATCCCTGTTTTAGGGCTACACACCACCATCAATTTTTTGGCCACTTTTCCTTCTGTTTTCCTATTTGTGTATTACTTTTGCATTCAAAACCGCGCATTCTGAGGATTCCACAAACATTTAAGAAGAATCTCAAAGAAGAAGAATTGCGAAGAAGAAGAAATGCGAAGAAGAAGAAGAAGAATTGCGAAGAAGAAGAAGAAGAATTGCGAAGAAGAAGGAGAATTGCGAAGAAGAATTGCGAAGGAGAATTGCGGCGAAGAAGAATTGTGAAGAAGAAGGAGAATTGCGACGGAGAAGAATTGTGCAGACTAAAAAGAAGAATTGCAAAGAAGAAGAAGAAGAAGAAGAAGAAGAAAAGAAGAAAAGAAGAAGAAGAAGAACAAGAAAAGAAGAAGAATTGCGAAGAGAAAAGAAGAAAGAAGAAAGAAGAACAAGAAAGAAGAAGATGCGAAGAGAAGAAGAAGAAGAAGAAGAGAAGAGTTGCGAAGAGGAAAAAGAAGGAGGAGGAAGAAGAGGAGGAGGAGAAGGAGCAGGAGGAAAGAGGAAGAAGGAGGAGGAGGAAGAGGAGGAGGAGGAGGAGGATGGGGATCCCTCTCAAAGGGCTATAACTGTTAGCCGGAGACTGGAACCCACGACCTGAGGTATTGTCTGAGAAACCAGCACACCACTCTAACCACTCCACACACACACACACACACTCGTCTCAAGCTAAATAATAATCATAATATAAACATAATTAGAGATAAATCAGGGAGGAAGGGGTAGCCTCGTGGTTAGAATGATAAACTCGTGATCTGACGCCCCGGGTTCGAGCCACCACAAAGGCACAAAGTTTAAGGGGATTTTTTTTTTCCCTGAGGAGTTAACATCAGTACTGACTCCGTTCTCCAGAATGTCCTTCAGATGAGACTATATACCGAGGTCCCGTGTGAGAACGCACGCAGAACATCTTGCGCACACGTTAACAACTCGTTCCACCCGTGGGAAGTGCAGACCGTAATGTGCCTGAAGGAACGGATGGCAATAATTATATATATATATATATATAATATATATATATATATATATATATATATATATATATATATATATATATATATATAAAAAACAACAACAACAAGCCCAAACAAAAAAAACGCATGCACACTGGTGTCGTGTTAAAGGAGGAGGAGGAGGAGGAGGAGGAGAATTGCGAAGAAGAAGAAAAAGACGAAAAAGAAGAAGAACAACAATACCAGCAGCAACAACAACAGCAGCTGCTGCAGCAGGATACACTGTAGCAATTTCTGACTAGGTCTGAACGAATAGTTAATAATAATAGTAATAATAATAATGATAATAATAATAAATGGAATTTGTATAGGGCTGAATCTTGCATAACAAACAAATCGAAGCGCTTGCACTCCACGCATGCAACTTTCCTCAAATAACATAATTAAGAGATTTCACGCTTAAGTGGTGATGAAGGAGATGAAGGATGCTGTTGAAAAGTAGGAACAGATATGAGGGAAAAGGGTCAGGTAGGAAATAAGTGTGCTTTGAAGCTGGATTTGAAGGTATCAAATGAAGGCTTTTGGCGAAGTGAAAGAGGGAGGTCATTCCAGGTAGATGGACCAGAAACAGAGAAAGAGCGACGGTCAACAGTGGTTTGTTTGAATCTGGGTGTTCGAAAGCACAACGTAAACAGGATGTAGTATACAGATGAAGACAGTTACAGAGATAAGAGGGTGCAGATTTGTGGAGACTATTTGAAACAGAGGATATTGATCTTATACTTCAGTCTTTGTGAGACAGGCAGCCAGTGAAGAGATCGCAGAAGAGTGATGTGTTCAGATTTTTTTCTTTTTTAGGACCAGTCGAGCTGCAGTGTTTTGTATGCGCTGAAGAGAGTGGATGGATGATGCTGGTAGGCCAACCAAAAGAGAATTACAGTAGTCTAAATGTGAAAGAATGAGAGATGTGACAAGCTTGGAAGTTGCATCAGTGGACAGATACTTGCGAATTGCGCTTATGCGCCGTAAGTGATAGTAGCAAGACTGGCAGGTCTGGGTGATGCATTTTTTCATAGAGAGGTGTTGTCGAAAACTACACCTAGATACTTCACAGAGTTGGACGAAGGAACTGAGGTATTGCCGAATTCTATTGGAGTTTTTGTGATGCAGGAAAGTTTATGTTGGGTCCCTATGAGCATGGCTTCGGGTTTTGCGGCATTAAGTTGTAACTTGTTCTGAGTCATCCAGTTTTGAATGTCTTGAAGGCAGTAGGACATATTTGTCAGGAGGGATGGCAAGTTTTCAACAGTAGGCCTATCACTGCATTGAAGCTGAGTATCATCAGCATAGAAATGATGTACGGCTAATAGAGCGCACAAAATCTTGACATCTGTAAAACAACAAGAACACAAAAAACCCAATCACACAAACACAGCACCACACACACACACACACACACACACACACACACACAACACAACACACACACATGGCTTGATGAAAAAAAAAAGTAAATGCATTGCTTATTCAATGTACCATCTGAAAATAAAAGTTTGAATTTTACTTCGACTTCGACTTTCACACAACCACACACACACACACACACACACACACACAACACACACACACACACACACAACACACCACCACCACCACCGCCACCGCCACCAACAACAATACCATTCATACGCTCTTGACTCGAAAAGCACGCCATACATGATACTATCTCGTCTCGCGCGGCGGAGCCCATGACGTCACTGGTAGGAAAATGGACTCGCCCACAGGGCAAGAAGCAGACGACGGACTGCCTGCTATACGCTAGTCTTTGCTGTGTGCGCCATTGAGAGGGCGCCGAACCCCCCTTGAGCTTCGTAATCGTAAGCTAATTCTAATTACCACTCAATGCCGGCACTGTGTGCATGAGTCTCGAGTCTTAATCTAGTCGGCGACTAACACAATACTGGTATAAGGGAGTAGGCGAAGGGGGTGGGGGAGTGGTGGTAGTGGTGGTGGTGGTGGGTGTTCAGTCTGGAACAGGAGTGGATTTTGGAGAGAGAGAGAGAGAGAGAGCATGCATTAAATTTCCAAGGATGAGAGAGAGCAGCATTAATTTTCAAGGATGAGAGAGAGAGAGAGAGAGAGAGATGAGAGACAGACAGACCGACAGACAGAGACAGATTATTTTCATGGATAAGAGAGAGAGAGACAAACACAATTAATTTTGAGAAAAGAGAGAGAGGGGAGGTTGGTGGTGTGGAAATAAGGGAAGGAAAGATGGGTTGGGGGGTGGGGGTACTGGGATTTAAAAAAAAAAAAGGCTGGAAAAAGAACCTGTCAAAGAGTTCATTAAGTGAGAGTTCACGAGCACTCACAACTTAGGAAAGGTGTAGGAAAAAAATCGGGACCCCCTTCTTGATACCCAGCCTTAGTACGAACAGTATGAGTTTGTGAAGTTTCTGTGTTCAAATCATTTTGGCTAGATTATGGTTTGGTTGGGTTTGCAATGGTTCGGTTTGGTTTGCTTGGTTTTTTTTTTTTTTTTTAGGGGGGGGGGGGGGGGGGGGGGGGGGGGGGGGGGGTATCAGTTTGGGTTTCTGGTTTGGCTTTGGTTGTGGTTTGGTTGGGTTTATTTAGTTTTGTTGAGGTTTGTGTTTTGTTTGGGTCATGGTTTGGTTTGGTTTGCTTGGTTTGCTTTTTGGGGTTTCTTGGTTTATCACTAGCTGTGGATTTGTTTTGTTTGTTTTTGTTTTGCTTTGTTTGGGTCATGGTTTGGTTGGGTTTGGATTGGTTGGGTTTGTTTTGCTTGGTTTTATTTGGGTTTAGCTTGGGTTTCTTCGTTTGGCTTGGGTTGTGGTTTGGTTTGGCTTAGTTTTGTTTACGGGTTTGCTTTGTTTGGGTCATGGTTTGGCTGGGTTTTAAATGGTTTGGTTTGATTTGCTTGGTTTGATTTGAATATAGCTTGGGTTTCTTGTTGAGCATTAGTTGTGGTTTTGTTTTGTTTTGTTTTTTTACGTTTTTGCTTTGCTTGGTTTAGGGTTTGGTTGGGCTTGGATTGCTTGGTTTGATTTGGGTTTAACTGGGGTTTCTGGTTGATCATTGGTTGTGGTTTGGTTTAGTTTTGTTTACGTTTTTGCTTTGTTGGGTTATGGTTTGATTGGGTTTGAAATGGTTGGGTTTGCTTTGCTTGGTTTGAATTTTTTTGGTTTAGCTTGGGTTTCTAGAGTTGAGCATTAGTTGTGGTTTGGTTCGGTTTGGTTTAGTTTTGTTTATGTTTTTGGCTTTGTTTGGGTCATGGTTTGGTTTGGTTTGGATTGGTTTGGTTTGTTTTGCTTGGTTTGATTTGGGTTTAACTTGGGTTTCTGGTTAAGCATTAGTTGTGGTTTGGTTTGGTTTGGTTTAGTTTAATTTTGTTTACGTTTTTGCTTTGTTGGGTTATGGTTTAGTTGGGTTGGAAATGGTTGGGTTTGCTTTGGTTGTTGTTGTTTTTTGTTTGTTTGGTGTTGTTTTTTATTTTGGGGGGGGGGGGGGGGGGGATTGATAGCTTGGGTTTCTTGGTTTGGCTTGGTTGTGGTTTGGTTTGGTTCGGTTTGGTTTAGTTTTGTTTACGTTTTTGCTTTGCTTGGTTTACTGTTTGGTTGGGTTTGAAATGGTTGGGTTTGCTTTGCTTGGTTTGATTTTTTTTGGGGGTGGGGGGTTATTAGCTTGGGTTTCTTGGTTTAGCATTAGTTGTGGTTTGGTTTGGTTTAGTTTTGTTTACGTTTTGCTTTGTTTGGGTTATGGTGTGGTTGGGTTTGAAATGTTCACTTTGGTTTGCTTGGCTTGATTTTTTGGATTTAGTTTGGCTTTCTTTGTTTAGCATTAGTTGTGGTTTGGTTTGATTTAGTTTTGCTTACGTTTTTGCTTTGTTGGGTTATGGTTTGGTTGGGTTTGAAATGGTTGGGTTTGCTTTTTTTTTTTTGGGGGGGGGGGGGGGAGGAGGGGTATTAGCTTGGGTTTCTGGTTTGGCTTTGGTTGTGGTTTGGTTGGGTTTAGTTTTGTTTACGCTTTGTTTTGTTTGGTTTGCTTGGCTTGATTTTTTGGATTTAGTTTGGCTTTCTTTGTTTAGCATTAGTTGTGGTTTGGTTTGGTTCGGTTTGATTTAGTTTTGCTTGGTTTGGTTGGGTTTGGACTGGTGGGGTTTGATTTGCTTGGTTTGATTTGGGTTTAACTTGGGTTTCTGGTTGAGCATTAGTTGTGGTTTGGTTTGGTTTAGTTTAGTTTTGTTTACGGTTTTGGCTTTGTTGGGTTATGGTTTGGTTGGGTTTGAAATGGTTGGGTTTTTTTTTTTTTTTTTTTTTTTGGGGGGGGGGGGGGGGGGGGGTGGTGAAGTTATTAGCTTGGGTTTCTGGTTTGGCTTTGGTTGTGGTTCGGTTCGGTTTAGTTTTGTTCACGTTTTTGCTTTGTTGGGTTATGGTTATTCTATTCTGTTCTATTCTATACCACTTTACGTCGCGGCAGATTTCCCTCCGTGAAACTCGGAATGCTCTCCCCGGGAAGAGCGCGTTGCCACCCTTAATTTTTTTTCTGTCTGCATAATTATGTATTTGGTTTCCTACAAGAATGGCTTTTTTTCCCCCACAGAATTTTGTCAAGGAACAAGTCTCTTGTTGCCGTGGGCTCTTTTACGTGCACTAATGGAGAAATCCACACGGGATCTCGGTTTATCCTCTCACCCGAAAGACTAGCACCCAGACCACCACTCACGGTGTAGTAGTGGATGGGGGACGTGTTTCGGGCCCGAACGGGGATCGAACCACCACACACTTGAAACCCGGACTTTCTGCTTTCTAGGCAGGTGCGTTACCTCTAGACTACCGTCAACATCAACGGTCAACATCAGTACTGACTCCACTTCCCCCGCAAGTCATTCCGATGAGACTATAAGCCCAGGACCTGCGTGTGAACGCACGCAGAACATCTTGCGCACACGTTAAAACCCGTTTCGCCTTTCAGAAAAAAGTAGGCCATATGTGCCGGTGTGAACGGATGACAACAATTTACAACACTGCATGCACACGGGGACTGGATTTTAAAAACAACAGAGCACGACAGTGCCGATTGGATTATTCTCGAAACTAAAGAACAATTCTCTCTCTCTCTCTCTGTCTCTCGTCTCTCTCTCTCTCTCTCTCTCTCTCTCTCTCTCTCTCTCTCTCTCTCTCTCTCTTTCTCTCTCTCCTCACACAACACACACACACACACACACACACACACACACACACACACACACACACACACACACAACACACACACACACACGTACGTCTAATATCACTTTGAGTGAACAGACGTAACATCGGAGCAACATCAGCAGCAACAACAACAACAATAACAACAACAACAACAACATCAACACACACACACACACACACACACACACACACACACACACACACCACACACCACGCACGCACGCACGCAGCACGCACGCACACGCACGCACGCACGCACGCACACACACACACACACACGCGCGCGCACGCACGCACGCACGCACGCACACACACAGAGTAGCAACAACAACGAAAAGAAAGTATGATTCTGTATCTAGCTTCTTTTGCAAGTCCAGAGAGAGCTTCATATGCAAAATCAGGAGAAACATTAATTCCGTGTTGTCTCCCTTTGATCGGACAGGACTCTGTGGCGCGCGCGCATGTGCGTGCGTGCGTGCGTGGTTGTGTGTGGTGTGTGTGTGTGTGTGTATTGTAGTGTAGTGTAGTGTAGTGTAGTTATCAAGTTATCAAGATTTTATTTCAAGAAAAATCCCCAAGGGGTACATGAAATTTAACAAAATCACAACTTGCCGATGTGGGCGTGTGAAAAATACTCACACACAAATTCGCTCCAAAATGAAAGAGCACAAACCATGGACATGAAAAGTGAAAAAGCATTCACAACACAGGAAAGGCATAGCAACCTAACATGCCTGAATACATTTCCCGTAACCAACTGCACTCTCTCTCTCTCTCTCTCTCTCTCTCCATGTAATATGGCCTAAGGCTGAGATACATTAAATTTGTGAGTTCTGAGTTCTGAGCTCTCGCTCTCTCTCTCTCTCTCTCCCAGCACACCACGCCCAACGCAAAGGCATCAACAAGCACACACACACACACACGCAGGCGTGGAACATCAACACGCCAAGAAACCCGCTACCCCCGGTCACACACACACTCGTGCACCCACGCACGCAAGAAGCATTTCAAACTATGTGCGCACACTTTCACACAAATGCGGGGACACACACACACACACACATATACACACGCACGTGGGGGTGCTAGTGTGCTCACACACAAAGACATGGCCATTCAAGTCTATACTAACAAAGGCAATTAACTTATCCCTAACATGTAATAAAATACACTGGTGTCATCTAAAGAGATGCGACAAATCAATAGGTTTTCATTATTTCTTTGAGGAATTTTATAACTTTAATAAGCAAGGATTTATTTGTGGAACTAAACAATTCATGGAACTTCATAACATTTGGGTTTCCTCTATAGTATCTTGGGATAAATTTGTTTCTTAGCTGCACAAAGAAATGACATTTGAATAGATAATGGAACTCATCACCTAGCTCGCTTTCACCACATTTATCACAGACTCTCTCTGCTCTAGGGACATTTCTTATTCTGCCAATTTGGATGGGAAGTCTGTGATTTAACGTTCGAAAATGAATAAAAGTTAATGACAAATTATGGGGAAGAATCGTCAGATCATCTTCAAAGCAGAAACACTTCTTAAATAGTCTATAATTAAGAAATATGTCGTTGTTATCAACATGAGAAAACCATTGTTGCAAATACTGATCTTGTAAACTACGTGTAACTTTGGCTTTAAACCATTCAGATGAAACATTGAGATCAAACTGATTCTGCCAAATGCCACTTAACCCGATTTCGTTTAATATACGTTCTACGTTAGTTAAATAAGTAGATTTGTGGGTATTAACGATATACATATCATGTAGCAACTTATAAACAATGTTAGAAAATTTAGGCTCACTTCCGATATCAACAAGCTTAAACCAAAAGCAAAGCATCCTGACTTTAGCTGTTATTTCCACAGGAAACTGACCAAGTTCCCCAAGTGTAGTGTAGTATAGTGAAGTGTAGTGTAGTGTGTGTGTGTGTGTGTGTGTAGTGTGTGTGTGTGTGTGTGTGTGTAGTGTGTAGTTAGTGTAGTGTAGTGTAGTGTAGTGAAGTGTAGTGTAGTGTGGTGTGTGTGTGTGTGTGTTTTGTAGTGTAGTGTAGTGAAGTGTAGTGTGTGTGCGTGCGTATGTGTGTGTGTGTGTGTGTGTGTGTGTGCGTGCGCGCGCGGTGTGTGTAATGAAGTGTAGTGTAGTGTGTGTATGTGTGAGAGAGAGACAGAGACAGAGAGACAGACAGAGACAGAGACAGAGGATCCTGTGTGTCTCGAGTTTTACACACACACACACACACACACACACACACACACACACACACACACACACACACACACACACATGCACGCACGCACACACACACGCACGCGAGCACACACGTATAAACAGCAGGAGACAGATAGACAACAGATACACACACAACACACACACACAACAACACACACACACACACCACACACACACACACACACACACACACACACACACACACACAAAGTACACTTGATGTACATCGATTGTGCCATGCAGTGCAAACGAAGCTTGAGGGTTTATATCAAACGTTTTGGATTAACCAGGAACAAAATTCTACAAAACTTAACTTTTATAATTCCGTGACCAATGAATATAGATTTAGAGCCATATCTGAAAACAAAAACCATAGGAAAATATTTTGTAAGTTTCGTACAAGTAGCCCCAACTTAATGATAGAGAAAGGAAGACATAAGAATACACCAAGAGAGAACAGAACTTGTCAGTACTACAACAAAATAGAAGACGAGATTCATTTACTGGATGAGTGCATTTTCTATACCGAACAAAGAGAAAACTTATTAATAACTCTTAATGCTGACAAAGTAAATATGAACGTTATAGACAAATGAAGCGAGATTAAATGTAACAGATCACAATCAAGTCGAAATAGTTAATTACGTTTGTACCTGATTTGAAAATAGAGAAGAAAAATATTTGATAAGATAGAATGCAACATGATGTTTTCTTGTACATCATTTCAGACACGCCGACCAATAAATAATAGTTGTATTGAATTATGAACAGTTTATTTCGTTGTGTCAAATAAGTCCATGTGACTTTCATGGTAGTAAAGAATTTTTGATTCTGATTCTGATTCTGACTCTCTCTCTCTCTCTCTCTCCTCTCTCTCTCTCTCTCCTCTCCTCTCTCTCTCTCCTCTCTCTCTCTCCTCTCCTCTCTCTCTCCTCTCTCTCTCTCTCACACACACACACACACACACACACACACAGTACTTGCAGGTACTACAACAAAATAGAAGACGAGATTCATTTACTGGATGAGTGCATTTTCTATACGGAACAAAGAGAAAACTTATTAATAACTCTGAGTTGTTTGTATGGTTGAAGGTTTGTGTGTATATGTGTGTGTGAGGGGGGGGTGGGGGGGGGGGGGGGGGGGGGGGAAGCAGTTGGTGTGGGATTTTAATTTTTATTCTGTTTTGGTCTTCTTTGTTTGTTTTGGTTTGGTTTTTCTTTGTTGCTTTTTTGTTTTGTGTTATGACGATATTTTTTCAAGATTTTTGAATTATTTGAATTGTATGGTCTCATATTTTTCTGGTTTTTTTGTTTTGTTTTAATTTCACATATGCATATGTTATTGGGTTTTTTTTGGTTTTGATTTGTATAGTTTACCATATATTAGGTTTTTTATTCAATGTCTGCATATACATTATCTTTTTTTTCTCGCTTTTTTGTTCTTTCTTTAGATAGATGGCTTGATGAAAAAAAGCAAATGCACTGCATATTCAATGTACCATCTGAAAATAAAAGTTTGACTTTGACTTTGACTTTGACTTTGACTTTGACTTTGACACACACACACACACACAACACACACACAACACACACACACACACACACACACATAAATAAAAATAAAATAAATAAAAATTTGGAAAAAAAAATTGACTTGACTTGACACACACACACGTTACACTATTTTGGTTTTGTTTTATCTTGTCTTGTGAGCCTTGTTTTTGTTTGTTTTTGCTTTTTGTTTTTGTTGTTGTTTTTTGTTTGTTTGTTTGTGTGGTTTGATTTTGTTTTTGTTTTCTGTTATTGTTGTTGTTTTTTTTATTTCTTTTTAAAATTGTTTTTCTTCATTTATCTGTATGACTTAAGCTTATGTTATACAGTCTTGATTTGCTTTATCATGTTTTGTTAGTCTGGATTTATATAAAAAAAATCTCCATAGATTTTTGTCTTCAACACGTGTGAACATTGTATTTTGACTGGTTTTATATGTCAATATTTTATTTTTGTGTGTGTGTGAGGGCAGGATGAAAAAAAGTTGTATAAACTTAATCTTTTACCCTCAATAAAGATCATTTTGACTTGACTTGACTTGACTTGACTTCACACACACACACATCTGGAAATAAAAGAAGATGACTTGATGAAAAAGAGCAAATGCTGCTTATTTAATGTAAAAAGGTAAAGGTAAAGGAGTCCCATAACCTATAAGGTCGTAGGGGAGCGAGGCGTCAGAGACCTCACTTCTCTAGGGCCAGCATATTGAGGGCGGCACCCATCTCCTCTCCCTCGCTGCTTTACCTTCCCTGACCCTAAAGAGGGCAGGTACCCATTTACAGCTGGGTGAACTGGGGGAACTGTACTGAAGCCAAGGCGCACAAACGGTCACCCATCCAACTGGTAACCACGCTCGACGCTGCTTAACTTGGCTGGGGGAAAGCGAGTGCTCCGACCACTGAGCTATCCCGTCCCCCATGTAATATATATCACGACAGTAAGCGTTACGTAGAGTACAACCCTGTCAACAAGTCGTCTCAGAGCACATCCACCTCCATAGCAGTCCCACGTCACTGATCCTCATGCAATTAACTAAAAAACCCAACAGTCTCTGATTCGGTGACCTGGATAGTCTGGACTCAAAAGTGACCTCAAATTCAATTTCCTCATACACTTCTGTTCCCCGTCCACCCCCTTCCTCCACCCCCACCCCCATACCCCTCAAGGGATGTTGGGGGGGTGGGGGGGGGGGGGAGGGGGGGCTGTCAGTATGAATAGCATCCCCACCTTCTGGAAATTCTGTGCTAGGAATTCCGGCCTTTCGGAAGAGTAGGCCATTGTGCACTAGGCAGAAACGGATGACAAAATTTATTAAAAAAAAAAAAAGAAAAAGAAAAAAAAGATAAGCGCATTGCACACTGAGTGTCGTAGTTTTTATTTTTATTTTTTAGACACCATCCCCGAAGTCGGAATGTGGCTGCCTGCATGGTGGCCCCCCACCCCCCCACCCCCAACCCCACCAAAAAAGAAGGAAAACAATAACAACAACGCGTCACATTACGCAAAAATCTCAGCTTTGATTCATGTAACACAGAGCTCTGCCCCGGAATCCCCTACCCCACCCCCAACCCAAAGACCCCCCCCCCCCCACTACACACAAACTACAACTCAATTAACAATAAACAACAAACAAAAAAACAAAAGCAACAACAAACAAACTCAAAATGCAAAAAAAACAAAACCCACCAAAAAAAAAAAAACCCAAAGAAAAAAATCACACACACAAAAAAAAACACACACACAAAAAAGGAAAAAAAAGAGAAAAAAAAGAAGAAAATGAACAAGTTTCCCTGTTCTGTACAAAAAGAAAGAAGATAAGAGTTCAATTTCTGTTCCGCATGTCAACTGACATCTTTGGTTAAGTAAAGCAAAGCAAAAGAAAAAGAATAGACCCCCCACCCACCTACCCCCCCACCATTCCACCCTACCCCCACCACACCCACACATTCCCCCCCCCCCCCCTCTCTCTCTCTCTCTCTCTCTCTCTCTCTCTCTCTTCTCTTACACTGGCGGTACACCACCACCTGCTACCACCTGCAGACGACAGCTTAGGTCAGTCGCTCGGAACTGATTTGAGGGAGACGCACCACCCGGGGTGGTACCCCCCCCCCCCTCCCCCATCCCTACCCCTCAAACCACCTTCCTTCGCCCCTACCCCAAACCCCCCCCCACACCACCCCCCCACCCCCCCCCCCCGCCCCTCCCAAATCCACCCCGTGAACCTCGAATCCGACGGAAGAGCTTTGACCAAACTCACCACAGGCAACAGAAGTGGATGGAGGAAACCGAAAACTATAGGTCACCTGTGACCAGAGCTACTTCCCCAAAAAAAAACCCACCAATCAAACCCCAAACAAAACAACAAAACAAAACACAAAACCAACCAAAACCAAACCCCCCCCAACAACAAAACAAAACAACAACAACAACAAAACAACCACAAAACAAACAACACCATAACAGAACAAAAACTAAAACCCAAACCAAACCCAAACCAAAACTAACCCCAAAACAACCAGGAAAAAATGCCCTACCAAAAACCAAAACAACGGCAACAACAATCCACAAAATACCTATACAACAACAAAAACAAAAAATCCCAACCAAAAAACAACAACACTGCAACAAACACACAAAACCAAAACAACAAAACCAAAACTTACAGCAAAAGCCCCCCCCCCTTTCCCCTTCCCCGCCCCCCCCCAACCCCCCCCCGGCCCACCCCAAACAAACAACAGCCAAAAAACAACAAACAAAAAAAAACCTCCCTGAACAAGCAAAGCAAAACAAACAAAATAAATTATAAGTAATTAACAACAACATCCCGAAATTTAAAAAAAATCAAAATCCCCCCCTCCCCTTCCCCCACCCCCACACCCCATCCTCCCTTCCCCCCCAAAATGAAAAAAAAGTCCACTGGAAATGTCTGATGATCTAGTGGGTATCGTTGTCTGTTTTTTTCGGTTTTGTTTTTTGTTTATGTTGTTTTTTTGTTTTTTTAGTTCCCACCTACCAACCATCTATCCCCCTTCTACTTTCTTGCTAGAGCTTAGAGGTTCCCCAATGGTAAGATTTTGCGTAGGCATCGTTTCCCTTCCCCCTTTTCCCCCCCTTCGCACCCCCCCCCCCCCCCCCCCCCCCCCCCCCCCCCCCCCCCCCCCCCCACCCCCCCCCCCCCCCCCCCCCCCCCCCCCGTCACCCCACCCCCGCCCCCACCACCTTGGAAGGTATTCACATTCAGTCTTTTGGGCGGGGATCGATCTGCAAAGTATAAAGCGCTAAACAGGGCTTCAACTCTCTCTCTTCAGCCTATCTCATCTCTCGTCTCTCTGCCTCTCTCTCTGCCTCTCTCTCTCCTCTGTCTCTCTCTCTCTGTGCCAGTTCTCTCTCTCTCTCTGCCTGTCTCTCTCTCTCTGTGCCATATCTCTCTCTCTCTGCCTATCTCTCTCTCTATGCCTGTCTCTCTCTCTCTGCCTGTCTCTCTCTCCTCTCTGCTCTCTCTCTCTCCTGCCTGTCTCTCTCTCTGTTCTCTCTCTCTTCTCTCTCTGCCTATATCTCTCTCTCTTGCCTGTCTTCTCTCTCTCTGCCCTCTCTTCTATTCTGCCTGTCTCTCTCTCTGCCTTGTCTATCTCTCTCTATGCCTGTCTCTCTCTCTTGCCTCTTCTCTCTGCCTGTCTTCTCTCTCTCTCTCTGCCTGTCTCTCTCTCTCTGCCTGTCTCTCTTCTCTCTGCCTGCTCTCTCTCCTCTGCCTGTCTCTCTCTGCCTGTCTCTCTCTTCTCTGCTCTCTCTCTCTGCCATTCGCTCTCTCTCTCTGCCTCTCTCTCTCTGTGCCTACTCCTCTCTCTCTCTCCCCTCTGCCTCTTCTCTCTCTCTTCATATCTTCTCTTCTCTCTGCCTGTTCTCTCTCTCTGCCTCTCTCTCTCTCTCTGCCTCTCTCCTCTCTCGCATGTCTCTCTCTCTCTGCCTATCTCTCTCTCTCTCTGCCTCTCTCTCTCTGCCCTCACCTCTCTCTAGCCTCTCTTCTCTCTCTGCCGTCTCTCGCTCTCTGCCTATCTCTCTCTCCTCTCCTGGTTTTTTTTTTGTTTGGCCCCCTCTCTCTCTCTGCCCTATCTCTCTCTCTCTCTGCCTGTCTCTCTCTCTCTGCTATCGCTCCTCTCTCTGGCCCTTGGTCCTTTCTCTCTGCCTATCTCTCTCTCTCTCTGCCTTGTTCTCTCTCTCTGCCTATCTCTCTCTCTCTCTTGCCTGTCTCTCTCTCTCTGCCTATCTCTCTCTCTGCCTATCTCTCTGCCTATCTCTACTCTCTGCCTATTCTCTATCTTCTCTGCTGGGTCTCTCTTCTCTCTCTGCCTATCTCTTTCTCTCTGCCTATCTCTCTCTCTCTTCTGCCTCATCTCTCTCTTCTCTGCCTATCTCTCTCTCTCTGCCTTTGTCTCTCTATCTGTGCATTGTCCTCTCTCTACCTTGTCTCTCTCTTGCCTATCCCCTCTCACTCTGCCTGTCTCTCTCTCTTGCCTCTCTCTCTCTCTGCCCTGTCTCTCTCTCCTATGCCTGTTCTGTCTGTCTCTCTCTCTCTCTGCTGTCCTTCTCTTTGTGTCCCGGTCTCTCTCTGTGCCTGTTCTCTCTCTCTTCTCTCTGCCTGTCTCTCTCATCTCTCTCCTCTGCCTGTCTCTCTCTTCCTCTGCCTGTCTCTCTCTTCTCCTGCCTGTTCTCTCTCTCTCTCTCTTCTCTCTCTCTTC
>CM054164.1:22155904-22157155 GCA_028751875.1 Rapana venosa
GGTTAGACTGGATTGAAATGAATTTAATTAGAATGGATTGGATGGACCGGATAGGATAGGTGGATGGATAGGATCGGGAAAAAGGATTGGAAATTTTGTGGAAAGGATTGGATTGGATTTGGGTTGGAGCGGAGTGTATTGAAATGGTAGGATGGCTTGGGGTGGGTAGGTATTATTTGGTTGGGCCCGGGTCGGTTGGGCCGGGTAGGGTTGATAAGGTAGGGTCGGTGGATTGGATAAGGGACCCCAATAGGGTGGGGTTGGATAGGGGCCCAAAAGTGGGATTTGGATAGGATGGGTTCGGTCGGAAGGATGGATGGATTGGATAGGACTGGATCGGATTGGATATGTGGGTCGGGTTGGATTGGATGGTCGGATTGGATAGGCTGGTCGGATTGGATCAGATGGGTCGGATGGGTCGGATGGGATGGACTGGATCGGACCGGACTAATATATTAAGATTGGTAGGGGTGGATGGATAGATTGGTGGTGGTTCAACCGGGATTGGTTGGACTGGTCGGAAACGGACGGATCGGATATGATCGGATTGGATCGTCCCGGGGTTTTTCGCGCTACTTTATTAACCCGTGTCGGAGTCTCACCCCCAATGATGTTTTGTTCAGTATATTCCCAGTGGCGGGGTCGATTCTCTGACTTCTCGCTTAAATCCTGGGGAAATTTTTAGCGGGTCTGCTGCTGCTACTGTACAGAACGTTTCAGGCAGTATGTCCGGGGGGTTGGGTCCGGCGGAGCCCATTCTTTTGGTAGGGGTATGTCTGGGGATGTTCGGTGTTTTGTCAAACTAACCGCCAAGACCCCTGTGGCCCCGTCTTTGCGGGGAAAGGGTGACTGGGGTTTGAACCTGAGGGGGTATCCCCAAGGGGAAACAAGAAAAGCGTTTTTACTGCCTTACTTCCCCCCACCCACCCCAAAAACGAGAAAAAAAACCACTACCGCCCGCAGCCCAAAAATGCTATCAGCCAACCAACCAACCAAACCCGCAATAAAACCAAGCAGCATTTATCCCCACCAACATTCAACCAAACCCAAAGGCCAACCCTTCCCCCAACCAACAATAATAATAAATTGAAATTTTTAGCGCTATGCGCTTGACAGCTCCAAGTGCAGTCCCCATGGGTGGAGAAAACGGGGAGTTTTCGGACTTCGTTGGGTTCGACAAGGCGCCCCCCTATCCCCCCTTCTTTTTAACGTGTTCTGGAGAAACATGCGGAGGCCCCCCTTGGGTTTTCA
>CM054164.1:22157655-22160155 GCA_028751875.1 Rapana venosa
TTTTTTTTTCTAAAAAGCTTATTTTCACAACTGATGAAAAGATTGGAAAGTGGGAAAAAAGAGCTTTTTAAAATTTTTTTGAAAAAAATTGATTTTGAATTAATGCTTTTGATTGTCATTAGATATTTGAGGCACATACAACCCACTGTGTTATATGGCGCGGGGAAAATTTGGGGGACTGGATGCAGCTGTAACACATTGTGAATCAGTACACCTCTTTGCTTTTTTAAAGCAGTTTTTAGGCTTAGATAATGACGTACACCTAATGATCTTGTTTATAGTGAAACCAATAGATATCTCTCTCTGTTAATGCTGCTGTAAATGCATGAGATATTGGATTAAGATTCTGCATATGGATGAGTGCAGATTACTTTTAAGTCTTACAGATGCTTTATGATCTAGATGTCAAGGGGAAGAAAAAGCACCTGGGCTTCTTCAAATACGTACCTGTTTATGTGACTTGGCTTTGGGTTTGTTTGGCTCAATCAAGGTGTCGGAAATTGTAGAGAGTTTTTAAGGTTTTCAGGCAAAGACTGATTGACTGCCGTTGGCAGCAGTGGAGTGGTCATATACAAAACAGTGAAAGATTTCAAATGTACAGACAATTTATAGGTTCACACGATGTCAAACCTTATCTAACCCTTGATATGGACATACATTTGAAAAGAATTATGTCTAAGTTTAGACTTGGTATATCAGACATAAATGTTCATAAATTTAGATATATAAAACATGATGATGATGACCTCAGGTTGCTATGCCCATTATGTAAGCAAACAGTGGAAGATGAAGTTCATTTTGTGCTGTGCTGTCCAGTATTAGAAGATGTAAGACAGAATTACATTCCGGTAAAGTATAGTAGACAGCCTAATTAATTTAGATTCTGTTTACTCATGGCATTAGTCACCCTGAGATTTTGCGCAGCTTTGCTTTATTTTTGTTAAAGCCTTTAGAATAAGAGATATCTTGGTTTCTTTAAGTCATATTTTGGGAACTGATTTTTTTTTTTTGGTGGTAGTTGTGGGTTATACATTTAACATTTTGTTTGTTTTTTTGTGTTACTTATTTTTCTCACTAAATTACTAAGCAGTTTGGCAACCCCCTTCATGTATGGGCCAATGGCCTTTTTGTGAATAACTCTTTCGGGTTTCGAGTTCGATGTTCGAGGTTTTCTCTCGCTTCTCTTCTCTCTCTCTCTTCTCTCTCTCTCTCCTCTCTCTCTCTCTTCTCTCCTTTCTCTCTCTCTTCTCTTCTTTCTCTCTCTGTGTCTCTGTCTTCTCTTTCTCTCTGTCTCTTTCTCTCTCTCTCTGTCTTTCTCTCTCTGTGTCTCTGTCTCTCTCTTTCTCTCTGTCTCTGTCTCTCTCTTTCTCTCTCTCTCACTCTCTCTCTTTCTCTCTCTCTCTGCCTCTCTCTTTTCTCTCTGTCTCTCTCTCTGTGTCTTCTCTGTGTCTCTGTCTCTCTCTCTCTCTGTCTTCTCTCTCACTCTCAACTCACTCACTCTCTCTCTTTCTCTCTCTCTCACTCTCTCTTCTCTCTATCTCTCTCTCTGTCTCTGTCTCTCTCTCTCTCACTCTAAACTCTCTCTCTCTCTCTCTTTCTCTCTCTCTCTGTCTCTCTCTCTCTCTTTCTCTCTCTCTCTCTCTCTCTCTCTCTCTCTCTCTCTCTCTCTCTCTCTCTTTTCTCTCTCTCTCTCTCTCTCTCTCTCTCTCTCTCTTTTTCCAACACAACAGAAGTACTACCCGACACGAACAACCAAAGATAACTACAAAGCAGATAGTTTTTAAAAACAACAACAACAACAATCGAAAAACCCCAACAGCAATAACAAACAGAACAACAACACGAGCCCCCCCCCCCCCACCCCCCCCCCCCCCCACCCCAACAAAAAAAAAAAAAAAAAAAAATAACAAACACCCCCCCCCTCCCCCCCGCCCCCACCTCCCCCAAAAGAAAGAAAACATATACCCTACCCCCACCAGCAAAGAGAAGAAAACCCAAAAACAGGCTACCCCTCCCCCTACAAAAAACAACAACCAACAACAACAAACCCAACCCACCAAACCCCCCCCCCCCCCCCCCTAACAACAACAACAACAACAAACAACAACAAAAGAATAAACGACAAAACCACTAACCAAACCCTTCAACTAACCAAGTATACCATCAACTCTCTCTCTCTCTCTCTCCCCCCCCCCCCCCTCTCTCTCTCTCTCTCTCTCCTCCCCCCCCAAAAAAAAAAAAAAAGAAGAAGAAATAAAGAAACCCCCAAAAACCAACAAAAAGGAAAACGAATCAGACACTTATCAAGAATTACATTTTCCCTGTAAGTCTGTCCTTCTCTCTTACTTTATTCATTTATTTACTTATTCATTGATTCATTCATTTATGTATTCATTCCTTCTTTCTTTCAGATCAAAATTGACGAAATTTATTTATCTATTTATTCATTCATTTATTTATCATCTATTTTTATTTATTCTTTCATTTATAATCAAAATTG
>CM054164.1:22180155-22190155 GCA_028751875.1 Rapana venosa
ATGTGTGGTGGTGTATTTTTTTTTCTGTGATATACTTGTATCCTATTTACTTTCTATCTATCTATCTATCTATCTATCTATCTATCTATCTATCTATCTATCTATCTATCTATCTATCTATCTATCTATCTATCTATCTATCTATCTATCTATCTATCTATCTATCTATCTATCTATCTATCTATCTATCTATCTATCTATGTTCTTTATAACATTGTATTCCTACATGGTTTGGTTGTGTGGTGGTGATGTGGTGTGTGTGTGTGTGTGTGTGTGTGTGTGTGTGTGTGTGTGTGTGTGTGTGTGTGGTGTGTGTGTGTGTGTGTGTGTGTGTGATACTTTTATTTGAAGTTATCTTGAAATGTTTATACCGATAATATGATATGTAGCTGTCTTGTGTCTTTCGAGATGATAATAATACGTATCAATGTGCCTGTCAGTATTGTAAATTCCCCTCATGGGATGATTAAAGCGAGTTTGACTATAAGAGCACTGAACTAGCACTTTGAAGAAATTCCCAATACTAGTTCTTCTACGTCGTTGAATGCTCAGACAGCAACTAGTGTTTGTCATATGAACGAAAATGCGATTGCGCTGCCGTTAAGCCCCTGACAAGTCAGGCCTAGCGCATCCGACTTCGGTTTGGGAGGGAAGTGTCATCTTTTAAGTGTTTCTGGCAAAAAAGGCAGGAGAATGGACTGAGAAGAAAGAAGACAGACAAGAAGGATGTGGTGACAATAACGAAAAGGAACGAGGCAGAAATAAAGAAAGGGATGGAAAAGAGGGAATTCCTAGCACAGCATTTCCAGAAAGTGGGCATACTATTTATACTGATAGGTCCCTGGTATTCCCCACAGAGGGATGTTAATGATGAAGGTAATGGTGTCCCATAATCTATGTGGTCATTGAAGAAGCGAGGTATCAGAGACCTCAACTTCTCCAGGGGCCAGCATATTGGGGGTAGTGGCGCCCATCTCCTCTCCCTCACTGCTTTACCTTCCCTGACCCTGAAGAGGGTAGGTACCCATTTACAGCTGGGTGAACTGGGGGAACTGTACTGAAGCCAAAGCGCGGCAAACGGGTCACCCATCCAAGTGGTAACCACGCACAATGCTGCTTAACCTTAGCTTGGGGGAAAAGCGAGTGCTCTGACCACTGAGCTATCCCTTCCCCACATTAATGATAACATTGTCTTTTCCCTCACCTCTCTGTGTTGCTCCTTTACTGGGAAGGATGTGCAGTGCCTGGTCTTCTCCTGGGCTTGTAACTCTGCAGGAGGTCTGCCTGCTGGCCTCAGCCCACACATTCCCGCTTCAGAGCAGCTCAATCATTTTGTGAACGGGATGCATGCTGGGTATGTTCGTGTTCCCGTGACTCATTGAATGCTGACATGAATGAGAGGGTCATTAGCGTGCATATTATTTTATTATATCTTCAGTTTAAAATCTATTCACATTTAGTGATTTGGGACGGATATTTTATTTTATTTTAATTTATTTTATTATATTATTTTAAGCTTATTTTCTTTTCTGTATGACCGTGTATGTAATTAAAATCGAGGAAAATCAAAAGGCACACCCTAGAATGTACACAGGATCACACACACACACACACACACACACACACACACACACACACACACACACACACACACACACACACACACACACACACACACACACACACACACACACACACACGCACGCACGCACGCACGCACGCACGCACGCACGCACGCACGCACGCACGCACGCACACACACACACTTCGGATGAGACTATAAACCGAGGCCCCGTGTGCGAACGCATGCAGAACATCTTGCGCACGCGTTAAATCCTGTTCCGCTTTTTGGAAGAGTAGGCCATTGTGTGCCGGTGGGAACAGATGACAAAAATAAGAAGAGAGAGAGAGAGAGAGAGAGAGAGAGAGAGAGAGAGAGAGAGAGAGAGAGAGAGAGAGAGAGAGAGAAGAAGAAGAAAGACAGCGACAAGACAGACAGACAGAGACAGAGAGCAGAGACAGGATATGGAACAGAGACGGACAGAACAGAAAGAGGAGACAAAGAGGCAGACAGACCAAAAACACAGACCCCCCCTCTCCCCCTAAAAAAAAAACAAAAAATAACTACAACAACCAACCAACAAACAAAAACAACAAGAGAACACAGAGGGACAAAGAGTCAGACACAGACAAGGAGCAGAAAGACAGACAGACGGACAGAGAGACAGACAGACAGACAGACAGACAGACAGACAGACAGAAAGGATGCAGAAACAGCCGGCACCATAATCAGAATCTCTCACTGTCTCAGTTTTCCCAAGACTGGGAATAAAGACAATGTTTAATCTGACGCTAAAAAAGGCCGCTGGCGCCAGTGCTCCACATACACAAAATAAAAATATGCAAACACAAGATATCAATTCAGTGATGTCACACACACGCCCCGACGCGCGAGCGCGCATGCACGCACACACACACACACACACACACACACACACACACACACACACACACACACACACACACACACACACACACACACACACACACACACACACACCTGCACGCGTGCACACACACACACACACACACACACACACACACACACAACACACACACACACACACACACACACACACACACACACACACACACACACACACACACACACACTGGCGAAATCGTCATAGGCACTGGGGCAGGCAGTTTGCTATGTAAAGACATAGCTACAGGTCAGAATGTCCTTTCTCTGCACCCTGAAAGAAATTAGAATGTGATGAAATAAAACACTGTATATCACACAAAGCAAAACAAAGCAAAGCAAAGCACAGCTAAGTGAAACAAAACAAAACGAAGTAAAACAAAACAAAGTAAAACAAAGTAAAAGCAAAGTAAAACAAAGTAAAGCAATGTAAAGCAAAACAAAGCAAAACAAAACATAGCCAAACAAAACAAAGTAAAAGAAAACAAAACAAAACAAAGCAAAGTAAAACAAAACAAAGTAAAACAAAACAAAACAGAGTAAAACAAAGCACAGCAAAAGAAAACAAAACAAAGTAAAATAAAACAAAGCACAGCAAATTAAAACAAAGCAAAGTAAAGCAAAACAAAACACAGCAAAGAAAAGTAAAACAAAGCAAAGCAAAACAAAACAAAGCAAAGAAAAGTAAAACAAATCAAAGTGAAACAAAGTAAACAAAGTAAAACAAAGCAAAGCAAAACAAAGCAAAGCAAAGAAAAGTAAAACAAAACAAAGTAAAAACAAAGCAAAGTAAAACAAAACAAAGTAAAACAAAACAAAGTAAAACAAAACAAAGTAAAACAAAGCAAAGCAAAGCAAAACAAAGTAAAGCAAAACAAAGTAAAACAAAACAAAGTAAAACAAAACAAAGTAAAACAAAGCAAAGCAAAACAAAGTAAAACAAAACAAAGCAAAGCAAAGTAAAACAAAGCAAAACAAAGTTAAAAACAACAACAACACAACAACAAAGTAAAGCAAAGCAAAGTAAAGCAAAACAAAGCACAACAAAGTAAATCAAAGCAAAGTAAAACAAAACAAATAAAACAAAGCAAAGCAAAGTAAAAGCAAAACAAAACAAAGCAAAACAAAAACAAAGTAAAACAAAGCAAAGCAAGGCAAAACAAAACAAAACAAAATAAAACAAAGCAAAGCAAAGTAAAAAAAAAACAACAACACACAACAAAGTAAAGCAAAGTAAAACAAAGCAAAGTAAAGCAAAACAAAGCACAACAAAGTAAATCAAAGCAAAGTAAAACAAAACAAAGTAAAGCAAAACAAAGTAAAACTAAAGCAAAACAAAGTTAAAAACAACAAAACAACAACAACAAAGTAAAGCAAAGTAAAACAAAGTAAAGCAAAACAAAGCACAACAAAGTAAATCAAAGCAAACAAAGTAAAAACAACAACAACACAACAAACAAAGTAAAGCAAAGTAAACAAAGTAAAGCAAAACAAAGCACAACAAAGTAAATCAAAGCAAAACAAAGTAAAAAACAAACAAAACACAACAACAAAGTAAAGCAAAGTAAACAAAGTAAAGCAAAACAAAGCACAACAAGTAAATCAAAGCAAAGTAAATCAAAACAAAGTAAAACAAAGCAAAGTAAAGCAAAGTAAAACAAAACGAAGGAAAACAATAAAACAAAGCAAATAAAACAAAGCAAAGTAAACTAAAACAAAGTAAAACAAAACATAGCAAAGTTAAACAAGAAAAAACAAAGTAAAACAAAGCACAACAAAGTAAATCAAAGCAAAGTAAAGCAAAGCAAAGTAAAGCAAAGTAAAAAACAAAACAAGGAAAACAATAAAACAAAGCAAATAAACTAAACAAATAAGTAAAACAAAAACATAGCAAAGTTAAACAAGAAAAAAACAAAGTAAAACAAACAAAGCAAACAAAGTAAACAAAACAAAGCAAGTAAACAAAGCAAAACAAAGCAAAGCAAAACAAAGAGAACAAAGCAAAGCAAAGCAAAGCAAAACAAACAAAAAAAGTAAAACAAAACATGTACCAAACATCAGTCTACAAAAACAAATGTGAAACAAAACAAAGTAAAACGAAATAAACAAACAAAGGAAAGTAAAACAAAAATAAACAAAGCAAAGCAAAGCAAAGCAAAACAGAGCAAAACAAAAATAAACAAAACAAAGCAAAGTAAAACAAAGCAAAACAAAGCAAAGTTAAAACAAAACAAAGTAAAACAAAGCAAAACAAAGCAAAGCAAAGCAAACCAAAACAAAATAAAACAAAGTAAAACAAAACAAAGTGAAACAAAAATAAACAAAACAAGTCAAAGCAAAACAAATATAAACAAAAGAAAGCAAAACAAAACAAAGCAAAGCAAAAGAGAACAATGTAAAACAAAACAAAGTAAAACTGAAATAAACAAAAGAAAGCAAAACAAAGTAAAACAAAAATAAACAAAACAAAGCAAAGCAAATTAAAACAAAAGCAAAACAAAACAAAGTAAAACAAAACAAAGCAAAGCAAAGCAAAACAAAGCAAAACAAAATAAACAAAACAAAGGAAAGTAAAATAAAGCAAATCAAAACAAAGCAAATCAAAACAAAGCAAAACAAAACAAAGTAAAACAAAATAAAACAAAGAAAAACAAGGTCAAACAAAGTAAAACAAAATACAACAAAAGAAAAGAAAACAAATTATTTTTTCCTTCCTCAGCTCACGGTCTCTACCTAGTTTACAGAATTGTGGAGATTTTGTGTCTGCCACAGTTTTTGCCCACCATTAAGGTAGCCGCATTCCGACGTCGGAGTTGATTTCTAAACAGGACACCACTAGACAGCATGTTTTAAATTAAAAAAAAATGTAGTCATCTTTTTCGCCACGGCCTACTCTTTCGAAAGGCGGAACAGGTTTTAACGTGTATGTGGTGCGCAACATGTTCTTGGGTTTATTCACCTGAAGGTCACCTTCAATTGCAGACCCGCCTGTGCCGTCATTCCACTTTGTGTATAACATACACAGGCAGGAGATCAAAAACAATAATTATGCATGTTAAAGATTGCGCAATGCCTGTCAGCATTGGGTGAGTTACGGAAACACGAACATACCCAGCATGCATCCTGTACCAGGAGAGGGATGGGCTCCACCCGTTTTCGTTTGCCGGAGAAACATGGCCTGACAACTTCAACTTCTCAGAGAGTCAGGGGAGAAGAGAAGCGGGAAAAGAAGAGAAGACAGGGGGATAGCCTAGTGGTTAGAACACTGCGCTCGCAATCTGACGACCCGGGTTCGATTCCCGTTCAAGGGGATATTTTCCCTTGGAGTCATCAGTGACTCCACTCTCCCCAAAAGTCTTTCGATGAGACTATATATAAACCGAGGCCTCATGTGTTGAATATCCTCGATATACAAGAATAAACAAAGAAAGAAGAGGAGAGAAAAGAAAGAGAGGAGGAGAGAAGAGAAGAAAACTCTAAGAGTTAAAAATGAAAGGAGGCGTGAAGAGTTGAAAGAAGAGGATAAGAGAAGCAGAAAAGAAGAGAAAACAAAGAAAGGAGAAGTAAGAAAAGAAAAGCAGAGAGGAAAGAAGAGAAGAGAAGCGGGGCGAAGATATCAGAAAAGACATGATGAGAAGAAAGGAAAGAGAAGCAGGGTATTACTATTAAATAGTATTATGTTGCATTGTATTGTCAACTACTGCGTACATTTTATTCATTCAAAGTGGTTTTTGTCCACCGAATTTTGCTAGGGACAACTGCTTTGTTGCCATAGGATGGGTTCTTTAACGTGCCCTTGAATGTGTTGAGGCTTCAGTTTTTTGTGTCATCTGAAAAACTAGCACCCAGACCACCACTCAAGATGTTGCACATAGGGAGAGATTGGGTATTGAACCACCACACGCCTTGAACTTTTTTTATAGACTTTCTAGGCAGGTGAGAGGTATTTGTGGACTGTTTGTAATGGAGTATAGATCTTTGATCTGTCATTAATCCTCGGTTACGTCAGCATAGAATGAACAAAGAGAATATGGCCCCTAAAATATGGCTGCGTACGTATAACATTTTACCGCGAAGGCAAAGCGTATGCAACGGGCAGTTTCAACCACCACCCAAGGAAACAGAGCGCTGCACAATTTGCAGGTGTGTCCCAAAATAGTAACACGTCGCTCTGATCGCATGGGAGGTAATCTTACTTACCACACCATCACATGTCTTTGGTTCAACTTCCCTCACCTACCCCCTATCCCGTAGTCCCGTGGCCCGTGGGGGGCACCAATAAAGATTGTGCAACCAGCTTCCTCCACTCCTCTTCCCCGCGGTCCTCTGCTTTCCGTAGCAATTCGTTCCACTCAAGGCTACCAGTCCACTCTCTGATGTTGTCTTCCCATCGCTTTCTCTGTCTGCCTTTTCGTCGAAGAGGGTAGGAGAGAGAGAGAGAGAGAGAGAGAGAGAGAGAGAGAGAGAGAGAGAGAGAGAGAGAGAGAGAGAGAGAGAGAGAGAGAGAGAGAGAGAGAGAGAGAGAGAGAACGCAGACATCCCTGGCGTACTCGGCTTGCGGTTCGGAACTAATCTCTTATGTTGCTGTCACAGTAGACTGCACTGGTTCCCTTGATACAGAAGCATTGTATGGTTCTGATCAGGTTGGCACTGATGTTCTACAGCCTCATGGTTGATCGTCGTGGTCTTTGATTGGGAATCCATAATTCTCAGAGAGAACCATTCCCACGAGGGGATGCCGGGAGCCTGTCAGTATAAATAGCATCCCCGCCTTCTGTGGTAGGAATTTCCTCTTTTCTATCCCTCTCTTTGTTTCTGCCGTGTTCCTTTTCTCACTGTCGCCTCCTTCTTGTCTATTTTCTGCCTTCTTGGTCCATTCTCCTGCCTTTTTTTGGTCCGGCGGGTCTTGGAAGATGGCAGTTCTCTCCCACGCCGAAGTTGGATGCGCTGGGCCTGACTTGTCAGGAGCTTACCGTCAGCGCAAAGCATTTTCACTCATATGACAGACAACAATAATTGCTGTGTGAGCGTTCGATGATGACGAGGAGGAAGCACAGCAGAAGCAGCAGCAGCAGCAGCAGCAGCAGTAGCAGCAACAACAACGATCATGACAAGTAAAAAAGATCATTACAATTGTCTTTGCTTTCCTTTGTTTTATGTTCTCTCTCTTTTAACAGGTTTCGGAATTTCAAATGCAAATGTTTATAGGTTATTCTTTTATAGTGTGTGTGTGTGTGTGTGTGTGGTGTGTGTGTGTGTGTGTGTGTGTGTGTGTGTGTGTGTTTCTCTCTTTTTAAATTTGATATTGGAATAAATAAAAAATAATTGTTCTGAAGAAGCATTCATCCCTGTGTTTTTTCCCCCTTATATATAATTCTTGTCTGCTCTACTTCAGTGTTGATAGACTGATTGTCGACACCTTTGACTCTCCTCTTTCCCTCCTCCTCTTCCTCCTCCTCCTCCACCTCTCCTCTCTTCTCTCTCTCTCTCTCTCTCTCTCTTCTCTCTCTCTCTCTCTCTCTCTCTCACACACACACACTTTGACCACATTATCTCTCTCTCTCTCTCAAACGTTAAAACATGTTCCGCTTTTCGGAAGAGTAGGCCATTGTGTTCCGGTGGGAACAAATGACAAAATTAATGTTACAAAACTGCATACACACGGGGACTGGATGTAAAAAACCACACGGGTGCTTATACCATCGTCCTCGAAAATAAAAGAATTAAAAATCTCTCTCTCTCTCTCTCTCTCTCTCTCTCTCTCTCTCTCTCTCTCTCTCCTCTCTCTCTCTCTCTCTTCTCTCTCTCTCTCTCTCTCCTCTCTCTCTCTCTCTCTCTCTCCCCCCTCTCTCTCTCTCTCTCTCTCTCTCTCTCCTCTCTCTCTCTCTCTCTCTCTCTCTCCTCTCTCTCTTGATAGTTCCTAATCAGCGCAAGGGCCCGATGAGAAAAAAAAAGTCTGTGATTGGTTATCTGTATCCCTTGAAAAATAACGATCATTCATTCACTCACTCACTCATTCATTCATTCTCTCTCAGAACAAAACCCAACAACAATTCTGTGCATTTAATTCTACATGACATGAAGGGGATGGAGAGCAAAGATTCATCACCCAGACCTGCCAGACATGTTACTATCAATTACGACGTATTAGTGCCATTCGAAAGTACCTGTCCCCCGATGCAACAGCCAAACTAGGCACGTCTCTCATTCTTTCACCTCTGGACTATTGCAATTCTCTTTTGGCTGGTCTGCCAGCATCATCTATCCACTCCCTTCAACGTATACATAACTCTGCAGCTCGACTAGCCCTCAGAAAGAAAAAAAATCTGAACACATAACTCCTCTCTTGGAATCTCTCCACTGGCTGCCTGTGCAACAGAGAGTAAACTATAAGATCAGTACTCTCTGTTACAAGTGTCTCCACAAAACAGCACCCTCCTACCTCTGTGAACGTATTCACCTGTACACTCCTTCACGTTCCCTCCTTTGCTGCAGATACCTTGTGCTTACGACTACCGAGATTCCAACAATCCACTGTTGGCCGTGGCTCTTGCTCTGTTTCTGGTCCGGTGATGTGGAATGACCTACCTCTCTCCCTTCGCTAAAAGCCTTCTTACGACACTTTTAAATCCAGCCTCAAGACATATTTATTCCAAACCTAAGATTTTCCCTCCTGTTTCATCCCATATCTGTCCTTGCTTTCAACAGCCGAAATCCCCACCACACTGCCAGAGTGTAAAACCTTTATGCATGTGTGTGTGTGTGCGCGCACGCGCGCGTGTGTGTATATTTAAATTTGTTAACATTGTTAATTGTTTTTGGTTGTATGTGTAAGAATACGTTGAATGCAAGCGCTTTAATTTGTTTTTACAAGATATAGCGCTATTTGAATTCCATTTATTATTATTATTTTTTTAAAATTATTATTTCTATTATTATTATTATTATTATTATTATTATTATTATTATTATTATTATTATTTATTATTATTATTACAGCCTGGTGGTTAGAACGTTGCGCTTGTAATGTGACGGCCCGGGTTCGAGCCACCACTGACCAATGCATCGGTTCGAGATTTCCCCCCTGGAGTTAAACATCAGTACTGATTCTACTCCCCCTCCCACTTACCCTAAAGTCCTTCGGATGAGACAGTAAACCAAAGTTCCGTATGCGAACGCACGCAGAACAGCTTGCAACACACGTCAAAAGCCTGTTCCACTTTTCGGAAGAGTAGGCCATTGTGTGCCGGTGGGAACGGGTGACAAGATTAACAAAAACTGCATCCACACGGGGACTGGTTGTCAAAAATAAAAGAAGCACATGAGTGCTTATTGCATTATCCTCGAAATAAACTACTACTACTACTACTACTACTACTACTACTACTACTACTACTACTACTACTACTACTACTACTACTACTACTGTTGCTGCTGCTCTGACTTCTGCTCTACTACTTCTCTCTTCTTCTTACTTCTCTTCTTTCTCTTCTTCTTCTTCTACTCTACTACTACTAC
>CM054164.1:22192655-22202655 GCA_028751875.1 Rapana venosa
TTCTATATGCCGAAGAGGCTTCATCAAGGTGATTTACCAGGTTGACTAGTTCTTGCTCTTCTCCAGCTAGGCCGTTGATGTCATCAGCAAAACGTAAGTTCGTAATTGTCCTGCCTCCAATGCTGACTGTCGGCTCCTGATTTTCAAGTGCGTCAGCCATTATTCTCCCTAAGAAGATGTTGAAGAAGGTGGTAGAGAGCAGACATCCTTGGCGTACTCCAATTGTGCTTCAGAACCAATCTCCTACGTTGCTGCCATAGAAGGCTGCGCTTTGTTATAGAAGCATTCTATAGTTCTGATCAGGTTGGCATTGATGTTACACAGCCTCATGGTTGCCTACAGAGCTGCATGCCAGGCTGGGTCAAACGCGTTCTTAAAGTCTACAAAGATGTGGTAAAGATCTTGTCGGTGTTGCAAGTATTCCTCAAAGAGTTTTCTAAGGTTGAACAATTGCTCTGTTGTTCTCCGTCCTGCTCTGAAATCTGCCTGCTCTTCTTTGATGATCATTTGTTTGGAGCTTTAGTCTGTTCAGGCGGATCCTTAGCAAGACTTTGCTTGGATGGTTGATCAAGCTGATGGTACTGTAGTCTTGGCAAAGTAGTAAGTTGCCTTTCTTCAAGAGAGTGATAATGAGGGACTGTGTCCAAGGTGTTGGCCACTCCTCTGCCAGATCTTATTGCAGATGGTGAACAACACCTCTGTCATGGCCTTTCCTCCTGCCTGGACCAGTTCTAATGGAATGTTGTCCACTCCTGCTGACTTGCCTTTCTTCATATAAGACTATAAACCGAGGCCCCGTGAGCAAACGCATGTAGAACATCTTGCGCACACGTTAAATCCTGTTCCCCTTTTCGAAAGAGTAGGCCATTGTGTGCCGGTGGGAACAGATGACAACATTTACAAAACCGCATACACACGGGGACTGGATGTAAAAAAAAAGCATATGAGTGCTTATTCCATTATCCTCGATATTAAACCAAAAAAAAGAAGTCATCTGAGCACTTTGATTTGTTGCTTTACAAGATTCAGCGCTATATAAATTCCATACATAATTATTATTATTATTATATTATTATTATTATTATATTATTTTCCTGCACACACCACCGTTTTTACCCACCGTTAAGGCAGCTGCTTTCCCGCTCAGGGAATGGTGTCGAAACACGACACCCGTGTCCCTACATCTATTATTTTTTCAAACTTTGTCATCCATTCCTACCAGCATGCAATGGCCTACTCTTCCAAAAGGCGGAACGGGTTTGTAACCGTGTGCACGAGATGTTCTGCATGCTTTCGCATACGGGGCCTCAGTTTATAGTCTTATTTGAAGGACTTCTGGGGAAGTGGAGTCAGTACTAGTCAATGGTCTTAAAACATTGAATTCATATATTGATGTATGGTGTGGGTGTGCGTGGGTGTGTTCGTACACGCACGTACGTGTTGCGTATGTGCGTGCGTAAAAAATAAGTTTTTATGTCTTCTAGTCAATGAGTTTAACATTGTGTTCACAATTGATGTGTATGCGTGTGTGTGTGTGTGTGTGTGTGTGTGTGTGTGTGTGTGTGTGGTTGCGCATGCGCGCGTATGTGTTTGTGTGTGTGTGTGTGTTCATGACATTTTATTTGAAGTCATTTTGAAATGTTTTAACCAATATGAAATATAGCTTTTTGTGTTTTTGAGATTTTTTGATGCGTATCAATGTGCCTGTCAGTATTGTAATTGCCCTTCATGGGATGATTAAAGTGTTTTTGACTTTGACTTTGACTTTGATGTTAACTCCAGGGTAAAATTCTCTAAAATGAGCACCTCTGTTGGGGTTCGATACTCAGCTGCCAGATCAGGAGGGCAACGCTCTAACCGCTAGGCTATCCGCCCCCTTACCGCTGAACTGAATGTACTTACTTCGCTTCTCCTTTCCATCACCAGATGGGCTGCCCATGCACTGACTGCAAAGCGCAAAACAGGAATGTGCCAATACCCTCAACACTCAAAACTGCTTTTCCCAGTAAAGTTAAGCCAGTTCTTGTTTTACCTTCAGGACTTGAATGTTTAGTTCATGAATAATCTTTCCTTGCCGTGTGTCGTCGTCGTCGTCGTCGTTGTTGTTGTTGTTGTTGTTGTTGTCTTCAATTTAACGTCTGTTCACTCTAAGTGATATTAGACGATTTTGTGTCGTGTTTTCCTCTGTGTTCACATAGATCGACCCCCCCCCCCCCTGTTGGATTGCCAGGGGGGCCTGTCAGTATAAAAAATTCCCCACATTCTGTGCTAGGATTTCCCCTCTTTTTGACCCCTCTCTTTCTGCCTTGTTCCTTTTCTTCCTGTCACTTCGTTCTTGTCTATTTTCTGCATTCTTAGCCCATTCTCCTGACCTTCCCCCCCCCCCCTCCCCCCGAAAAAAAAAGACTTAAAAGCTTGTAATTCTCTCCCATACCAAAGTCGGGTTGCGCTGGGCCTGACTTGTCAGGCGCTTAACGGCAGCGCAACACATTTTCGCTCATACAGACAACAATAGTTGCTGTCTAAGCGTTCAACGAAGACCCGGACGAAAAAGAAAATAATGTTTACATTTGGACCGTACTTCAAGTCAGCATTGGGTGGGTTACTGAAACACAAACGCACCCAGCATTCATCCCGAAGTCGGAAAACGGCTACCTTCATGGTGGGCAAAAACTGCACGCATATGCAAAATCTCACTATTAGTGAACCTCGGAACTCTAGCTGAGAAGCGGAAAAAAAAGGACGTGCTAAGCAGTTAAAAAACACACCAAAAATCTAGTTGTTTTTTATATTTTTATTTCACCCAGTTCATGTAGTAGCACAGCCGCCAAGGATTAAATTTCTGACGTGCAAAGTGACAGCTAGCCAGTTTGCATACATATACTTACTATTATTATGACCGATATTAGCGTGGGAAACAATGAATCTGTGCCTCCCCAACTGACCTTAGCTACCCCTCCCTCCACACACCCAGCTTCCTTTTCCTGCTACCCCTCCCACCCTGCATTCCCCCTACCAAACTACCCCCACTCCTGTATTCCCCTCCCAAGCTACACCCTCCAAACTTACCTTCCTCCTCTGCTTCCCACCCAGCTACCCCTCCCTCCCTCCCTCCTTCCTTTCCCCAGCTACCCCTTTCCAAAAATAAAATTGGAAAAAAAGCACAAATATGGGAAGATAGACAACACATCTCCACCAAACTTCAGAGAATTAGAAGTTAGGGGTGATCCTCATAAAGATCACAAATTCCTATAGCTCTCAGCTAAGTTGATGCGTTTATAGTTTAACAATGCTTTATTGAAACTAACAGTTCCAAACTGTAAAGGTGTCTTTTCCTATATTAGTTCGGAAAAGAGCAAAAATGCTTATTCTAAATACTCAGTTTCACCCTGTCCTCGTTTCAGACAGGTAAACAGTAGAGTCTACAATTCTATATAAAAATTGCTGCTTTATTTCCATCAGATACAAACTTTTATCTGGACTTCTGAGCAAAGTCAAACAATGAAAAGGAATGTAACTGTTTATGATAGCCTAGGAATGGGAGGTAATATTGCCATCAGATACAATGAAGGCTTTACTTCGTACATATAATGTGTCCAAGACCTTAAATACAGTTGAGCAACATTTATATGCGTCATAACTTAACACACTTAAAATAAGTTACACCTTGAAGAGAGTTTAGGAGGATTAGGAGGTCTTCATCTTAAATTGAAGTGGAAGTTGTTACAGTTATTGAAGCTAAGTGAGGTGACAGTCAAAATATGACATTCATGGTCAGTAGGGCTTTAAACAACACGAAATGAAATAATAATATCAATGATAATAATAATAATATGTAAATTATATGGCGCTTTATCTTGTCAGAACATATCAAAGCGCTTGTGTTCAACCTATTCTTATACATACAACCAAATCACAAATAGTTTTACAAGTTGAAATTCTCTCTCTCTCTCTCTCTCTCTCTCTCTCTCTCTCTCTCTCTCACACACACACACACACACACACACACACACACACACACACACACACACACACACACACACACACACACACACACACACACACACACACACACACACACACACACACACACACACACACACACACACACACACATACACACACACACACACACACACACACACACACACACACACACACACACACACACACACACACACACACACACACACAGAGGAAGGTTATACACTTTGGCCGGGTGATGGGAATTTTGGCTGTTGAAGGCAGGGACAGATATGAGAGGAAACAAAACAGGAAATCTTAGATTTGAAATAAGTATGTCTGGAGGCTGGATTTAAAAGTGTTATTAGTAGGCATTCAGTGAAGAGAGAGAAGAAGGTCATTCCACATCAGTGGACCAGAAATAGAGAAAGATAAACACACATACACACACACGCACGCACGCACGCACGCACGAACACACACACACACGCACACACACACACACACACACACACACACACACACACACACACACACACACACACACACACACGCACGCACGCACGCACGCACGCACGCACGCACGCACGCACGCACACACACACACACACACACACACACACACACACACGCACGCACGCACGCACGCACGCACGCACACACACACACACACACACACACACTTCCAACACACATACATGCAAACGCACGGCCATATGCAGATAGGGTGAGAGAGAGACAATGACAATGACAATGACAAATTCTTTTATTTCGAGGATAATGAATAAGCACTCATGTGCTTTTTTACATCCAGTCCCCGCCCGTAGGGATACATCTTAATAATAACCCAACACTTATACAGTCTCACAGTAGAAACATGGGGAAATAACCCTTTTCAAAACAGCCCCCCCTTCCTCAACAACCCCTCTTCCCCCCGAAAGCTAACAAATAAAAGAAAACTCTAAAAACACCCCCCCACCCCCACCCCCCAAAAAACCCCCACCACAACCAAAACAAACAAACAAACAAACAAACAAAAGAGAAAGAAAAACCAAACCAACAAAAGAAGAAAAAAGAAAAAAAGAGAAAAAGAAACAACAACAACAAAACCAAGAAAAATAACAACCAAACTTAATAAGTCATAAAGATAAACATCTACACATTGTCAAATGGTACATATACTTGTTATACATAACAATAAGAGAGAGAGAGAGAGAGAGAGAGAAGAGAGAGAGAGAGAGAGAGAGAGAGAGAGAGAGAGAGAGAGAGAGAGAGAGAGCGAGAGCGAGAGAGAGAGAGAGAGAGAGAGAGAGAGAGAGACACAGATATACATATCGAGAGATATAAAGGAGTTAGAATGGATTTTTTCCCTGTTCAATGATAAAAATGTATGGATTGTTTGAATCTAAGCAGCCCTCCACCTTTCATTTTATTGTCTAGGTCATATGGCACCAGTTCGCTGCTCAAAATCCTCTTTTTTCAATCAAATCCCAAGGTTTTCTTCTTCTTCGTCATCGAACGCTCAGACAGCAACTACTAAAATGCGACAAATCAGGCCCGGCGCATCCGACTTTGGCATGGGAGAGATTTGTTACTGTTTAAGTCTTTCTGGAAAAAGGCAGGAGAATGGACCAAGAAGCCAGAAAATAAAACAAGAATGAGGTGACAAGAAGAAAAGGAACAAGGCAGAAACAAAGAGAGGGATAGAAAAGAGGGAATTCCTCGCACAGAATTTCCAGAAGGTGGATATGCTATTTATACTGACAGCCCCCTCCCCCCTCCCCGCATCCCCACTGAGTGTATCCGAAGGTTTTAAGCCTCGCCGATCACAGAAGTCGAATTAGACATATCATCTTATAAATGTTAAAACGTCATATTAAATCCATCCCCTAAGTCTGAATATTCCTACAACCTTAACGGTGGGTAAACGGCCGTATACAGAACATCTCTCCATTGGTGAACCTGGGAGCTGTAGCAGAAAAAAAAGCCACGCAAATACTTACGATTAAACCAGCTCTTCTGTCGTTCCTGGTATCAACGCCCCAGCCAGGGTCAAACAAAGATGGTAACTGCGTTGTAGGAGACCCCCATTAATGACACGTAGAAATGAAATGAAACCTGGAAAACAAACCCACCCCAAAAACAAATCCCCAAAATAAAAACAAAAACAAAATGTGTTCCTGATAAAGACTGACATGCTAACCGTGTTAACTAATATAATTATCCTCTTTGACTGTGTCTTTATCTTGAAGACGTTAATTTTCAGTGTCTAGATTATTAAATTTACACTGTCACTTTCGCCACATTTTACAAAACAAATCCCCCACCCCTACGAAACAAATCCCCCACCCCTATAATAAGAATAAACGTTAACAAACAAACATGAAATGAAATTAGCAGGCCACCACAAAGGCAGTGCGACCAAATTGTTCGTTTCATTATATTTTCATTTATTTAGTTTGCACCTGCCTGTGTAACTGTTTTGCTTTAAGGGTGACAGTTTCTACAGAAACTTTGCAAGTGACCACTGTCTTCAAGCTGTGAATTATTTTACTGCATATGAACCTTGTTTACTTGTGTTTAGATTGACAAACACGACGTGTGTGCTATTTCAAGTCAGTGTTACTTCTCCTTCACAGGAATCTGAAACAATTACATCCCCTTTTCTTTGTTTGAAGTTGTTTCATAGGTCCAGATCAAAGCTCCCATCTGATGGAAATGAAGCAACATTTTTTTATGACATTGTACAAATTGCTGTTTACCTGTCTGAAACAAGTGATGGGTAAAGTTAAATTATTGTAGACATGACATTTTTATTTTGAATTTGTAAAATGATATAAAAAGACACCTTCAAAGTTTGGAGTTAAAATTTTGATAATATATCAAAAAAATTAAGATACTGCAATTGTAAGTTAGGATTTTGTGATCTCCACAGGGATCACCCCTAACTTCTAATCCTCCGAAGTTTGGAGGAGATGTGTTGTCTTTCTTCCCATGTTTGTGCCTGTATTTTTTTTCAAATTTTTTTAAGGGAGGGGTAGCTGGGGTGGGAGAGAGGAAGAGAAGAAAGGAGAGGAAGAAAAGTGGTAGTTGGGGGATAGGGGGTGGAGAATAGAAGGGATAGTGGGGGGGGGGAGAACAGGAGGGATAGGGGCAGGGGGGGGGAGAATAGGGGGGGATAGGGGCAGGTTGGGGGGAGAATAGAAGGGGATGGGGCGGGAAAGGTAAAGGAGTCCCATAACCTATAAGGTCGAGGGAGCGAGGCCCTCAGAGACCTCACTTCTCTAGGGCCAGCATATTGAGGGCGGCGCCCATCTCCTCTCCCTCGCTGCTTTACCTCCCTACCCTAAAAGGGCAGGTACCCATTTACAGCTGGTAAACTGGGGACTGTACTGAAGCCAAGCGCGCAAACGGTCACCCAATCCAACTGGTAACACACGCTCGACGCGCTTAACTTGGCTGGGGGGGAAAACGAGTGCTCCGACCACTGAGCTATCCCGTCCCCCAAAGGGCAGGGGGGTGGGGGGGGGGGGGGGGGGGGGGGGGGGGAGAATAGAAGGGGATAGGGCAGGGGGGAGAAAGGAGGGGATAGGGGGAGCTGGGGGGGGGGGGGGGGGGGGGAAAGAAGGGAATAAACGGCCAACTTGGGGGGGGGGGAATAAAGGGGAAAAGGGGCAGGGGGGGGGGAGAATAAGATAGGGGAAATGGGGGGGGGGGGGGGGGGGGGGGGGGGGGGGGGGGGGGAAAATAGGAGGGGATGGGGGGCAGTTTTGGGGGGGGGGTAGAATTAGGGGGGAAAAGGGGCGTTTGGGGGGGGGGGGGGTTAGAATGGGGGGGTAGGGGTTGGGGGGGGGTTAAAATAGGAGGGGATAGGGGGTTTGGGGGGGGGGGTAAAATAGGGGGGATAGGGCAGTTGGGGGAGGGGGGGGGGGAGGGGGGGTAGAATGGAGGGGATGGGGGCAGTTGGGGTAAATGGAGGGGGGGGGGGCTTTTTTTGGGGGGGGGTAGAATGGGGGGAAAGGGGTTTTTGGGGGGGGTTGGGGGGGGTGGGGGGGTGTTAGGGAGGGGTGGGGCATTTTGGGGGGGGGGTAAATTTTAGGGGGGATGGGCAGTGGGGGGGGGGGGGGGGTTTAAATAGGAGGGGATGGGGGAGTGGGGGGGGGGAGGGTAGAATAGGAGGGGATGGGCAGGGGGGGGGGGGGGGGGTAAAATAGGAGGGGTGGGGCAGCTGGGGGGGGGGTTGAATGGAGGGGTAGGGGCAGCTGGGGGGGGGGGGGTTAAAATGGGGGGGTAGGGGGCGGGGGGGGAATAGAAGGGATAGGGGAGTTGGGGGGGGGGGGGGGGGGGGGTTAGGAGGGGATAGGGGAGTTGGGGGGGAAAATAGGAGGGATGGGGGAGTTTGGGGGGGGGGGAGAATAAAAGGGGATAGTGCTTTGGGGGGGGGGGGGGGGGGTTAGAATAGGAGGGGATGGGGGGCAGTTTGGGGGGGGGGGGAGAATAAAAGGGGAAGGGGCGTTTGGGGGGGGAGAATGGAGGGGTGGGGCAGCTTGGGGGGGGGGAGAATGAAGGGGATAGTGGCATTGGGGGGGGGGGGGGGGGGGTTTAGAATAAGGGGTAGGGCTTGGGGGGGAAAATAGGAGGGATAGTGGCATTGGGGGGGGGAATGGGAGGGGATAGGGGCAGTTTGGGGGAAAAAATAGGAGGGGGGGGGGATAGAGGGAGTATAGGGGGGGGTTTTTTAAAAGAAGTGGGGGGGGGGGGGGGGGTGACGAAGGTGCAGCACCCCATGGCAATTAAGGGTCGGGGAAAAAATCAGTTTCCCTTATCTTTGTGCTTGTCTGTGTAGTTGTTTCCTTAAATACAGGCATTTTTACAACTTTCTTCAAGCTGTAAAATGTTATGTGTTTGGTTGAAAAAGCTATGTGTGGTGATAACGCTTTATATTTTTTTTATTTTTATAGGTGTTTAGTTAGGGGGGGGGGGGGGGAGGGGGATAGAATAGAGGGTGGAGTCAATGTAGAGGGAAGAAAAAGTAGAATTTGAGAGAGGAGATAAGTTTTTTTATTATTTTTAAAAAATATTTATTTTTTTATAAGTATCATGTGGTATTTTATGTTTAGTCCCTGTGTGTATGTGGTTTTGTGATTTTTTCTGTTCCACCGACACAAGGCTTTCTTTTCAAAAAATGGAAAAAGGGTTTAGCGTTTTTGGCAAGATGTTTGCGTGCGTTCGCGCATGGGACCTCAGTTTTTTGTCTCTCGGAAGGGCTACTTTTTGGGGGGGGTGGAGTTGCCTTTATGTTAATTCCGGGGAAAAAACCCTTGAAAGGATGCGAACCTGGGTCAAAAATTGGAGGCAAAAATTCTAACCCTTGGGCAGGGGAGTAAGGGGATAGGTCAGGGAGGAGGAGGGGGGAGGTTTTGGGGGGTGTAGGTAGGTTAGGAGGGGAAGGGTGGTTTTTGGGGTGTTTAGGTGGAAGGGAAGGGGGGTGGGGGGGGTAGGGGTAGTTTGGGAAAGGTTTTCATTCTGGTTAGGAATAGGCGTTATCTTTAATTAATCAAATTAAACGGGAAAAGAGGTCTATATTGTTTCCCCCTGCCCCTATTGTAGAGGGGAATCCAAAGTATGGTATACCAAAGGCAGCTGTTCTTCGTTTGCAGGTTTTGCCAAAACTTGATTAAAGGCTGGCCGTTTGAGCATTTAAAAAAGAACAAAAGGAACCCCCAGCGACGTAGGAGCAGCGACGCGGCGGGCGACGGGGGGGGAGCGGCGCGAGCGTGGCGACCCCTTTCGTGGACGCTGTCTCTTGTTTTGGCTAGCTAGTTTTTTTTAAGTGGTTTGCCGTGGCGGCTTTGCCGACGCGAGCGTAAAAATTTTGTCCCGCCATGGCTCTTTGGGCGTAGGGAGATAGGGATCGCTTGGGCTCCAGGAAGTGTGCGTGTGTTTTGTGTGTGTGTGTGTGTGTGTGTGTTTGTGTTTGTGTGTGTGTGTGTGGTGTGGTGGTGGGGGTGTGGGTGGGGATGTGTATGTGTGTGTG
>CM054164.1:22205155-22227655 GCA_028751875.1 Rapana venosa
TGTGTGTGTGTATGTCTGTGTGTGTGTGTGTCTGTGTGTGTGTGTGTGTATGTCTGTGTGTGTGTGTGTTCTGTCTTCAGCTTCAATATTGTAATCCTTGCTTTTCTTCTGCAAATATTTCGTGCAGACAGCCGACCTCAAGGAGAGAGAGAGAGAGAGAGAGGAGAGAGAGAGAGAGAGAGAGAGAGAGAGAGAGAGAGAGAGAGAGAGAGAGAGAGGAGAGAGAGAGAGAGAGAGCAGAGAGAGAGAGAGCGAGAGAGCGAGAGCGAGAGAGAGAGAGCTAAGAGAGAGAGAGAGAGAGAGAGAGAGCTAGAGAGAGAGAGAGAGAGAGCTAGACAGACAGAGAGAGAGAGAGAGAGAGCTAGAGAGAGATAGCAGACAGAGAGAGCGAGCTAGAGAAGATAGACAGACAGAGAGAGAGCTAGAGAGAGAGAGAGCTAGAGAGAGATAGACAGACAGAGAGAGAGAGCGAGAGAGAGCGAGAGAGAGAGAGAGAGAGAGAGAGAGAGAGAGAGAGAGAGAGACAGACAGACAGAGAGAGGGGGAGAGAGAGAGGAGAGGAGAGAGAAGAGAGAGAGAGAGCTAGAGAGAGAGATAGACAGACAGAGAGAGAGAGAGAGAACCCTGAACAGGTTTAATATATGCATTGGCTTTTGGCCACAGTACACCGAGTTTGCGGGAATGAGGCAAAATCCACATACTGGTATGCAAAAATGTAATGGAATATGAAAATCAACAAAGCGATTCTTTGTGAATCATAATCGCAAAGGTCATGTCTTGGACACTGAAGTTGATAAACGATGATACTAGACTGCACCAATGCTGTTCTTTAGTATACATCAAAGTTCGGTTTAAATCAAAATGTAGTGGTTCAATTCAAGATGATAGGAACAATTTATGTGTAAAGTGTAAAACACAAAGCCTATTTAACATACTCGTCAATTGAGTTACATTTGGACACAACAATCTCATCACACTTCTATTCATGAACTGATCTATCTATCTATCTATCTATCTATCTATCTATCTATCTATCTATCTATCTATCTATCTATCTATCTATCTATCTATCTATCTATCTATCTATCTATCTATCTATCTATCTATCTATCTATCTATCTATCTATCTATCTATCTTTATATCTATCTATCTATCTATCTGGATAGATAATTACTTTGTTCTCCATTTGATGTTTTGAGTAGCTCTGATAGTGGTACATTTATATATTCAGTTTTAAAAAAAGGAACTGATCCCTTATACAGAGAGAGACAGACAGACAGAGAGAGAGAGACAAGAGAGAGAGAGAGAGAGAGAGAGAGAGAGAGCGACAGAGAAGAGAGATAGAGATAGCGAGAGAGAGACAAGAGAGAGAGAGACAGATGAGAGAGACAGAGAGGAGAAGAGAAAGAAGATAGAGATAGAGATAGAGATAGCGATAGAGAGAAAGAAAGAGAGAGAGAGATCCTCCTATAGGTTTGTAATGGAATTGTATATTACTCTAACATAGATAAAGCCAATGTTTTCAATGAGTCAACTCTAGAAAATGTTGTTATTGTTGTTGTTGTTGTTATTGTTGTTGTTGTGCGTTCCCCAGCTCAACACTCTGGGGGGTCACCCAGAACGTGCCACACTCTGACTCACTCATCATCCCACCTGGGAATGATCACTGTGAGATAGGAAGGACACCGGATGAGAAGTTTGCGTGTATGACTGTTTTCAAGCACCTCGCCATATAGCCAGGCAGCCACACTCCGACTCTGGAAAATGAAGATGACGAAATTCCAGTTATACCATCTCTAAACTGTGAGCTGAAAGAAATCATTCTCTTACTAGTTTTGAAGTTAGACAGGTTATTTCCATACTGAACGCCCACAAAGCTTTCGCCCACGGGACCTCCTCGGTTTATAGCCTCATCCGAAGGACTTTTGGGGAGAGTGGAGTCTGCACTGATGTTAACTCCAGGGGGAAAATATCCCTTTGGTGCGCGTGTGGATTGGGGAGAGAAACAGCTAACTTGATCTGTTAGAATGTTCCAGATTTAACGTAGCACGCCCCCCCCCCCCCCCTCAAAAAAAAAAAAAAAAAAATCATTTTGCAACTTCCTCAGAAGTTTTTATTTATCATTATGATTATAATTATTATTAAAAAAAAAAGGAATTGAGTATAAGTGTGTGGGTTTGGGACTTAGTTTACTATCATGATGTATACTATCCTATACTACCATGATATATTGTGGATGTAAAAAAAAAGCTATTGTTATGCCTATTCTATAACCCTCTATACATACAATTTGTTCATTCTTCATTGTTCATGTCTCTGATAAGGGCGTGGTCTGAATGTAAAAAAATTCGTGGGTGCTTTCTTCATTATCCTCGAAATAAAATAATTTGATTTTTTGATTTTTTTCTCTGTCTCTGTATCTCTGTCTCTCTCTCTCTTTGTCTCCTCTACCCTTCTTGTCTCTGTCTGTTTCTGTCTCTTTTGTCTCTCTTACTCTCTGTGTGTGTTTGTCTGTATGCGTCTGTCTGTCTCACTCCTCTCGTTTTCTCTCCTTCACCCCCACCCCTCCATCCCTCTCTCTCTCTCTCCCCCTCACCTCAACACTCTCCTCCTCCCAATACACCCCTAAACCTCCTCACCCACCCCCACATTCCATCCAAAAGAACTTACAAATATTTAAAAAAAAAAAAATAAATAAAAGCATGAATCATACTCGCCAATCCGCTTGGCGGGCCAGTCCAGTCCAGCATTTTTCTCTTGCCCAGGTTGACGCCACGCACGCGCGACCAGTAGGCAACAACGACCACATCCCACCAACACAAGACAACACAGCCTAGCTTTTGCATTGAACGAAGCAAAATGGGCGGGAAGAGGGGGGTGGGGGGTGGAGGGGTGCGGGTGGTGGTGGGGGGTGAATGCAAAGCGGAATGTCGCGTCCACCCGGCGACTTGTGGGTAAAGAAAGAAAAAAAAAAAAGGTGACTATGGAATAGGATTAGTGACTTCTGTCCGACCCCCCCCCCTCCTCCCTCCTCTCCCCTTTCCCTCACTCACTCCTCCCCTCTTCCTCCTCCCCCCCCCCCCCACGACCCCCCCCCCCCGTCCCTCATAACCCTCTTCCAAACCGACGGAGGGAGCCGAGGCAATCAGATTGTGGGGCTGGCTCCTTTATGACCATTTTTCCTAACTGAGTCTGTCTCCTTCGCTCAGAATTAAGTTTTCCAAGTGGCCTTGCTATGCCTTGTCTTGCTATGCCTTGCCTTGCCTTGTCTTGTCTTGTCTTGCCTTGTCTTGCTTTGTCTTGCCTTGTCTTGTCTCGTCTTGTCTTGCCTGCCTTGCCTTTCTTTAGCCTTGTCTCGTCTTGTCTTGCTCGTCGCCTTGTCTTGTCTTTCTTGTCTTGTACTTGCCTTGCCTTGCCTTGCCATGTCTTGCTTGTCTCGTCTTGTCTTGCTCGCCTTGCCTGGTCTTTCTTGCCCTGTCTTGTCTTGCCTTGCCTTGCCTTGCCTTGTCTTGTCTTGTCTTGCCTTTCCTTTCCTTGCCTTGCTTGCCTTGCATTGTCTTGCCTCGTCCCTGCCTTGTCTTGTCTTGTCTTGTCTTGCCTTTCCTTTTCCTTTCCTTTCCTTGCCTTGCCCTTGTCTTGTATTGTCTTGCCTTGCCTGCCTTTGTCTGCTTGGTATGCCTTGGCCTTGTCTTGTCTTGTCATTGCTATGCTTGCCATGCTTGGCCTTGTCTTCGCCTGTGGGGGGGCCCTTGCCATGTAGGTCTTGTTCTGGGTTGGTCCATGTGTCTTGTCCGTGTTCTTGTTTCTTGGTTCTGTGTCCAGATGACTTGTCTTTTGCTGCTTCTATGCTCTGAGAGTTAACATCAGTGCACTCCATTCTCCCCAAAAGTCCTTCGATGATGACTATAAACCGAGGATGTCCCGGTGTGCGAAGGCACAAAACATCTTGCGCATAACTTTCCGCTTTTCGGAAGAGTAGGCCATATGAAGTGCCGTGTGGGAACGGATCGACCAACATTGACAAAATTGCGATACACACACACGGGAGACGAGGTTGGATTTTAAAAAAAGCACATAGTGCTAATTCATTATCCTCAAAATAATAGAATAATTACAAATTACAAAAAAGCTTAGTACCTACTGACTAGCCTAGGCCTAGTCTTCATCTTTTGTAAGACATCCCATGCTTATAATTCTTCACATAATGGTTGGAGAGGATAAAGAGAGTTTTTGTGGTGGTAGTGGTTTGGGGCTGGGGTGGGGTGAAGAGGTGTGTGGGGGGTGGGGGGAGTGAGGGAGGGGATGGGGTAGTGATAAGGGAGGAAGGGGTGGAGGAGTAGGGTTAGGAAGGGAGGTGGAGTAGAACAGAAAGTAAGATTGTATCTTTAAAAAGTTTATGCGTCCTCAGGAGTGTAAGTCTGAGTGAGTTTGAAAGGGTGGGTTTAGTGGGCTGTGATTGGAGGTGGTGGGTGGGGGAAAAGTGGGTAGTGGTGGGCGAATAGGGGTTGGGGGAGTGCGAGGGGAGTGTAGAGGAAGGGGTTTAGATAGTGGTCAAAGAAGAATTCGCAGACAGAAGTTTATGATTATAGTGGAGAGCGTGTGATAAGAGAAGGGGGGGGGAAGGGCTGGTGGGGGGGTAATGCATCATTATATAAGTTAAAAATAAAATATGCCGGATGGGCTGGAAGAGTGAGAGAGGAAGCTGGCTGTTTTCACGCTACTGGCTGTGCTTCCTCAGGCACACGTGCCTCACCTAATACTTGTTTCTTTCTGTCCAACTTTTTCCTAAGCGTTTTACCACTAATACATAATAACAACAACAACAACACTATGAAGATTAATAAACAATATTAATAAATAAACAACACTTAACCTAACTACTACTACATACCTACACGTACTTAACATACTACTACTACTTTACTACACTTACACTTACTAGTAAATGGAGATCGGTAGATCCTCGTGGTAAAGCTCTTGTCTAAAAGCGAACAAGACCGGTGACTTGAAGAAGCGCGGTGTTTGAATCCCGTTTTGGCCCGAACTTTTCCCCCATCCATCAACAAATAGGAGTATTGGAGGGTCTGGGGCGAGACTAACAACTTCGAAACGGAGAACGATAAACCGAGGTCCCGTGTCGTTACATATAAACTTATTAACGCACGAAACAAGAAACCCACTGGCAACAAGAAGTTGTTGTCCTCGTCAACTACTGAGGACGAAAACCCTTCTCAGAATAGGAAACTAATACATTGCAGACCGTGAAATAAAAAAAAAAAAAGGTGTGAGCCCTCTCTTTGTGTCGGACTGTGCTCTTTGTGGGCGACCGGTCTCTCCCCGGGGAGAGCAGCTGAATTGATCACGCCCAGAGGAATCTGCCCGTGACTTTCTAAGTGGTTATAGTGAAATATATAAAAATAAATATGTTCTCTCTTGAGAGACATAATCACACACACACACAAAGCGGCATCCATTTAGCAAAAAAAATAAACATTTTCGTCTTTGTATTTTGTTGGTTGAAAGACCTAGCCACTTCTCTGAGTCAAAACTCGTGTGCATATCTTCTACGAGTTTCTACATTGTATGGTTTCGATTTTTTTCTTATCAAAAGCAAACACATGTGCCCTCTCATTTCCTTTTGTCTCGTGCTAGAGCTTCTTATATACGCATAAACCATTGCGCGGTAGGGGTAGAGAAGGGGGCTATCACTTGGCAATCTCTCGTTAACTCAAGGTCATTTAAAAGAAAAAACTTTTTCGTGGTCTTTTGCCGTGGATATGTGCTCTAAGTGTGCCTATAATCTAACCCCCCAGAACAAGCAAACAAAAACAAGTCAAAACCCCCCACAAAACAGGCAAATGGCATCTTGCAATATTCAATTGCAGAACCAGAGGTATATCTCGAAATAAGAAAATTGACATTAACTATTGACAACTAACAACAACAACAACACACAGAGATACAATTTGCGGCACATGTTACGTTTAAAACCTGTTCCCGCATATTTCTCGGGAAGAGTAAGGCCGAATGAGTGTGCCGATGCGAAACAGAATACATGAATTTACGTAAAGCCGCATACACCCAGGAACTTTGGAGGTTAAAAATAACGCGAGTGCTTATTCCATTAATTCCTCGAAATGAAAAGAATAAATAATAAAATATACTACCACACACATCACACTCACACGAGTTGCTTATTTCCATAATCCTCGAAATGAGAAATAATTAAATAACTTAAAACACAACACTACACACACACACACATTCACACACACATGACAGACATATCAGACAGACAGACAAGATAGAGAGATAGACAGAGAGAGAGATATTGAGAGAGATGAGAAGAAGAAAGGTAGATGTAGCTAGAGGATAGAGGAGGAGTATGTGAAGAGATAAGAGAAGAGACGGAGAGAGAACGATAACACAACTACACTTTTCCTTGGCTTTATATTGAAAGGATTGTCGGAGACAGAATTCTGGACTTATCTTATATTTTTGAGGACTTGCACTACTATAGAAAGGTCAACTGGGAACATGACCCCGGAAGCTAAGGATGGCGTGTAGCCTTACCTCCCACTAGTGCTGAGACTAACTTCCTGTCCTTAGAGATATTCAGCCTGATGTGTGTTCGTTCGTTCTTGTATTTAACGTCTGTTCATTAATAAGTGATATTTAGACGGGGTGTTGTGTGTGTGTGATGGTGTGTGTGTGTGTGTGTGTGTGATGAGCTTTGGCAGCCAGATGTCTTGTTGGTAGTTAATGTACAAGTCTGTGATTGAACCCGTCTTGAGTGTAAGGGGTCTGTGAGAGAGCCTTGGCTTCTGGTAGTGTTTGTATGCTTGTTTAGAGGAAGGGAAAGCTCAGTGGTCAGAGCACTCGCTTTCCCCAAGCCAATGATAACACCATCGAGTGTGGCTACCACTTGGATGGGTGACCGTTTGCGCGCTTGGCTTCAGCACAGTCCCCCAGTTCACCCAGCTGTAAATGGGTAGGTAAAGAGTAGAGTGATCTGCCTTTGCGCCTGTCGGCAGCACTGTGTGTGGCTCTGTGTTTGAATGCTGGATGTGTGTGTTTTTCTGCTTCCTTTCCAGAAATTTTTACATCTTCTTGTTCGTGTTTTCACCATGAGTTATTTGGTCAGAACATTTTTCTTTGTTATTATCTACTTTTTGAGATATTTCGATGTATAATTTTCACCTTTGTTTGAATTGTTCAAAATTTCGAATCGACTTATGAATTGTGTTTACCTGACTGTGCTGGTCTCAGTGACCCACTTTAATCTGACCCTGCTGCCGTTCAACAAATTGCACGTGATTCACGAACTGACACCACCCCCAACAATCAAGACTAGTGTGTGTTGTTCTGCTACCATGGCAGTGAGAGCCGCGGGCATTAGAGCTATGCTCGCACCTGAGATTTGTCAAAAACAGTACAGGCTTGCTCCTGAGATTGAGCAGCATATCACAAACATAGGCATTCATTGCTGCAAAACCAGAGGGGGAACACGGGAAGGCCAACGTCATCGACAGTGGTGGGCTTCCCTCTCCTGTGTCTCCCCCCTCACCTCTGACGTCACTTCTGTTAACCCTGACAACGCTTCTTCCCCATGCTGCCGTCCACCTGCCCCTTCAGCTTTTGATTGTTCTGTTGTTTGTGACTCTGACAATGTTTTTTGTTCTGATGATGATGATGTATATCATGATGTGTTTCAAACACCGAATCCCCTGATTAACACAGTTATTTCACCATCTTCTACTCCCAATTCACCATCCAAACTCTTGTCTGTTCTTCCGCTAGCCACATCTCCACCATCGCCTTCATCCTCTTCCTCTGATTCTTGTCCAAATTCACCACTTTCATCTTCAACCTCTCCACCTCCTTCAGATCTCCTTCAAGTTTGTTTGTTCAATGTGCAGTCTGTCTGTCCAAATGGAAAAGCCGACTACATTTGATTTATTCTCTGAATAATACTTTGATTAACCTTCTACGAAACTTGGCTTAACCACATGGCATGAGCCAAAAAATAATACAGTGCTCCTCCTGATACTAAACTATTTTTTTCACCCGACTCTCTCGAGGAGGTGGGATTGCCATCTTTCTCAAAGACACAATTGGACCATCTATTTGCTTTCAGTCACAACCTTCACTTCTCACATGAATCTTTTGAAGTATGCGAAATCAATCTCAACCTACCTTGGCCACTCTATTACTTTCTGCTGCCTTTGCGTCCATTCCAGCGTAAAAACAATCTGTCATCTCTTTCTCACAGATCCAGACACTCCTCGACATACAGCCTACTCTCAGTTTAACTTATAATTCTTTGTGACTTCAACTTCCAATTTCGACACCAGTCTTCTCCAGATGTCAACGTATTTCTCTTTCTCGTCCAACCATTCTCTCTCTCAACTGGTAACGAAAGCAACGCACAGATTCTGGTCATATTTTAGACTGGTGATTACTATATGCTTCATTTAATTTGTACATCGGTTATCTGTCACCAACGAACTGCTTTCTGATCATTCGCATTCTTTTCCATCTCAAAACATCAAAAACTGTTCAGAAAGAAGAAATATGTTACTAGTCGCAATCTTAAGGCCTTTGACATTCATACCTTCTCTTCACAAAGCTTCCGAACGTTTTTCACAAACCTCTGACCACACGGACCTCTCTGATTAACTATAACACTATTCTCCGCCGACTGCTGATGAGATGCACCTCTACTGACCATCTCATCCCTGACAGACCTGTGCGCCATGGTATACAAGAATCTTGATAGCGAGCGCAAACGCCGGCACTAGAACGGCAGTGGCGGAAAGTAAAATCCAAAATCAAAAACTTTTTTCCCGAAAAAATATAAAAAAAAAGTAAAAATTTTTTATCCATTCAGCAAAGAAAACTAGCTTTCCAAGTTTCGGTGTACATCCAAAAATTTTTTTCCCCTCCCCTTAATTTTTTTGGATCGCAAAAAAACCCCTTTCCCCGAACCCCCAAGCCTTCTGAACTTCCCACCATATTTTTGCCTTCTTTTCAGCAAATTTCAAAAACATACGCCCCACCCTGGACGATCAACCAGCCTGCGTCCTGTTTCCAGTTACTGGGATCCTCTTTTTTCCCTTCACCCCAAAAAGTGAAAAAAAAAATCATAAAATTTCTAAAGGAAAAAGACTATAAAATCATGCGCCCTTGCCCCATCCCTGCTTTTTTTTCCCCAAAATGCCTTCCAAACTTGTATATTATCCAAAATAATAAACTCTCTTTGTGTCAGGAAAATTTCCATGCTCTTAAAACAGAAAATAGTACACTTATAAAAAAAGAGACTCGAACCCAACATTTGAAGAATTATAGCCCTGTCTCAAATTCCCCTTTGTTCTAAGTATGAAAAGTTTTTCAACAGTAACAGTCCCCTTTTTCCCAATGATCTCCTTCCCCTTTTTTCAATTGCTATCCCCCAAAAACCACAGCGCTGAAACCCACCCTAGCCCACATTTTAGATACATTTATTGTTCTGATGCGGAAAAAAATCTTCCTCACTTTCTTGTTATCTGCACTTTTATATTATAGTACTCAATTTTCTTTCTCGCCTCCAAAAATAGTTTGTATTAACGGCACGGTATCCCCGGGTTTTACTTATTTTCCACAGCCCGGTTCAGAAAGTTTTGTAAAAAAATTTCTTTTCAAAAAACCTGTAAAAAAATGGAAGGGGGGAGTCCCACAGGGATCGCCCCTGGGCCCTGTTCTTTTACTCTAACTGCCCCACTTCATTAATAAAACCAAAATTGATCTCATTTCTATGCTGTGATCCCGCTTCGTGAGTGTTATGTTAAAAATTCCCTTCCCTCCTAAAATATGTCTACTGTTCTATCTATCTATTATTTTATCTATTATTATCTATTATTATCATTATCTTTCATCTTTTTCTATCTATCTATCTTTTATTTTCTATCTATTATCTATCTGTCCGTAGTTGACGCCCGTGGGGGCCCCTCAAAGCCCCTAAACAACCAGTTCCCCATTCCTCTTGTTCTCCCTTTTCAGGGTTTTTTTGGTTTGGGCCCTGTCCATTCGCTGATTTTTATCTCCCAGTTTTCCCGGTTGCTCTTCTTTTTCCCCCCTTGGGGACAGTCCCTTTTTAAAACTGTCTTTTAAAAGTCTTTGGATCTTGTAAATCCCCTACCTTTTAAGTTTACGTTTTTTCACGATCGTTAAAGGTTCTCTGGGTCCAAGGTTTGCTGGATTCTGTTAGCCGCTTTCTTGTTTTGTGGTCTTTGTAGGAGTCCCAAGGAGTTCCGAAAGATCTCATCCCCGATGTATTTTCCCAAATCTGCAGTCGGGGGCCCTGATAAGGCATACAAAATTTATGGAAAAGAAAGGGAGCGCTTTAGTCTGTTTTGGAGATAGTGGTTTTTTTTATCTCTCCAGATGGTTTTTTATTTTTGACGTGTGTTTTGTCTGTGCAGCCCTGCATACACTTTGGCTTGGATCCCGTTGATACAAGGCTCCCGGTACTTGAAGCTTTGAACTGTTTCAGCTTTGGTCTTTAAACCCTGATTCATTTGTAATGCCTTTGGGTGTTATTATCATCAGTTTGGTTTCTCTGCACTGTTTCATGCCATTTGTTTTGGAGGCCTTATTTAAGTTTCGGAAGGTGGAAGTCTTTTTTGCCCTGCTTTTCCCTCAATGCATTGCAAAGCGGGGTTTTGGATCGTTTGCACCAATGCTGATGATCTTATGATGTTCCGTGCTCAGCCATGATTCTCTCAAGGAGATGTTGAAAGAGTGGGTGAAGTAGACCCCCGTTTTTCAATGTTGTTCGAAAACCATTCTCCATGTTGTTTTTGTAGTACACTGACTGGTGCCTCGCTGTACAGCTGTTTGATGCTCTGATCAGGTTTGTTTGATGCTGTACAAATTCTTGGGTTTCCCCCAAAGGCATCCCCCCCCGTCAAATGCCCTTTTTAAAATCGAAAATACGTGGTAAAGGTTTGTTGATATTTTAAGGTACGCTCAATAGTATTCTGAGGTTGAATATCTGTTCTGTTGTGCTGCGTGTTGAAACCCGTTTTTTCCCCCAGCAAAGTGGTCTCTGCTTGTGGCTCAGTCTATTTAATATTTTTCTGCAGCTGACCTTTTTGGGTGGATATGAGGCTGATTGGCGGTAATTTTGGATTGTTGAAATTTCCTTTCTTGGGGAGGGTGTGAAGTGACTGTGTCCATGGTTTGGCCCTTTTCCCCCTCTGCCCGATCATGTTGAAATTCTAGTAGGGCGCTGATCAGGCTTCCCCTCCGCTTGAACCAATCAGCTGGAAGTTGTCAGCCCTGCTGACTTTCCCTTTTTTTAGCGATTGATGTGTTTCCACTTCTTTGGGGTAGGGGCGCGGGTACATTAAGGCTTCTGGATCTCCTGCGGGTTTTATAGTTTACAGGTCGGGCTATTCTGTCCTCTGTTCAGATATCCTGGTCGTCAGTGAGACATTCCTTTTTGTTTGGATTGTTAAACCTTTTTCCTGTTTTTGTGTCAGGTCTTTCACCCGCTGATATGCTTTCTTGCTATTGTTTTTTTGATGTTCTCTTCAATGTCTTGGCACTTTTTCACCGATCCCTTTCTCTTTTGCCCCCGTCATGGTTTTCCCGATTTTTTTTTTTTTAGGTATTTGTTCGCTTTTCTTTTTTTTATTTTTTTTTTTCTTTAACTTTACGCTTGTCGTAGTTGTAGGATGTTAGGGGTTTTTGACCCTGGTTTTTTGACTGGGCGGTGTTTCCAAGAAGCTCCTTGCGTTTGTCATCTGTATTGAAAAAATATTCGTAGTGTATCTATGTTGAGTCTCACAGTGATGCTGCAAAATTTCATATCTTGCTTGAAAAAATTTCTACTACCCGGGTCCTTCAGTTTCGAGGTCAAATTTGACTGATGTTGTTTGTTTGTGGATTTCTTTTTGAGTAGTCGGAAAGTATCATCAAAGATCATGATACTCCCCTGTTGTCCCGGAAAATTCGTGTCTGTGCGATGTTAACGCTAGACTGAAACCCTCTTTTCACCATATGTAATCTATTTGGTTGGTGTTTCCTTTGGGGTTTGCCTGTCCCTTTTTTGGATTTTTTGTGTGGGCCAAGTTTTTCCTTGCTGGGGGGGTGGGTTTTTATGGCAAACTCCAGGAGTCTCAAACCCCTTTTATTTGGTTTGGTTATTACATGTGGCCCACAAAGCCCTCCAATCTTTCCCTGATCTTCTCTACCTTGGGTTCCTCACCTTGCACAACGAGGAGTCTTTCTTGGGGGTTTTGATTTTTAGAACTTTGTGTGGTCATAAAATTTTCTATGATTCTCTGTGCAGTCTGTGTTTGGGGCGTATGCCTGTTTTACAGTTATGTTAAAGGGGGTTGCCTCAGGCGGATGGTAATAAATTGTGGCAAGGTGACAGTCATCGGTGTTAGGTGTCTTTGTGAACGAGAAACCCCCCGCCGTGTTATGTTTATTGTTTTACTGTAGTATATTTGTGGTCTTCCTGGGTCTTTTTTTCTCCCCGTTTTTCCACCTGATTCGCAGAGCCCAAGGTGTGCCATTTATATTGGGCATCTATGTGTCAGTTTTCATTTTCCTGCGCTCTTAGGCCGTACATTCCATGTGCCAAGAGGGTGTTTTGGGACGGATTTTGTTGTGTTTTAAACGTAGTACTTTCGACCCCGTCTGATGGCAAAGAAGGCGCGGTCTTGGTAACCCCGGGGGACGACGATCCGGTATGGAAATTCTGGCTTCTTTGTCATGGGTGTATCTTGGGAAATCAAACTGGCGGAGCCCCTCCCTCCAGGTCGGATTTTTTTTTATTGGGTTTACCCAATGTGGCATGGTTGGGGTTAATGGTTTCCGTAGCAGGGGGTCTTGACCCGACCCCAAAGACTTTTGGGGATAAAACAATCCCTCGTTTCCAAAAGTTCCAAAATTTTCACCCATTTCTCTGTAACTGTCTTTATTTACATCCATTTCGTTCCCTTCCTTTAGGGATATTTGGTTTTGAACCACCAGATTTTAAACAAACCACTGTTGGCCCTCGCTCCTTCTCTGTTTTGGTCCATCCACCTGGGTGACTCCCTCTTTCACTTCGCCAAAAAAATTCACTTGATACTTCAAATCTAGCCTCAAAAAAACTTATTTTCCCACCCGAGACTCCCCCCCCCCCCCCCCATATCGTCCCCCAATTTTAACACATTTTTCCCCCCAAGTGTGTTCCGATGGGGTGTGTGTGTGTGTGTGTGTGTGTGTTTTTTGTTGTGTGTGTGTGTTGTGCGTGGTGGTCCGTCGCGCGCATGGTTTTGAAATCTGTTGTTCATTCTGTTTAAAGAGAGCTGCATGTGTGTAAATGATCGAGTGCAAGCTCTTCGATTTTTTTTTTACAAGATTCAGCGCTATATAAATTCCATATATTATTATTATTATTATTGTTATTATTATTATTAAAGCAGCGATGGAGAGGAGATGGGCGCCGCCCTCAATATGCTGGCCCCTAGAGAAGCTGAGGTCTTTGATGCCTCGCTCCCCTACGACCTTATAGATTATGGGACACCTTTACCTTTTACCTTTTATGTTTGTTTGATGGTAATAATAATAATAATAATAATAATATATAATAATAATAATGTATGGAATTTATATAGCGCTGAATCTTGTAAAGCAATAAAATCAAAGCGCTGGTGTACATTTGTTGTTTCTTTGAATTTTTTAAAAGTTTCTCGGTCAGAGCCTTAAGGTTCACCAATAGATAGGGAAGTGAATTGAATCAAATGGTGAGATTTTTGCGTATGCGACGATCAAGGTAGCCGCATTCAACTTCGGGGATAGTGTCTAAACACGACACCTGTGTGGAATGCAATGAGTAAAACTTTTGTCATCCTATCCTACCCGGCACGGAATGGTCTACTCTTCCGAAAGCCGGAACGGGTGGGGTTTTTTTTCCATGTGTGTTTAGTAAGATGTTCTGCGTGCGTTCGCACATTGGACCTCGGTTATAGTCTCGCCTGAAGGACTTTGTGGGGAGTGGAGTCAGTAGTAATGTTATTAACTCCGATGAAAAATCCCCTAAAACGGGCGCTTTCGTGGTGGCACGATCCTGAGCCCTTAGGTCACAAGCTCAAGGCTCTAACCACTAGGCCATCCCGCCCCTAGTTGATTATATCATGGTTGAATGTAAAGGTCAAGGTGTCCCATAACCTATGTAGTCGTAGGGGAGCGAGGCGTCAGAGACCTCAGCTTTTCTAGGGGCCAGCATATTGAGGGCGGCGCCCATTTCCTCTCCCTCGCTGCTTTACCTTCCCTGACCCTAAAAGAGGGCAGGTAGCCATTTACAGCTGGGGGAACTGGGGGACTGTACTGAAGCCAAGGCGCGCAAACGGTCACCGATGCTGCTTAACTTGTCTGGGGGAAAGTGAGTGCTCTGACCACTGAGCTATCCCGTCCTCACATTACGTAAAATCTTTTTTTTTTTTAAACGTATTTGCTCAAGTGAAATTTTATTTATGAAATTTTCTTCATTATTTATTGATTCTTTTATTTCGAGAATAATAGAATAAGCAATCATGTGCTTATTTTTACATCCAGTCCCCGTCCGCATGCAGTTTTGTAATTTTATCATCCGATTCCCACCGGCGCACAATAGCCTACTCTTCCGAAAAGCGTAACAGGTTTTAACGTGTGGGGAGGATCTTCTTCATGCGTTCGTACACGGGGCCTCGGTTTATAGTCTCATCCGAAGGACTTTTTTGGGGTAGTGGAGTCGGCACTGATATTAACTCCAGAGGAAGAAATCCTCTTGAACGAGATTCGAACCCGGGTCAGCAGATCACCAGCACAAAGCGCATCACTCGAACCTTCAGGCTATCCCGTCCCCCTAGTGTGTAAAATAATGAGTCACGGTAATTACCAGCACTGTGCATTGGCCTGAAGATGACAACTATGATGCCTACAAGTCGTCCTACCAATGGTGGATCGGTGGTCTAGAGGTAACGCACCTGCCTAGAAAGCAAAAAGTCCAGGTTCGAAACGTATGGTAGTTCCATCCCCGTTTGTACCCAAACCATACCCCCCCTCCCTCCATCCCTCACCCACTAGACTGTGTATAGCTAGTTTTTCGGATAGCGAAAAACCCAAAGGGTTCGTGCATTTAGAGCGAAAAAGAACCCAAGGCAACTAGGAGTTGTCCCGGGGAAAATTTTGTAAAAAGAAAAAAAAAAAGCCACTCTAAAGGACAAAAAATAACAGTCTGAAAATGAAAAAAAAAAACAAAATAATGGGTGGCGGCTCTTTTTGCGACGCGCTTTTCTCGGCGGGGAAAATTCATCTTTTATACATCATATCATTCATCATCTCTTCGTCTCTCTCTCATCGTCCCTCCCCCTCACCCCCACCCTCATCTCACGTGTTCTCTTCCGAACTCTTTTTTTTTTTCTTTTCTTCCCCCCCTTCACCTCCCCCCCTCTCCTCCCCCACCCTCCTTCTTTTCCTTCTTCTTTAAATCTTTTCTTTTCTTCTTCTTATTCATTCCTCCTCCTCCTCCTCCCCCCTTTTCTTTTTCTCTCCCCCTTGTTTTTTTGTTTTTTTTTTTTTTTTTGCTCTTCTTTTTTTTTTTTTTTTTTTTTTTTTTTCTTTTCTTCTTCTTTTCTTCTTCTTCTTCTTTTTCAAAGAAAGAAGAAGAAAAGAAAAGAAGAATTGCTGACAAAAAGCCCAGAATCCATTAATGGAAAAATTTGGGGAGCCAATATTCTCTCGGCATTGGTCGCGTTAAATTTAACACCTCAATTTGAGAGATATCTATCTATCTATCTATCTATCTATCTTTCTATCTATCTATCTATCTATCTATCTATCTATCTTCTATCTATCTATTATTATCTATTTCATTATCTATCTATCTTTAAATTTTTTAATTTTAAAATGCACACACACACACACACACACCACACACACACACACACACACCCCCCCACACCAACACCCCCCACACACACAAAAGTTTCCAGAGGTGGGGGGATGAAATTTTTACGGAAGCCCCCTCCCTCCTCCCCACGAAAGAGACAAATTTGAATTTATTTTAAAAAAAAAACAAAACCCAAACAACAACTTTAAACTTTTTTCTTTTGACCTTCAAAACCCCATACTTTCACCCCCCCCCCCCCCCCCCCCCCCCCCACCAAAAAAAAACCGGGAAGAAGAAAAAAAAGTGATGATGAAGAGAAAAAGGGGCAAACCCCCCCCCCTTCCGTTTTCCTCCACCCCCCACTCCCCCCCCAGCCCCCCCCCCCACCCCCCCCTCACCCCCCTTTCCCCAAATTTCTCTGCAAATTTACCCAATTTTCTGGGTTTTAGTTTTTTTTTATTTTTTTGCCGCCATCTTCTTTTGGAAAAAATGTTTATTCACAAAATAATCACGGGAAAGATACACCCCGAGGGGGGAAAAAGGGAAACCCCTACGGAAATCCGCGTCTGCGCACTTGGGGGGGATGGGGCGACCTACGTCTATTGCGCGACGAAAAATTTGTCCGTGGGGGTTGGGAGGGAAAATTGGTTTATGTATTTGGGGAGGGCGCGTTTTTACTAAAGAATACGCGAAGGGGACTTTGTTCTTTCGGTTATATATATATTTGTTGTTTTTTTTTAAATGAGAGTTGAATTGTAAGGAAGTTCGAGTGTGTGGGTCATCTGGGGACAGACAGATGTCTGTCTCCCCCCCTTTTTTTTTGTTTTTTGGGGTTTTCCCTGTCTTCTGGTTCTGTGTGTGGTTGTTGTGTGTTTTGTTGGGGTGGTTGTGGTTTTTCTTTTTTTTAAAGTCTTTCTTGTTGTGGGTTTTTACTGTTTTGTGTTTGGGTTTGGTTTCTTGGTGGTTGATTGGGTGGTTGGGTTGGTATGTCGTTTGTCTGTTTTTGTGGTGTCTTTCTTTTTTTTTCTTTTTTCTGTTTTTTCCCCTTTCATTTTTTTTTCTGCTTTTAAATTTTTTTCCTTTTCTTCTTCTTGTTTTTTATGTTTTATTTATTTGTTATCTTTTTTCCCTTTTTCATTTCCGTTCTTTCTTTTTTTCTTTCATTTCATTCTTTTTTTCTTTTTCCTTATTTCTTTCCTTCTTTCTTTTTTTGTTTTTCTCTCTCTCCGTCTCTCTCTTCCCCCCCCCTCTCTTCTTTCGTTCCTTCCTTCCTTCTTCTTTCTTCTTAATTTCTTTCTCCCTTTTTTCTTTCTTTGTACCATTTTCCGGGTTTTTCCAAGGCCTCAGTGAAATTGCTTTTTCTTCATGTCTTCTGCTCTCCCTCTCTGTGTTCCTTCTGTGTGTCTCCTCTGCCTGCTCTTTTTTCCCCTTCAAAGATGATTTTACGCAGAGAAATCTGCCATAATATTTTTCTTATTTTCATTTTTTGATTTTGAGGTAATATTACGCACCGGGTGCCTTTCTCTCTCTCTCTCTCTTCCTCTCTCTTCTCTCTCTCTGACTCAGGAATCCTCTCTGTCTCACTATTACTCGCCTCTCATCAGGTCTCGCTTCACCCATCCTCTCTCTCTCTATATCATCCATGCCACCACCTATCTATCTTATCTAACTATCTAACTATCTATTCTATTCTATCTATCTATCTATCTGCTCTGCTACTCTCCTATCTATGCTATCTAATCTATCTAACTATCTATCTATCACTATCTATCTATCTATCTATCTTATTATATCCAGCCCTCGTGTGTATGTGGTTTGAGTAACATTTTATCAACCGTTCTAATCGCGGGCACAAAATTAATGAGATACATTTCTGTGCAGATGCAAAGCTATACTAAGATCAATACAATCCACATACCTATCTTTACCTCATGTGGTTAATATAATATAATATATATATGTATATATTATATATATAATATATAATATATAGTATATAATATATATATATATATATATTATATATATATACTATATATAATATATAATAATAGAGTATAAACCCACATGAGCTACATCCATAGTGATTGTGGTAGCAAGCGTGTTTGTGTTTGCTATGTGTTAAGCTGTCTGGATCGGTTTTGATGTTTCAAGATGGACAAAGATGGCAAGTATTTGGATGTTTATTGACATTTACCAGAACCATCCATCATCCATACCATCCATACCAACCATCCATCTGTAATCGCTTCATGAACGATAGAATGAATGAGAAGTTAAAAAAAAATATATGTTTAAAAATTGTTTAATCCCTCTCGTGTCTGTCTGTCTGTCTCCTGGTCATTCCTGTCTGTCTATTGTCTGTCTGTCTGAGCCTCTGGTTATTCTCTCTCTCTTCTATCAAAATTTTGATGAAGGCGTCTTTTTTCCACATAACTGGACTGCTGGGCTGAATCCGTATAATACTAGACATTGCATAAAAAGGGTGATGTTATGAAAACCCTCATAACACCAGGGGCATTTCTCTTACTGACACAAGTGGTAAGATATATGAGTACCTACTTATTAACAATAGGTTACAGGAATGGGTTAGTGAAGAATAATATTACAGGAGAGCACCAAGGCAAGTTTTAAGCGAGGATACTCCACATAAGATCAATTTTACTCTAGCTTGCGTTTGTACAGAAATAGTTTACTCATAACCGTACGCTCTATGTAGCATTTATTGACATTTGAAACAAAGCTTTGAATTGCTTGTTAACAGGAACGTTGTTGTGGCCTATTCTCCTAAAAAATGGTGTGAAGGGTAAAACTATTACGATGTTAGATGAGACCATGGTATCAGAAAGATGTCATAAGCAGATAAGATGGGAACTAGAGTGACTGACATAATAAAACTGTATCCACTGGTGTTAAACAGGTGATTGTTATGTAGCCCCTTATTGTTTTCTGTTTTTATCCAATGAGTTAGCCAGTAGACATCATCAATAAGTGGAAACATTTTGCGCACTTTCCCCCAAGATTTTTACAGAGTTTTTATTCTATCTGCATTGCTGATGATGTTATCCTCTTCTGAACAGTGAGTAGGCATTACAAAAGCAGTTAAACAGCTTAAACAGTGCTGCAACAGCACTGATCTAAGGTTAATCTGAGTAAGAGTAATAATCAGTTGTATTGCAGAAAAAGGTGGGAAGTATTTAGCTGCTCATGAAAAATGGTTGTACAATGGAAAGTATCAATGACCATGTGATATAATGTAAATAAATATTTTAGGAAATATGGTTTTTCTACAAAGCTTGGTTTCACAGACTGCATGTAAAGATCTGGCGAAGTCGAGGTAAACGAAGCTTGTTATTTTAATTTTGAAGAAAAAAGCACCCAACGAATATTGAATAATAACTCTTTTGATTTGTTCATATAAGATATTTGCGATGTACAAATACAACCCACTGTGTTTATGGATCAGTAAATATGGAGCTTGGATGCAGCTGTAACTCATTGAGAATCAGTGCACCTCTTTCATTAGAAGCAGTTTTATAGGCTTAGATAGACGTACACCTAATGATCTTGTTTATAGAGAAACTAAAGATTACGCCCTACTTGTTAATGCTAGCTGTAAAGATGGCATAGATATTGGATTAAGAATTTTGTGCATATAGAATGAGGAGCAGGCTTACCTCTATTAAATCCTACAAGATGCTTTATGAATCTAGATGTCAGGAAAAACAACTAGGGCAAACACAAATACGTACCTGTTTTGTGTGAACTCGTTGGATTGTTTGGCTCAATCACAAGGAGATCCCCCCCCAGGAAATTGTAGATTTATATTATAACAAATTTCATGACAAAGATTGAATGAGCTTGGCCTGAATAGGCAGCAGAATTGAGTGATCATATAACAAAAAACAGTGAAGATTTCAAAATGTACAGACAATTTAGTAAGTTCGGCATGAAGTCAAAACCTTATCTAAAACTTGATAAGTGATATACATTTGAAAAAGGAATTTATGTCTTTAAGTTTAACTTGAGTGTAGAGACAATATAAATGTTCAATAAATTCAGATAACAGAGACATGAATATGAAAAAGCCACGACCTTCAGCTGCTATGCCCATTATGAAAGCAAGCACCTTAGGATGAAGTACATTTTGTGTTGTGCTGTCCAGTATTTGAGGATGTTAGGCAGAACTACATCCCTGTTAAATATAGTAGACAGCCTAATTTATTTAGACTCTGTTTACTCCTGGCATCAAGTCATCCTGAGGTTGTGCGCAGCCTCACTTTTTATTTATGTAAAGCTTTCAGAATAAGAGAGATAATGTTATCCTAAGTGATATTTTTGTAGCTGACTTTTTGTTATACAGTAACATGTTGTCTGTGTGTGTTTTTATATTTTATTTTATTTTTTTAAATTATTTTTTTTAAACCAAAATACTAAGCAGTTCGGCAACCCCCTTCATGTATGGGCCAATGGCCTTTTTGTGCATAAATCATTCGAGTTCGAGTTCGAGTTCGAGTTCTCTCTCTCTCTCTCTCTCTCTCTCTCTCTCTCTCTCTCTCTCTCTCTCTCTCTCTCTCTCTCTCTCAATCTTGTGTTTTTGTTGTTCTGAGCGCACGCTAGTGTGTAAGTGTGTATGTGTGTGTGTGTGTGTGTGTGTGGTTCAAATTAAAAAAATTCCCTTCCTCTTTCAATTGGTGTAATAGTTTCTCTCTCACTCTTCATACACACACACCACACACACACACAACACCACACACACACACACACAACACACACACACACACCCACACACACACACACATACACAACACATACACACATAAACACACACACAAACACACACACACAAACACACACAAACACACACACACACACACCACTTCCTTCTTTCAAATTGACCTCTAATCCATCTCCAACCCGCCCTCCCCCACCACCATCCCCACCTCCTCCCTCCCCATCTTCCTCCCTCTCTCTCTCTTCTTCCTCTCTCTCTCTCTCTCTCTCTCTCTCTCTCCTCTCTCTCTCTCTCCCCCCCCCCCCCCAAAAAAAAAGAAGTCAACTCTACTCCTATATTATCTCTCTCTCTCTCTCTCTCTCTCTCTCTCCCACCACACACACACACACGCACACACACACATATGCACGCGCGCATACCCCCCCCCCCCCTTCCCACACACACACACCTTCCCACTCCTCAAAACTTCAACTCTACCCCCATCCTCCTCCTCTCTCTTCTCTCCTCTCCTTTCTCCTCACCTCCTCACCTTCCTCCCATCCACCCCTCTCCACCTCCCCACCCACCCCCCCAACCCTCTACATGAATTAATTAATCTTCTTGAAATTGACACGGCAGCCAACAGGCTGAAAATCAGAACAATCCCATAAGGCTTTTGGGGCGGCCAGCGTGCTATCAAATGACCAATGAAAAGAGGCGATAGACGGGCCGGGTCGTCAGGCAGACATGCTATGTCGCCACAGCGCCAGCGCCAAGGGACCAGTAGTCTTGAGTGGAACACTTTTGTCCTTTTTAAAACTGAGATCCCCCTCCCGGCTCTTTTGTTTTTATTTCTTTCCTTTCTTCTTTTCTTTTCTGTTCTTTCTTTTATGTTCTTTATTTTCTGTTATTTCTTTCTTTCTTTTCTTTCTTTCTTTCTAGGGTTTAAATTTAAAAAAAAATTATTCTGTTCATCTGGGGTGATGTGGCAACTTTGATGATGCCTCCTATTTGTTTTTGTGGGTAGGCCGGCGAATTTTGAGGTTGCTGAGGTTGCTGAGGTTGTTGAGGTTGTTGTTAATATTGATGTTGTTGTTTTGGGAGTTTTGGGAGGAAAAGAGGAGGAGGAGAGAAGAAAGAGGAGGAGGAAGAGGAGGAGGGAGAGGAGGAAGAGGAGGAAGAGGAGAAGGAAGAAGAAGAGGAGGAGGAGGAAGAAGGCATCAGAGACCTCAACTTCTCAAGAGCTCAGCATATTGAGGTCGGGCGGTGCCCATCTCCTCTCCCTCGCTGCTTTACCTTCCCTGACCCTAAAGAGGGCAAGGTATCCATTTACAGCTGGGGGAACTGGGTGAACTGTACTGAAGCCAACGGTCACCCAACCAAGTGGTAACCACGCTCGACGCTGCTTAACCTTGGCTGGGGGAAAGCGAGTGCTCTGACCACTGAGCTATCCCGTCTCACCAGAGCGCTAGCCGCGGACAAAAATAAAAAGGAGTGTAGTTGACCTGTTATACTGAGATGGTTTTCAATGGCCCAGGCCAAACGCTGTGTCAGTTATTGGTGTCAGCTAATTGCCAAGGCCTACATTAAAATGTTGTTATGTTGTAAAATGTTACGTTGAGATTGCCTTCAGCCCATGACAAGCTCTTAACATAACACAACAACCTGCACTCTCCTGTAAAAGAGAGACCAAAAAAACCCCCTGAAGTCGGAGTATGGCTGCCTATATGGCCAGGTATTTTAAAAAAACAACAACAACAACCCCACACCAACCATACACGTAGCAAACTTCTCATTCAGTGTGCGTGTGCAATTTCAATCTCACGGTGAATCCTAGGTAGGATGAGTGAGTCAGAGTGCAAATATTTTGGGTGACTG
>CM054164.1:22235155-22242655 GCA_028751875.1 Rapana venosa
TTTGGATCCGTTAAGTGGATGAAGCTCGACTGTGTGGTCCCAGTCTTCCCACTGAGCCCACAGCACACTCACTCTGAGTAGGAGCCGGCCGGAGTCCGAACTAATCCCTATGACTCATAATAATAATAATAATAATAATAATAATATAGGAACTTATATAGTGCTGAATCTTGTAAAGCAACAAATCAAAGCGCTCAGATGACATATAAAAAAAAAAATCGAGGATAATAGAATAAGCACTCATGTACTTTTTTTTTACATCCAGTCCCCGTGTGTATGCGGTTTTGTCAATTTGGTCATCTGTTCCCACCGGCACACAATGGCCTACTCTTTCGAAAAGCGGAACAGGATTTAACGTGTGCGCAAGATGTTCTGCATGCGTTCGCACACAGGGCCTCGGTTTCCAGTCTCATCCGAAGGACTCTTATGGGATTCGAACCCGCGACTTTCCAGTCCGCAACCAGAGGCGCTAACCACTGCGCCAAAGCGGCTGCTGACGTTATTTTTTCATGAATACATATGGTTTTTATCTTTCTCTTTCTTTTTCTAATTAAAAAAAAAAGGAAATGATAGAAAGATGGTGAGGGGTGGGGGTAGGATCGGGTGTGGATATGAGTGTGGATCGAGAAAGGTGTGGTTGTGTGTGTGTGTGTGTGTGTGTGTGTGTGTGTGTGTTGTGTGTGTGTGTGTGTGTGTGTGTGTGTATGTGTGGTGTTGTGTGTGTGTGTGTGTATGTGTGTGTGTGTGTGTGTGTGTGTATGTATGTGTGTGTGTGTGTGTGTGTGTGTATGTGTGTGTGTGTGTGTGTGTGTGTGTATGTGTGTGTGTGTGTGTGTGTATGTATGTGTGTGTGTGTGTGTGTGTGTGTGTGTGTGTGTATGTGTGTGTGTGTGTGTGTGTGTGTGTGTGTGTGTGTGTGTGTGTGTGTGTGAGTGCGTGCGTGTGTGTGTGTGTTTGTATGTGTGTTTGTGTGTGTGCGTGTGTGTTTGTGTTTGTGTGTGTGTTTTGTGTGTGTGTGTGTGTGTGTGGATATGCGTGCATGCGAGCGTGCATGCGTGCGTGCGTGTGCGTGTGTGTGTGTGTGCATGCGTGCGTGCATGCGTGCGTGCATGCATCCGCACGTGCACGCGCCAGCGTGCGTGTGTGTGATTCATTCAAATGATAAAAAAAATGTAGACACAATTCTTCAATAGAATAAACCCCTCCCCCCCCCCCCCCCCCCAAAAAAACCAAAATAAAAAAAAAGGAACAAAACAGAAATATAGACACATTTCATCACCCATACAGAAAAATCTCCCCCCCCCCCTCTCTCCTCACACCCGCCCACCCCCTCCCCTCCTTCCCTCCCCCTCCCCCCAAAAATGATAGCAATAAAATGAGAGGAGAAGTGGTAGTGGTAGTGGTAGTGGTTGTGGTGGTACGAAGGAGAAAGCGCGTGTTGGGGGGTGGGGGGTGGGGGGTAGAGATAGGCTGGAAGGAGAGGGGAGAGGGGAGGGAGAAGATAGGGGCTAAGGTGGGGGGGAGGGGTGGGTGGTGGGGGTGGGGGGTTGATTTCAATAATTAGTTCTGCAAATGACGCAGTGTCTAGACCCACTGTCTTGCGAACGATTCTACAACCTCCATTACATCTGGCCCAGAAGAAGAATCGAAGAAAAAAACCCACAACCCAACGGACAGACACACAGATTCGGGGCAAGGGGGAGAGGGGGGTAGGGATGGGGGGTGGGGGTGGTGGGGGGGATGGGGGATGGGTGGAAACAAGCGGAACAGGCAGACAGACGGGCAGGCAGGCAGAAAAGCGCACACGCACGCACGCACGCATACGCACGTGCATACACTGACGCATATACAGAAATGTGCGCACGCATGCACGTAACGCACGCGCGAGTGCACATTCACAGTCTCTCACCCACGCATGCACGCACGCGCGAGAGCGCGCACACACAATATCACGACCCCCACCTCCCTCCCCCCCACACACACACTCTCTCTTTCTCTCTTGAGCACAAACACACAGACACACACGCACACACACACACACACACACACACACCACACACACACACACACACGCGCACACACACGTACACACACACACACAACACACACACACACACACACACACACACACACACACACACACACACACACACACACACGTACACACACGCACACACACACGTAAACCTACACACACACACACACACACACACACACACACACACCACACACACACACACACACACACACACACACACACACACACACACACACACACACACACACACACACACACACAGAACATCGTTTAAAACCAGAATTTCCTCTGTCTCTGAGTTAACAAGGTTTCTTTGGCTGAACCGAACTGAATTGAATTGAGCCGTTCCACCATTTGGAAGAGTAGGCCATTGTGGGCGACAAAATTTACAAAAGCGCATATACACGGGGATTGGATGTAAAAAACCACAAATGAGTGCTTATTCCATTATCCTCAAACACAGAATACAATTTAAAACACACACACACACACACAAAACACCACACACAACACACACACTCACACACACACACCACACACACCCCACACACCACATACACACACTCGGTGGATCGGTGGTCTAGAGGTAACGTACCTGCCTAAAAGGTAAAAGTAAAGATCTCCCATAACCTATGTGGTCGTAGGGGAGCGAGGCATCAGAGACCTCAACTTCTCCAAGGGCCAGCATATTGAGGGCGGCGCCCATCTCCTCTCCCTCGCTGATTTACCTTCCCTGGACCCTAAAAGAGGGCAGGTACCCATTTACAACTGGGTGAACTGGGGGAACTGTACTGAAGCCAAGGCGCGCAAACGGTCACCCATCCAAGTGGTAACCACGCTCGACGCTGCTTAACTTGGCTGGGGGAAAGCGAGTGCTCCGACCACTGGGCTATCCGGTCCCCGTACCTGCCTAGAAAACAAAAAAAAGGTCTTGGTTTGATCCCCGTTTGGGCCCGAACCTTTCCCCCATCCACTAGACCACGAGTGGTTGTCTGGGTGCTAGTCTTTTGGACGAAACAATAAAACCTAGGTCCCGCGCGCAACACGTATTCAGTGCACGCAAAAGAACCCACGGCAACGGAAGAATTGTCCCTGGCTAAATTCTGTAGAGGAAAAATAAATCCAGTCTGATAGGGAAAAGAAAAATGGGTGGCGCTGCTCTTGTGGCGACGTGCTGTCCAAAGGAAGGGCAGCCCGAATTTAACGCAGAGAAACTTCCTGTGATTTACAGTGGTGCGCGCGCGCGCGCGCGCGCCACGCCACACAACAACACACACACACAAAACACAACACACACACACACACACTCTCTCTGTCTGTCACACACCCACACCATTCACACACACTCATACCACCTCTGTGTCAACACAAACCTTTCCCACCTCTCTCTGACACCCCCCCCCCCCCCCTTCACACACACACACACTCTCTTTGTTTACACACACCACACACACACAACACACACACACACACACACACACAACACAACACACACACACACACACACACACACACACACACACACACACACACACAATTTCGGGATCGGTGGTCTAGAGGTAACGCGTCTGTCTAGAAAGCGAAAAGTCCGGGTCGGAAGTGTTTCGGTGGTTCGAAACCCGTTTGGATCCGAGACTTTTCCCCCATCCATTAGATCATGAGTGGTGGTCTGGGCGCTAGTCTTTCGGATGAGACCCTAAAAAACCCAGGTCCCCTGTGTTTACAGATAATTATTTAGCGTACGTAAAAGAACCCACGGCAACAAGATGCTGTTTCCCCGGAAAATTCTGTAGAAAAAAAAATCACTCTGATAGGGAAAACAAAACAGTTGCAGACAGGAAAAAGAAAATAAAAGGGTGGCGCTGCTCTTGTGGCGACGCGCTCTCCCCTGGGAGAGTAGCCCGAATTTCACGCAGAGAAATCTGCCGTGACTTTTATTTATTTATTCTTTATTTCTTTATTCTTTTACATCGAGGATAACGGAATGACCACTGATGTGCTTTTTTACATCTAGTCCCCGTGTGTGTGCGGTTTTGTCAGTTTTGTCATCCGTTCCCACCGGCACACAATGGCCTACTCTTACGAAAAGCGGAACAGGATTTAACGTGTGCGCAAGATGTTCTGCGTGCGTTCGCACACGGGGCCTCGGTTTATAGTCTCATCCGAAGGACTTTTGGGGAGAGTGGAGTCGGCACTGATGTTAACTCCAGGGGAAAATATCCCCTTCAACGGGAATCTAACCCGGGTCGTCAGATTGTGAGCGCAATGTTGTAACTACTAGGCTATCCGACTCCCCCTCCCCCCCCACCCACACACACACTTTAAGGGACTTTAATTGGTATAAAGTAAAAAAAAATTGGCTGGAAAAAACCCTGGCTGACGGGTGCATAGTCTGGGTCAGTTTCGGAGAGAGCAGTTTTATCCAAACTTTATTCACTTCTTCCTATTTCAAGAATTCCTGAGACTGAATTTCGAAAAATTTTTGGGCTTCATAGTAGGGGTTGTGTGAAAGTGTTAGTGAGTGCGTGCGTGCGTGTGTGTAGGTGGGGTGTATGTGTGCGCGCGCATGTATGTGAGTGGCCGTGTGTGTATGTGTGTGAAAGTGTGTGGGTGTGGGGTGTGTGGTGGTTGGGGGTGGGGGGAGGGAAGATTCATGTGTATGGGTGTTTGCATTGTGTGGGGTGCGTGCGTGAGAGAATGACAATGACAGAGAGGAGAGAGAGAGAGAGAGAGAGAGAAAAAGGCGGGACAGACAGGTGTGAGTGTATGTGTGTGGCGTGCACCCACAAAACACACTTACTCATTCTCTCTCTCACACAACCCCATAAGAGAGTGTTTGGGCCTTTTGGGCTGGAGGCAGCAGGGTGTTCTCTCTGTGTTGAGTGTTGTGTTTGTGCTTTTTTCCTCTGTTCAGCAAAACAAATTTATATCACGTGTTTGTAAATTCACCGTGCATGATTTGGTCAGGTTGGTTTTCCTTAATACCATTTACATTTTGAATTACTTTGATTTATAATTTCATTTTCTGAAAATTTTTGAATTTTCAACGACTGTATGATTTGTGTTAAACTGACATGCTGGTCCTTGTGACCCATTTTACTGTAACCCTGCTGCCCTGCGAAAAATTGCACGTGAAACACGAACTCAGATCCCCCCCACCCAGTGTTTCCTTCCTCCACCGATATGACACTAACTGCTGAAGATTTGAGACAATGCTCTCACATGGTTTACAATATACCATCCCAGACTTAACACAATTCAACCTTTGGAATCAACCGACGCAAAACTAGACGAGGTACCGTGCCAGCAGACATCATCGCCTGCGGCCCCCTACATCCGTCTCCAGCCTCATTTCTGACGTCACTACCGCTACCACAGTAACCAAGGACAACGCTGCTTCGCTTCCCTCTGATCCACCTGGTTCTTCCTGTGTTTACGACTTTGATAAAACGTGTTCTGATAATGTGTATCATAGTGTGTATGAAACTGTAACCCCCCAAACTTCCCCAGTTCTTTCACCAGCTTCTACACCTGACTCTCAATCCAAACTTTTGTCTGCTCTTCCACTCTCCACATCTTTACTATCGCCTTCATCCTCTTCCACTGACAGTTATCCTAATTCACCACAGTTATCATCAACCTCTCTGCTTCCTGCCAACATCCTTCACATGTGCTTGTTAAATGTGGAATCTGTCTGCCCAGAAGGAAAAAGCGATCTCATTTCTGATTTCCATCTCTGAAAAGAACATTGATCTAACATTTTTACAGAAACCTGGTTAAAACCACACGGTCATGAACCGAAAATAAAACAACTGACACACCTGGTTATAAAACTCTTTCTCTTCCCCGACCCTCCCGTGGAGGTGGCATTGCCATCGTTTATAAAGATACACTCGAACCTGCTCTTTCTTTCTGTCACTCCCTTCCTTTGTCACCTGAACCTTTCAAAGTCTGTGAACTCAACTTCAACACACCTAGCCACTCTATTACTTTCTGCTGTCTTTACCGTCCACCTCCAAGCCGTAAAAATAATCTGACATCTTCCATTTTCCATCAAGAGTTTCAGTCACTCCTGGATCACTACAGCCTCTCTCCCAGAAAGCTCATCATTCTCGGTAACTTTAACTTCCATTTTGATAACCAGTCTTCTTCTGATGTCAAACGTCTTTCTCTTTCTTTGTCAAACCACTCTCTTTCTCAGCTGGTAAACGAAGCAACGCACAGATCAGGACATATTTTAGACTGGCTAATTACCGATGTTTCCCAAGATCTGATCACATCTGTATCTATCACTGATGAACTACTTTCTGATCATTCCGCTGTTCTTATCTCTCTAAATATTGCAAATCCTATCAGAAAGAAAAAAATATGTCACCCGTTGCAACCTCAAGGCCATAGATATTCAAACTTTTTCTTCACAAGCTGCTGAACGCCTATCACAAACCTCTGACAACAATCACCCCTCTAAACACTACAATGATGTTCTCAGCCAACTGCTTGATGAGCATCCACCTCCCACTGACCGTCTCCGCCTGATAGGCCATGTGTGCCATGGTACACCCATGAAAACCTGGTTGCAAAGCGCGAACGCAGGCAACTAGAGCGGCAAGGCAAAAATCAAACACGGAAATAATAAGCACTTTTTCGAAAACAAGTAAAAAAAAGTCAAATCTTAATTCTTTCAGAAAAAACAAAGTTTTACTCTTCTCAAGTTCTTGATGCCACGTCTATGAAATCTCTCTTTTCCCTCACATCTACTCTTCTTGGATTTGTGAAGGCAAGCCCTCTGCCTTCCATCCACAACCACTCTGAACTTCTTCTATATTTTTCTTCTATTCTTTTCTGAAAAAGTCTATAACATTCGCTCAAAAACTAGATCAGACTCCTTTCCAGCCTGCACTTCCTGTTTCCCCAATTCTCTGGCACTCCTCTCCTTTTCTTTCATCCGACAGATGAGAAAAGAAATCATGACAATTCTGAAAGAAATGACTATAAAATCATGTATCTTGACCCCATACCTGCTCCTCTTTTACACAGTGCCTACCACAACTTAAACTCGCTATCATGAAAATAGTAACTCATCTCTTGTTTCAGGGAATGTTCCATCAACTCTCAAAACTGCTATAGTCAACCTCTACCAAAAAGCATGACCTTGATCCAAAACATTCTGAAGAATTATAGACCGTTTCCAATCTACCTTTATTTCTAAAGTACTTGAAAAAGTAGTTCTCAAACAGCTCAACAACCACCTTCTCTCCAACAATCTTCTTCCTGAGTTTCAGTCTGCCTATCGCGTCAACCACAGCACTGAAACCACCCTAGTACACAATTTAAAAACACCTTCTACCGCTTCTGACTCAGGAAAAATCTCCCTTCTCACTCTTCTCGAAATTATCAGCACCTTTGATACTATAGACCACTCAATTCTTCTCTCCCGTCTTCAAAATGTTGGTTTTTACTGG
>CM054164.1:22247655-22264967 GCA_028751875.1 Rapana venosa
AAATAAAATGCAACATGCTTAGTGTACATCAATTTAGCCAAAGAGATATTATAACTGATGTTTGCTTGTTTTGTTGTTTTGTCAAATAAGTCTACTTGACTTAAATGGCAATAAAATATTCTGAATCTGAATCTGAATCTGAATTTACACACACACACACTAATCTCCCCCTCTCCCCAACACACCCACCAACCCACCCATCCACCCACATATATACACACACGGGGACGGGATAGCCTAGTGGTTAGATCATTGCGCTGGCAATCTGAACGACCCGGTTCGATTCCCGTTCAAGCGGGATATTTCCCCTGGAGTTAACATCAGTGCAGATTCCACTCTCCCCAAAAGTCCTTCAGATGAGACTATAAACCGGGCCCCCCTGTGTGAAAGCACACAGAACATCTTGGGCACATGTTAAATCCTGTTCCGCTTTTCGTAGGGGTAGGGCCCTCGTGTGCCGGTGGGAACAGATGACAGAATTTATAAAAAGCATACACACTGGGATGGATGTAAAAAAGCACATGAGTTTAACTACAGTTTCCCCACCCCCCCCCCCCCCACCCACACACACATTTAAGGGACTTTTGTGGAAAAATGTAAAAAAAAATTGGCGGGAAAAAAAAACCCTGGCTACGGTGCATAGTCTGGGTCAGTTTCGGGAGAGAGCATTTTTACCCCAAACTTATTCACTTTTTTCCTATTTCAAGAATTCCGAGACTGAATTTTAAATTTTTGGCTTAAAAGTAGAGTTTTTTTTGGTGAGTGAGTGCGTGCTCGGTGTGTAGGTTGGATGTGGCGCGCGCAGATTGAGGTGCCGTGTGTGTATGGTGTGTAGTTTGGGGGGTTTGGTGTGTGTGGTTGGGGGGGGGGGGGGAAATTCATTTAGGGGGGTTTGCATTTGTGGGGGTTTGCGTGCGGGAGAATAAAAAGACAGAGAGAGAGAGAGAGAAAGAGAGAAAAGGAGAAAAGGGGGCAACAGACAGGTGTGAGGTATGTTGTGGCGTCACCCCACACACACTTCTCATTCTCTCTCCACACACACCAAACAAGATGTTGGGCCTTGGCGGAAGGCAGCGGGGTTTCTCTCTGTTTTTTTGAGGTTGTGTTTGTGCTTTTTTCCTCTTTCACAAAAACAAATTTATTCACGTGTTTTGATTTCCCCGTGATTGACTGGTCGGGTTTGGTTTTTCCTTAATACCATTTACATTTTGAATTACTTGATTTATAATTTTTCATTTTCGTTAAATTTTTGAATTTTAAACTGACGAAAATTTTGTTCAACTGACTTGCGGGTCCTTGTGACCCATTTTACTGTAACCCTGCGCCCTGGAAAAATTGCCTGAAACACGAACTCAAATCCCCCCCACCCAGTTTTTTCCCCCCCCGATAGCACTAACTCTGAAGATTTGAGACATTGCTCTCACATGGTTTTACATAACCAAACAGACTTAACACAATTAAACCTTTAAACAACCGACCAAAACTAACGGGGTTTTCCGTGCCACGACATCATCGCCTCCCCCCCTACATCCGTCCCACCTCTTTTCTGACGTCACTACCGCTCCCCACAGAAACCCAAAGGGACAACGCTGCTTCGTTCCCCTCTGACCCCTGTTCTTCCGTTTTTACGACTTTGAAAAACGTGTTCTAAAATGTTTTCCAAAGTGTGAAATAAAAAGAACCCCCCCCAAACTTCCCCATTTTTTCACCAGCTTCACACCTGACTCTCAATCCAAATTTGTCTGCTTTTCCCACTCTCCACACTTTACTATCGCCTTCACCTCTTCCACTGACAGTTATCCAATTCACCACAGTTACATAAAACCTCTCTCTTCCCTGCCAACATCCTTCCATGTGCTTGTTAAATTGGAATCTGTCGCCCAAAAGGGTAAAGCTGACTCATTTTTGATTTCAACTTCTAAAAAGAAAAATGATCTAACTTTTTTACAGAAACCGGGTTAAAAACCCACACGGTCATGAACCAAAATAAAACAACGACACCACCGGTTAAAAACTTTTTCCCTTTTCCCCGACCCTCCCCGTGGAGGGGGGCATTGCCTCGTTTTATAAAGATACACTCAAAACCTGCTCTTTCTTTTTCCACCCCCTTTCCTTTGTCACCTAAACCTTTTCAAACTTAAACTCAACTTAAACACACCTACCACTCTATTTTTTTCTGCTGTTTTTTACCGTCCACCTCCAAGCCGAAAAAAAATCTGCACTTCCATTTTCCCTCAAGATTTTTTCAGCACCCCGGGATCACTACAGCCTCTCTCCCAGAAAGCTATCATTCCGGAACTTTAACTTCCTTTTATAACCGTCTTCTCTGATGTCAAACGTCTTCTCTTTCTTTTCAAACCACCCTTTTTCTCAGCGGTAAACAAGAAACCACAGATCAGAAAATTTTTAGACTGGCAATTACCGATTTTTTCCCAAGATCGATCACATCTGTATCTACACTGATGAAACTTTCTGACACCGTTTTCAACCTCTAAATTGAAAAATCCTATCAAAAAAAAAAAATATGTAAACCCCGTTCAACCTCAAGGCCATAATATTCAAACTTTTTCTTCACAACGCTGAACCCTACACAAACCTCACAACAATCACCCCTCAAAACACAATGATTTTCTCACCAACTGTTTTGAGACCCCACCCCCCTGACCGCTCCTGCCGATGGGCCAGGGTTTCCATGGTACCCCCCATGACACCTGGTTGAAAGCGCGAACGCAGGCAACTAGACGGCAAGGGAAAATCAAACACGGAAATTAATAACACTCTTTCAAACAATAAAAAAGCAAATCTTTAATCTTTCAGAAAAAACAAAGAAATTACTCTTCTCAAGTTCTTGATGCCACGTCAATGAACTCTCTTTTCCCTCACCACTCTTCTGGATTTGTGAAGGCAAGCCCTCTGCCTTCCATCCCAACCACTGAACTTCCTTCTATTTTTTTTTCTGCTTTCTTTTTCTAAAAAAGTCTATAACATTCGCTCAAAAAAGATCAATTTTCCTTCCAGCCTGCACTTCCTGACCCCCAAAATTCCGGCACTCCCCCCTTTTTCTTATCCACAGATGAGAAAGAAATCATGACAATTCTGAAAAAAATGACTAAAAATCAGTATTTTTACCCCAACCTGCTTCCTTTTTACCAGTGCCTACCACAATTTAAAACCGCTATCATAAAAATAAAAACTCTCTCTTTTTTCAGGGAAGTTCCATCAACTCTAAAAACTGCTAAAACCACCTCTACCAAAAAGCTTTACCTTGATCCAACATTCTGAAAAATTTTAAGACCTTTTTCCAATCTACCTTTTTTTCTAAATACTTGAAAAAGTAGTTCCAAACGCTCAACAACCACCTTCTCTCCAACAATCTTCTTCCTGAGTTTCAGTTTGCCTATCGCGTAAACCACAGCACTGAAACCACCCTAAACAAAATTAAACACCTTCTACTCGTTTCTGACTCAGGAAAAATCTCCCTTCCACCTTCTCGACTTATCACACCTTTATACTATAACCATCAATTCTTCTCTCCCGTCTTCAAAAAATTTTGGGTTTTACGCACAGCCCTCACCTGGTTTAATTCATACTTACTGACCGATCCAGACTTGCGAAAACAAGATTCAACAATACCTCCAAACGGAAGCGGGTCCCACAGGATCATTCGGGACCCTGTTCTTTCCCCTCTACACCCCCACTTCCAAATATAATAAACCGTACAAAAAACCACATTTTTTTACGCAGATGACTATCAATTCAAAGCATGTTACTCCGAAAATCTGCCTTCCCCCGACAAAAAGCTTAAAGTATAAAAACTGAATGACACAGAACACTTACGCTAAAGCAGATAAAACCGAAGCCATGCTCGGGGGACCAAACAAAATTTCCTTTCCCATTACAACATTTCAATAGAACTCGGCAATACATCATCCCTCTATCCACTGCGGAAATACTAGTGTTTTTAAACGAAACACACCCATGAAAAAATTCATCACCCAGACTGCTTTTGCTACTATCTACGGCGATTATTGAAATTCGAAAGTACCTCCACTGATGCAACACCAAACTTGTCACTTCCTCATTCTTTCACGTCGAACAATTCAATTCTCTTTTGTTGTCTGCCACACATCTACCCAAATCTCTTCAACGTATACAAACTCACACTCGACTAGTTCTCAGAAAAAAAAATGGGAGCTCATTACCCTCTCTTGCAATCTCTCCACTGCTGCCTGGCCACAGAGAGTTAATTAAAGATCAAAACCCTCTTTTTACAAATCCCTCCACAAAACTGCACCCCCCCACCTCTTGAATGTTTTAGCCTGTACCTCCTTCACGTTCCTCTCCTGCTGCAATCCCTTTTGCCAAAAAACCTAATTCAACCAATCCCGTTGGCCGCCGCCTTTCTCTATTTTGGTCCATCTTTCGGGAATACTCCCTCTCTTCCTTTCGCCAATTTTCTAGTTTTGACTTTTTTTAAAAACCACCCAATCTTTTTTTATTTCAAACCAAAAATTTTTCCCCCCCCTCCTGTTTATATCAAACTATACCACCTTCACTACTCAGTCCACACCATGCAAAGTATACGCCCTTTTGGTAGTGTGTGTGCTTTTTAAAAACTTTTAAATATTGAAATTTTTTTTAAAAATTTTTGTCTCGGGGCCCCAAAAGTTTGTAAATCTGTTTTTTAAAAAACTATGTTATTTATCTTTTGATCATGATTTTAAGATTAGTTGAATGCATGGCTTTGATTTTCTTTGCAAGATATGCGCTATTAAGTTCCATTTATTATTATTACATCATCAATCACATCCATCATCATCACATCATACTAAAATATACCCCCCACACGCGCACTAAAAACACACACACAAAACCACACACAACCCACACACACACCCCACACACACAACACACACACACAAAACCACACCCCACACACTTACAACCACTAAAACCCACTCACTCACACACTCTTTCTCTCTCTCTCTCTCTCTCCACACACACACCACACACACAAACCACACACACCACACACACCACAACACACACAACCACCACACACACACCAAAAGAACACCCCTTTTCCCCCCCCCCACACACACACTAACTTTCTTTCATCTATAGTTTTTTGTACTTACCGCCCGTTTTTTGCCGGGATATTTTTTCTTTTATTTCTTGTATGTGTGTGTATTGTGTGTGTGTGTGGTGTGTTTTGGCGTTGGGGTGTGTGTGTGGTGGGGGTGGTGTGTGTGGGGTTTTGGGGTGGTGTGTGTGTATGTGTGTGTATTATGTGTTGTATGTTGTATGTGTGTGTGTTGTTGTGTGTGTTTTTGGTTTGTGGTATATTGTGTGTATGTGTGTAAATGTGTTTTTTTATTTAATTGTATGTGGGTTTTTGTGTGTATGTGTGTGTAGTGTTTGTTTTAAGTGAGTACTTGGGGGTTATGTGGGTGTATGTATGGGGTTTGTTTTGTATGTTGTGTTATTTGTTGTGTGTATGTGTGGTGGTGGTGTGTGTGTGGTGGGGTTTTTGGTGTGAACCTGTACAGGGCCTCATCACCCCCTTTTGGGCTCTACTTTCTCCTGGGCCCCAATTCATTGTTTATGAAAAGCACAGCACAGCCTCACTGGGGAGAAAAGGGCGTGTGTAGGTGGTGTGTGGTGTGTGTGGTTTTTGGGTGTGTGTGGTGTGTGTGTTGTTGTGTGTTGGATTTTGGTGTGCGTATGTGTGTTGTGTGTGTTGTGGGAAGAGAAAAAAGAAGGAGAAGAGAGAGAGAGAGGGGTGTTTGGGTGTGTGTATTTGTGTGTTTTTGTGTTGTGTGTGTGTTTTGGTGTGGTGTGTTTTGTGTGTGTGGTTTTGTGTGTTGTTTTGTGTATGTAGGAAGAGAGAGGGAAGAGGAAGAGAAAAGGAAGAAGGGAAAAGAGAGGAAGAGAGAGAGAGAGAAGGAAAAACAGAAAACAAGGGGAAGACAGAAAAGGGTGGGGTTGTGTATTTGTGGTTGTGTGTGTTGTGTGTGTGTGGTGTTTTTGGTGTGTGTGTGTGTGTTGTTGTTGTTTTTTGTTGTTTTTTGGTGTGTTGGTTGGTGTTATGTGTTTTTTGTGTTTTGGTGTGTTTTTTGGTGTAATTTGTTTTTGTGTAAGGTTTTGGGGTTTTAGTGGTTTTAAATGTGTGTGTGGTAATGTTTGTTTGGTAGTGGGGGTGTATGAGTTTGTGTGTTTTTAGTTTTTACTTATTTTTTAAATTATTTCGGGGAAAATGGAATAAACACTCCCCTTTTTTTTTTTTTTACTCTATTTCCCCTGGTGTGCATTTTTGTAAATTTTTCTCATCCTTTCCACCGCACACAAGGGCCCTCCCTCCAAAAAGGGGAACGATTTTAAGTGTCCCAAAGATTTTCTGCTGCGTTGGCCCCGGGGGCCTCGTTTATAGTCTCATCCGAAGGACTTTTGGAGAGAGTGGATCAGCATTTAGTTAACTCCAGAGGAAAAATCCTCGGGAACGAAATCGAACCAGGTCACAGATCATGAGTTTCGAAGCTCTATCAGGAACAAAAAAAGACCCCCCCCCCCCCACCCCCCCCAAAAAAAACCCAACCCTACACCTCATTTTCCCTCCTGCCCCCTATACGCCTCCCCCCCCCTTCCCCCGCCCTTTCAAAAAGAGAGTTTCTTAAACGGGTAATTATAAATTTTCGAAACCCTAATTAAAATTTTTCAAGAAAAAACAAAAGCCTTTCCCTTCTGCGTCTGAAAAACCCAAGAACTGGCCAAACAAACCAGCCTGGTTTCATGCTTAAAACCCAAATTTCCCTTCACCGCCAATGGGGGCAAATTACGGACGGGAAGGGTTTGCGAGTTGGAATCCCAAAAGACATAGGATTTTTCCGGACCCATCGACTCCACCCAAGTGAGGTGCTGTGGGCTCAGTGGAAGATTTGGGACAACATCACTTATCCACTTAGGGATTGCGTTTTTGAGAGTGTTTTGAAACTACCTACAACACTGCAGGGTCTGTATCTCTCGGCCTGGTTAACGCCGGGAAATATTAGATAGTAACGTAGAGTACAACCCGTCAACATCTCAAAGATATGCACCTCCACACAGCACTTTACCCCACCTCATTGCATTGATCATCAAAATAATAAACACAAAAAAAAGCCTCTTTCGGTGGCCCCGGTTGCTCTGGTCTGGGGGACCTCAGTTTCGGTTCTCTTTCTGCTGTCGTCTGCCTCCGTCCGCCCGTCCGTCTGTCTGTCTGTCTGTCTGTCTGTCGTCTTCTGTCTCTACAAATCTATCTATCTATCTATTCTATCTACTATCTATCTATCTATCTACCATCTACCATCTATCTATCTATGCATCCTGGCTTTTTTCTCTATCTTATCTATCTATCTATCCATCTATCATCTATCTATCTATCTATCTATCTATCTATCTATCTATCACTATCTATCTTATCATCTATCTACCTCCACTATCTATCTATCTACTATTAGTGCTCCTGGTTTACCCCATCTTCTGTTGTCATCTATAAAACTAATCATCTATCATCTATCATCTATCATCATCAAACTATTTTCTACTATCTATCTATCATCATCTACTATCATCTATCTCACCTACTTCTATCAAACATCTATCTACATCCTCCTCTCTCTATCTATCTATCTATCATCTATCATCATCTATCTATCTATCTATCTTTTTATCTGTCTGTCTTCTTCGTCTGCTGTCGTATATTTTAATTTTCAATATTTTGATTAATTTTTTTCTTCATTGTTTTACGTGATTTGATTACATCGTTATTTATAGTTTAAGTTCATTGTTACTTTACTTTCCAAAATGTGTCATACCCCCTTTTTCCCTCTCCTCTTGTGTAATATCACTTTCTGTGAATAGACAAAAAATCGAAGAACACACACACCACCACACAGCACGAACCACGCAGCCACGCACGCACGCACCACACGCACCACGCACGCACGACCACGCACGCACCACGCACGAAACCCACCCAAACAACACAACACCACCCCAACTGAAAATTTCGCACAAGCTGTCACAATTAATGTAAGAAAGGGAGGCCCCAAAATAATCTAGAGGGGAAAAAAATTAGAAGTAACAAGAAAGAAGATAATTTTCATTTACTCGATGAAATCTATAGATGAACCAAAAAACAATTTTTTTTTAAAAATTACAACCAAAACAAAAAACAACATTTGATAATAAAAAAGTGACATAATCACAGAGTTTCATCACAGTATAAACAAATAGTTATGAATGTTTTAAAAAAGAAAAAATAAAAAAAAATGCAACATGCTTATGACATCAATTTTCCCAAAGAGATATTTAACGAGTTTGCTTTTTTTGTTTTTGGTAAAAAAAGTCACTTGATTTAAAGGGAAAATAAAATATTCGAACTGAATCTGAATCTGAATCACACACACACACACTAATCTCCCCCCCTCCCCAACACCCCCCCCAAACCCCACCCATCCACCCACATAATACACACACGGGGACGGGATAGCCTAGGGGTTTAATCTTGCGCTGGCAATCTGACCCCCGGGTTTCGTTTCCCCGTTCAAGGGGGATTTTTTCCCCCCGGATAACATCATGCAGATTCCATCTCCCCAAAATCCTTCAATAACTATAAACGAGGCCCCGTGTGTGAACGCACACAAACAACTTGGGCCATGAAATCCTGTTCCGCTTTTTGTAGGAGTAGGCCATCGTGTCCGGTGGGGAACAATGACAGAATTTAAAAAAAAGCATACACACGGCTGGGTGTAAAAAACACATGAGTGCTTTTCCATTATCCTCGATAAAAAAAAAACACCCGAACACCTGAAAAACCCAACCTCCCAATCCCCCCCTCACCACCCACTCCCCCCCTCTTCTCTCTCTCCCTCTCTCCTCTTTTCCTCTCTTCCCTCTCCCCCTCTCTCTCTCTCTCTCCCTTTTCCCCCTCCTCTCTCTCTCTCCCAAAACACCGGGCCAAAACAAGATAAACATCCCCATAAATCTTGCAGTCAAAGAAAAGCCACACAACATCCTTTACCATTTACTGTCTGTTTTCCTTTCTTTCTGCGTTTTTTTCTTTCTTTCTTTCTTCTTTTTTGCTTTCTTTCTTTCTGTTTTTTCTGTCTGCTGTCGTCTTTTTTGTTTCTTTCTTTTCTTCTTTCCCGTCTTTCCCTCTTTGTCTGTCCTTCTTTCTTTCTGTCTTCCCCGCTTTTTTTTCTTTTTGTTTTTTGTCCGTCTTTTGTGTTCTTCTTTGTTTTTTTCTTTTTTTCTTTTTGTCTTCTGCTGTCTGTCTTCTGTCTGTTTCTTCTTTCTTTTTTCTTTTTTTTTTCTTTTTTTTCTTTTTTTCTTCTTTTTCTTTCTTTTTCTTTTTTTCTTTCTTCTATCTTCTTTTTCTTTTTTCTTTTTCTTTCTTTCTTTTTTTTCCTTCCCGTCTGCCCTTTTGTCTTCTGTCTTTCTTTTTGCTTTTTCCCCCGGGCCCCTCTGTCTTCTGCTTCTTTCCCTTTTTTCTGCTGTATGCTGCTGTCTTTGGTTTGTTTTTTCTTTTTTTTTTCCTTTTGTCGTTTACTTTTTTCCTTTTGTCGCGCTGTCTGTTTTTCTTCTTTCTTTCTTTTTGTTTTTTTTTCTTTTTTCTTTTTTCTTCCTTCCCTTGTTCCTTCTTTTTCTTTCCTTTTTCCTCCTTTCTTCCTTTTTTTTTTTCTTTCCCTTTTTTTTTTCTTTTTTTCTTCTTCCTTGTTTTCCTTCCTTCTTCCTTCCTTTTTTCCCTTCCTTTTTTTCTTTGTTCCCTTTCCTTTTTCCTTTTTCCTTCTTTTTTCCCTTTCTTCCCTGCTCCTTTTTTTTTTCTTTCCTTTTTTTCCCTTTTCCTTTTTTCTTTCTTTCTTTCTTTCTTTTTTTTTCTTTCTTTCTTTCCCAATTTCCTTGGGAAAAAACAGGCTTGAAGTTGCAATGATTTTCAAGACTGTTTCCCTAGGGGCCATCAGAAAATACATCCCCACATTCGTCTAGAAATTCCCCTTTCTATCCCCCTCTTTTTTTTCTGCCTTGTCCTTTTTTTCCTTCACTTTCCCCCTCTGGGCTTTTTTCCCGCCCTTTTTGGTCCCTTCTCCACCCCTTCCCCCCCCCCCTCCCCCCCCCCCAAAGACTTAAAAATTCAATCTCCCCACACGAAAATTGGATTTCCTGGCCTGACTTGTCAGGGGCCCTTTAAAGGGGCGCCACGACGTGCACAAACGGTAACACATGGGCCAACGGCTTAAATAGTCCCTCGAAGACTTGACATTTATGGGTTTTCCCGCCAAAATGGGAAGATAGGGGAGGGTGGGGTTCGAACCCCGAACCCCGCGGTTTTAGACATGGAAAGTCTTTTAAACCTCCCTGCCACCTTTCCCGTTACATGGTTAATACTTTTTCGTCGTCGTCGCGAAAAAAGTCAAATCCCGGGCATAATTATTGAAATTTACCATCCACTGTCAAACTCAGGATTTTCAGAGACATTCAAACCCGGTCAAATTATAATTTACCATCCCGTCATAACCAAATTTTCAGAGACATTCATAATCCGGTCATAATTATTGAACTGACCAACCACGTCAAAATCATAATTTCAGAGACTTCTTTAACCTCAAATTATTGAATTCACCATCACTGTCAAACTCAGGGTTTTCAAAACATTTATAACCGGTCATAATTATTGAATTGACCAGTCCACTTAAACTCAAAATTTTTAGAGCATTCTTAAACCGGTCATAATTATTGAAATGACCAAAACCCCTTTTATAACAAATTTTCAGAGACATTCTTAACCGTCAAATTATTGAATTCCCATCTACTGCAAACTCAGAATTTTTTGAGACACCATAATCCTGTCAATTATTTAATTGAAAAGTCCACGTTTTTAACTCAGGGTTTCAGAGACATTCATAATCCTCATAATTATTGAACGACCAGCCACAGTCTAACTCAAATTTTCAGACATCCATAATCCGGGCGTAAATTGAGTTACCAGTCCACTGTCATAAAAATCAGGATTTTTTAGACATCCTAATCCTTCATAATTATTAACTGATCAGTATAATTCAGGTTGTCAGAGACATCCACAATCCAAAATGCCACATTAAACGACCAGTTGATGGTCATCAACTTGTCAAGACACATCACCAAACCAAACCTGCCCTATTTTTCGACCAGTTTTTTGACAATCATGCTTTCAAGACATCACCCAAACCAAACCTTCCATTTAGTATTTTGTACCACTTTTAAAATCACGGGAGATTTCTCTGCGTAAATTCGGGCTGCCTCCCTGGGAAAGGCGTCGCCACAAAGCACGCCCCCATTAATTTTTAATTTCCTACTGCATGTTATTTTTTTCCCTTCAAGAGGGTTTTTTTTTCTCAAATTTTTCCGGACAACTCCTCTTTTTTGGGCCCTGGGGTTCCTTTTACGTGCGCTAAATTCGTGTTGCATCGGGGCCTCGATTTATCGCCCCCCCAAAGACTAGCACCCAGACCGCCACTCACGTCTAGTGGGTGGGGGGGAAAGTTTCGAGCACAAACGGGGGTCGAACCACCACCACTTCGAAAACCCCAACTTTCGCTTTCTAGACAGGTGCGTTAGCCTAACCACTGATCCCCATTGATGGTCAATCAGGATTGTCAAAACGAGACAATCCGATCTGAGTCCTTTCCCCTCCCATAGGTGTTGAGTGGGGGCCTGGGGTATCCTTCCGATTAAGCAATAGACAAGTCCATAGCGACATTAACTGGACACGTAAAAGAACCCACGGGAAACCCAAAAAAAATTTTTTCCCCTTTGGCAAAACTTTGGGAAAAAGGAAAACTATTTCATATTTTTTTTGATTTAATTTAATTTATTTTGGGGTTTTTTTTATTTTATTTTTTCTTTTTTTTCGAGGGGAATGGGAAAAACACCCAGTGCATTTTTGCATCCAGTCCCCCTGTGGATGCAGTTTTGCAATTCGTCATCCGTTTTTCCCCCCGGCACACAATGGCCACTCTATCGAAGAGCGGACGGGGTTTTAACGTATCCAAGAGTTCTCTGCGTTCCACACGGGGCCTGGTTTTTTAAACCCCATCCGAAGGACTTTTGGGGGAAATGGGGTCCGGGACGATGTTAACTCCAGAGGTTTTATCAAGTTCGGTGACACAAAGGGGAAAAATTCGAAAAGAAAGGGGGCCTGCTCTTGTGGGGACAACTTTTCTCTGAGATACGGCACCCCAAATTTCAAACGAGAAACTTTTCAGTACTGAAAGTGGTTTCAATACAAACACTACAAAACATACTCTAGTAAAAAAGCACATAAGTACTATTCCCTTATCCTCGAAAAAATAATTTTTAAAAAATACACACCTACCTACGTGCAATGCACTACACACCACCCACATTTTTCACAACAAACTACATACTCAAAACTGCAAACATTACACTACACACATTACACTACACACACTAACAACTACACTAACTACACTACTCTACACTACATTACACTACACTACCGTACACCTACACTGCAGTGCAATGTACTAACACAACATACACTACTCTACACTACACTACATCACACTACCGCACTACTCACACACATACACTACACACCTAAATTACACTGACTACACTACAACACAATAACACGCACTGACGCACACACTAAACTACCCTACATTACACTCACACATTTAAACCCCCAACACCACAACCAACCCCCCACACCACATTACACTACACCACCCCACCCCTTTCACCAACCACATCTCACCTCACCACACCACACAACCCCACCCCACCCCACACCCCCCACACTAAAACCACCCCACACCACACCACAAAACATCCACCACACCCCATCACATCAACCACACCCCACCCCATCTCACCACACCACATCTCACCACACCCACTCACCACACCACATCCACCACAAAACCCCACCACATCTCACCCCACCACACCCCAAACTCACCCCCACCCACCACACTCACCACACCAACATCTCCCCCACCACACCACATCTCACCACACCCACCACATCTCACACAACCACATCACCAAAGAATCTGCGTAAAACTCAAAATGACGACCCATTTTTGGGCACACACAAAAACATACACACACACAACACCACACAACCCCACACACAAACAACACACACCAAAACCAAAATACACACATACACACCATACCACCCCATACACACACAACACACTACACACACATACACACACATACACACACACAGGAAAAAACACCACACAACACACACCTTCAGTACAAAACACAGGAAAACAAACAATACCACACAGGTACACACACACATATAACACACATACACACACAGACACACAGCCCATACACAAACAGACACAAAAAAACAAAACCCAAGCACACAGACACAGACACACACACAAAACACACACACAAACACACACCACAGACACAGACACACACACAGACACACACAAAACCGACACAAGTACACACACACACGAACCAAAACACAACGCACACACACACACACAACAAGGGACACACACACACGAACACACGGCACACACACACCAACACAACACGCACACTAAACCCCACACCGCACACGCCCCACACAAAAACACACACACCGCACACAATACACACACACAAAACACACACACACACACACGTACACACACTGCACACACCAGTACACACTACAAAACGAAAACACACCACCCCACAGAGGAAAACCACACACTACACACCGTGCACACACACACACACGTCCCACACACACGGCAACACAACGTACACACGACAACAACACACACCAACACAACAGAGGTACACCCCCCAAAAAGTACCAAAACCGGGCACACACCCCACACACGTAACACACCACCACCACACAAACACAACACAAACACAACACACAAACACACACACACAACTAACACACACACACACACACACACACAAAACCACACCACACACACACACACACACGTACACACAACACACAACCAAACCACACACAAAACCCACACACAACACTACACAAGACACACACACTAACCCCAACACCACAGAGGTAACACACACGGCACCCACTGCACACACACACACACGCAAAACACGTACACACACACACCACACACACACACCGCAAAACGCACACACACACACACACACCACACACAACACACACACACAACTACACACAAACGTAACCCCCACACACATACACACACACACACTAACACACACGTACAAACACTCGTAACTCACAACCCCAACAAAAAACACACAACACCAAAACACACACACACACACACACACAAAACCACACACACACCACACACACACAAACACCAAACACACACACAACACACACAGACCAAAAATACACACGCACAACAACACACACACCACTCACAGTACACACACTTATAACACACACACACGTCACACACACACAAAAACACACACTACACACAAACACACACACACACACACTACACCCCAAACCCACACACACTACACACGACGTACAAACCAAAACACACTACAACCCCAAATCACACACCCCACTACAACACAAAAACTACACACAAATATTTAAAAAACAACTACACACACACCAACACAAAAAAATACACACACCACAAAAACCGTAAAACACAACAACACACAAAAACAACACACTCACGTACACACACACACAACCACGCACACCACACAACACACGACACCCCAAACACCAAACACACACCAAAAACACACACACAACACACTCCAAAAACACACACACACACGAAAAACACACACACACGAAAACACACACACAAACCCCACTCCACACACACACCACACAATACACACACAAAACCCACCCAAAAACACAACCCACAGAACCCCAAAAACCACACACAAACCCCACACCACACACAACACACCGCACACACGTACACACAAAAAACACACACACACACACTACCCACAACACACACAAACAACCAAAACAAACACCAAAACACACACACAACACACACACACACAAACCACACACACACACAAACACACACACACACACAAAACACTACACACACACACAACACACACACACACCAAAAAACACCGTAACACACACCACAACACACAACACAACACACACTACACACACACCCACACACACACACACACACACAACAGGGGAACACACATTACACACACACAAAAAAACCCACCACTACAAACACACCCACACACAACCACACCACCAAAACAAAAAAACACAACCCCCCACGTACCCCACTACCCACACCCACACACCACACACCACACCACAGACAAACACATCTACACAACACAACGACACACAAAAACACACACACATTACACCACACCACACCACAACACAACACACTACAAACCACAAACACACACACACACACACCACACTACGTACCCAAAAAACCAAAACTTCCACACACACAACCCAATAACACCACACCAAAAAACGAACACCCCCACAACCCCCCCCCCCCCCCCCCACACAAACCCCCCCCCCCCCATACACCACAAACACCACACCCACCCACCCACGCACCCACAAAACACACCTTTTACCCCACAAAAAACCTACACAAACCCCCAAACACAAAACCAACCCCCCCTCCCCCCCCCCCCCCCCCCCCCCACCCCCACCAATCACCCCCCCACCCACCACCCACCCCCCCACCCCACCCCACAAAACCCCCAAAAAACAAAAAAAAAAAATTTTATGAGAGTGACGTTCCCCATATATATATCGATGGGGGGGGGGGGGGGGGGGGGGAAGGGGGGGGGGGGGGGGGGGGGGGGGGAAGGGGGTGGGTTGGGGGGGTGGGGGGGGGGGGGGGTGGGGGGGGGGGGGGGGGGGGGGGGGGGGGGGGGGGGAAGGGGGGGGTGGAAAATTTGGAAGAAAAGGGAAAAAAAGGGGCAAACAAAAAAAAAAAAAAAAAAAAAAAAAAAAAAAAAAAAGGGGGAAAGGGGGAAGGGGGGGGGGGGGGGCAAGGGGGGGGGGGAAAAGGGAAAAAAAGGGTTAAAAAAAAAAAAGGGGGGTGGGGGGGGGGGAGGGGGGGGTGGGGGGGGGGGGGTGGGGGGGGGTGAGGCCAGGGGGGAAGGTTTAGACAAAACGTCTGCTGGACGCCATTTCTCCCGCCGCGCAGGCGCGACAACTCCCCGTTGCTGGGCGTGTATTTTTCACTCCCCCTTTTTTTTTGTTTTGCATATCCTGGTGCAAGCTGTACTTGTGTGTTGTGTGTGTGTGTGTGTGTGTGGGGGGGGGTGGGGGGGGGGGGGCTCCTTCTTTTAACTTTTTTTGGGGGAAAAAAGGCTCTTGTTGTTAGGTTGTGAGCACTTCTGTCTGTCTGTGTCTGTGTCTGTCTCTGTGCACACACACACACGCACGCATGCACACGCATGCACGCACTCACACACATACCCTCTCTCTCTCTCTCGCTCTCTCTCTCTCTCCCTCCCTCCCTCTCTCTTTCTTTCTTTTCCTTTCTTTCTTTCTTCTCCCGGTTGCCACAAAAATCCCACATCTCTCTCTCCTTCCCCCCCCCCCCCCCCCCCCCACCCCCAAATGCAGCCAAGACAACCCACCACCTAAAAACCAAGGAATTTAAGCCAGCATTTAAACCTTTTTTTTTTTTTAAACAAATAGTCCCTGTGTACGGGGTAGCTCAGTGGTCACAGCACTCGCTTTCCCCCCCCCCCGCCAAGTTAAGCAGCGTCGAGCGTGGTTACCACTTGATGGGTGACCGTTTGCGCGCCTTGGCTTCAGTACAGTTTCCCCCAGTTCACCCAGCTGTAAATGGGTACCTGCCCTCTTTAGGGTCAGGGAAGGTAAAGCACGAGGGGGAGGAAAATGGGCCCCCGCCCTCAATATGCGGCCCTAGAGAAGTGGGTCTCGACGCCTCGCTCCCCCCACACCTTATAGGTTTTTGGACTCCTTTAACCTTTTTAAAAAATTTAGTCCCTGTGTGTATGGGAGATTTGTAAATTTTGTCATCCCTTCCTACAGACACACAATGACCTACTTTTTCCGAAAAGTGGAACGGATTTTAACGTAAAGCGGGAAGATGTTCTACGTGCGTTTCGAACCACGGGACCTCGGTTTATATAGTCTCACCCCGTAGACTTTAGGGGAGGGAGTCGGCCACTGAAAGTTAACTCCAGAAGAAAAAAGTCCTCTTAAACGAGATTCGAACCCGAGTCAGCAGACCATGAGCGCATCACTCTAACCACCAAAACTA
>CM054164.1:22270467-22272967 GCA_028751875.1 Rapana venosa
TCTACGTGTTTGTGATTTCACCGTGCATTGACTGGTCAGGTTGGTTTTCCTTAATACCATTTACATTTTGAATTACTTTGATTTATAATTTTCATTTTCTGATAAATTTTTGAAGTTTCAACTGACTGTATGATTTGTGTTCAACTGACATTGCTGGTCCTTGTGACCCATTTTACTGTAACCCTGCTGCCCTGCGAAAAATTGCACGTGAAACACGAACTCAGATCCCCCCCACCCAGTGTTCCTTCCTCCACCGATATGACACTAACTGCTGAAGATTTGAGAGCATTGCTCTCACATGGGTTTTACAATATACCATACAGACTTAACACAATTCAACCTTTGGAATCAACCGACGCAAAACTAGACGAGGTACCGTGCCAGCAGACATCATCGCCTGCGGCCCCCTACATCCGTCTCCAGCCTCATTTCTGACGTCACTACCGCTACCACAGTAACCAAGGACAACGCTGCTTCGCTTCCCTCTGATCCACCTGGTTCTTCCTGTGTTTACGACTTTGATAAAACGTGTTCTGATAATGTGTATCATAGTGTGTATGAAACTGTAACCCCCCAAACTTCCCCAGTTCTTCATCCGCTTCTACACCTGACTCTCAATCCAAACTTTGTCTGCTCTTCCACTCTCCAACATCTTTACTATCGCCTTCATCCACTTCCACTGACAGTTATCCTAATTCACCACAGTTATCATCAACCTCTCTGCTTCCTGCCAACATCCTTCACATGTGCTTGTTCAATGTGGAATCTGTCTGCCCAGAAGGTAAAGCTGATCTCATTTCTGATTTCATCTCTGAAAAGAACATTGATCTAACATTTTTTACAGAAACCTGGTTAAAACCACACGGTCATGAACCGAAAATAAAACAACTGACACCACCTGGTTATAAAACTCTTTCTCTTCCCCGACCCTCCCGTGGAGGTGGCATTGCCATCGTTTATAAAGATACACTCGAACCTGCTCTTTCTTTCTGTCACTCCCTTCCTTTGTCACCTGAACCTTTCAAAGTCTGTGAACTCAACTTCAACACACCTAGCCACTCTATTACTTTCTGCTGTCTTTACCGTCCACCTCCAAGCCGTAAAAATAATCTGACATCTTCCATTTTCCATCAAGAGTTTCAGTCACTCCTGGATCACTACAGCCTCTCTCCCAGAAAGCTCATCATTCTCGGTAACTTTAACTTCCATTTTGATAACCAGTCTTCTTCTGATGTCAAACGTCTTTCCTTTCTTGTGCAAACCACTCTCTTTCCTCACTGTAAACGAAGCAACGCACAGATCAGGACATATTTTAGACTGCTATTACCGAGTTTCCAAATCTGATCACATCTGTATCTATCACTGATGAACTACATTCTGATCATATCCGCTGTTCTTATCTCTCTAAATATTGCAAATCCTATCAAAAGGAAAAAATATGTCACCCGTTTGCAACCATCAAGGCCATAGATATTCAAACTTTTCTTCTCACAAGCTGCTGACGCCTATCACAAACCTCTGACAACAATCACCCTCCTAAACACCACGATGATGTTCTCAGCCAACTGCTTGATGAGCATCCACCTCCCACTGACCGTCTCCTGCCTGATAGGCCATGTGTGCCATGGTACACCCATGACATCCTGGTTGCAAAGCGCGAACGCAGGCAACTAGAGCGGCAGAGGCGAAAATCAAACACGGAAATTAATAAGCAGCTCTTTCGAAAACAGTAAACAAAGTCAAATCTTTAATTCTTTCAGAAAAAACAACAGTATTCTCTCTTCTCAACGTTCTTGATGCCACGTCTAGAAAACTCCTCTTTTCTCCTCACATCTACTCTTCTTGATTTGTGAAGGCAAGCCCTCTGCCTTCCATCCACAACCACTCTGAACTTCCTTCTATATTTTCTGCATTCTTTTCTGAAAAAGTCTATAACATTCGCTCAAAAACTAGATCAGACTCCTTTCCAGCCTGCACTTCCTGATCCCCAATTCTCTGGCACTCCTCTCCTTTTCTTTCATCCGACAGATGAGAAAGAAATCATGACAATTCTGAAAGAAATGACTATAAAATCATGTGATCTTGATCCCATACCTGCTCCTCTTTTTACACAGTGCCTACCACAACTTAAACTCGCTATCATGAAAATAGTAAACTCATCTCTTGTTTCAGGGAATGTTCCATCAACTCTCAAAACTGCTATAGTCACACCTCTACTCAAAAAGCATGACCTTGATCCTAACATTCTGAAGAATTATAGACCTGTTTCCAATCTACCTTTATTTCTAAAGTACTTGAAAAAGTAGTTCTCAAACAGCTCAACAACCACCTTCTCTCCAACAATCTTCTTCCTGAGTTTCAGTCTGCCTATCGCGTCAACCACAGCACTGAAACCACCCTAGTACACAATTTAAACACGCTTCTACTCGCTTCTGACTCAGGAAAAATCTCCCTTCTCACTCTTCTCGACTTATCAGCAGCCTTTGATACTATAGACCAC
>CM054164.1:22280467-22282967 GCA_028751875.1 Rapana venosa
ATCCGGTCATAATTATTGAATTGACCAGTCCACTGTCATAACTCAGAATTTTCAGAGACATTCATAATCCGGTCATAATTATTGAACTGACCAATCCACTGTCAAAATCATAATTTTCAGAGACATTCTTAATCCGGTCATAATTATTGAATTCACCAGTCTACTGTCATAACTCAGGATTTTCAGAGACATTCATAATCCGGTCATAATTATTGAATTGACCAGTCCACTGTCATAACTCAGAATTTTCAGAGACATTCTTAATCCGGTCATAATTATTGAACTGACCAATCCACTGTCATAATCATAATTTTCAGAGACATTCTTAATCCGGTCATAATTATTGAATTCACCAGTCTACTGTCATAACTCAGAATTTTTAGAGACATCCATAATCCTGTCATAATTATTGAATTGAAAAGTCCACAGTTATAACTCAGGATTTTCAGAGACATTCATAATCCGGTCATAATTATTGAACTGACCAGTCCACAGTCATAACTCAGGATTTTCAGACATCCATAATCCGGTCGTAATTATTGAGTTGACCAGTCCACTGTCATAACTCAGGATTTTCAGACATCCATAATCCTGTCATAATTATTGAACTGATCAGTCATAATTCAGGATTGTCAGAGACATCCACAATCCAATAATGCCACATTAAACTGACCAGTTGATGGTCAATCATGCTTGTCAGAGACATCATCACCAATCCAATCCTGCCATATTTAACTGACCAGTTGATGATCAATCATGCTTGTCAGAGACATCACCAATCCAATCCTTCCATGTTATTGTATTGTGTACCACTTTAAGTCACGGCAGATTTCTCTGCGTGAAATTCGGGCTGCTCTCCCTGGGGAGAGCGCGTCGCCACAAGAGCAGCGCCACCCATTATATTTTTAATTTCCTGACTGCATGTGTATTTGTTTCCCTATCAGAGAGGCTTTTTTTTCTCAGAATTTTGCCAGGGACAACTCTCTTGTTGCCGTGGGTTCCTTTTACGTGCGCTAAATTCGTGTTGCATACGGGACCTCGATTTATCGTCTCATCCGAAAGACTAGCACCCAGACCGCCACTCACGGTCTAGTGGATGGAGGGAAAGTTTCGAGCACAAACGGGGATCGAACCACCACACACTTCGAACCCGAACTTTTCGCTTTCTAGACAGGTGCGTTAGCTCTAGACCACTGATCCACCAGTTGATGGTCAATCAGGATTGTCAGAGACAGAGACAATCCGATCTGAGTCCTTTCCCCTCCCATAGGTGTTGAGTGGTGGCCTGGGTGCTAGTCCTTCCGATTAGAGACAATAGACGAAGTCCCATATGCGACATATAACTGTGACACGTAAAAGAACCCACGGTAACAAAAAAAATTTTTCCCTTCTGGCAAAACTTTGGAAAAGGAAAACTATTCTCATATTTATTTTGATTTAATTTATTTTATTTTGGTCTTCTTTTATTTTATTCTTTCTTTTATTTCGAGGGTAATGGAATAAGCACCCATGTGCATTTTTGCATCCAGTCCCCGTGTGGATGCAGTTTTGTCAATTCTGTCATCCGTTCCCACCGGCACACAATGGCCTACTCTATCGAAGAGCGGAACGGGTTTTAACGTATGCGCAAGATGTTCTGCGTGCGTTCGCACACGGGGCCTCGGTTTATAGTCTCATCCGAAGGACTTTTGGGGAGAGTGGAGTCGGCACTGATGTTAACTCCAGAGGTTTTATACGTACGTGTACGTGTGCACACAAAGGTAAAAATTCGAAACGAAGGTGGCGCTGCTCTTGTGGCGACAACTTTTCTCTGAGATACTGGGCAGCCCAAATTTCAAACAGAGAAACTTGCAGTGACTGAAAGTGGTATACAATACAATACACTACAATACACTACTCTATGTAAAAAAGCACATAAGTACTTATTCCATTATCCTCGATATAAAATAATTTTTAAAAAATACACTACACTACACTACAGTGCAATGCACTACACTACACTACCCTACATTACACTACACTATACTACACTACTCTACACTGCACTACATTACACTACACTACATTACACTACACTACACTATACTACACTACACTACACTACACTACTCTACACTACATTACACTACACTACACTGTACTACACTACACTGCAGTGCAATGTACTACACTACACTACACTACTCTACACTACACTACATCACACTACACTGCACTACTCTACACTACACTACACTACACTACTCTACATTACACTGCACTACACTACACTACACTATACTACACTGCACTGAACTGCACTACACTACACTACCCTACATTACACTACACTACATATAACCACCCAACACCACACCACACCACCCCACACCACATTACACTACACCACCCCACACCACATTCACCACACCACATCTCACCTCACCACAACCACACAACCCCACCCCACCCCACACCACCCCACACTCACCACCCCACACACCACAACCACAACACATCT
>CM054164.1:22287967-22300467 GCA_028751875.1 Rapana venosa
CTCTCTCTGTCTCTCTCTCTTCTCTCTCTCCTCTCTCTCTCTCTCTCCTCCCCCCCCCCCCCCCCCCCTCTCTCTCTCCCTCCACAATAATCTCCCTTCTTGGTGCATCACTGGCTGTAGGCGGCGCCACTGCAGCTTAGTGGCGTTAGTGTGGGGCACGTGCAACTGGGGTCATACTGCTGAGTGAGTTATGGCAGGTGGGTGTGTGTGTGTCGTGTGGGGGGGGGGGATCTCGTGTGCGTGTCCGTGCTGTGTGTGTCGTGCATTAATGTCTGTGTGTGGTGTGGTGGGGGGGTCTGGTGGGGGTAGGTGGGGGTGATGGTGTGGGTAATGCTAGTGTGTTTGGGGGGGTGGGGTGGGGGTGGTGGGTGGGGGGGTGGGGGTGGGTGTTGGGCGGGGGAGTGTGTGTGTGTGTGTGTGTTGTGGGTGGGGGGGGGGGGTGGAGTGTGTGTGTGGGTGGGGTGGGGTGGGGGTGGTGTGGTGTGTGTGTGGGTGGGGTGGAGGTGGTGGGGGTGGGGTGGGGGGGGGGGTGTGGGGGGGGGGGTGGGAGTGTGTGTGTGTGTGGGTGGGGGGGGGGTGGGGTGTGGGTGTGGGGGGTGGGGGTGGGGGGTGGGTGTGGTGTGGAGTGTGGTGGTGTGTGTGGTGGTGTGAGTGTGTGTTTGGTGGGTGTGGGGTGTGTGTGTGTGGGGGGTGGAGTGGAGTGTGTGTGTGTGTGGGGGGGTGGGTGGGTGTGTGTGTGTGGTGGGGGGGGGTGGGGGTGGAGTGTGGTGCGTGTGTGTGTGTGTGTGTGTGGGGTGGGGTGTGGGGTGTGTATGGTGTGTGTGTGGTGTGTGTGTGAATGTGTGTGTGTGGTGGTGTGGTGGTGTGTGTGTGTGTGTGTGTGTGTGTGGGGGGGTGGAGTGTGTGGTGTTGTGGTGTGTGATGGGGGTGGGGGGGGGTGGAGGTGTGTGTTGGTGTGTGAATGTGTGTGAATGTGTGTGTGTGTGGTGTGTGTATGTGTGATTGTGGTGGGGGGGGGGGGGGGGGGGGGGGGGGTGGCGTTGAGTGTGTGTGTGTGTTGTGTGTGTGTGTGAATGTGTGTGTGTGGTGTGTGTGAATGTGTGTTGTGTGTGTGTGTTGTGTGTGGTAGTGTGTGTATATGTGTGAATGTGTGTGGGGGTGGGGGTGGGGGGTGGGGGTGGGGGGTGGAGTGTGTGTGTGTGTGTGTATGTGTCAATGTGTGTGAATGTGTGTGTGAGTGTGTGTGTGGGGGGGGGTAGTGTGTGTGTGAATGTGTGTGTGTGTGTGAATGTGCGTGTGTGTGAATGTGTGTGTGTGTGTATGTGTGTGCGTGCGTGTGTGTGTATGAGTGTATGTATATGTGTGTATGTGGTGTGTGTGTGTGTGTGTGTGTGTGCAGTATGATTGGTGATGATTTATGTCTGTGACTGAAGAATGGTCAGAGAGGATAGGTCTGTTACTGCGGCATGATTTATGTGTGTGTGTGTGTGTGTGTGTGTGTGTGTGTGTGTGTGTGTGTATGTGTGTGTGAGTGTGTGTGTGTGTGAGTGTGTGTATATGTGTGTATGTGTGTGTGTGGGGTGGGGTGGAGAGAGTGGGGTGTGTGTGTGTGTGTGTGTGTGTGTGTGTGTGTGTGTGTGTGTGTGTGTGTGTGTGCAGTATGAATAGTGATGATTTATGTCTGTAACTGCGGCATTATTTATGTCTGTGACTCTTGCAGCATGATTTATGTCTGTGACTTAAACAGTATTATTTATGTCTGTGACTCTTGCAGCATCTATCTATCCCAAATCCTTCGGATGAGACTATAAACCGAGGCCCCGTGTGCGAACGCACGCAGAACATCTTGCGCGCACGTTAAATCCTGTTCCGCTTTTCGTAAGAGTAGGCCATTGTGTGCCGGTGGGAACAGATGACAGAATTTACAAAACCCATACACACGGGGACTGGATGTAAAAAAATCGCCTAAGTGCTTATTCCATTATCCTCGATATAAAAGGATTTTTTAAAAAAATCTATCTATCTAGCTATCTATCTCTCTCTCTCTAGATCTCTATCTCTCTATGTATGTATGTATGTATGTATGTATGTATGTATGTATGTATGTATGTATGTATGTATGTATGTATGTATGTATCTATCTATCTACCTATCTGTCTGTCTGTCTGTCTTTATGTCTACCTGCCTGCTTGCATATGCTTTGAGACTACTTGACAGGGTTGTACTCTACGCTTACTATCATAATATATCCCGGCGTCAACCGGGCCCGAGAGATACAGACACCTGCAGTGTTGGTCAGGTAATTTGAGCAACACTCTCAAACTCGCATCCGTTAAGTGGATGAAGCTCGACTGTGTGGTCCCAGTCTTCCCACTGAGCCCACAGCACACTCACTCTGGGTAGGAGCCGGCCTGAGTCCGAAAAATCCCTATGACTCTTATGGGAATCGAACCCGCGACCTTCCAGTCCGTAACCCAAGGCGCTAACCACTGCGCCATGGCGGCTGGTTTATCTATCTATCTAAAAAAAATTTAATCCTCAGCTAGAGCTCAACGGTTCAATCGTGCGATTTCACGCATGTGACCATTTTTACCCACCATTAAGGCATCCACACTTAAACTTCGGAGGTAGTGTCTAATCACGACACTTGTGTGCATACGTTTTGTTTTAAAGTTTATGGTGCGTTCCTAATTTTACGAAATGGCCTACTCTTCCCAAATGCGGAACGGGTTTTTAACGTGTACGCAAGGTGTTCTGCGTGCGTTCGCACACGGTGCCTCGGTTTAGTCTCATCCGAAGAACTTTTTTTGGGGGGAGTGGAGTCAGTACTGATGTTAACTCCAGGGGAAAATTCCCTAAAACGGGCATCCCCCGTGTGCTCGACCCGGGCCGTCAATCACGACCTGCAACGCTCTAACCACTAGCGCTTCCCCCCCCCCCCCCCCCCCCCCCCCCCCCTTCCCCCCCCTTCCACCTCGCCACTCCGCCCCTCCTCCCCCCCTCCCCCCCCCCCCCCCCCCCCCACACCTCGGTTATATAGTGTATATTTGGTTCGGGGCGAGATGAGTCAGTAGATGGTTAGCTATACAGACAATTCCATTTCCATTGATTTGCAGACAGCGCAGCGACAGGCAGGCGACAGACACAGGCAACGCTAGACAACAGGTAGACTCTACTCCCAACACACACCACCACCCCACACAACGACACAGCGACTCCCACCCCCACACACCACCCCACCACCATACTCAACATATATATATATTATAATATATATATATAGTATCAATGGTCGATGATATGATTATAGATGGTGTAGCTATATAATAGCAACAAATCACATCGCATAGGATTCCTGCAGACAGCAACCCAGACAGGCACAGACAACAGCACAAAAACAGACAAGATACGACATCTACTCTCCACCATACACACACACCACCCACCCCAGCACACAACACACACATGACAGAACAACTCCCCACACACACACACACGCCACAACACACACACACACAAATACAATATCAAACATAAGCTCACGATTACCTACGACATAAACTACTAAACATAAATATCATACACACTACACCACCTTGCTGCGCGCCCTCCACCCCACACACACGCCCCCCCACCTTCCCGCACACACACACCACACACCACACACATCACCACACACACCTCTCTCTCTCTCTCACTCCTCACCACTCACGCCCCCCCCCCCCCCCCCCCCCCACACACACACAACACTACAAACAACCTCTCCCCCCCACACCTTACTAGACACACTAGAGGACACACACTCAAAAAAATCACCTACGTCACGCATTCCCTTCCCCTGTCTTTCGCTCCATAACACTAAACACTCTACTCTAGCCCACTTTGCGCGCGCGACAGCACAGCACACAAAAACACCCCCACTCCACACACACCCACCACCCCCCCACCCACCCCCCCCCCCCCACAAAACACAACACACATCAACCCACACAAAAATCGTTGCTGATAGGAATAAAACCACTCCCTTCAAATAAACCTCTATGTTGTTTAGTTGTTGTTTTGTTATTTGTGTTTTGTTTTGTTCAGTTAGTGAATAGACCAAGCTAGCAGTAAAAAAACAGACAACAAAACAAACAACAGAAACAAAGAAACAAAACAAAAAACAACCAAAAAATTAAAAAAAAACCCAAACCAAAACAACTCTAATGTTAAAAGTTATGAAAGCATGTGAAAAACAGTAGAAGGAAGGAAGAAAAGAATAGAAAGAAAGAAGTAAGAGAGAAAGAAAGAGAACAGAAAAAAAGAAAGAAGAAAGAAAAAAAAGAAAAGAAGAAAGAAAGAAGAAAAAGAAAGAAAAGAGAGAGAAAAAAAAGGAAAAAAGAAAGAAAGAAGAGAAAGAAGAAAGAAAGAAAGAAAGAAAAGAAAAGAAAGAGAGAAAGAAGAAAAAAAAAAAAAGAAAGAAGAAGAAAAAAGAAAGAAATGAAAGAAAGAAGAAGGAAGGAAAGAAGAAGAGAAAGAAAGAAAGAAAGAAAGAAAGAAAAAAGAAAGAAAGAAAGAAAGACAGAAAGGAAGAAAGAAAGAAAGAAAGAAAGAGAGAAGAAAGAAGAAGGAAAGAAAAAAAAGAAAGAAGAAAGAAGAGAAAGAAAAAAGCAAAAGAAAAAAAAAAGAAAGAAAGAAGAGAAAGAAAGAAAGCAAGAAAAGAAAGAAAGAAAGTAAGAAGGAAAAAGATAGAAAGAGAGAAAGAAAGAAATAGAGAAAGAAAGAAAGAAAGAAAGAGAGAGAGAGAGAGAGAGAGAGAGAGAGAGAGAGAGAGAGAGAGAGAGAGAGTGAAAGAAAGAAAGTAAGAAAGAAAGTAAGAAAGAAAGAAAAGAAAAGAGAGAGAGAGAGAGAGAGAGAGAGAGAAGAGAGAGAGAGAGAGAGAGAGAGAGAGAGAGAAAGTAAGAAAGAAAGTAAGAAAGAAGGAAAGAAAAAGAAAGGCAAGAAAGCAAGCAAGCAAGCTAGAAAGAAAGAAAGAAAGAAAGAAAGAACAAACAAGGAATGAAAGGAAAAAGGAAAGACAAAGAAAGGAAGAAAGAAATAGAGAGAGAGAGAGAGAGAGAGAGAGAGAGAGAGAGAGAGAGAGAGAGAGGAGAGAGAGAGAGAGAGAGAGAGAGAGAGAGAGAGAATGATGAATGAATGAATGAATGAAGGAAGGAATGATCTTTAATACCAAGGATAAACATTTTGGGCCAAGCTTTATCTTACAATCTGTGCTTGTAACTATTTATACATTTTACCAATCAATAGAAGATCGACATCAACAAACTATTTATACATTATAACAGTCAATAGAAGATCGACATCAACAAACTATTTATACATTATACCAGTCAATAGAAGATCGACATCAACAAACTATTTATACATTATAACAGTCAATAGAAGATCGACATCAGCAAACTATTCATACATTATACCAATGAATAGAAGATGGGAATCAACAAACCATTTATACATTATACCAATCAATAGAAGATGAACTTCAACAAACCATTTATACATTATACCAATCAATAGAAGATCGACTTCAACAAACCATTTATACATTATACCAATCAATAGAAGATGGGAATCAAACCATTTATACATTATACCAATCAATAGAAGATGAACTTCAACAAACCATTTATACATTATACCAATCAATAGAAGATGGGAATCAACAAACCATTTATACATTATACCGATCAGTAGAATGTGGACATCAACAAAATATCGAAGAAACCCCCCCACCCCCCCACCTACACAAAATGTTATACAACACACAGGAAATCTTTGAGAGAGGGAGAGAGAGAGAGCGAGAGAGAGAGAGAGAGAGAGAGAGAGAGAGAGAGAGAGAGAGAGAGAGAGAGATGATAAGATATTTATTCAAAAAGGCCATGGCCCCTTAGAAGGGGGTTGTACAAAACATTGTTGACAAGACACATCCACATTAACAATTTGCTACACACTCACCTCGCCTTTTAAAGACTTTGTACAAATATATGCTTAATCTCTTAACAGTAGTTTCATTTGTTGCTGACATTAACAATATTAGTTTAAACAGACATGGATACCTGAAATATTTTGCCGGAAGAAATTGTTCTCTGATATCTTTTAATTCTGGACAAGAAAGTACAAAGTGAACCTCATCTTCTATTGAATCCTTACACAGTGGACATATCAAAGCTCTACCATCTGAGTTACTATAGCGTTTTGAATGGACAAATATATCTGAAATTCCGAATCTAAATTTGGTCATGATACGCTTTATGTGTTTATCAATATTGATAGACATGTAGGTTGGTACCTGATTCAAATGTGTGAACAGTCTATAAAAATCAAATCTATCACTATTTTGAACATGAGAATTCCAGTCCTGCCATCGACATTCTACCAGCCTCTCTCTAAATGTAGAATGAATTCTTTTACATCTTCCACACCTTGATTAATCCAAACAAAGCCAAAGCCATATTCAAACAATTTCATTCTTACAACTGATAACCAGTTTCTTTTGCCCCTATTATCCAAGTCTAATAGCATCTTGTAAGCCTTAAAAGGTAATCTTTGTGTATCCATCTGAGTTAATTTTAACCAATAGCTAATACATTTCACTGCAGAAAGGATCCTTAATGGATATCTAGCTGTTTCACCATATACAAGGTCATTGGGTGTTTGTGGAGATACTCCAAGAAATTTCTTTAATGAAAACAAATGAACTTTTTCACAGTGTACAGCAGCAGCATCAAACCCCCAAATTTCAGATCCATATAAAAGAGCAGACTGAATTTCAGTATCAAATATTTTCAAAAGCAAAGTGAGAGATTCATTGTTTAATGAGGCTAATTTCTTCATTATACACAATAACGTACATTTTGCTCTACTGGAAAGATCCCTGCATGCAGAATTAAAACTAAGACGAGTAGAAAAGTAAATAGCCAAATATTTGTACACATTTACTACAGGCATCAGAACATCTTCATATTTCCATTTTTCTCTTTCAGAAAGACAACCTCCTTTTCTAAATACAACAATGTTACTTTTTGCCATGTTGACTTTTAATTGCAGAGAGACAGCAGCTTTCTGTAGACTGTTCAGTTGCGTTTGCAACCCAACCACTGTTTCTGACATCAAAACAACATCGTCAGCAAGCAAAAGAATGAAAATCTCTATGAATTCATTTGTAAAAGTGGCACCATGGCGCCCAGAAGTTACGACTTCTTGTGTTAATTCATTTATGAAGATAGAAAACAGAAGAGGACTACATATGTCACCTTGCTTCACGCCGTTTGTACAGTTAATATAATCAGTTAACACAGCCCCAGATCGCACTCTTGCTTTTACAGAATCATACATACTTAATATGCACTTATACATTTTCCCACGAATACCGTTTTTAAACAATACAGGCCACAGTAAACTTCTGTTGATAGAGTCAAATGCCTTTTCGAAATCGATAAAGGCAACATATAGTTTACGATTTAAACTAAACTGTTTCTAAATAAATGCCCTCAAAGTAAAGATATGACCAATAGTTGAGTAGTTTTTCTTGAAGCCTGCTTGATATTCGCCAGTTAAGTTATTCTCTTCTGCCCACTCCTGTAATCTTCTATTGATAATAGCACCATATAATTTACTACAAACATTACATAAAGAAATACCTCTATAATTACTTGGATTGTTAGCATTACCTTTCTTATATAAAGGAATAACAATAGATTCTGACCAACTTTCTGGATATATACCTTTATCAAACAAAGTATTTAAAAAGTTAACTAGAAAGTCTACAATAAAATTTGAGCTACAAGCAAATTTTAGAATTTCACTTACAATACCATCTGGGCCAGCAGCTTTACCTGTTTTCAGTTTCCTTAAAGCTAACACAATTTCTTCTCTTGAGATGCGCTGATTTAAATAATCAGAAGCATACTCATAAGCAGTTTCATCAGCTTCATATGTCAAATTGTTATCATTACCTACATTTCGTTCAAGTAACTCTGTAAAGTGCTGAAACCATGTGTCTACACTAATATTATTTGTTGGGTGTTTTCTGATTTGAATTTTTCTGTTTATGACATTCCAAAATTCTTTTTGATCACCAACCGAATTAATCAACGTAGTCAATAAAGATTTGTCAAAGTCTTTTTTCTTTCGTTTCAATAGATTTTTATACTCTCTCCTAGCTTTACAAAAGGATTCACGATTAACTGTAGATGATACACGGCGATAGTTCCTTAACAATTTACGTACATTTCTTTTACTGATACGACATTCCGTGTCATACCAGTCATCTTCTTTGACAGTTTTGCCCAAACATATCTTCTTTTTCATACATTCTGCTGCTTTCTTTAAACAGAAATTGAATATATTCAACGCTTCATTAATATCAACGTTAATCAACGTGTTTGCTTTTTCTATATGGGACCATATTTCCTGTGAGTCAATAATTTCAGAAAACATAACACTGTAGGCATCATTCTAAACAAACTTTTCAACCATGCATGCAGAGTTATTTTCTTGTACATTATTCTGCCTGTTATCAAACACTTTCACCTGTAATTCAACAGGCATATGGTCAGACTGAACTTGATCAGAAACAAGCAATTCACAATTGTTAGACATCTCGGCAAAAAGGTCACATGACATTAAAAAATAATCGTTCACGCTGCTTCCACTTTCACTTATGTACGTGTAACGACCTTGAAGGTCGCCCTCACACATACCGTTCAGAATACACAAAAGCAAAGAATGACACATATTGATCAGTAGCTTACCATAGTTATTCAGTTCAGTGTCTTCAGAATTTCTATCACAATGCAAAGGACCACTTAAATGCATGTCATCAAGTGTGTATGTAGCTTCTTCAAGATCATTTGACATATTTGAAATTCTACTGTTTAAATCGCCACATAACAAAACAAAAACATCATTTTTAATGGAAAGTAAACAATCACATATACATTCTTCCAACAAAGCCACACCATTTTCAACATTACTAAACGTGTACTATGGTGACCCTTCCGGTGGGAGATAAACACACACGTATATGACATCTTTGGATGCCCCAATTACACATTTATCAATACTGAATGCACAAAAATAGTCGGAAGCAACATCAATGGGTTTTATGTACAGGGCCAGCTCATTTTTAACAAGACACACGATCCCACCAGATCGTCTTCCACGTGCTGTTAGCTTCAAAGCAGGTTTACATAAACAGTAAACCCATCAAACATTGAGGCCTGAAAATTTTCCACAAATGTTTCAACTAAGCATACAAAGTGAAACTTACATACAAAAGATACAAAATCCTTATCAGACAATTTAGCCAGAAGACCATTTACATTCCAATGAAGGAAAGAAACATGTTTCAGTTTATTACAGTCATCAACACAAAATGATTCATCAACATCATTAGACAAAGGAGGACACACATTTTCACAAGGCACTCCCTCTTCTTCACTGTTTACATTATCCTGAAACACAGAAGCAGAAACAGGTGAGGCAGGTAAACCCTCCTCAAAAATCACGGACTTGGAGTCTGGTTCACGTGCAGTGCTACTCGTGCTACCGCACTGCAACAACATTACCGGTGTCGACCCACAGTGGTTGTCCCTACCATGTGAAAATATGGACCGGCCGAATTCCTATTTTATTTCCACAAGTTTATCGTCTGTACTCACTGTGAATCGTTTCCCGTCCACACGAAGATGGTTGAACACCAGGGTAGCGCGCTTGCCGTCACTCCTGGCTTTCTTCATGTGGGGTGTCAGCTTTCTCCTGATGTCCCTCACTCTGGCAGAAAAGTCCTCCCCAATGAAGACGTCAGTCCCTTGGAGTTTGCACTTTGCTTCATGACCTACTTTCTGCTTGTAGAAGACGCACCTTGCGATGACTGGGGAGTCTGGCTTTGAGTTCAGACGGTGGACCCTATCAAAGTCAATGTCATGCGCTAACTCAAGTTTGTCAGTGATGAAGTCCTTCAGCATATGCTCACATTCTTCAGGTGTCCCGTCCTCCCTCCGTTTCAGTCCGTAAAAGATCAGGTTGTTCCTTTTGGACCTCCCCTCCAAGTCGTCGGTCTTCGTCTCGAGGTCCCTGATCTTCTCTGCCATGTCGTCGTTCCTCTGGGTCAGCTCCTGGTTCTGGCGTTGTAGGTCATCAACTTCCTCCCGCAGCCCTCGCAGCTCTGTGTGCACGTGTTCACGCAAGGCGTGCATCTCTTGCCGTACTGCATCCAGCCCAGAATCAAGACTTGACTTCATGTCATGCAGCAAGTCCACCATATCAGACACTGAAAGGTCTTTCTCCGGCTGACTGGAGGCTCCTCCCTGAGGACGCCAAGGTTTTTCCAAGCTGGACCTGGTACTGGACGTTCTGCTGCTGCTGGAGAGCTGGGTCTGCCTCATGCTGTACCTCTGGGGACAGGTGGGACCTGGGTTACTCTCCACGTCTCCACATTGGAGCAAAAGACTCCCCCAGAAGAAATACGTGAGGAGCAATCCTACGATAGCACCGTCTACTCCTCTCTTCAGCTTCAGTATGGCCACTCGCTTTGCCATGTTTTGCTTAGCTCGTTTGTACATGAAAAATTGAAATACGGGCAAAAAGCAGCCACAGACTGCCCGAAAGTCCACGTTTGCTGATGGCATAGTCCTTCACTATGTCACATACCAGTGACTAAGGAATAGGTCAGGAGAGAGAGAGAGAGAGAGAGAGGGGAGAGAGAGAGAGAGAGAGAGAGAGAGAGAGAGAGAGAGAGAGAGAGAGAGAGAATGATCTATAATACGCAAGGATGAAGATTTTAGGCCAAGTCTAGTTTTTACAATGTATCCATTAATAAAAATATAAAAAAATACATAAATTTATGTAGCGCTATATCTTGCAGAAAACAAATCAAAGCGCTTTCATTCACCCTACTTATTCACATGCAGCCAGTTACAATTAATAGGTCTTAATTTTTTTATTTTTTTTTCCAAATTCAAATGTATATACACACGCTTGCACGCACGCACACACATGCACACTCACGCACACACATAAAGGTTGTACACTCCGGCAGGGTGATGGGGTTTGGGCTGTTGAGGGCAGGGACAAAAATGAAATGGAACAAGAGGGGAGAATCTTAGCTTTGAAATAAAATATGTCTTGAGGCCGGATTTAAAAGCGTCATAAGAAGGCTTTTGGCGAAGGGAGAGAGGGAGGTCATTCCAGATCGATGGACCAGAAACAGAGAAAGAGCGACGGTTGAATCTAGGTATTCTTAACCACAAGGTATCTGCAGCAGAGCGGGGGAAACGAGAAGGAGCGTACAGGTGAAGACATTCACAGATACATACATACATACATACATACATGCATGCATACATGCATACATACATACACACACATACATACATACATACATACATACATACATACATACATACATACATACATACATACATACATACATATATACATAATACATACATACATACATACATATATACATACATACATACATTCATATATACATACATACATACATACATATATACATACATACATACATACATACATACATACATACATACATATATACATACATACATACATACATACATACATATATACATAATAATAATAATAATAATAATAATAATAATAATAATAATAATAATAATAATAAATGGAACTTATATAGCGCTATATCTTGCAAAGACAAATCAAAGGCATGCATTCAACCTAATCTTACACAGTCATGCAATCAATGATAAATAATCAAAAGTTTAAACAAACAGATATTTACAAACATGGTGCGATGCAGACAAAATCTATGAAATAAAATTTCGATAGTCAAATGTTTTTCAAAAGCACACATACACTCGCACAGGCCGTATACTTTAGCAGGGTGATAGAATATGGGTTAGATATGAAACAGGAGGGGGGGGGGGGGGGGGGGAAGTCTTAGGTTTGAAATAAATATGTCTTGAGGCTGGATTTAAAAGTGTCATAACTAGGTTTCTGGCGAAGAGAGAGAGGAAGGTTGTTCCAGATGGATGGACCAGAAATAGAGAAAGAGCGGCGGCCAACAGTGGATTGGTTGAATCAAGGTATTCGTAGGCACAAGGTATCTGCAGTAGAGCGGAGGGAACGTGAAGGAGTGTACAGGTTAAGACATTCACATAGGTAGGAGGGTGCAGTTTTGTGGAGACATTTGTAACAGAGGGTACTGATCTTAAAATCTACTCTCTGTGGCACAGGCAGCCAGTGGAGAGATCGCAAGAGAGGGGTAATGTGCTCAGATTTTTTCTTCCTGAGAACTAGTCGAGCTGCGGAGTTTTGTATACGTTGAAGGGAGTGGATAGATGTTGCTGGCAGACCAGCTAAAAGAGAATTGCAATAGTCCAGACGTGAGAGAATGAGAGAAGTGACAAGTTTGGCTGTTGCATCAGTGGACAGGTACTTTCGAATTGCACTTATACGCCGTAATTGATAGT
>CM054164.1:22305467-22310467 GCA_028751875.1 Rapana venosa
TACAATACTGACAGGCAGATTGTTACGCATTATATTCATAATCACAAAGGACACACAAAAAAAGCTACATTTCATATTCCAAAATGACTTCAAATAAAAATGTCACGAACACACACACACGCGCGTGCATTTGACCATTATAGCAAATGCAGACGACAGGCGACTCCGTGATACCGTTTTCAATGAATCTGACACAACATCTGTCTTTGAAGATACGAACCTTGATTTTTCCCGGTGCCAGAGTCTTCAGACTTAATTCCCTGTTGACGATTCAGGAAAAGCAGACACCGTTGACGCCTCTGTTGTAGTCGATTCAACAAGATCCGTTTTGAAACCGGATGTAGAACTCTTCAGGGTTAATTTATTCAAACTCTGGCTATTTATAGAAGATTTGGACACAGGCGTTGATCTAGATAACACGGTTTTAAGACTCATGCCGCCTGGAGGAGAAGTAGAAGCAGTAGCGGGGAATTTAAAAGTTGAGGAATGATGTGCCTCTCTTTTTGTGTAAGATGGAGTGTTTAGGAACTGAAAAGCTGAAGAACTGTTCATTCCTAATTCAGAAGATACGTTCAATAAAGAAGACAGGGAAGAGGTTGCAGTTTTCGAGAGTGCTGCTACCATGAACGGGTTGGATGTCGACTGTGAAGTAGTACCCTGCACTTCTGTGGACGAGTTTGAAGGCACGGGGACTGTGGTGTTGGTCAGAACTGGGGTCGTGACATGCGTGTCTGTCGCTGGAGACCGTGACGAAGTTTCCAGTCCCTGTGACGCGGGAAATGACGAAAAGTTTGATGTCTGTGGTAGAGATGTACTGCTAGACCTTCCAGTTTTCGGAGTGGTTACGGGCATGATCAAAGAAGCCAGGGATGAGTTCAGGGGTGTGACGGCTTGTGTGGAAGTCTGCGTGACTTTGTTGGAAGCAGAAGTGTCTATCGTGACATTGTCCAGGGAAGGTAAGGGCGGGGCAGTGTTTCTGTGGATGGTGTGAGTTTGCCACGTCATACCTGCAGTAGGTGTGGGTCGCTGTGATGTCATACTTCCCGTGAGTGTTTGTTGTGACGTCATTGTTCCGGTTATCGCTTGCTGTGACGTAATAGTTCCAGTCATCGCTTGCTGTGATGTCATACTTCCAGTTGCAGATTGTTGTGATGTCACACTTCCAGTTTCATATTGTTGTGGTGTCACACTTCCAGTTGCAGAGTGTTGTGATGTCACACTTCCAGTTTCATATTGTTGTGATGTCATACTCCCAGTTGCAAAATGTTGTGGTGTCACACTTCCAGTTGCAGATTGTTGTGATGTCATACTCCCAGTTGCAGATTGTTGTGACGTCACACTTCCAGTTATCGCTTGCTGTGATGTCATACTTCCAGTTGCAGAGTGTTGTGATGTCATGCTCCCAGTTGCAGATTGTTGTGATGTCACACTTCCAGTTGCAGATTGTTGTGATGTCACACTTCCAGTTTCATATTGCAGTGATGTCATACTTCCAGTTTCATATTGTTGTGATGTCACACTTCCAGTTGCAGATTGCAGTGATGTCACACTTCCAGTTGCAGATTGTTGTGATGTCACACTTCCAGTTGCAGATTGCTGTGATGTCATACTCCCAGTTGCAGATTGTTGTGACGTCACACTTCCAGTTATCGCTTGCTGTGATGTCATACTCCCAGTTGCAGATTGTTGTGACGTCACACTTCCAGTTATCGCTTGCTGTGATGTCATACTCCCAGTTGCAGATTGTTGTGATGTCACACTTCCAGTTGCAGATTGCTGTGATGTCATACTCCCAGTTGCAGATTGCTGTGATGTCCCACTTCCAGTTGCAGATCGTTGTGATGTCATGCCTCCAAATGTCGAGTGCTGTGATGTCATCCCTCCTGTTGCGATTTGCTGTGAGGTCACGCCTCCACTTATGGTCCCTTGCTGTGACGTCATACCTCCGTCCGCTGAATGTTGCACTGTCACACTCGTACTCGTAGCTCGGTGTGATGCTGTCATGCTTCCAGCAAGGAATTTTCGCGGCGTTATACTTCCAGTGAAAGATGGCAGAGATGTTGTAGGTCCTGTTGTGGATTGCAGTGACGCTGTGCCTCCGCTGCCGAGATGAGGTGACGTCGTGTTGTCACCGATTGAGGGCTGTGACGTCAAAGTTGCAGAAGCGGACGGTCGTGCTGGGTGCTGGGATGAAATGTTATACGGGGTGGGTTGTTGGGGTGTCGGTCCATCCATCATGGGCTGTAGCGACGTCGTTCCGTTAGTTGTGGTCTTTTGGGATGTCATTCCTTGAGTGGTAGACAGTTGGGATGCCATTCCCGTAATAGTAGACTGTTGTGATGTCATTCCCGTAATAGTAGACTGTTGTGATGCCATTCCCGTAATAGTAGACTGTTGTGATGTCATTCCCGTAATAGTAGACTGTTGTGATGCCATTCCCGTAATAGTAGACTGTTGTGATGTCATTCCCGTAATAGTAGACTGTTGGGATGTCATTCCAGTAGTGATAGACTGTTGTGATGTCATTCCATTAGTGAAAGACTGTTGTGATGTCATGCCATTAGTGAAAGACTGTTGTGATGTCATTCCATTAGTGATGGGCTGTTGTGATGTCATTCCATTAGGGACAGGCTGTTGTGATGTCATCCCACTAGTGATGGACTGTTGTGATGTCATTCCATTAGTGATGTTCTGTTGTGATGTCATACCATTAGTGACATACTGTTGTGATGTCATTCCATTAGTGAAAGACTGTTGTGATGTCATTCCATTAGTGATGGACTGTTGGGATGTCATTCCATTAGTGACAGGCTGTTGTGATGTCATTCCATTAGTGATGGACTGTTGTGATGTCATTCCATTAGTGATGGACTGTTGTGATGTCATTCCATTAGTGACAGACTGTTGTGATGTCATTCCATTCGTAATGGGCTCTTGTGATGTCATTCCATTAGTGATGGACTGTGGTGATGTCATTCCATTAGTGATAGACTGTTGTGATGCCATGCTATTAGTTAAAGTATGTTGTGATGTCATTCCATTAGTGATAGGCTGTTGTGATGTCATTCCATTAGTGATAGGCTGTTGTGATGTCATTCCATTAGTTACAGTCTGTTGTGATGTCATTCCATTAGTGATGGACTCTTGTGATACCATTCCATTAGTGATAGACTGTTGTGATATCATTCCATTAGTAATGGACTGTTGTGATGTTATTCCATTAGTCATGGACCGTTGTGATGCCATTCCGTTAGTAATGGACTGTTGTGATGTCATTCCATCAGTGATGGACTGTTGTGATGTCATTCCATTCGTAATGGACTGTTGTGATGTCATTCCATTAGTGATGGACTGTTGTGATGTCATTACGTTAGTGACAGGCTGTTGTGATGTCATTCCATTAGTGATGGACTGTTGTGATGTCATTCCATTAGTGACAGACTGTTGTGATGTCATTCCATTAGTGATGGACTGTTGTGATGTCATTCCATTAGTGATGGGCTGTTGCGATGTCATTCCATTAGTAATGGACTGTGGTGATGTCATTCCATTAGTGACAGACAGTTGTGATGTCATTCCATTCGTAATGGGCTCTTGTGATGTCATTCCATTAGTAATGGGCTGTAGTGATGTCATTCCATTAGTGATGGACTGTGGTGATGTCATTCCATTAGTGATAGACTGTTGTGATGCCATGCTATTAGTTAAAGTATGTTGTGATGTCATTCCATTAGTGATAGGCTGTTGTGATGTCATTCCATTAGTGATAGGCTGTTGTGATGTCATTCCATTAGTTACAGTCTGTTGTGATGTCATTCCATTAGTGATGGACTCTTGTGATACCATTCCATTAGTGATAGACTGTTGTGATGTCATTCCATCAGTGATGGACTGTTGTGATGTCATTCCATCAGTGATGGACTGTTGTGATGTCATTCCATTAGTGGCAGGCTGTTGTGATGTCATTCCATCAGTGAAATATTGTGATGTCATTCCTGTTGTGATGGACTGTTGTGATGTTATTCCACTAGAAATGGACTGTTGCGATGATATTCCATTAGTGATGGGCTGTTGTGATTTCATTCTATTATCGATGGATTGTGGCGATGTCATTTCATTGGTTACAGGCTGTTGTGATATCATTTCACTAGTGACAGTCTGTTGTGATGTCATTCCATCAGTGACCATTTGTTGTGATGTCATGCCATTTGTGATGGACTGTTGTGATGTCATTCCGTTAGTGACAGACTGTTGTGATGTCATTCCATTAGTGACAGACTGTTGTGATGTCATGCCTTTAGTGATGGACTGTTGTGATGCCATTCCACTAGTGATGGACTGTTGTGATGTCATTCCATTAGTGATGGAATGTTGTGATGTCATTCCATTAGTTACAGTCTGTTGTGATGTCATTCCATTAGTGACAGGCTGTTGTGATGTCATTCCATTAGTTTCAGACTGTTGTGATGTCATTCCATTAGTGATGGACTGTTGAGATGTCATTCCATTAGTGACAGGCTGTTGTGATGTCATTCCATTAGTGATAGACTGTTGTGATGTCATTCCATTAGTGACAGACTGTTGTGATGTCATTCCATTAGTAATGGGCTGTTGTGATGTCATTCCATTAGTTATGGACTGTTGTGATGTCATACCGTTAGTGACAGGCTGTTGTGATGTCATTCCATTAGTGACAGACTGTTGTGATGTCATTCCATTAGTGACAGACTGTTGTGATGTCATTCCATTAGTGACAGGCTGTTGTGATGTCATTCCATTAGTGACAGACTGTTGTGATGTCATTCCATTAGTGACAGACTGTTGTGATGTCATTCCACTAGTGACAGTCTGTTGTGATGTTATGCCATTAGTAATGGACTGTTGTGATGTCATTCCACTAGTGACAGTCTGTTGTGATGTCATTCCACTAGTGACAGTCTGTTGTGATGTCATGCCATGAGTGATGGACTGTGGTGATGTCATTCCATTAGTGACAGGCT
>CM054164.1:22327967-22338704 GCA_028751875.1 Rapana venosa
AAGAAGAGAAAAGTAGTAAAAAGAAAGAGGTAAGAGAGAAGTAGAAAGAAAGAGTAAGAAAGGAAAAGTAAGAGAAGAAAGAAAGTAGATTTAGTGTAGAGGGGAAAGAAAGAAGAAGTAGAGAAGTAAGAAGTAAGAGAAGAGTAAAAAGAAAAGAAAGTAAAGAGTAGAAGAAAGTAGAAGGTAAGAAGTAGTTAGAAAAGAGTAAGAAGTTTAGAAAGGAAGTAAGTAAGTGAAGTATAGTGAAGAAGTAGAAAAGAGGAAGAGAGAGTAATTTAGAAGAGTAGAGTATAGTAAGAAGGAAAGTAATTTAGTAGAAGAAAGAGTAGTAAGAAGAAGTAGGAATAGTAAGTAAGAGTAGATAGTAAAGAAGTAGAAAGAGAAGTGTAAATAAAAAGGGGAGAAGTAAAGATAAGTAAGAAGTAAGAAGAAGAAGAAAGAGTAGAAGTAAGAAGTTAGAAGAGAAGTAAGATAGAAAGTAAGTAAGTAATGTAGTAGAAAAAAGAGAAGTAAGTAGAGAAGTAGTAGTAATAAAGTAGTAGAGAGTATGAGAAAGTAAGAAGAGAAGTAAGTAAGTAGAGAAAGATTAGAAAGTAAGAGAATTTAGTAAAAGAAAGAAAAAAGGAGTTAGAGAAGAGAAAATAGAGTGGGGAAAGAAGAGAGTAGTAAGAGAAGAGTAAATTTAGTAAAAGAAGTAGGTAGAAGAGAAAAGGGAAAGGAAGTGAAAGAAAGAAAGAAAGAAAGAAAGAAAGCAAGAAAGAAAGAAAAATAAGAAGGAAAGAAAGAAGAAAGAAAGTAAGTAAGGAAAGAAAGAAAGCAAATTAAGAAAGAAAGTATAAAAAAGAAAGTAAGAAAGAAAGAAAGTAAGAAAGAAGAAAGAAAGTAAGGAAAGAAAAAGTAAGTATGAAAGAAAGAAGTAAGTTAGAAAGAAAGGGAAAGAAAAAAAAAAAAAAAGAAAGTAAGTAAGTAAGAAAGAAAGAAAGTACATAAGAAAGAAAGAAAGTGGTAAGAAAGAAAGAAAGAAGTAAGTAAGAAAGAAAGAAGTAAATAAAGAAAGAAAGATAAGAAGTATAGTAAGAAGAACGAAGTAAGGAAAGAAAGATTAAGAGAGAAAGATAAGGAAAGTAAGATAAGAGAGAAAGTAAGTTAAGAAAGAAAGTAAGAAAAGAACGAAAGTAGGAAAGAAAGAAAGAATAAGAAAGAGATAAAGAAAGACAGTAAGTAAGTAAGAAAGAAAGAATGTAAATAAGAAGAAGAAAGTAGGTATGAAGAAAGAAGCAAAGTAAGAAAGAAAGTAGGAAAGAAAGTAAGAAAGAAAGAATAGTAAGAAAGAAAGAAAGAAAGTAGAAAGAAAAGTAAGTAAGAAAGAAAGAAAGTAAGTAAGAAAGAAATAAGAAAGAAAGTAAGTAAGAAAGAAGAAAGTAAATAAGAAAGAAAGAAAAGTAGGTAAGAAAGAAAGAAAGAAAAGTAACGTAAGAAGAAGAAAGGTAAAATAAGAGAAAGAAAGTAAGGTAAGAGAAAGAAAAGAAAGTAAGAAAAGTAATGAAAGAAAATGGTAAAGAAAGAAAGAAAGGTAAGTAAGGAAAAGAAGTAAGAAGATAGAAGAAAGTAAGGAAAGAAAGAAAGAAAGTTTAAAGAAGAAGAAAGAAAGTAGAAAGTAGTAAGTAAGAAAGAAAGTAAGTAAGTAAGAAGAAGAAAGAAGTAAGAAAGTAAGTAAGAGAAAGAAGAAGAAAGTACGTAAAGTAAGGAAAGACAGAAGAAAGTAGAAAGAAAGAAGTTTAAGAAGAACGAAAGTAAGAAAGAAGAAAGTAAGAAAGAAAGAAGAAAGTAAAGTATGTAAAAAATAAGTAAGAAAGAAAGAAAGATTAAGAAGAAAGAAAGTGTAAGAAAGGAAAGTAACTAAGATAAAGAAAGAAGATAAGAAAAGAAGAAAGAAGTAAAAAGATAGAAAGAAAGTTAAGAAAGAAAGAAAGTGAAGAAAAAGAAAGAAAGTAAAAAGAGAAAGGAAAGTAAGAATGAAAGAAAGAAGTATGAAAGAAAAGAAGTACGTAGAATGAAAGTAAGAGACGAAAAGATAGTATTTTCAAGAAAGAAAGAAAGTAAGAAAGAAAGAACGAACGTAAGAAAGAAAGTTAGAAAGAAAGTAGAAAGAAAGAAAGGAAAGAAAAGGAAAGTAATGAAGAAAAGGAAAGTAGAAGAAAGGAAGAAAAGTAAGAAAGAAAAGAAAGTAAAGAAAGAAAGAATGTAAGTAAGTAAGAAAGAACGTAAGAAAAAAAGTAAGAAAGAAAGAAAGAAAAGAAGAAAAGTAAGAAAGAAAGAAAGTAAGAAAAGAGAAAGAAAGAAAGTCTTAAGAAAGAAAGAAAGTAATGAACGAACGAAAGTAGAAAGAAAGTAAGTATGTAGAAAGTAGAAAGTGAGTAAGTTAGAAAGAAGTAGTAAGTAGTAAGTTAAGAAAGAAGAAAGAAAGTAATTAAGAAAGTAAGAAGTAAGTACGTAGAAAGAAAGTAAGTAAGTATGTAAGAAGTAAGTAAGTAGAAAGAAAGTAGAAAGTAAGTAAAGTAAGAAAGAAAGAAAGAAAGAAAGAAAGACAGTAAGTAAGAAAGAAAGAAAGGAAAGTAAGAAAGAAGAAAGAAGAAAGAAGAAAGAAGAAAGTAAGTAAGAGAAAGTAAGAAAGTAAGTAAGTAAGAAAGAAAGTAAGTAAGTAGTAAATAAGAAAGAAAGAAAGAAGTACGTAAGGAAGTAAGGAAAGGTAAGTAAGTAAGAAAGAAAGTAAGTAAGTAATAAAGTAAGTAAGTAAGGAAAGATAAGAAAGTTAAGGAAAGAAAGAAAGAAAGTAAGAAAGAAAGAAGGTAAGTAAGAAAGAAAGAAAGAAGAAGTAAGAAAGAAAGAAAGAAAAGTTAAGTAAGAAACGAAGAAAGTAATAAGAAGATAGTAAGTAAGAAAGAAGAAAGGAAAATAAGTAAGAAGAAGAAAGAAAAGTAAGAGTTAGAAAGGAAAGAAAAGAAAGTAAGTAAGAAGGAAAGAAAGAAAGAAAGTAAGTGAGAGAAAGAAAGTATGTAAGAACGCACACGAAAGAAGTAAGTAAGAAAGAAACGAAAGAAAGTAAGTAAGTAGAAAGGAAAAGTAAGTAAGAAAAGAAAGAAAGAAAGTAAGTAAGTAAGAAAGAAAGTAAGTAAGAAAGAAAGAAAAGTAAGTAAGTAAGAAAGAAAGAAAGTAACGAAAGAAAGAAAGAAAGTAAGTTAAGTAAGAAAGAAAGAAAGATTAGTAAGTAAGAAAGAAAAGAAAGATTGACAGTTAGTAAGTAGAAAGAAGAAAGAAAGTAAGTAATGAAAGAAGAAAGTATGTATGAAAGAAAGTAAGTAGTAAGAAAGAAAGAAAGAAATAAGTAAGAAAGAAAGGAAAGAAAGTAAGTAAGAAAGTAGAAAGAAAGTAAGTAAGTAAGAAAGAAAGTAGTAAGAAAAGAAAGAAGAAAGTAAGTAAGTAAGAAGAAAGTAAGTTAAGAAAGAAAGAAACAATGAAAGTCAGTAAGTAAGAAAGAAGTAAAGTAGAAAGAAAGAAAGAAAGTAAGTAGAAAGAAAGTGAAAGAAAGAAAGTAAGAAAGAGAGAAAGTAAGTAAGAAGAAAAGAAGTAAGTAAGAAAGAAAGGAAAAAGTAAGTAAGTAAGAAAGAAAAAGAAAGTAAGAAAGAAAGAAAGTAATAAAGAAGAAAGAAGATCAGAAAAGAAAAGACAAAAAAAAAAAGAAAAGAAAGAAAGAAAGAAGTTAGTGAGAAAGAAAGAAAGAAAGTAATAAGTGGAAAGAAGAAAGAAAGCACAGTAAGAAGAAAGTAAGTAAGAACGAAAAAAGTAAGTAAGTAAGAAAGAAAGAAAAGTAGTAAGAAAGAAAGAAAGAAAGTAAGTAAGAAAGAAAGAAAGTAAGTAAGAAAGAAAGAACGTAAAGAAAGAAAAGAAAATATAGTAAGTAAGAAGAAAGGAAAGTAAACGAAAGAAAGAAGATTAGTGGTATAAAAGAACGAAGAAAGAAAGAAGAAAGTAAGTGAGAAGAAAGAACGAAAGTAATGAAAGAAAGAATAGTAAGTAAGAAGGAAGAAAGTAAGTAAGAAATAAAGAAAGTAAAGTAGTGAGAAAGAAAGAAAGAAGTAAGTAAAGAAAGAATGAAAGTAAGTAAGTGAGAACGAAAGAAAAAAGTGCTTTGAATGAAGGAAAGAAAGAATGAAAGAAAGTTAAGAGGAAAGAAAGTCTAGTAAGAAAGAAAGAAAGTAAGTAAGAAAGAAAGAAAGTAAGTGGAAAGAAAAGAAAGAAGTAAGTAAGAAAGAAAGAAAGTAAGGTAAGTGCGAAAGAAAGTAAGTAAGAAAGAAAGTAAGTAAGTAAGAAAGAATGTAAGTAAGTGAGAAAGAAAGAAGAATGTAAGTAAGAAAGGAAAGTAAGTAGAAGAAAGAAAGAAGGAAAGTAGTAAGGAGAAAAGTAAGTGAGAAAAAAGAAAGAAGGTAAGTAAGAAAGAAAGTACGTAAGAAAGAAAGAAAGTAATGTGAGAAGAAAGTAAGTAGAAAGAAAGTAAGTAAGAAAGAAGAAAGTAAGTAGTAAGTAAGAGAAAGTAAGTATAAGAAAGAAAGAAAGTAAGTAAGGGAAAGAAGAAGTTAGTAAGTGAGAAAGAAAAGAAAAAAGAAAGAAGAAAGAAAAAGAAAGAAAGTAAAGTAAGAAAGAAAGAAAGTAAGAAAGGAAAGAATAAGAAAGGAAAAAAAAAGAATAGTAAGTAAGATAGAATGAAAGAAGAAAGTAAGTAAGTAAGAAAGAAAGAAAAGTAAAGAAAGAAAAGAAAGAATGAAAGTAAGAAAGAAAGAAAGATAATGATAAGAAAGTAAGTAAGAAGTAGAGTAAGTAAGAAAGAAAGTAAGTAAGTAAGAAAGAAAGTAAGTAAGAAAGAAGTAAGTAGAAAGAATGTAAGTATGAAGAAAGAAAGAAAGAAAAGTGAAAGTAAGAAAGTAATAAGAAAGAAAGAAAGTACAGTAAGTAAGTAAGAAAAAAAGTAGAAAGAAAGAAAGAAGAAAGAACGTGAAGAAAGATAGTATAATAGGAAAGAAAGGAAGAAAGTAAGTAAGGTGAAAAGAAAGAATGAAAGTAAGGAAGAATGAAAGAAAGACAAAAGAAAGAAAGAAGAGAAGAAGAAAGAAAGCAAGAAAGAAAGAGAAGATTAGATACAGATAAGAAAAGAAAGTAAGTAAGAAAGTAAGAAAGAAAGTTTTAAGAAAGAAAGTAGGAAAGAAAGTAGAAAGAAAGAAAGTAAGAAAGAAAGAAGAAAGTAAGAAAGAAAGACAGTAAGACGAAAGAAAGTAAGTAAGAAAAGAAAGAAAGAAGAAAGTAAGTAAGTCAGAACGCAAGATAGTAAATAAAGAAGAAAGAAAGTTGGTTAAGCAAGAAAGAAGAAATGTAAGTAAGAAGAAGAAAGTAAATAAGAAAGAAGAAAGTAAGTTAAGAACGAAAGGAAAAGTAAGAAGAAAGAAAGTAGAAGAAAAGAAAGAAAGAAAGAAAGTAGAAAGAAAGAAGGAAGTAAGAAAGAAAATTAAGAAAGAAAGAAAGTAAAAAAACAAAGAAAGACAGAAGAACAGTCAAGAAAGACAGAAGAAAGAAGTAAGTAAGTAAGAAAAAAGAAAGTAATATAAGAAAGAATGAAAAAGTAGGTAAGAAAGAAAGAAAGAACGTTATGAAAGAAAGTAAGAAAGAAAGTAAGGAAAGAAAGAAAGTAAGAAGAAAGAAAGAAAGTAAGAAGAAAGTACGTAAGAAAGATAGAAAGTAAGTAGGAAAGAAAGAAAGAAAGAAAGTTAAGACAAGAAAGTAAGTAAGAAAGGAAGAAAGTAAATAGAAAGAAAGAAAAGAAAGTAAGAAAGAAAGAAAGAAGTAAGAAAGAAAGAAAGAAGTAAGAAAGAAAGAAAGTAAGTAAGAAAGAAAGTAAGGAAAGGAAAGAAAGAAAGTTGAACGAAAGAAAGAAAGAAAGTAAGAAGACAGAAAGAAGTAAGGAAAGTAAGTAAGTAAGAAAGAAAGTAAGTATAGTAAGAAAGAAAGAAAGAAAGTAAGATGTAAGTAGAAAGAAAGAAAAGAAAGAAGTAAAGTAAGTAAGAAAGACCAGGAACGAAAGTAAGAAGAAAGAAAGTATTCAGAAAAGAAGAAAGAAAAGTAAAGTAAAGAAAGAAAGAAGTAGAAAGAAAGAAAGTAAGTAATTACGAAAAAAGTAAGAAAGCAAGAAAAGAAAGAAAAAATAAAGTAAGAACGAAAGTAAGTAAAGAAAGAAAGATAAGAAAAGAAAGAAAGTAAAAGAAAGAAAGCAAGTATTAAAGAATAAGAAAGAAAGAAAGTAAGAAAGAAAGTAAGTAAGAAAGAAGAAAGTAAAGAAAGAAAGAAAGAAAGTCGAGAAAGAAAGTAAGTAGAAAGAAGTAAGAACGAAAGAAGTTAATGATGAAAGAAAGAAAGTAAGAGATGAAAGACAGGAAGAATAGTTATTCTTAAGGAAAGAAAGTAAGAAAGAAAGTTAAGAACGAAGAAAGAAAGCAAGGTAGAAAGAGAAAGAAAGAAAGTAAGAAAGAAAGAAAGTAAGAAAGACAGAAAGTAAGAAAGATAGAAGTATGTAAGTAAGAAGAACGTAAGAAAAAAGTTACGGAAGAAAGAAGAAAAGGAAACGAAAGTTAAGAAAGAAAGAAATAGTAAGAAGAAAGAAAGAAAGTAAGAAAGAAAGGAAACGTAAAAGAAACGAAAGAAAGTAAAAGAAGGAAAGAAAGAAAGTAAGACCGAAAGACAGAAAGAAAGAAAGAAAGAAAGTAAGTAAAGTAAGAAAGTAAGAAAGTAAGTAAGTAAGAAGAAAATTAAGTAATGTAAGTAGTAAGGAAAGAAAGAAAGAAAGTAAGTTAAGAAGTATAGAAGTAGTAAAGTAAGAAAGAACGTAAGTAAGTAAGTAGGAAAGTAAGTAAGTAAGGAAAGAAAGTAAGAAAGTAAGAAAGTAAGAAAGCAAGATAGACAGAAAAGAAAGTAATTACAGAATAGAAGAAAGAAACAGTTAGCAAGTAAGAAAGAAAAAAGATAAAGAAAGAAAGAAAGTAAGTAAGTAAGAAAGTAAGAAAGTAAGTAAAGTAAGAAAGAAAGTAAGTAAGTAAATAAGAAAGAAAGAAAGAAAGTAAGTAAGAAAGTAAGAAAGTAAGTAATTAAGAAGAAAGTAAGTAAGTAAGCAAGTACGTAAGTAAGAAAAGAAGAAAGTAAGATAAGAAAGAAAGAAAGTTAAGAAAGAAAGAAAGTAAGTAAGCAAGAAAGAAGAAAGAAAGTAATGTAAGAAAGAAGAGAAAGTAAGTAAGAAAGAAAGAAAGTAAGTAAGAAAGAAAGTAAGTATGGAAGAAAGAAAGAAAGTTAAGTAGAAAGCAAGAAAGAAAAGTAAGTAAGAAAGAAAGAAAGAATAGTAAGTAAGCAAGAAAGAAAGAAGAAGTAAGTGAGAAAGAATGAAAGTAAGTAAGAAAGAAAGAAGAACGTAAGTAGAAAGAAAGAAAAGAAAAGTAAGTAAGTAAGCAGAATAGTAAGTAGAAAGAAAGAAAGAAAGTAAGTAAGTAAGGAAAGGAAAGTAAGTAAGAAGAAAGAAGTAAGTACGTAAGAAAGAAAGAAAGTATAAACAGAAAGAAGAAAGAAAGTAAGTAAGTAGAAAGAAGAAAGAAAGTAAAAGTACGAAAGAAGAAGAAGAAAGTAAGTAGAAAGAAAGAAAGAAAGTAAGTAAGAAGAAAGAACGTAATGTAAGAAAGAAAAAGTAAGTAAGTAAGAAGACAGAAGAAAGAAAGTAAAGTAAGAAAGAGAAAGAAAAGTAAGTAAGAAAGAAAAAGAATGAAGTAGTAAGTAAGAAAGAAAGTAAGTAAGAAAGAAAGAAAGAAAGTAGTAAGTAAGAACAAGAAAGTAAAGGTAAGAAGAAAGAACAAAGAAAGTCAGTTAAGAAAGGAAAAGTAAGTAAGAGAAAAGGAAAGAAAGTAATCGTAAAGAAAAAGAAGAAAGAAGAAAGTAAGAAAGAGCGAAAGTAAGTAAGAAAGAAAGAAAAAAGTAAGTAAGAAAGAAGAAAAAAAAAAATAAAAAAAAAAACAATAAGCAAGTAAGTAAGAAAGAAAGAAGTAAGAAAGAAAGAAAAGTAATAAGAAGAAAGAATAAGAAAGAAAGAAACAAAGAAAGAAGATAAGGTAAAAGAAGTTAGTGAGAAAGTAGAAAGAAGTAAAGTATTATAAGTGAGAAAGAAAGAAAGTACAGTAAGAAAGAAAGTAAGTAAGAGAAAGAAAGTAAGTAAGTACGAAAGAAAGAAAGTAGTAAGAAAGAAAGAAGTAAGTAGAAGAAAGAGCGTAAGTGGAAGAAAGGAAAGTACAAAGGAAGAAAGAAATAATGTAACGTACGAAGAAAGAAACGTAAGAAAGAAAGAAAGAAGTAATTAAGAAGAAGAAAAAGAAAGAAAGAAAGTAAGTGAGAAAGAAGAAAGAAAGTAAGAAAGAAAGAAATGTAAAGTAAGAAGATAGAAAGTAAGTAAGAAAGACAGGAAAGTAAGTGAGAGAAAGAAAGAAAGAAAGATAAGTAAGAACGAAAGAAAGTAAGTAAGTGAGATAGAAAGAACGAAAGTGAGAGTTGGAGAGATGGAGTGAGAAAGAAAGAAGAAAGTAAGAAAGAAAGGTAAAAGTAAGTAAGAAAGAAAGAAAGTAGTAAGAAAGAAGATAGTAAGTGAGAAAGAAAGAAAGGAAAGTACGTAAGGAAAGAAAGAAAGTAAGTAACAGTGAGAAAGAAGAAAGAAAGAAAGTAGAAAGAAAGTAAGTAAGTAAGAAAGAAAGTAAGTAAGATTGAGAAGACCGGAAGAAGTAAGTAAGGAAAGAACGTAAGTACGAAAGAAGAAAGAAAGTAAGAAAGAAAGAACGTAGTGAGAAAGAAGAAAGAAGGTAAGTAAGAAAGGAAGTAAGTAAGAAAGAAAGAAAAGTAAGTGAGAAAGAAAAGTAAGTACGAAAGACAGTAAGTAAGAAGAAGACAGTAAGTAATGTAGAAAGAACGTAAGTAAGAAAGAAGAAAGTAAGTAAGAAAGAAAGAAAGTTTCAAGAAAGAAAGAAAAGAAAGTAAGTAAAACAAGAAAGAAAGTAAAGTAAGAAAGAAAGAAAGTCAAGAAAGAACGAAAGCAAGTCACGTAAGAAAGAACGTAGAAGAAGAAGTATGTAAGTAAGAAAGAAAGAAAGTAAAGAATGAAAGAAATAAAGAAAGAAAGAACTAAGCAAGAAAGAAAGACAAGTAAGTAAGTAAGAAAGAAAGAAGTAAGTAGAAAAGAAAGTAAGTAAGTAAGAAAGAAAAGAAAGTAATAAGAAAAAGAAAGAAACGAGAAAGAAAGAAAGTAAATCAAGAAAGAAAGAAAGTCTAACGAAAGAAGAAGTAATAAGAAAGAAAGAAAGAAAGAAAGAAGTAAGTGAGAAAGAAAATACTAAAAGAAAGAAAGAAAGAAAGAAAAAGGTTAAGGAACGAAAGGAATAATAAGTAAGTAAGGAAAGAAGAAAGTAAGAAAGAAAGAAAGTAATAAAGAAAAAGAAAGAAAGAAAGAAAGTAAGTGAGAAAGAAGAAGAATGTTGAGAGGGGAGAGAAAGAAAGAAAGTAAGTAAGATAGAAAGGAAAAGTACAGTAAGACAGAAGAAAGTAAGTGAGAAGAAAGAAAAAAAAGTAAGTAGAAGGAAAGAAAGTAAGTAAGTGGAGACAAGAAAGAAAGAAAGTATGTAAGAAAGAAAAGTAATTAGAAAGAATGTAAGGTAAGTGAGAAGGAAAGAAGAAAGTATCGTAAGAAAGAAAGTAAGTAAGAAAGAAAGGAAAGTTTAAGAAAGAATAGAAAGAATAGTAAGTAAGAAAGAAAGTAAGAAAGAATGTAAGTAAAGTAGAACGAAAGAAAGTAAGAAAGAAAGAATTGTAATTAAGAAAGAAAGAAAGAAAGAAAAAAAGTAAGTGAGAAAGAAAGAAAGATATCGTAAGTAAGAAGAAGAAAGTAAGTAAGTAAGTAAGAAGAAAGAAAAGATAAAGAAAGAAAGAAAGTAACGTGAGAAGAACGAAAGTACGAAAGAAAGTCAGAGAAAGAAAGTAAGTAAGGAAGAAGAAAGTAGACAGAAAAGAAAGTCAGAAAGAAAAGAAAATAAGAGAATGAAAGAAAGAAAGAAAGTAAGGGAGAAAGAAAATAAGAAAAGAAGGAAAAGTAGAAGAAAGCAGAAAAAAAGCAGAGAGAAAGAAGAAAAAAGGGAGGAAAAAAGAAAGAAAAAGCAAGGAAAAGAAGAAGAAAAGCAAAAACAGAAAAGAAAAGTTTGGGAGAGGAGAAAAGAAGAGTAAGAAAAGAAAAAGAATAAGGTAAAAACAGAAAAAGAAAAGGAAAAAGGGAAAAGTAGACGAAGAACAAAAAAGGAGAAAGAAAAAAAAAAAAAAAAAAAAAGAAGGAAAGGAAAAGAACAAAGGAAGAGAAAAAACTGACAAGGAGAGAAGAAAAGGAAAGAAAGGGAGCAGAAAAAAAAGAAAAAGGGAACGAAAAAAAGAATGGAAAGAAAAGAAAGGAAGAAAAAGAGGAGGAAAAAAGAAACAAAATAAAGAAAAAAGAAGGAAGAAAAAGAGAAAAAAGGACAAAAACGGATTAAAGAAGGAAAGATATAAAAAAAGAAAAAAAGAATTAAAATAGAAGGGAAAGAAGAACAAAGGGAAGAAAAAAAAAAGGGATAAAAAATGAAAAAGAAG
>CM054164.1:22346704-22361704 GCA_028751875.1 Rapana venosa
GTGTGTGTGTGTGTGTGTGTGTGTGTGTGTGTGTGGTGTTGTGTGGCTATTATTCTTTTATTTCGATGATAATGGAATAAGCACTCATGTGCTTTATTTCATCCAGTCCCTGTGTGTATGCAGTTTTGTCAATTTTTGTCATCCGTTCCCACCTGTACACAATGGCCTACTCTTCCAAAAAGCGGAACGGGTTTTTAACGTGTGCGCAAGATGTTCTGCGTGCGGTTGCACACGGGACCTCGGTTTATAGTCTCATCCGAAGGGCTTTTTTGGGGGAGTGGAGTCAGTATTGATGTTAACTCCAGGGAAAATTCCCTAAAACGGGCCCCTGTGTGTGTGTGTGTGTGTGTGTGTGTGTGTGTGGTGTGTGTGTGTGTGTAGTAGTAGTAGTAGTTCTTCAGTTTAACGTCCTTCCACTAAATAGTGATATCAGACAGGAAAGTGTGTGTATGTGTGTGTGTGCGTGTGTGCGCGTGTGCGTGTGTGTGCGTGCGCACGCGCACGTGCTTGTGTGTGTGTGTGTAGGGGGGAGGGGTATGTATATAACTAATCAATCGTAATAAACAACTATTATGAAAAAAGCATAAACAAGAATTCTGGAAAAAAAAAAAAAAAAAAAAACCAACCAAAAAAAAACAAAAACAAAAAAACCTAGAAACATCAAACAGCAAAAATACTAGCTTTCCAATTCATATAACTTGAAGCTATCCTTATATCAGAGGAGTCTGAAAATAGGAGTATGGCTTAATGACAGTACAATTTCTTTCATTAATGGAATGTCTTTAAGAATTTGCTGCAAGCTACCGACTGGGAAGGCAGGTAAGATTTTTCAGATCTCTGCATCGTAAAAGAATGTGATCATTGGTAAGATTTTCACCATAGATACATGTTGCTTTTTAAAAAAATTTTGTTCTAAAAGCATTGAGCTTAAACCTGTATATAAGAGATACAACATTTCTATATTCATGTAAATTACGATATTTGATCTTATCAAAAGATAATACATGGGCTACATCATCACTCCAGGAATAACCGATACTTTGTAGTTTCTTTTTAAAGTGTTTCCAACATGCATTTTGTAACATGCTATAGCCCTCATGGATGGATAGAGGAACACTTATGCTGCAAGACCCATCGATATGCTCAGCTCCACATTTTGCTTTTCTGTCAACTTTTTCATTAAAGTAAATACCACAGTGCGAGGGTAATCCAGCAAAAGGTAACACCATGCCTCGTATCATCAGAAAATGAATTAGATGACTAATCTCAATTATGAAATCTTGTCTCACTTTTGAACTGAAGTTTCTCAGGGCAAGTAAGACTGACCTGGAATCAACACAGAAAAGTATTTGAAATATGTCTTTAGGAAAATCTAAAAGATAATACAAAGCCATCAAAATGGCAGACAATTCAGCTGTAAAAATAGATCGATTTTTTCCTACATAAAATGATCTCTCTATTTTCAAAGATGGTATGACAAACGCTGCACCCGCCTCATTATGTTCAAAAGGGAACCATCTGTGTAGATTTTTTAAATGATTTGGATATGTAGTTTGTATATATTCTTTTACTGATGCGCTAAGAATATTTTCATTACCTTTTTCGTTAAAGAGGAATAATTTACGTCAAAATTAGCTCTCTTAAGTTCCCATGGGGGACAAGGCGAGGAGTGAATCTTCGATTTAGCTATTTTTGTGGGATTTATATCTGCTTGATCAAATAATTGAGAAGTATAGGTTCTAGCTGTGGTTACAGATCGAATAGAATGTGCTCTTTTTGGAAAGTTGACATCAGATCTTATACTAATTTCGTTGTCCACATTGGTTTCTTGTGTTGAACAACGTAAGAGATATTTAGCCACAGCCAGTTGTCGATATTTGTCTAATGGCAAAATTCCTATCTCCTTATAGGTACCCATGGACGATGTATGAAAAGGAACCCCCAGAGCTAAACGAAAAGCCTTGCAGTCTAGTCTTGTCATTTTCTGTAATAAATATTTTGGAGCACTGAAAAATGCTTCCTGGCCATAAATGAGTCTGGAACGTACTAAAGATAATGCCAAATGTTTTAAAACAGCTACATCATAAGCCCACACTTGTTTACTAATAACTTTCAGAAGATTAAGACTTTTCCGAGCCTTAGTATTTAAAAATCAATGTGAAATTCCAACTTAGTGTAGACATAAAATATACTCCTAAAAACTTCACCAAAGTTTTATATTCCAACACTTTCCCATCTATTTGGAAAACAGTAGAACTGGGGGTTAGTGCCATTATTGAAAAGTACGAGATTAGTCTTTTCAGGAGACAATGAAAGACCATTCTCAAAAATGTAGTCATTAAGTTTGTTTAGCTCAAGCTGATACATATTTTTATATAGTTTAGATGCCTCTTTGGTGTTTTCTTTTTCATCGTAACATTCATCCACATACAAATGTCATCAGCATACTGGACGTGGATGGCATTACTGGAGAGGCACTGAGGAAGATCATAAAGAAGAATATTGAAAAGAAGTGGAGCGATAACTGATCCCTGTGGAATACCCATTGTTGGAAACCGTAAAGTAGAATAGGAATTTCCAACTTTGGCCTGCATACATCTTTCTGAGAGAAATGCTTTAATATAATGATACATATTACCAGATAAGCCAATAGTTTTAAGTTTATATAGTAATCGATTTATGCCAGACCTGATCATATGCTTTCTTTATATCAAAAAAGGTGGCAAGCACATTTTTCCTACTAGCAAATTGGTGTTTAATATGCGTACTAAGTTTAATCAGATGATCTGCTGTGCATCTACCTTTTCGAAAACCTGCCTGGCTAATGGGATTATTTTGTTTTTATCGCAATAATGCATTAGTCGTTTAAAATTATTTTTTCCATAAGTTTTCCTGTGTGAGAGGTTAACGCGATAGGTCTGTAACTGTTTTTATCATTTTTTAGGTTTACCCTTCTTTGGGACTGGCACTAAAATGGAATGTTTCCATATGCTTGGAATGACCCCTTGAGACCAGCAACTTTGAAATAATTCAAGTAATAACATTATCCAATTTTCTGGCAGCTGTTTTAAACAATTCACTTGAAATAGCATCAATACCAACGGATGTTCTTTTTGTTCCAAGAGATAGGAGAGCATCTTTAAGCTCTTGCAATGTTAGGGAGCATTGACGTAATGATTATTATCTCCCACAGGGTCTTTATATATGTCTTTCTGTGCTTCTTTATTTCTATATACTTTGCATTTTTCTGAAAGACTTTTATCACTCATTGTGTCTGTAAACATTTCTATGAATATTCAGCTTTCTCTGAATTAGATGGAAGTTCCTTGTCTTTAATCTTAATGGGACAGTTAGGAACCTAACCCCACTTTTCATATCTTTAAATTTACTCCACACCTTTTGCAAATCATTATAAGTGTTAACTTCTTGAAAGCAAAAGGAAGACCAAAACTGACGTTTGCTTTGTTCAACGGTTTTATTACAAAGCAATTTTGCTTTTTCATAAGAAAATGATTTTCTGACGTTTTATTTCTTAAATATACTTTATAAGCAGCTTTTTTGTCATTCACAACTTTTTTACATGAAGGATTCCACCATATATTTCCGGAATGCTTTTTCGACTTCATGGGTGAATACTTAGGGATAGAGCTATCAGCTGCTTGCAGTACAAACTTTTTAAAATTGGCATAAAAAGTATTAATATCATAGCTTTTAATATTTTCAATATTTATCTGTATCAAAATATCTTTAAACTTATTCCAGTCAGCATAACGATAATTATACTTTGGGATAACATCTTTTTCTAAGTCATATTCTGAAGAATCATAATTAAGAGTGATAGTAATTGGAAAATGATCACTTCCTAAAGTATCACCTTCTATTTCCCAGTTACAGTTGGAAACAAGGGATGGAGAAATGAAAGATAGATCTAAAGCACTAGGTCTTTGATTCGAAACATCTGGGATTCTTGTAACATTGCCATCATTAAGTAGAAAAAGATAAGAATCGATAATGTTTTCAATAAACCGATTATTGGTTACTGATGTACATTCTTTATCCCAGAAAGGGGAGTGCGCATTGAAATCCCCACATATTAACCATTTATTTTTAGATTCTGGCAATGTACGTAACCATTCTGTGTTAATGTCATTGGGGCCTTTAGGCAAATATACCCGAAACGACGTTTAGATCTATAGATTTGGTGATTTTTATGCATGCAGCACAAGAGTGTAGATTTGGTACATTAGTTGGAACTGGCGAGATACATACATTATACTCTATTCCTTTATGCACATAGATGGCAGCCCGAATCTTTTCAGCATCGTTTGCAACAACTTCATGGATTGGTGGATAATAGTAATTTTTCAGATTTGGTAGTCTATTTCTAGTAGTGTTTAAAGACTGTAAGACTAAAACCTCAGATCTGAACGATGCAAGATGCTGAATCAGATATGGTAGATTTGTTGACACAGATCTACAGTTCCACTGTAAAATGTTAAAGGGACAAGTTTTTATCATTATAAAGAGTGTTAGCTTTTGTACAAGTTCTAATACGGTAACAGGGTTGTAAAAGTGCAAATAATTCTCAGGTTGAACAAGAACGTAATCTCAATTTAAACAAAAACGTAATCCAGTGTGTGGTGTGTGTGTGTGTGTGTGTGTGTGTGTGTGTGTGCATAAGAGTAAAAATCTCAAGAAAGGAAAAATTAACAATATACTAGCCTTAAAGAAGAAGGAAAATCAAAAGGTTTGTTCGTCTTCGGATGACACGGAAGAGTATAGTAAAACAAGTCAATCTCTGGGATGTCAGAGTTTATGCAATAATATTCAAATGACCTCCCTGAGTCCTTTAGATTGTTATAGTGCAGTGCCCTAAATTTTATGGGCAGAACGTCTTGGGCACATTAACATTGTGGAGCCCATTCCTCTCCAGGTCGTAGAGAGCATGCTAGACATGTTTGTGTCATCAATCAGCCATGGCTGGCCATTTCATCTAAAAAAGTAGGATGGATTTTCAAAATGAAACATGCCTACGTCTGCACATGTGGCCTCTGTTCATAGTCTAATCAAAATGATTTTAAAGGGAACAAAGATAATAATTGGGACAACTTCAAGGGAAACATTCCTTATACTCGATAAGTTGAGTTTGCGCCCGAAATTACATAAAGTTATAATCTCAAAATAAACAACAGACAAACAAAATTTTCTTTTTTAAAGTTAACCCATAGGGATTCTCGTTGCCTGTCGTTTGGGCGTATGTACTTGCATGCTCACATGTGTGTGTGTGTGTGTGTGTGTGTGTGTGAGTGGTGTGGTGTGTGTGGTGTGGTGTAGTGTGTGTGTATTTGTGTGTGCGTGTGTGTGTGTGAGTGTGTGTGTGTGTGTGTGTGTGTGTGTCTGTCTGTCTGTCTGTCTGTGTCTGTGTCTGTGTCTCTGTGTGTGTTTTAATTTCTGTGGATGCCTTAATACGTTTGGCATGAATACAAGACTCACATGAACAAAACAGAAGGCAAGGTGGCAAAATCTAAGGTAGGAGTGTAGCCTTTAGATAAAAGGAAAAAGATGGAGAGGCACAGTGTAAGGGACTGGCATAGTGACGCGATCTCCGCTAGGAATGTGATAGGAAAAACAGAAAAACAGAAAAAATGATTCGCCATTGTGTTTACTGTGCGCATTTGTAGGAGGAGGAGGAGGAGAAGGAGTAGTAGTAGTAGGAATAGGAAGATGAGTAGTGGTAGTAGTAGTAGTAGTAAAAGTAGTAGGAATAGGAGTAGTAGTAGTAGTAGTAGTAGTAGAAGTAGTAGGAATAGGAATAGTAGTAGTAGTAGTAGTAGTAGTAGAAGTAGTAGGAATAGGAGTAGTAGTAGTAGTAGTAGTAGTAGTAGAAGTAGTAGGAATAGGAGTAGTAGTAGTAGTAGTAGTAGAAGTAGTAGGAATAGGGGTAGTAGTAGTAGTAGAAGTAGTAGAAGTAGTAGGAATAGGAGTAGGAGTAGTAGTAGTAGTAGTAGTAGTAGTAAAAGTAGTAGGAATAGGAGTAGTAGTAGTAGTAGTAGTAGAAGTAGTAGGAATAGGAGTAGGAGTAGTAGTAGTAGTAGTAGTAGTAGTAGTAGTGGTGGTAGTAGTAGTAGTAGTAGTAGTAGTAGTAGTAGTAGTAGTAGTAGTAGTAGTAGTAGCAGCAGGAGGAGGAGGAGGAGGAAAAGTAGGAATAGTAGTAGGAGTAGTAGTAGGAGTAGTTGTAGGAGTAGTAGTAGTAGTAGTTGTTGTTTTTGTTGTTGTTGCTGTTGTTGCAGCAGCAGCAGCAACAGTAGCAGCAGCAGCAGCAGTAGTAGGAGTAGGAGTAGTAGTAGTAGTAGTAGTAGTAGTATAGTAGTAGTAGTAGTTAGTAGTTGTTGTAGTAGTATAGTAGTAAGTAGTAGTAGTAGTAGTGGTGTAGTGGTAGTGGTGGTAGTGGTAGTGGTAGTAGTAGTAGTAGTAGTAGTAGTGGTAGTGGTAGTGGTGAGTGGTAGTGGTAGTAGTAGTAGTAGTAGTTGTTGTTGTTGTTGTTGTTGTAGCAGCAGGAGCAGGAGTACTAGTAGTAGTAGTAGTAGTAGAAGTAGTAGTAGTAGTACTAGTAGTAGTAGTAGTAGTAGTAGTTGTTGTTGTTGTTGTTGTTGTAGCAGCAGGAACAGGAGTACTAGTAGTAGTAGTAGTAGTAGAAGTAGTAGTAGTAGTACTAGTAGTAGTAGTAGTAGTAGTTGTTGTTGTTGTTGTTGTTGTAGCAGCAGGAGCAGGAGTAATAGTAGTAGTAGTAGTAGTAGTAGTAGTAGTAGTAGAAGTAGTAGTAGTAGTAGTAGTAGTAGTAGTAGTAGTAGTAGTAGTTGTTGTTGTTGTTGTTGTTGTTGTTGTAGCAGCAGGAGCAGGAGTACTATAGTAGTAGTAGTAGTAGTAGAAGTAGTAGTAGTAGTACTAGTAGTAGTAGTAGTAGTAGTTTGTTGTTGTTGTTGTTGTTGTTGTAGCAGCAGGAGCAGGAGTAATAGTAGTAGTAGTAGTAGTAGTAGTAGTAGTAGTAGTAGTAGTATAGTAGTAGTAGTAGAAGTAGTAGTAGTAGTAGTAGTAGTAGTAGTAGTAGTAGTTGTTGTTGTTGTTGTTGTTGTTGTTGTTGCTGTTGTTGCAGCAGCAGCAGCAACAGTAGCAGCAGCAGCAGCAGTAGTAGTAGTAGTAGTAGTAGTAGTAGTAGTAGTAGTAGTAGTAGTAGTGCTGCTGCTGCTGCAGGAGCAGGAGGAGGAGATTTATCGTATGCCACTGCTTTTCACCCACCCTTAAGGTAGCCGCATTCCGACTTCAGGGCTGGTGTCCAAACACGACACCTGTATGCCTGCGGTTTTGTTTTGTTTTAAAACTGTCGTCTATTCCTGCCGCCACGAAATGGCCTACTCTTCCGGAAGGCAGAACAGGTTTTATACCGTGTTCGCGAAGTGTTCTGCGTGCGTTCGCATACGGGGCCTCCTCCGTTCGTAGTGTCGTCTTAAAATTAATACTTTACGGGGAAGTGGAGTCAGTACAGATGTTAACCCCAGAGGGGGGGGGGGGGGGGATAATCACCAACGTGGTGGCTCGATTCCGGGCCGTCAGATCACGTTTCTTCCACTAGACTACCCCCCCCCCCCCCCCTCCGCCTTCTTACTCCCCTCCTCCTTCCCTCCTCCCCCCCTCCCCCCCTCATCCCCAATTTAATAATAATAGTAATATATGGAATTTATATAACGCTGAATCTTGTAAATCAAACAAATCAAAGCCGTTGTAGTCAAGTCGTTCACGCGCACGCAACCGTTCACAAATAAGGTTAACACATTATACATTTACGCGCGCGTGCGCGCACCACACACACACACACACACACAGGCACGCACGCACGCACACACGCACACACACAGAGCAAGGGGATGGTGATGGAAGAGACTGATTGAAAGTAGGGACACAAAAAGGAAAGAAGGAAAGAGAGAAAGAAAGAAAGAAGGAAAGGAAGGAAGGAAGAAAGGAAGAAGGAAGGAAGATAGAAAGAAAGATAGACATAAAGAAAAAAAGAAAGAAAGAATGTAAGAAAGAAAGACAGACAGATAGACAGACAGACAGAAAGACAGACAGACGGACAGACAGACAGAAAGAAAGGAAAGAAAGAAAAGAAAAGAAAAGAAAGAAAGAAAAGAAAAAAAGAAAAGAAAGAAAGAAAAGAAAGAAAAGAAAAGAAAGAAAGAAAGAAAGACAGACAGACAGAGAGAAGCAAACAAACAAACAAACAAAGAAAAAAAGAAAGAAAAGAAAGAAAGAAAAGAAAAAAAGAAAAGAAAGAAAGAAAAGAAAGAAAAGAAAAGAAAGAAAGAAAGAAAGACAGACAGAGAGAAGCAAACAAACAAACAAACAAAGAAAAAAAGAAAGAAAAGAAAGAAAGAAAAGAAAGAAAGAAAGGAAAAGAAAAAAGGAAAGAAAGAAAGGAAGGAAGGAAGGAAGAAAGAAAGACAGAAGAAAGAAAGCAAGAAAAAAAAGAAAGAAAAGAAAGAAACAAAGAAAGAAAGAAAGAAAAAGAAAGAAAAGTAAAGAAAAGAAAAGAAAGAAAGAAAGAAAGAAAGACGCAAGCAAATCGGACAAAGAACAGGATTCAACAATTCTTTGTCTTTTTGTTTTGGTTTGGTTTTTTTAGTTTCCTTTTGTTTTTTTAAAGGGTACTACTACGTTTGTTCAGGGTTTTTTTTTATATCTTATTCTTTTACTTCGAGGATAATGGAATAAGCGCTCATGTGCTTGCTTATACATCCAGTCCCCGTGTGCATACAGTTTTATTAATTTTTCCATCCGTTCCCACCGGTACACAATGACCTACTCTTCCTTAAAAGCGGAACGGGTTTTTAACGTGTGCGCAAGATGTTCTACGAGCGTTCATACACGGGACCTCCTCCGTTTATAGTCTCATCCGAAGGACTTTTGGGGGAGAGTGGAGTCGGCACTGATGTTAACTCCAGAGAAGAAGAAAAAAATTCCTCTTGAACGAGATTCGAACCCGGGTCAGCAGATCACGAGCGCATTTACTCTAACCACCAGGCTACCCCGTCCCCGGCTACGTCTGCCTGTCAACACAGTACCCACTTTTTGACACGAGATACACACACACACACACACACACACACACACACACTACACATACACACGCACACACACACACACACACACACACACACACACACACACAACACACACACTACACATACACACCACTCACACACACACACACACACACACACACACACACACACACACACTACACATACACACGCACTCACACACACACACACAACACACACACACACACACACAACACACACACACACAACACACACACACAGCTGTGGTCTGGGATATGTTGTCCTCAAGCACGGGTCAACCTCAGTGTTATCTCGTCAACACTTATCTCTGACAGGGACAGGACAGGCACAGAGACAGACACAGAGACAGGGCAACTAGTTCAGCGTCAACTTTAGCTGTAAAGAAATTTAGACTGGCGAGCGAGCACAGCCTTCAGAGGTGCGCGTACGCTATTCAGCGACCTGAGGAAGAAAGATTGTGTGGCCGACTGAGATAAAACCCTGCAAACCAAGCTGTACGGCTCGCCGCGAGAGGAGCTGGAAAGGATGTGCTTTTTTTTCTGTTTTCTTTAGACACATTTGACGGTGTAAAAGCGAACGAGAGAAGAAGAATTGGAGGAGGAGGAGGAGGAGGAGGAGGAGGAGGAGAAGAAGAAGAAGAAGAAGAAGAAGGAGAAGGAGGAGGAGGCGGAGGAGGAGAAGGAGAAGGAGAAGAAGAGGAGAATGAGAACAAGAAGAACAAGAAGAACAAGAAGAACAAGAAGAACAAGAAAAAGAACGAGAAGAACAAGAACGAGAAGAACAAGAAGAACAAGAAGAACAAGAACGAGAACAAGAAGAACAAGAACGAGAACAAGAAGAACAAGAACGAGAACAAGAAGAACAAGAACGAGAAGAACAAAAACAAGAAGAGGAAGAGGGGAGGAGAAGGAGGAGGAGAGGAGAGAGGAGGAGGAGGAGAAGGAGAAGAAGAAGGAGAAGGAGAAAAAGCAGGAGGCGGAGGAGGAAGAGATGGAGAAGAAGAAGAAGAAAAAGAAGAAGGCGAAAGTGGCGTTGGGTCGGCCACACCCTACGGAAGGAGCCTTGCAACATCACCAGACAAGCGCTCGAGTGAAACCCGCAGGGGAAAAGGAAGAGAGGGCGCCCCAAACAGACCTGGAGGAGAAGCCTGCATAGTGAGCTGAGAGACTCCAGCCTGACATGGGAAGAGGCCAAGACCCTTGCCAGAGACAGGAGAAGGTGGAGGGACGCTGTTGAGGCCCTATGCTCCGCTAGGAGCTATAAGGACTAAGAAGAAGAAGAAGAAGAAGAGAGAAAAAAAGAAGAAGGAGAAGAATTGCGGAGGAGGAGGAGGAAAACAAGAACAAGAATTGCGAAGAATTGCGAAGAAAAAGGTTTGAAAAGAAGAAGAATTGCGAAGAAAAAGAAGGTTTGAAAAGAAGAAGAATTGCGAAGAAGAATTAGACTTAAGCTGTACTTCGTTCAGACACCATCTTCTTCTCTGTCGTAGAACGCTCAGACAACAAACTGATTAGTTGTCTATCATAACTGTGAGCGGCGCTGCCGTTAAGCGCCTGACAAGTCAGACCTAGCGCAGCGCATCCAAAGTGGGATAGCCTAGTGGTCAGAACATTGCGCTCGCAATCTGACGACCCGGGTTCGATTCCCGTTCAAGGGGATATTTTCCCCTGGAGTTAACATCAGTGCAGACTCCACTCTCCCCTTAAGTCCTTCCGATGAGACTATAAACTGAGGTCCCGTGTGCGAACGCACGCAGAACATCTTGTGCACACGTTAAATCCTGTTCCGCTTTTCGTATGAGTAGGCCATTGTGTGCCGGTGGGAACAGATGACAGAATTCACAGTAGGCCATTGTGTGCCGGTGGGAACAGATGACAGAATTCACAAATCCGCATACACACGGGGACTCGATATAAAAGAATGTTTTAAAAAGTAGAAGAGAATTATTATCTTTTAAGTCGTTCTGAAAGAAGAAGAAAAAAAAGGCAGGGGAATTGCAATGGACCAAGAAGGGAGTGAACAAACAAGAAGGTGACCGGAAGAAAAGGAGCAAGGGAAGAAACAAAGAGAGGGATAGAAAAGAACGAATTTCTAGAATAGAACTTCCAGAAGGTTGGGGATGCTGTTTATACAGACAGGTCCCTGCATCCTCACAAGGGGGGGGGGGGGGGGGGGGGGGGGGGGGGGATCTAAAGGGTAAAGGTGTTCCCATAACATATGTGGTCATAGGGGAGCCATGCATCAGAGACCTCACTTCTCTAGGGGCCAGCATATTGAGGGCGGCGCCCATCTCCTCTCCCTTGCTGCTTTACCTTCCCTGACCCTAAAGAGGGCAGGTATCCATTTACAGCTGGGTGAACTGGGGAGGACTGTACTGAAGCCAAGGCGCGCAAACGGTCACCCATCCAACTGGTAACCACGCTCGACGCTGCTTAACTTGGCTGGGGGAAAGCGAGTGCTCCGACCACTGAGCTAGCTATCCCGTCCTCACGAGGGGGAGGGGGGGGGGGAGAGAAGCTAAATAATAAATATGATGATTTCATAAGGGGATCCTGCCGTCAGCGCCTGGGCTTTATCACAGTTCTTGATTAAACCATTGACGCTGGGGGCAACAGCAAAGTGAGAGGCTGTATGACCAGTGGCTTTTTTTCCCACTCATGGATTTCCACTTTACAGCTTCATCTTTAGTGATCGACTATGACTCTCTGACTAGGAGGCTTGACTTGCACAGTCCTTATGTGCTGCAGCCCTGGGGGCTGGTTGGCCTTTGGAGAACATCTCCAACGCTGACTGTCTTTATGCCCACTTGGCCGAGAGAGTGGGGATGTACTGTGGGCAAGGCATCTCCACTATAATCAAATTTCTGCCCAGTTTCCAAAACTGTTTTGGAGGTCATCGTCGAACACGACGGACAAACATACATAAGGGGATCACATCAGCCTAGTGGTTAGAGTGTTGAGCTCGTGATCTGACGGCCCGGGTTCGAGCCACCACCGAGACACCCGTTTAAGGGGATGTTTTCCCCTGGAGTTAACATCAGTGCCCACTCCACTCTCCCCAAAAATCCTTCGGATGAGGCTATGGACCCAAGTCCTGTGTATGAACGCGCGCAGAATGTTTTGCACACATGTTAAAACCCGTTCCTCCCTTCTCAAGAGTAAACCACTGCGAGCCGGCAGGAACCGATGACAAAGAATGCTGTTAGCTGGGCAATGTAAACAAAATGATAACCCACAAAAATGTGTTTGTGTATGTATGTATGTATGTATGTATGTATGTATATATGTATGCATGCATGCATGCATGCATGCATGCATGCATGTATGTATGTATGTATGTATGTATTATGTATGTATGTATGTATGTATGTATGTATGTATGTATGTATTATGTATGTATGTATGTATGTATGTATGTATGTATGTGCGTGTGTGTGTGTGTGTGTATGCATGTTATATATGTTCGTATGTATGTATGTATGTTATATATGTATGTATGTATGTATGTATGTTATATATGTATGTATGTATGTATGTATGTATGTATGTATAAACACTGTATTGACAACGTAAACAGTAGAACAATATCAACACTACAAACTATATAGAATCTGTATTTGTATTGTTCATTGACTAATGTACACAACAATTTCGAAGTGAAAATATCGTTGATAGCTGAACTACGAAAAAAAACCCACCCGCAAAGTGTTCAATTGTACCAAAACTGATTTTAGTTGAACAGTGTACACGAATACTACCAGCAAAAAAGTCATTTTCTCACTAGTAATAATGGCGTAAACGTTGCGGGGGGGAGGGGGGGGGGAAATCAGGTATTTAAAAAATCAGAACGAATACTTAATGAACAACATCAATTTCAAATATCAAACACGCGACGTGAAGGAATGGGGATGGGGGGTAGCCTAGTGGTTAGAGCGTTGCACTCGTGATCTGACGGCCCGGAATCGAGCCACCACGGAGGCAATGCCAGTTTTAGGGAATTTTCCCCTGGAGTTAACATCAGTACAGACTCCACTCCCTCCCGAAAAAAAGTCCTTCAGATGAGACTATAAACCGAGACCCCGTGTGCAATAAACGCACGCAGAACATCTTGCACACACGTTAAAAACCCGCTCCTCCTTTCGAAAGAGTAGGTCATTATATGACGGCATGAATAAAAACGCATGTACACAAGTGTCGTGTTTACATACCATCCCCGAAGTCGGAATTCGGCAACCTAGATGGTGGGGTGAAAACGGTGGCATACGCCAAATCTATCACCATTGGCGAACGTCGTCGTCGTCGGAACAAAAACCGAACAGCGCCAAACACAGCCTCTAACGTAAAAGCGTTAGCTTAACACAAGGAAAACTGCCAAACGTCAACGTGTACTGACAGTAGAGTGACCTGAACACGTCTGTAACTCACACTAGCTAAGTCTTCTGTTCTGAAAATGGTGTGTTGCTTTGGCTTGCAGGGTAAAATACAGTCATTATGAAGTAGGAGGAGGAGGAGAAAAAGGAGTAGTAGTAGTAGTAGTAGTATAGTAGTAGTAGTAGTAGTAGTAGTTAGTAGTAGGAGTAGTAGGAGTAGTAGGAGTAGTAGGAGGAGGAGGAGGAGGAGGAGGAGGAGCAGCAGCAGCAGCAGCAGTAGTAGTAGTAGTAGTAGTAGTTGTTGTTGTTGTTGTTGTTGTTGTTGTTGTTGTTGTTGTTGTTGTTGTTGTTGTTGTTGTTGTTGTTGTTGTTGTTGTCGTGGTGGTGGTGGTGGTGGTAGTGGTAGTAGTAGTTGTTGTTGTTGAAGTAGATGCTGTTGTTGTAGTAGTAGTAGAAGCAGCAGAAGTAGCTGTTGTTGTAGTTACGGTAGTAGTAATTGTTGTTGTAGTAGTAGTTGTTGATGATGATGATCATGATGATAATAATGAGTAGGGTGATGATGATAATCATGATGGTATTGATGTTGATGTAAATTCTGATCCTCCTGCTCTTATCATTTGCTGTTGTTATTGCTGTGGTTTTGGTTGCTGTTTTGTTGTTGTTGTTGTTGTTGTTACTGGCGCTGTTGCTGTTGTTACTATTGGTGGTAGTAGTTTGGTACTGATGGTGGTTGTAGTGATGTCATCGCTTTTGTTATTCCTCATTCTTATATTTAGGTTTGTTTGGGGGGGGGGTTGTTTGAGTTGTTTGTTTGTGTATTGCTGTTGTTGTTTGGGGGTTGGGGTTGTTGTTTATTTGGGTTTTTTTCCTCGGCTAGAGCTTCGAGGTTCCCCAATGGTCAGATTTTGCGTATGCAGCCGTTTCCATTCCCCATTAAGGTAGCCGCATTCTGATATCGGGGATGACGCCTGGACGCCAGTTTACATGCAGACTTTTCGTGTATATCCACACTTTGAAGTTCGCACGTCCCTAGCTTTGAGTCGAGTGCCAGCTAAACGAAAATATAAAAACGGCTTTGAAATATGCTTAAAAGTGTCAAATACTACTACTACTACTACTACTACTACTACTACTACTACTACTACTACTACTACTACTACTACTAATCATCATCATCATCATCATCATCATCATCATCATCATCATCATCATCATCATCATCATCATCATCATCATCATCATAATGATGATGATGATTATAATAATAAATGGAATTTATATAGCGTTGTATCTTGCACAGACAAATCAAAGCGCTTGCACTCAACTCATTCTTACACAGTCATGCAACCAATAAGACTTGTCTTTAAATATATATATTTTTTAATCACTCTAGATGTATTTGTTCATTTATTTATTTATTTATTTATTGTTTTGTTTCGAGGATAATAGAATAAGCTGTCGTGTGCTTTTTATTACATCCAGTGTGTGTGTGTG
>CM054164.1:22366704-22369204 GCA_028751875.1 Rapana venosa
TTTTCAAGCAAATCTTTTCAAGTTTTTCGTTTTTATTTTTTCTCTAACATTTTGGCCTGCGTTCTTTGGTTCTGGCGACCAGGCAGTGCTTTCCAAAATACTGGGATGAGTACAGGTTAAGAAGAAGAAGAAGAAGTTGCGAAGAAGAAGAAGAAGAATTGCGAAGAAGAAGAAGAAGAAGAAGAAGAAGAAGAAGAAGAAGAAGAAGAAGAAGAAGAAGAAGAAGAAGAAGAAGAAGAAGAAGAAGAAGAAGAATTGAGAAGAAGAAGAATTGCGAAGAAGAATTGAGAAGAAGAAGAATTGAGAAGAAGAAGAATTGAGAAGAAGAAGAAGAAGAAGAAGAATTGCGAAGAATTGCGAAGAATTGCGAAGAAGAAGAAGAAGAAGAAGAAGAAGAAGAAGAAGAAGAAGAAGAAGAAGAAGAAGAAGAAGAAGAAGAAGAAGAATTGAGAAGAAGAAGAATTGCGAAGAAGAATTGAGAAGAAGAAGAATTGAGAAGAAGAAGAATTGAGAAGAAGAAGAAGAAGTTAAAGAAGAAGAAGAAGAAGAAGAAGAAAAGAAGAAGAAGAAGAAGAAGAAGAAGAAGAAGAAGAAGAGAGAAGAGAATTGAGAAGAAGAAGAATTGGAAGAAGAAGAAGAAGAAGAAGAAGAAGAAGAAGAAGAAGAAGAAGAAGAAGAAGAAGAAGAAGAATTGAGAAGAAGAAGAAGAAGAATTGAGAAGAAGAGAGGAGAGAGAAGAAGAAGAAGAAGAAGAAGAAGAGAAGAAAGAAGAAGAAGAAGAAGAAGAAGAAGAAGAAGAAGAAGAAGAACAACAACAACAACAACAACAACAACAACAACAACAAGAACAAGAAGAAAAAGAGTTGCGAAGAAGAAGAAGAAGAGTTGCGAAGAAGAAGAATTGCGAAGAAGAAGAATTGCGAAGAATTGCGAAGAATTTCGAAGAAGAAGAAGAAGAAGAAGAAGAAGAAGAAGAAGAAGAAGAAGAAGAAGAATAGCGAAGAAGAATAGCGAAGAAGAAGAAGAAGAATAGCGAAGAAGAATAGCGAAGAAGAAGAAGAAGAATAGCGAAGAAGAAGAAGAAGAAGAAGAATAGCGAAGAAGAATAGCGAAGAATAGCGAAGAAGAAGAAGAAGAAGAAGAAGAAGAAGAAGAAGAAGAAGAAGAAGAAGAAGAAGAAGAAGAAGAACAACAACAACAACAACACAACAACAAGAACAAGAAGAACAAGAAGAAAAAGAGTTGCGAAGAAGAAGAAGAAGAGTTGCGAAGAAGAAGAATTGCGAAGAAGAAGAATTGCGAAGAATTGCGAAGAATTTCGAAGAAGAAGAAGAAGAAGAGAAGAAGAAGAAGAAGAAGAAGAATAGCGAAGAAGAATAGCGAAGAAGAAGAAGAAGAATAGCGAAGAAGAATAGCGAAGAAGAAGAAGAAGAATAGCGAAGAAGAAGAAGAAGAAGAAGAATAGCGAAGAAGAATAGCGAAGAATAGCGAAGAAGAAGAAGAAGAAGAAGAAGAAGAAGAAGAAGAAGAAGAAAGAAGAAGAAAGGAGGAGGAGGAGGATTGCAAAGAAGAACAACAACAACAAGAACAAGAACAAGAAGAATGTATGGAATTTATATAGCGCTAAATCTTGTAAAGCAAACAAATCGAAGCGTTTGTATTCAAATCATTTACACGCACGCGACCGTCCACAACTATAGGAGTTCACAGGTAGGCCTATTAAATCTTATACACACACACACACACACACACATACGCGCGCGCGCACGCTTAGGTGGGACGGTGAAGGTGAAGGGACCTGGTGAAAAGTAGGAACGGATAATTATGAGGGAAATATCTCAGGTAGGAAATGACTCAGCAGGTACATGTCTGTATGTATGGATGGATGGATGGTATGGATGGATGGATGGATGGTATGGATGGATGGATGGATGGATGGATCTTTCTACCTACCTATCTATCTACCTACCTACCTACCTATCTGTCTGTCTATCTACCTATCTATCTACCTATATATCTATCTACCTATCTATCTATCTATCTATCTACCTATCTATCTATCTACCTATATATCTACCTATCTATCTATCTATCTACGAGGATCCCTCTGAAAGTTCTCAGCCAAGCCGCTGGTGCAAGTGCTACGTAAAAAATGTTGATTACGTCATAAAAGTATTACGTCATTTAAGCTATGACACAATATTGAAATTCCTACGTCATCTGAGTGCCGCAATAACTGACCAAGAAAAGAGTAAACCTATAGACTGTTTCTGACATCCACCATGGAGTTTGAAAATTGTGATTTTCGCGCAATGATCTATTACGACCTGAAAAAGGGGGATTAACTTATCACGAATCTCACACAAAAAACTTGTGTGAAGCTTTTGAGTCCATTGCTCGAGAAAAAAATTGATTGTTAGCAGGTTGTTTCGGGAGTTTGGATTTGGTAGAAGTCATTATAATGATGAGAACCGTTGTGGCCGACCTGGCAGAAAATAAT
>CM054164.1:22379204-22381704 GCA_028751875.1 Rapana venosa
CATCATCATCATCAACATCATCATCATCCACCAAAAATCATCATTGTCGTCATCGTCATCATAAATTATAACATTATTATCAAATTTCAACTAACTACTAAATACCACTTGCTGCTCTGCTTGCTCTACTACTACTACTACTACTAATACTACTACTACTACTACTACCTCTACCACTGCTACTACTACCTCTACCACTTCTACTACTATCATCATCATCATCATCATCATCATCATCATCATCATCACCATCATCATCATCATCATCACCACCACCACCATCACCCCCCATCATCATTCTGTGTGTGTGTGCGTGCATGTGTGTGTGCTGTTTTGTGGTGTGTGTGTGTGTGTGTGTGTGTGTGTGTGCGTGGTTGTGTGTGCGTGCATGTGTGTGTGTCTGGTGTGTGTGTGAGTGTGTGTGTTGTGTGTGCGTGTTTTGTTGTTTGGTGGGGTGTGTGTGTGTGTGGTGTGTGTGTGTTTTGTGTGTGAGTGTGTGTGTGGTGTGTGCGTGTTTGTGTGTTGTGGTGTGTGTGTGTGTGTGTGTGTGTGGTGTGGTGTGTGTGGTGTGTGCGTGTGTGTGTGTGTGCGTGCATGTGTGTGTGTCTGTGTGTGGGGTGTGTGGTGTGTGTGTGTGTGTGTGCGTTGATGTTTGTGGGGTTTTGTGTGGTTTTGTGGTGTGTGTGTGTGGTGTTTTGTTGTGTGTGTGTGTGGTGTGTGTGTTGCAGACGTGATGTCCACTCACTTGCTTGTGCAAAATTGACGCAAGACCAACCCTGACACTGTCTTGATGTGCAATTCTGTTCCGCTGGGGAGGGACTGCTGTTTCTGCATGATCTTTTTTTTGGTTTGCATTTTTTTGGGGGGGAGTGGGGTTCTGGCTCATGCGAGGTTGTTTGGTGGGTTTTTTTTCGGGGGAGGGGGGAAAGGGGGGGGGGGGGGGGGTTTATCCTCGTGGTTAGAGCGTTTTACGGTCGTGATCTCTTTTTTTTTTCTTTTCTTTTCTTTTTTCGTTTTTGTTTTTTTTTAAATTTCGGTCCGAGGTTACAGCTCCGAGGTTCACCAATGGTGAGAGTTTGTGTAAGTATGTGACCGTCTTTGTTCACCGTGAAGGTAGCCGCATTCCGACAGACAGACAGAGAAACAGAGCGAGAGAGAGAGAGAGAGAAGAGAGAGAGAGAGATTAGATAGATAGACAGATAGACAGAAAGACAGATAGATAGATGGATAGAAAGAAAGATAGTAGATAACAGATTTATAGATAGATAAAACAGACATACAGACGGACACAAGACAGACAGATAGTTAGATAGATAGATAGATAGATAGATAAAAAAGAAAGAGAGAGAGAGAAGAGAGAGAGAGAGAGAGAGAGAGAGGAAAAGAGAGAGATAGACAACAGATAATGATGGATTGATAGATAGAAATAATAGAATAGATAATAACAGACAACAGACAGACAGACAGACTGATTGGTGACTGATTTGGAGACTGACTGACTGACAGACAGACTGACTGACGACTGACTGACGACTGACTGATGACTCTGACTGACTGCCCTGACGACGGGACTGAGACTGACTGACTGACTGACAGACGGGCAGGCAGAAAGCGGGCAATAGATAGATAGATAGATAGATAACAGAAAACGACAGCAACAAAAACAGAGACAGAAGACAAAAAACTACTGAACAACAACCATAATGTTTTCCCCAGGTGTTCGCTGTGAAAGCTTCGCCTTCTTTTTTCTCTTGGTTGCAAAAAAATTTGGGGTGTTGCGACTGCTGATATGTTTAGGGGGGGGAGGGGGGGGTTGGGGGTTGAGGGGGATTGTTGTGGTGGTTTGGGGGGGGGGAAATGGGGTGTGGAGTGGGATTGTTGTGGTGGTGGGGGGGGGGGGTATGTGGGTGGGAGTGGGGGTGGTGGTGGTGGGGTTGTTTGGGGGGGGGGAGGTTAGTTGGGGGTGGGAAATTTGGGGTTTTTGGGGGGTAGGGTGGTGGGTTGGGAGTGGTGGTGGTGGTATGGGGGTGGGTGGTAGTGGGGGTGGGGGGTGGGTGGTAGGGGTGGTGGTTTTGGTGGTGCGGTGTGTGGTAAAAGGTGGTTTGGGGGTGGGGGGGTGGTGGGGTGGGTGTGGGGGGGTAGTGGGGGTGGGAGTGGGGGTGTGGTAGTGGGTGGGGTAAATGGGGGTGGTAGTGTGGGGTGGTAGTTTGGGGGTGGGGAGTGGGGGGGTAGTGGTGGTGGTATGTGTGGGGGGTATGGGGTGGGAGTGGGGGTGTTGGGATGGGGTGGGGGTGTGTGGTAGTGGAGTGTGGTGGGAGTGGGGTGGGGGTAAATGGTGGGGGTGGGAGGGGGGGTGTTGGGGTTTGGTGGTGGGTGGGTGGGGGGTTTGGGGGGGGTGGGGTGGGAGTGGTGGGGGGGAAGTGGTGGTGGTGGGGGTAGTGGGGGGGGTGGTGGTGGGTGGTGGGAGTGGGGGTGTTGGGGGTGGTAGTGGTGGTGATGG
>CM054164.1:22386704-22422025 GCA_028751875.1 Rapana venosa
TCTTACTTACTTTCTTACTTCTTCTTTCTTACTTACTTTCTTTCTTTCTTCTTACTTACTTTCTTCTTTCTTACTTACTTTTTTTTCTTTCTTACCGTAACTTTCTTCTTCCTTCTTATTTCTTTCTAACTTACTTTCTTATCTTTCTATATCTTCTATCTTTTCTTTTCTTAATCAAACTTTCTTTCTTTCCTTACTTACTTACTTTCTTTCTTACTTAAACTTTCTTTCTTTCTCCTTACTTACTTTCTTTCTTTCTTTCTTACTTACATTCTTTCTTTCTACTTTCTTCTTCCTTACTTTTCGTTCTTCTTACTTACTTACTTTCTTTCTTTCTTACTTTCTTTCTTTCTTACTTACTTTCTTTCTCTCTTAACTTTCTTTCTTTCTTCTTGAACTTTCTTTCTTTCTTTACTTACTTTCGTTCCTTACTTACTTACTTCTTTCTTCTTTCCTTACTTACTTACTTCTTCCTTTCTTCTTAACTTTCGTTCTTTCTACTTACTACTTTCTTTCTTTTTTCTCACTTACTTACTTTCTTTCTCTTTCTTACGTTACTTTCTTTCTTACTTACTTTCTTTCTTTTTTATTTTGTTCCCCCTTTATTCTCTTCCTTTTCTTCTTGTCTTCTTCTCTCTCTTCTCCTCTTTCTTAACTTTTTCCTTTCTTTCATTCTTACTTATTTACTTCTTCTTTCTTCTCACTTACTTTACTTACTTTCTTCTTTCTTACAGTTACTTTCTTTCTTTCCCTTACTTTCTTTCTTTCTACTTACTTTCTTTCTTTCTTTCTTACTTACTTTCTTCTTTCTTACTTACATTTCTTTCTTCTTCGTTACTTTCTTCTTCCTTACTTACTTCTTACTTACTTACTTACTTTCTTCTTACTTACTTCTTTCTTTCGTTTCTTCACTTACGTACTTCTTTCTTTCTTTCATACTTTTCTTTCTTTCTTTCTTACTTTTCTTTCTTTCCTTACTTTACTTTACTTTCTTTCTTTCTTTCTCACTTACTTATTCTTCTTTCTTTCTTACTTTTCCTTTCTTCTTTCTTATTTTCTTTCTTTTCTTACTTTCTTCTTTCTTTCTTTATTATTTTCTTTCTCCAGCTTCTTTCTTTCTTTCTTTCTTCAATTCTTAATACTTTCTTTCTTTCTTACTTTCTTCTTTCCTTACTTACTTTCTTCTTCTTTACTTTCTTTCTTTCTTCTTACGTACTTTCTTTCTTTCCTTTTCTTACTACTTTCTTCTTCTTACTTCCTTTCTTTCTTAGACGGTTTCTTTCTTTCTTACTTACTTACTTTCTTTCTTCAGACTTACCTTTCGGTCTTTCTTTCTTACGTACGTTCTTTCTTTCTTAATTACTTTCTTTCTTTCTTACTTACTTTCTTTCTTTCTTTACACCATTTCTTCTTTCTTACTTACATTCTGTTCTACTTACTTACTTTTTCTTACTACTTTCTTTCTTCTTTCTCACTACTTACTTTCTTTCTTTATGCTTACGTTTCGTTCTTTCTTTCTACTTTCTTCTTTCGTACTTACTTACTTTCTTTCTATCTTCTCACTTACTTACTTTCTTCTTTCTTTCTTACTTATTTCTTTCTTATTATTTCCTTTCTTTCTTAACGTTCTTCTTTCTGTCTTTATTATTTTCTTTCTCACTTTACTTCTTTCTTTCTTTCTTTTTCTTTCTTTTTACTTTTCTTTCTTTCTTAACTTTTCTGTCTTTCTTCTTCTTTTTTCTTATTACTTTCTTTCTTTCTTACTTACTTAACGTTCTTCTTTCTTACTTTCTTTCTTTCTTACTTACTTACTTTCTTTCTTCGTCTTAAACTTTTTCTTTCTTTCTTTCTTATTTTCTTTCTTTCCTTACTTTCTTTCTTCTTTCTTATTTTCTTTCTCACTTACTTTCTTTCTTTCTTTAACTTAATTTTCTTTCTTTCTTACTTTACTTCTTCTTTCTTACTTACTGTCTTTCTTACTTTCTTTCGTACGTCTTTCTTTCGCACTTACTTCTTTCTTTCTTCTTACTACTTACTTTCTTTCTTCCTTACTTTCTTTCTTTCTTTCTCACTTACTTTCTTTCTTTCTTCCTTAATATTCTTCTTCTTTATTAACTATTTCTTTCTTTCTTACTTTCTTTCTTTCTTACTTTACTTACTTGCATTCTTCCTTAACTTATTTCTTACTTACTTCTTCTCTTTCTTCTTACTTTCTTTCTTTTCTTACTTACTTTCTTTCTTTCTTACTTTACTTTCTTTCTTTCTTCTCACTTACTTTCTTTCTTTCTTTCTTATTACTTCTTCTTTCTACTTTACTCTTTTCTTACTTACTTACTTTCTTCTTTCTTACTTACTTTCTTCTTACTTACTTTCTTTCTTTTTCTTTTTTTCTTACTTTCTTCTTAATTACTTTCTTTCTTCTTACTTACTTACTTTCATTCGTTCTGTCTTACTTTCCTTCTTTCGTTACTTTCTTCTTTCTTTCTTACTTACTTACTTTCTTTCTTACTTTGCTTCTTACTTACTTACTTCTTCTTTCTTACTTATTCTTCTTTCTTTCTTACTTACGTTGTTTTGTTTCTTACTGTACTTTCTTCTTTCTTTCTTACTTACTTCTTACTTTCTTTCTTCTTACTTACTTTCTTTCTTTCTCTTAACTTCTTTCTTCTTTCTTACTTACTTCTTCTTTCTTCTTTCTTCTTACTTACTTTCTTTCGTTCTTTCCTTACTCTAACTTTCTTCTTTCTACTTACTTCTTTCTTCTTATACTTTCATTCTTTCCTATCTTTCCCTTATCTTTCTTTCTTCTGTTATGAATTACTTCTCTTTCTTTCTTCTTACGTTTACTTTCTTTCTTTCTACTTACATTTCCTTTCTTTCTTCTCACTTACTTTCTTTCTTTCTTTCGTTCGTTCATTCCTCACATTACTTACTTTCTGTTCTACTTTACTTTCTTTCTTTCTTTCTCTTTATACTTACTTTCTTTCTTTCTTACTTACTTTCTTTCTTTCTTTCTTACTTACTTTCTTACTTTCTTTCTTTCTTCTTTCTTTCTTTCTTTCTTTGCTTCTTTATTACTTACTTTCTTTCTTTCTCTTCTCTACTACTTTTCTTTCTTTCTTACTTTCTTTCATCTTTCTCACTTACTTTCTTTCTTCTTTCTTTCTTTCTTTCTTCCATCACTTACTTACTTTCTTCATACTTACCGTCTTTCTTTCTTCTTCTTTCTTGACCTTACTTTCTTCTTTCTACATACTTTCTTTCTTTCTTTCTTACTTACTTTCTTACTTTCTTTCTTTCCTTTACTTTCATTCTTTCTTTCTTACTTACTTTCTTTTCTTTCTTTCTTACTTACTTTTCTTTCTTACTTACTTTCTTTCTTCTTTCTTTCTTACTTACTTCTTACTTTTCTGTCTTTCTTTTTACTTTTCTTTCTTTCTTTCTATTTCGTTTCTCCTACTTTCTTCTTTCTTTCTTCTCTTACTTCTCTTTCTGAACTTTCTTCTTTCTTAATTCTTTCTTTCTTACTTACTACTTTCTTTCTTTCTATACTTTCTTTCTTTCTTTACTTACTTTCTTTTCTTTCTTACTTACTTTCTTACTTTTCAGGTCTACGTACTTTCTTACTTTCTTTTTCTTACTTACTTTTCTTTCTTTCTTTCTTTCCTTACTTACTTGCTTCTTCTCGTACTTTCTTCTTTCTTCTTACTTTCTTTCTTTCTTTCTTATTTTCTTCTCACTTACTTCTTTCTTCTTTCTTTCTTTTTCTTTCTTTCTTGACTTTTTCATTCTTTCTTACTTACTTACTTAACATTTCTTCATTCTTACTTTCTTTCTTTCTAACTTTCGTTCTTTCTTTCTGTACTTTACTTTCTTTCTTTCTTAATTTCCTTTCTTCCTTGAGTTTCTTTCTTTCTTACTTACTTACGTTTCTTTATTTCCTTCACTATTCCTTTCTTTCTATTTTACTACTTCTTTTCGTCTTTCTTACTTTCTTTCTTTCTTACTTACTTTCTTCTTGTTCTTACTTTCTTTCTTTCTTACTTGTACTTACTTCTTTCCTTAACTTTCGTACGTTCTTTTTTCTTTCTTCTTTCGTTCTTACTTACTTTCTTTCTTAATTTACCTTAATTTCTTGCTTCTTACTATATTTCTCACTACTTTACTTGCTTCTTCTTACTTACTTTCTTCTTCTTACTTACTTTCTTTCTTTCTTTCTTTCTTCCTTTCTTTCTTTCTTACTTACCTCATACTTTTCTTTCTTACTTCGTATCTTTCTTCTTATTTTCTTTCTCACTTACTTTCTTCTTTTTCTTTCTTCTTGAAATACTTCTTTCTTTCTTCTTTCTTATTCTTTCGTTACTTTCTTTCTTTTTTACTTTCTTTCTTTCTTACTTACTTACTTTCTTTCTTACTTACTTCTTTCTTTCTTACGTTACTTTCTTTCTTTCTAATTTCTGTCATACGTTCTTCTTACTTACTTTCTATTTTCTTTTATTCTTACTTAACTTTCTGCTTCTTTCCTACTTACTTTCTTTCTTTCTTAATTAATTTGTTCGTTTTGTCAGTACTTCGTTATTCTTTCTTATTTTGGCTTTAAGCACTTACGTTCTTCTTTCTTTCAATTCTTCTTTTCCTTTTCTTAGTTCTTTCTTAACTGTTTCTTTCTTCTTAGTACTTACTTTCGTTCGTTCTTCTTACTTTCTTTATTTCGTACGTTACTTAGTTCTTTATTGCTTTATAATTACTTTCTTTCTTTCTTACTTTCTTTATTTCTTTACTTTCTTTCTTTTCTTATTACATTAATTTCTTTCTTTCTACTTGTCTTGTCTTCTGACTTTCTTATTTCGTATTACTTCGTTCTTTCTTTCTTACTTCTGTCTTTCTCTTTTAACTTCTTTCTTCTTACTTAATTACTTTCTTTCTTCCCTTCTCACTTACTTACTTTCTTTCTTTCTTTCTTTCTTACTTGCTTCTTTCATTTTACTTACTTTACTTTCAGTTACTGTCTTTATAAATTTCTTACGTTATTTAGTTCTTTACTTAATGGACATTGTGCTTTCTGAATTTAGGGATTTACTTTCTTCTTTACAGCTTTCTTCTTCTTTATTATTTACTTCGTTCGTTTTTAGTTCTCACCTTACTTCGTAATTTCTTATTTCTTACTTACTTTCTTTCTTCTTACTTGCTGATTTACGTAAGTTATTGACAGTATTCTTTCTACGTAATTTCGTTAGTTCGGTACTTACTTGATTCATTCTTACTGTTCTTTCTTTCTTAACGTACTTACTTTCTTACTTTCTTAATTTCTTCGTTCTAATGTACTGTCTTTCGTTACTTACATACGGTCTTTAGTGGCTTAAGTTACTGTCTTTCTTTCCTTACTTTCTTTCTGTCTTACTTACTTTCTTTCTTACTTACTTACTTGCCTTCTACGTTTACTTTCCTGTCTTCTTCCAAGTAATTAATTGATGTCTTCGTTCTTACTTGTCTTCTTTCTTTCTAACTTTTTCTTTCTTTTCTAATTAAGTTACTTTAGTTCTTGCGTGTATACTTACGTAATTTCTGGATTTACTTTCTTTAACTTGCGTGCGTGCTTTCGTTTGGCTTTAGGTCTTACGTTTCTTCTTTCTTTTCGTTATTATTTTCTTTCTCAACTTACTTCTTTCTTTTATTTATTCTTTATTAGTACTTTCTTTCTTCTTACTGTTCTTTCTTTCTACTACTTTCTTCTTTCTAAACTTTCTTTCTTTCTTACTTACTTGCTTTCTTTCTTTCTTACGTACTTTCTTTCTTTTTTTTTTTTGTTTTTTTTTCTTATTCCTTTTTTTTGTTTTTTACGTTTCTTCTTTCTTAAAACCTTCTTTCTTTCTTACTTACATTACTCTCTTATTTCTTACTTTCGTTCCTTCTTACGTTACGTCTTTCTTTCTTACTTACTTTCTTTCTTCTTACTTACTTTCTTCTTTCCTTACGTTCTTTCTTTTCTTCTTACTTACTTCCTTTCGTGTCTTACTTTATGTCACTTTCTTACTTACTTTCTTTCTTTCTCTCACGTACTACTTTCTGTTCTTCTTTCTTACTTTTCGTTCTTCTTTCTTTTCTAATGTTCTTTTCTTTCTTTCTGTACTTACTTTCTTTCTTTCTTTCTCACTTAAGTAATTTCTTGGCTTTCGTTCTTACTTTATTGTTCTTTCTTATGATTTTCTGCTTTCTTACTTTCCTTTCTTTCTTTCTTATTATTTTCTTTCTCACTTACTTTCTTTCTTTCCTTCTGTCTTCTTCTTATTAATTTCTTCTTATTAAGTTCTGTCTTTATGTCTTTCTTTTTTTCTTATTACTTTCTATTCTTTCTTACTATCTGACTTCTTTCTTCTTACTTTATTCTTTCGTACGTACTTACTTACTTCTTTCTTCTTTCTTACTTTTCTTTCGTTCTTTCTTATTTTCTTTCTTTCTTACTTCTCTTTCTTTCGTTTCTTTCTTATTATCTTTCTCACTTACTTTCTTTTCCTTTCTTAATTACGTTTATTCTTGCTTAATTAATTCTTTCGTTCTACTTTCGTTCTTCTTACTTTCTTCGTAGTTTCTTTCTTCTCACCTTACTTTCGTTCTTCTTTCTTACTTACTTAATTTCTTATACTTACTTTCTGTCGTTTCTTTCTCAAATTACTTTCTTTTCTTTCTTTCTTTCTTTCTTTATTACTTTCTTTCTTTATTACTTCTTTCTTTATTACTAATTACTTTCTTTCTTTCTTACTTTCTTCGTACTTAACTGTCCTTTCTTAGCTTGGCTTACTTGCTGCTTTCTTAAATTTATTTCTTCTTTACTTAATTACTTACTTTCTTTCTTAATTTCTGGCTTACTTACTTACTTGCTTCTTGCTTAAGTTTCGGTCTTATTTTCTTTCTTTATTTACTTTGTTCTTTCTTACTTACTTCTTTCTTCCTTCTGACTACTTTTCTTACTTTGCTTTATTCTTAATACTGTAGGTCTTTATTTCTGACTTACTTTCTTTCTTTTTATACTTACTTTCTTTCTTCTTTCTTTCTTTCTTTCTTACATTACTTTCGTTCTTTCGTTCCTAACTTACTTTCTTCTTCTACTTTACTTTCTTTTCTTCTTAACTTTCTTTCTTTCTTTTTCTTTATTTCTTCTTTAATATTCATTTCTTATCTTTTTCTTTTTCTTTTCTTCCTTATCTTTTCTTCTTTTCGTTTGAATTACTGCTTTTCGTGCTGTTCTGACTTACTTCTTTCTTATTAATTACTTTCTTTCGTCTTTATCACTTACTTTCTTTCTTTCCTTTCTTCTTCTTCCTAACATTATATACGTTTCTTTCTTTCGTGCTTTCGTACTCTACTTTCTTTCTTTCCTTACTTACTTTCTTTCTTTCTTTCTTATTACTTTCTTACTTTTCTTGCTTCTTTCTTTCTTTCTTTCTTCTTTCTTTCTTTGATTAGTTCGTTCTTTCTTTCTTTCTTAATTACTTTCGTTCTTCTACTTTACGTTCTTCTTTCATTTCTCACTTAACTTTCTTTCTTTCTTCTTTCTTCTTACTCACTTACTTTTACTTTCTTTCTTACGTTACTTTCTTTCTGTCTTTCTTTCTTACTTACTTTCTTTCTCTTACTTAGTTTCTCTTTCTTTCTTACTACTTTCTTACTTTCTTAATCTTAAACTTTCTTTCTTTCTTTCTTACTTACTTTCTTTCTTTCTTCTTACTTACTTTCTTTCGTAAAACTCTTTCTTTCTTTCTTGCTTACTTACTTTCTTACTTTCTTTCTTCCTACTTCTTTTCTTGCTTTCTTATTTTCGTTCTCCCTTACTTTCTTCGTTCTTTCTTTCTTTCTTAATTTCTGTCTTTCTACTTTCTGTCTTCTTCTTTCGTTCTTTTCTTAATTACTTTCTTTCTACTTTCTTTCGTACTTCTTTCTTTCTCAATTACTTCTTTCTTTCTTTATCTTTCCTTTCTTTCTTTCTTACTTACTTACTTCGTTATTTCTTACAGTACTTTCTGAGGTCTTTCTCACTTATTTTTTTTTCTTTCTTTCTTTCTTTCCTTTATTACTTTCTTCTTCTAATTTCTATCATTTCTTACTTTAATTACTTTCTTTCTTACTTTCTTTCGTAAGTTACTGTCTTTCTTTCTTTCTTACTTCTTTTCTTCTCTTACGTACTTCTTTTCTTTACGTACTTTCTTTCTTTCTTTCTCTCACTTACTTACTTTCTTTCTTACGTCTTCTTTCTTACTTACTTTCTTTCTTTCTTTCTCACTTACTTACTTTCTTTCCTCTTACTTACTTTCTTCTTTCTTTCCTCACTTACTTTCTTTCTTTCTTACTTAATTTCTCTTTCGTACTTACTTTCTTTCTTTCTCACTTTCTTTCTTTCGTTCTTTCCCTCACTTTACGTTCGTTCTTTCTCTTTTTTTTTTCTTTATACTTTTCTTTCTTTCTTAACTTTCTTTCCTTTCTTCTTACTTTATGTTCTTTCTTCTTTACTTTCTTTCTTTCTTTCTTTCTTTATTTTTTCTTTTCTCACTTACTTTCTTTCTTTCTTTCGTCGTTCCTTCTTATTACTTTCTTTCTTTCTTACTTTCTTTCTTTCTCTTACATCTTCTGTCTTTCTTTCTTTTTTCTTATTACTTTCTTTCTTTCTTACTTACTTACTTTCTTTTCTTACTTTTACGTTCTTTCTTTCTTACTTACTTACGTTTCCTTTACTGTGCTTGCTTAGATTTCGTTCGGTCTTAATTTTCTTTCTTTCTTACTTTCTTTCTTTCTTACTTACTTACGTAATTCTTTCGTACTTCTTTCGTACTTACTTATTCGTTCTTTCTTTCCTTACTTTCTTCTTTCTTACTTACGTTCTTCGTGTTTACTTACGTTCTTTCTTTTATTCTACTTTCCTTTCTTTCTTACTTACTTTCTTTCTTCTTACTTAATTCTTTCTTACTTATACTTACTTTCTTCCATTCTTACTTACTTTTTTTCTTACTTACTTTCTTTCCTCACGTTACTTTCTTTCTTCTTACTTACGTGCTTCTTACTTACACTTCTTTATTTCTTCTCACTACTTTCTTCTTACTTACTTCTTTCTTTCGTTCTCTTACTTACTTTCTTTCTTACCTTACTTTCTTTCTTCATTTCTCAACTTACATACTTTATTTCATTCTTACTTACTTACTTTCTTTCATAACCGTACTTTCTTCTTTCTTCCACTTACTTACTTCCTTTCTTTCTTACTTTACTTTCTTTCTTTCTTTCTCACTTACTTTCTTTCTTTCTTACTTACTTTCTTTCTTTCTTACTTTAACTTTCTTTCTTTCTTACTTCTTTCTTTCTTTCTTCTTCTCACTTTTCCTTTCTTTCTTTCTCAACTTACCTACTTCTTTCGTTCTACTACTTTCGTTCTTTCTTTCTCACTTACTTTCTTTCGTTCTTACTTACTTTCTTTCCTTCTTACTTACTTCTTTCTTTCTTACGTTCTTTCTTTCTTTCTCACGATTACTTTCTTTCTTTCTTCTTTCTTTCTTTCTATTACCTTCGTTTTTCTTACTTTCGTTTCTTTCTTACTTACTTATTTTCTTTCTTTCTTTAAACTTCTGTCTTTCTTACTTACTTTCTTCTTCTTACATTACTTTCTTTTCTGTGCTTACTTAACTTTCTTTCTTTCGTACTTACTACTTTCTTCTTCTTACTGACTTTCTTTCTTAACTTACTATCGTCTTTCTCACTAAAAACAAATTACTTATCTTTCTTTCTTTCTCACTAACTTTTCTTTCTTTCTTCTTTCTTTCTTTCTTTCTTTCTTTCATTCTTTATTATACTTTTCTTTCTTTCTTACATTCTTTCTTCTTACTTACTTTACTTCTTTCTTTCTTACCTACTTTCTTTCATTCTTACTTACTTTCTCATCTTTCTTACTTTCTTTCTTTCCTTCTTTCTTACTTTACTTTCTTTCTTCTTTCTTACTGACTTTCTTCTTACTGACTTTCTTTTGTTTCTTTCTTTCCTTACTTACGTTCTTTCTTACTTACTACTTTCTTTCTTCTTTCTACTTACTTTCTTTCCTTACTTACTACTTTCTTTCTTTCTTTCTTACTTACTTCTTCTTCTTTCTTACTTACTTCTTTCTTCTTTCTTACTTACTTACTTTCTCTTACTACTTTCGTTCTTTCTTACTTACTTTCTTTCTTTCTTTCGTACTTACTTCTTTCTTTCTCTTTCTTACTTTACTTCTATCTTCTTTCTACTTACATACTTTCTTTCTTTCTTTCTTACTTTCTTTCTTTCTACTGACATTACTTTTCTTTCTTCTTACTTACTTTCTTTCTTACTTACTTACTTTCTTTCTTTCTTCTTACCTTACTTCTTTTCTTACTTACTTACTTTCTTCTTTCTTTCTACTTTACTTTCTTTCATCTTTCTTACTTACTTCTTTCTTTTCCTCACTTTCTTTCTTTCTTTCTTCTTGCTTACCTTAATTTCTTTTCGTTCTTTCGACTTAAGTATTGCGTGTCAGTTCTTACTTAAGTTCTTTCTTTCTTTCTTACTTACTTTATTCTTACGTACATTCTTTCTTTCTTACTGACTAATTCTTTTCTTTCCTTTTCTTACTTACTTTCTTCTTTCTTGCTTCATAATTACTTCTTTTCTTTCTTACGTTATTCTTTAGTGCGTAATTGTTGATTGCTTCTACTTACTTACTTCTTACTGGTCTACTTTATTTCTTACTTTGAATTAAAGTCTTACTTTATTATCTTTACGTACTTTCTTTCTTTCTTTATTATTTACTTACTTACTTCTTATACTTACTTACTTTTCTTAATTTCTTAAGTACATTACTTATTTCATTTCTGTCTGGATTTATGTAGTGAAGTTTATTTATTATGTCTTAAGTCGGTATGGTATTATGTGCTTATTTCTAATTTCTTAATTTCTTACTTTCTTTCGACTAATACTTTCTTACTTACATACTTACTTTCTTTCCTTACATACTTAATTCTTAATATCTTACTTAATTTCTTTCTTTCTTTCTTACTTACTTAATTACTTAATTTCTTTCTTACTTAATTACGTTTCTTTCTTTCTTAATTACTTACGTTCTTATCTTTCTTTCTTGCCGGTTCTTGCACGTCGGTCAGGGATGACTTTCTGCTGTTCGTATCCTTTACGTTCTGGCTTTCTGTCTGGATTTCATTGACGGAACGGTCGTTACTTTCTTTCTCCTTACTTCTTGATTCTTTACTTTCTTCTTTCGTAGTTCTTTCGCCATTTACTTTGGTTTTACTCTCTACTACTTCTTACTCTTCTCTCTACTCTTCTCTCTATCTCATTCTTCTCTACTTCTTCTACTATCCTCTACCTCTTCTCTCTCTTAACTCTTCTCTTCTCTCTACTTACTCTACTACTCTCTTCTACTCCTTCTACTCCTTCTCTAACTCTCTTACAATTACTTCTACTATCTCTCTTCTACTTATTAACTCTCTCTCTTCTACTCTTCCTACTACTCTACTACTTATCTCTCTCTCTCTTCCTTACTCTCTCTCTTTCATCTCTACTCTCCTTCTCTTTCTCTTCTCTACTTCTTCTTCTACCTACTCTTCTTCTCTACTTATCTAACTCTCTTCTCTCTTCTCTCTACTCTCTCTATCTCTTCTCTACTATCTCTCTCTCCCTACTCTAACTTCTTCTTCTCTCTCTCTACTATACTCTACTCCTACATCTAATCTCTATCCTAACCTATCTCTTCTCTATCTACTAAAATACTATAATCTAATCTCTATTCTCTATAATACGTTTCTCTATCTAAACTAATAAATCTAAACTTCTCTAGACTCTATATTCTCTACTTCGCTATCTGATCTCTAAATGATCTAAAAAAAAATCTCTACCTTATCTATGCTCTAAAAATGTGCTTCTCTAAAATATTCTCGTTAAAAAATCTCTAATCTACCTCTACTCTAACTAACTCTAATCTAAAGATTCTCTAACTTCTCAAACTACTATCTCTAAATCTTAACAACTACTAAACTAAATCTCCTAAAAAAATAAAGATAAACTAAAATGCTCTAATAAACTAATCTCTAATAATCTATTCTCTTACCTAAAACTATCTCTATCTCTTATATCTAACACTTCTCTTCTCTAATCTCTAATCGTAATATCTCTAACTCTATTCTCAAAATCGTGCGTCTAGTCACTAAATCTAAAGCCTTCTCTATTATATCAAAAAAAACTTCTCTCAGAATAACTTTCTCTAGACTAATACTACTTCTCTAAAATACTCTTACATACTCTATCTCTATCTCTATCTCTAAGCCTCTACTACTATAATCTGCCTTCCCTCTATGTAAAAACTCTAAATAAACTAGACTATAATCTACTACTCTACTCTAGACTTCTCTAACTACTATATAAATCTAAAAATCTCTTAATCTATTCTCTAGAATCATCTATAAAAAACTACTTCTCTAAAACTAATCTAAATCTCTCTCTCTATAATATCATTCTAAAATCTAATCTCTATCTCTAATTCTATACTATAAATCTATACTCTAACTCTACTACTCTATCAATCTCTAACTCTATACAATAAATATACTAAACCTACACTATCTCTATCTACTCTACTACGTAATACTTAAATCTCTAACTAACTCTAAAACTACTCTAATCTCTAAATTCTATCTATATACACTACGTACGTTCTCTAATAAAAAAAACTAATCCTCTAATATTCTCTATACTCACTCTAACTAAATCTCTATGCTCTACTTTCCTATCTAAACTCACGTACATACTCATTCTCTACTACTGATTCTCTCTATAAAACTTCTAACTCTTCTCTAACTACTAATCTCTAAATAACTACTAATCTATCTAACTACTTAATAAACTCTACTCTACTAAATCTCTAACTTCTCTATATCTCCTAAATATATCTACTCTAATCTCTAATTCTATCTTTCTAAATACTAATCTCTACTCTTCTAACTAAATCTAAAACTTCTCTATCTCCTACTATATCTACTATAGCCTTCTCTATCTCTAAAAAACTCTAATAAAACTATAACTAATCTAACTATCTCTAAACTCTTCTTTCTTCTACTCTCTAAAAAAAAATCTAATATCTCTACTCTCTACTCAATTCTCAAACTCCTACTCTTCTCTAATAACTCTTCTCACTTCTCTATCTTCTCTATCTCTAATTCCTCTATAAACTAAAGTCTCTCTTCTCTATAATACTACTAATAAATAACTCTAACTCTATCAAACTACTCTAATCTTCTACTATTCTATTCTAAAAACTAAATCTCTCTAATCTCTAATTCTCTCTCTAGAAGAAAACTCTATCCTAAAAAAAAATCTTATCTTCTTCATCTCTATATCTCTAAACTAACTATCTAATCTTCCACACAATAATAATCTCTTCTCCTAAGCACTAAAACTAATGCACTATCTAACTACTACTCTAGGCTTCTCATAAAATCAATCCTACAAAAATACTATAACTAACTATCTAAGAAATCTCATACTCTAAAATCTAAAAAACTATCTCTATCTCAAAACTAACTATAACTAAAATTCTAAATTAAAATTTTAATTCTAAAAAATAACTAAAAACAAAATCTTTTAAATTTACTAATCTATCTAACTAATAATTCTAATTAATAAAATTCTAAAAAAAATCTAAACTACAAAATAATCTAATTCTAATCTATAAAAACTAATATCTTACTAAAATTCTACTTCTAAATAAAATACTAAACTTACTAAAAAATTAACTAATCAATAAAAAATTCTAAAAAAAAACTAAAATCTAAACTATACTACTAAAATCTAAAATATTCTCTACTAATTTTTCCCAACAAACTAAAACTAAAAAATTCTAAACTCTAAAACAAAAAACTATAAATTCTACTATATAAATTTCTACTAATTCTAAAAAACTAAAATTCTAAAATTCTAAACTATTCTAAATCTAAAACTAATCTAAAAATCTAAACTAAACTACTAATTTCCTAAATTCTAACTACTAATCTACTATCTAAAAATTAAAAAAAATCTAAACTATCTACTAAATAAAAAATAATTATCTAATCTAAATAAAAAACTAAAAACTATCTAAATTCTAAAATCTAAACTAAATCTAATAAAAATTCTAAAAATTTTTACAAAAATCCTAAAATCTTCTAAAAAACTAATCTAACTATACTAACTAATTACTAAAATAAACTAAAATATCCTATCTAAAACCCATCTAACTAACTAAATAATCTAAATCTATCTAAAAAACTATAATCTACTTTTTAAAATCTAAAATCTATCTATTCTAATTTTAAACATAAATAAAATATAATCTCTTTTAAAAAACTAAATCTTCTTTACTAAAATTCTTAAATAACCTAAAAAAAATTTCTAAAATATCTATTCTTCTCTAAATAAATTCTACTAAAAATCTATTCTATTAAAAACTCTAATAATCTAACTAAAAATAATTCTTCCAAACTAAAAAATTTTTAATAATCTAAATTTTACTAAAAATTAATTTTAAAATTAAATATAACTAAATCTATTCTTTTTAACTAAAAAAAAAATCTAACTACTAAAAAACTAACCCAAAAAATCTAATTTTTCTAAAAAATCTTTAAATTCTAAACTACTACATCTACTAAATTCTATTCTAAATCTAAAAAAAATTTCTTATTATTTCACTAAAAAAAAATACTAAACTACTATAACTATTCTAAAAATCTTATCTATTTTTTTTTCTAAATCCTAAAATTTTTTTTCTTTTAAAAAATAAAAAAAAACTAATCTAAAAAAAACTAAAAAAATTTTTATCTAAAATTTTTAAAAATATTAAAACTTATCTTTCCCAATTAAAAAAAAAAACTATAAATAAAAAAACCAAAAAAAACTAAAAAAAAAAAAAAAATAAAAAAAAAAAAAAAAATTCTAAAAATAAAACTAAATCTAAATTTAAAAAAACTAAAAAAAAAAAAAAACTAAAACAAACTAAAATAAAAAAAAACAAAATAAAAAACTAAACCCAAAAAAAACTAAAAACAAATAAAAACTAACTAAAAAAACTAACTAAATCTAAAACTCAAACTAACAATAAACTAATAACAATATAAAAATAACTAAAATAAAATCAAAAAAATTATAAAATCTAAAAATTTTAATTAAAAAAAAAAATAATTAAAAAAATTAACTAAAAAACAAAAAAAAAATTACAAAAAAAAATCTAAACAAAAACTAAAAATACTCTAAATCTATAAAAATAAAAAAAAAATTCTAACTTTAAAAAAACTAAAATTATCAACTAAAAAACTCAATTAAATTAAACAAACTAAAAAAAAAAACTAAACTAAATAAAAATAAAAAAATAAAAAACCAAATTAATTACAATTATTAAAAACAAAAATATAAAAAAACTTCTAAATAAAAACAAAAAAAACTACTAAAAATAAACTAAAAAAAAAACTAATTTAAAAACTAAAAAAAAAATATAAAAAACTAAAATCAAAAATTATTCTAATATAAAAACTAAAAAAAACTACTTAAAACTAAAATCTAAAAAAATAAAATTAAAAACCCAAATACTAAACTAAACAAAATTTAAAAAAATTATTAACTATAAATAAAAATCAAAAAAACATAAAACTACATTAAAAAACTAACAAAATAACTAAATTCTAAAATTAAATAAATTAAAAAAAATTCAAAAAATCTAAAACTAAATCAAAACTTTAAATTCTAAAAAAATAATAAACATAATCTCAAATTTTTAAAATTCTTAAATTTTAAAAACTAAAATAAAAAACTAACTAAATTTAAAAAATATAATTTCTAAAAAAATCTAATAATTAAAATTCAAAAAAAATAAAATCTATAAAACATTAAATCTAATAACAAAAACTAAAATTTTAAATAACAAATTTCCAAAATTTTAAACCAAAAACCAAAACCAAAAATAAACTATATAAACTAAACTAAAATTAAACTAAAAAAACCCTAAAAAATTTCCCAAATACTAATTAAACTAAAAAAATAAAAAACTAAAACTATCTAAACAAAATTCTTTTTTTAAAAAAAAAATAATAATTTAAAAAATATACTAAACTACAAAACCCAAAAAAAAACTAAAAAAAATCTATTAAAATAACTAAAAAATAAAAATTTAAATACACTAAAACCCAACTTTAACAATTAAACTAAAAAAAATCTACAAAAAAAACACAAAACAATTTTAATTATTTAAACTAAATTTAATTAAAATAAAACATTACAACTAAATTAAAAAAACCCAAAATTAAAATTTTTAAAAAACCACAACTAAAAAAAACTTTAAAAAAACTAATTAATCACAAAAAACTAAAATTAAAATAAAAAAAACTAAAAATAAACTAAAAAAACTAAAACTAATTAAACTAAACTAAAATTCTAAAACAAACTATAAACAAACTACTATTAAATCAAAAAAACTAAATAAAAAAATTCTTTAATTTAAAAACAAAATTCTAAAAAACCTTTTAAAAAACCCCAAAAAATTAATAAATTACTAAAACTAATCTAAAATAATTCTCTTTAAAATAAAAAAAACTTCAAATTAAAAAACTTAACTAAAACTAAACTCAAAATTAAAATTCTAACAAACTCCTAAAAAACCTAAATTAAACAATCTACTACTAAAAAAAAAAATTCTTTCTAAACTAAAAAAAACTATAATTTAAAAAAAATTTAAAAACTAAAATAAAAAAAATTAAAATCTACTAAACTATTAAAACTTAAAAAATTTCTAAAAAAATCTAATTAACATTTAAATAAAAAAACAAAAAAACAAAAAAAATTTTTAAAAAAATTTTCTAATCTAAAACTAAAAATATTCCCCAAATTCTAAAAAAATAACTACAAATAAACTATAAAACCTCCAAAACAAAATATAAAAAACAAAAAAAAAAAAACTAATCTTCTCAAAATTCCCAAATAAAATAAAAAAATCTAAAAAAAAACTCAAACAAAAAAACTAAAAACCCAACAAACTAATAAAAAAAACTAAACAAACAAAAACAAAATTTTTAAACAAATAATTTCTAAAAACCCAAAAACTAAAAAAAAAAAAAATTTTTAATCAAAACCCAACAAAAATCCAAAAACAAAACTTACAAAAATCTACCTAAACTAACAAAATTTAAATAAAACTACAAACAAACAAAACAAAATTTAAAAAATCCAAAAATACAAAATCTAAAAATAAATAAATTACCCAAAATTAAATTCCCAAACCCCAAAAAACTAAAACAAAAACACAAAAAATCAACCCAACACAACAAACTAAACCCAAAAAAAAAATAAAAACCCAAAAACCCACCAACCCCTAAAAAACTAACCAAAAAAAAAACTATAAACCAAACAAACAATCACCAAACAAAACAAAAAACCCAAATCCAAACAACAATTCAAACAAACCAAAACTAAAAAAAACAAAACCCCCAAAAAAAACAAAAAACAAACAAACAAACAAACCCAATAAATACTAAACAAAAAAAACCAACAAAACCCTAAAACCCAAAACCCCAATAACCACCAAACCCCAACAAAAACCCAACAAACACAATCTAAACTCAACACAAAACCCCAAAAAAAAACAACCCCCAAAACCACCAAAAAAAAAAAACCAAAAAAAACAAAAAAAAAACCCCCCCAAAAAAATAAAAAAAAAAACCCAAAAAAACACCCACAAAAAAAAAACCACCCCCAACAAACAAACCCCAACAAACAACTACAACAACAAAAAAAAATTAAAAACACAAAAAATTAAACAAAACCACCAAACACAAACCCCCAAAAAACCCCCCAAAAACCCTTCAAAACAATAACAAAAATCAAAACCACACAAAACAAAAATACAAAAAACAAAAAAAAAAAAAAAAAAAAAAAAAAAAAAAAAAAAAAAAAAAAAAAAAAAAAAAAAAAAAAAAAAAAAAAAAAAAAAAAAAAAAAAAAAAAAAAAAAAAAAAAAAAAAAAAAAAAAAAAAAAAAAAAAAAAAAAAAAAAAAAAAAAAAAAAAAAAAAAAAAAAAAAAAAAAAAAAAAAAAAAAAAAAAAAAAAAAAAAAAAAAAAAAAAAAAAAAAAAAAAAAAAAAAAAAAAAAAAAAAAAAAAAAAAAAAAAAAAAAAAAAAAAAAAAAAAAAAAAAAAAAAAAAAAAAAAAAAAAAAAAAAAAAAAAAAAAAAAAAAAAAAAAAAAAAAAAAAAAAAAAAAAAAAAAAAAAAAAAAAAAAAAAAAAAAAAAAAAAAAAAAAAAAAAAAAAAAAAAAAAAAAAAAAAAAAAAAAAAAAAAAAAAAAAAAAAAAAAAAAAAAAAAAAAAAAAAAAAAAAAAAAAAAAAAAAAAAAAAAAAAAAAAAAAAAAAAAAAAAAAAAAAAAAAAAAAAAAAAAAAAAAAAAAAAAAAAAAAAAAAAAAAAAAAAAAAAAAAAAAAAAAAAAAAAAAAAAAAAAAAAAAAAAAAAAAAAAAAAAAAAAAAAAAAAAAAAAAAAAAAAAAAAAAAAAAAAAAAAAAAAAAAAAAAAAAAAAAAAAAAAAAAAAAAAAAAAAAAAAAAAAAAAAAAAAAAAAAAAAAAAAAAAAAAAAAAAAAAAAAAAAAAAAAAAAAAAAAAAAAAAAAAAAAAAAAAAAAAAAAAAAAAAAAAAAAAAAAAAAAAAAAAAAAAAAAAAAAAAAAAAAAAAAAAAAAAAAAAAAAAAAAAAAAAAAAAAAAAAAAAAAAAAAAAAAAAAAAAAAAAAAAAAAAAAAAAAAAAAAAAAAAAAAAAAAAAAAAAAAAAAAAAAAAAAAAAAAAAAAAAAAAAAAAAAAAAAAAAAAAAAAAAAAAAAAAAAAAAAAAAAAAAAAAAAAAAAAAAAAAAAAAAAAAAAAAAAAAAAAAAAAAAAAAAAAAAAAAAAAAAAAAAAAAAAAAAAAAAAAAAAAAAAAAAAAAAAAAAAAAAAAAAAAAAAAAAAAAAAAAAAAAAAAAAAAAAAAAAAAAAAAAAAAAAAAAAAAAAAAAAAAAAAAAAAAAAAAAAAAAAAAAAAAAAAAAAAAAAAAAAAAAAAAAAAAACAACAAAAAAATTCTTACAAAAAAAAATAAAAATTCTAAACACTAATAACAAAAAAATATAATTCTAAATAAAAAAAAAAAAAAAAAACAAAAAATACTAAAATCTAAAAATCTAAATAAAAAACAATCTAAAATTCTAAAAAAAATAAAAATCTAAAAAAAAACTTAAAAAAAACTAAAAAAAAAAATAAAAAAAAACACTATTAAAAATCAAAAAAAAACTAAAAAAAAACACTAAAAAAAAAAAAAATCTTAAAACAAAAATAAAAAAAAAAAATAAATAAATACTAAAACAACTTCTAAAAATTCTAAAAAAAAAAACAAAAAAATATAAAAAAAAATTAAACTATAACAATAAAATCTAAAAAAAAAAAAAAAAAAAAAAAAAACTATCTACAAAAAAAAAATAAAAAAAAACTAAATAAAAAAAAAAAATAACTATCTATAACCTAAAAAAACTCTCTAACAACAAAAAATAAATAACAAAAACTCCTCAAAAATAATAACTAAACTAAAAAAAAATAATATAAAAACTAAAAAAATCACCAACAAAATCAAAAACAAAAACTATAAATAATATATCTAACAAAATCTAAAAAACTAAATCAAAAATCTAAATCTAAAAACTTTCTAAAATAAATCAAAAACAAAAAAAAAAAAAAAAAAAATACTAAAAAAAAAAAAAAAACAACACAAATAAAAAAAAACAAAATCTAATAAAATCTAAAATCACTAAATCTAAAACTAACTAAAAAAAAAATACTAAAAAAAAAACACTAAAAACTAAAAAAAAAAAATTAATAAAAAATAAAAATACTAAACAACTTAAAAAAAAAAAAATATAAAAAAATTACACTCTAAAAAAAACAAAAAACTAAAAAAATAACAATCTAAATATAAATTCAAAAAACAACTAATCAAACTAAAAATAACTACTAAATAAACTAAAAAAAAAAAAATAACTAACAAAAATTCTAAATAAAATTAATCAAAAAAACTAAAAACCTAAAAAAAAAAACTAACAAATAAAAAACATATACTAAACTAAAAAAATAAAAAAACTAAACTATCAAATTTAATAATTAAAAAAAAAAAAAAACTATAAATAATAATAAAACTAAAAACTAAACATTAAAACTTCTAAAAAAAAAAAAAAAAAAAATTTTAAAAAAAAACTAAACTAATTCAAAAAATTCAAAAAAAAAATAAAAAAACAAAAATAAATTAACTAAAAAAAAAAAAATCTAATATCTAAAAACAAAAAAATAATTTTAAAAAAAAAAAAAAATAAAAAAAACTAAAAAAACATAAACTACTAAAAAAAATCTAACATACATAAATCTAAAATACTAAAAAACTAAATAAAAAAAATACTCTATAAACTAAAAAAAAAAAAAAAACTAAAAAAATCTAAAAAAAAATTAATATACTACTTAAAATCTATATAATAAAATAAAAAAAAAAAATCTAAAAATAAAATAAAAACTACTAAAAAAAATTAAAAATAATCTAAAAAAATAAAAAAAAAAAAAACAAAAAAACCTTCTAAAAAAAAAACTAAAAAAAACTATAAAAAATAATACTATCTAACTAAAATCTAAAAAACTCTCAAATACTTAAAAAAAATAAAAAAAAAAATAATCTAAAAAAAAAATTAACTAAAAAATACAAATCTAAAAAAAACAAAAAAAATTCTACTAACTAAAAAAATTAACAAAATAAAATAATTCTAAAAACTAAAAAAACTAAATCTAAAAAATAAAAATAAAAAACTAAAAAAATAAAAAAATCTAAAACTAAAAAACTAAAAAACTAAAAATTCTATTAATAACTTTAAATCTAAAAACTAAAATAAAACTAAAAAATTCTAAATAAAATAAAAACTAAATAAAAAAAAAAAAAAAATTAACTCAAAAAAAAAAAAAAATAAAAAAAAAAATACCTAATATCTAAAAAATCAAATAATTAATAAAACTAAAAAAAATCACCCAAAAAAAATCTAACTAAAAAATACTAAAAAAAAAAATAAAAAAAAAAAAAAAATAAATCATCTAAAAACAAAAAAATCTATCTCTAAAAAAAATACAAAAAAAAAACTAAAAAAAAAAATCTTCTAACTAAAAATTCTAAAATAAAAAAAAAAAAATTCTAAAAAAACAAAAAATCTAAATCTACAAAAAAAAAAAACAAAACAAAAAAAAATATACAAAAAAAAAAACTAAAAAAAAAAAAAACTTAACTAAACTTAAAAAAAAAAAAACTAAAACTAAAAAATAAAAAAACTAAAAAAAAAAAATTTAAAAATAACAAAACTAAAAATAAAAATACTAAACTTAAAAATTAATAAATCTAAAAAACTAAACTAAAAAAAATAATCTAACAAAAAAATAAAAAAATAAAAAAAATTATTATCCTCTAAAATAACTTACTAAACAAAAAAAAAAAAAATTTAACTAAAATAAAAACATAAATAAAAAAAATCTAAAAAAAAAAAAAACAAAAATAAAAAAAATAAAAAAATAATAAAAACTAAAAAAAACCCTAATAAATAAAAAAACAAAAAAAAAAAAAAAATCAAATAAAAAAAAACAAAAACTAACATATCAATAACAAAAAAAAAACAAAAAAACAAAAAAAAAAACAAAAAAAAAATAAAAAAAAAAAACTAAAAAACCTACAAAAAAAACAAAACCAACACACACAAATCTAAAAAACAACAAAAACAATTAAAAACAAAACCAAAAAAAAACAAAAAAAAAAAAAAAAACACAAAAAAAAACAACAAAAAGAAAAACAAACAAATAACAACAAACCAAAAAAAACTTAAAACAAATACCAAAAAACAATCAAATCAAAAACAAAAAAAAAAAAAAATAATAAAAAAAAACAAAAACAAAAAAAAAAAAAAAAACAAAACAACACTAAACTCAAAAAAAAAAATAAAAAAAAAAAAAAAACAAAAATAAAAAAAAAAAAAAATAAAAAAAAAAAAAAAAAAAAAAAAAAAAACAAACAAAAAAAAAATAAAACTAAAACCAAACTAAAAAAAAAAAAAACAATCAAAAAAAAATAAAACAAAAACAAACCTAAAAAAAAAACAAACAAAAAAAAAAAAACTCACACAAAAAAAAAAAAAAAAAAAACAAAAAAAAAACTAAAAAAACAAACAAAAACAAAAAAAAAACAAAACAAAAAAACCCAAAAAAAAAAAACAAAAAACAACTCTAACAACTACTAATCTCCTAAAAAAAAAACAAATCTAAACATAAACTACAACACTAACTAAACTAAAAACACATCTAACTAATCTACAACTAACATCTAAACTAAACTACTAAAACTAAACTAACTCAACACTAATCTAACAACTAAAACTAAACTATCTACAAATAACAAAACTACCTAAAACTAACATCACTAAACTAACTACCAAAACAAACTAAAAACTAAAAAACAAAACTAAAATAACCTAACAACTATCTAAAACTAAACTCAATCTAACTAACTAAAAAACTAATCTAACTAAAATCTAACTACTAAATCTAAAACTATCTACTAAAATCTAAAAAATCAACTACTAAAACATAAATCTACTAAAACTACTAACCAAACTAAATCTATAACTACTAAAACTAAACTACTAAAAACTACTACTAAAATAATCTAAAATACTAAACTAACTAATCAAAAACTATAAAAACTAAAAAACTACTAAAACTAAACTAAATACTAATCTAAAAAACTAATCTAAACTCTAATATCTAAAAACTAAACTAACTACTAAAAAAACAAAACTAATCTAATATCTAAATAAATACTAACTATCTAAAATCTACTAAAACTCTAATCTAAAAACTACTACTACTAAAACTAAAAACTACATCTAAAATCTAAACTACTACTAAATATCAATACTACTAAACTAAAACTAACATAAACTATCTAATCTAATCTAATACTAATCTAAAAATCTATAACAAAATAAAATAACTAAAAACTAATCTAATAATCTAACTAAAACTACTAATACTAAAAAATTAACTACTAAAAAAAAACTAAAATCTACTAAATCTAACTACTAAACTATCTAATCTACTAAATCTAACTACTAAACTAAAAAACTAACTAATCTAAACTAAATCTACTATACTAATCAAATCTAAATAAACTATAAAAAATCAATCTAAAACTATCTAAAAATCTAAAACTATCTAAAAACTAACTCTAATAAACTAAACTAACTAAAAAATCAATACTAAAAAAAATAAACTAACTAAAAACTACTAAATAAATACTAAACTAAAAATCTAAACTAACTAAAACTAACTCTAAACTACTAACAAAAACTAAAAACTACTAAACTAAACTAAAACAATCTATAAAAATAAATCTATCTACTAAACTAATACTAAAAAACTAAACTAAAAATAATATAACTAAAAAATCTAAATTAAAAACTAACTAAAAAAACTAATAACTAACTAAACTAAATCTAATACTAAATCTAAAAATTACTAAATACTAAAAAACTATCTAATCTACTAACTAAACTATCTACTAAAAAACTAATAAAAATCTACTAATCTAAACTAAAAATCTAAAAACTCAAAAATACTACTAAATCTAAACTAAACTAAACTACTAAATACTACATAAATCTAACTAAAAACTAAAAAATCTAATAAAACAATACTATAAAACTAATCTACTATCTAATTAAACTAAAATCTAACTAAATCTAAAACCTAACATATCTAACTAATACTAACTAAATCTATATCTAAACTACTAACTAACTAACTAAAAATCTAAAAACATAAATCTAACCTAATCTAAACTATCTAACTCATACTAACTAAAAAAAATATTCTAAAACTAATCTAAAAATTACTAAAAACATAAATCAAATCTAATCTACTACTAAACTAAAACTACTAATCTAAAAAATCTAAACATAAACTAAAAATCTAAAAATCTAAAAACTAACTAAAAACTAACTAAATAATCTAACTAAAACTAAATCTAAAAAATCTAAACTAACTACTAAACTACTAACTAATCAAAAAACTAAAAACTAAAATCTAAAAACTACTAACTAAAAAAAATCTAAACTAAATATCTAAATAACTACTCTAACTATCTAACTAAAACTACTAAAACAACACTAAACTAAAAAAAACTAATCTAACTAAAAATCTAAAATAACTCTATAAAATAATCTAAAACTAAATCTAACAACTACTAACTAAACAAACTAAACTAATACAACTAAAAAATCTAAACTAATAAATCTAAAAATCTAATACTAAAAAACATAAATTACTACTAAAAAAAATACTAAATCTAAAATCTAAAATCTAATCTAAAACTAAACTAAATACTAAAACAAAAAAATCAAACTAAAATCTATCTAAATAAACTAAAAACTTAACATATCTAAATCATAATAAACACTACTACTATAAAATCAAAAAAAAACATCAAACACTAACTATCTATAAACTATAATCTAAAAACTAACTAATCTAACAACTCTAAAACTATTAACTAACATAATCTATAACTAATCTAAACTTCTAACTAAAAACTAAAACTAATCTAACTAAATAAAACACTATAACTAATAATCTAAAAACTACTACTAACTCTAATCTAAACTAAAACTAATCTAAACTAATCTAAAAATCTAATAAAAATCTATCTCTACAAAATCAAAAAACTAATATCTAAAAATTAACTAAAATAATCTAAAATAAAACTAAAAAATCTAATAAAACAAAATAACAATTCTAAAAAACTAAAACTAATCTACTAAACTAACTATCTAAACTAACTAAATCTAACTATCAAATACAAACTAACTAATCTAAACTAACTAATACTAAAAAAAATCTAAAAAAATCTACTAAAACAAAATCTAAAAACTATTACCTAAAACCCAATACTACTAAACTAATAAAAAAATCTAAAAAACTAAATAAAAACTAACTAACTAACTAAACAAAAAACTAAACTACTAATCTAAAAAAACAACTACAAATAAATAAATCTAAAAACTAACTAAACTAATCTAAATAAACTAACTAATACTAACTACTAAAAAACTACTATCTAACTAAAACTAAAACTAATCTAAAAAACTAATCTAAAAAACTAACTAATAACTAAAAAAACTAATAAACTAAATAATAATCTACTAAAACACTAAACAAAATTCTAAAATCAACAAACATCTAAAACTAAAAAAAATCTAACTACTAAAAAACTAAAATAAACTAAAACTACTAACTAAAATATCTACTAAACTAAAAACTATATACTAAACTAATACTAACTATCTAAAACAAAAATAAAAAATACTAAAACTAAAATCTACTAAAAACAACTCTAACTATCTAAAAAAAACTAAAACTACTAAAAAACTAACTAAACTAAACTAAAATCTAAATCTAAAAAATTAACTCTAAAAAACTTAACTAAATCAAACTAATCATAAAAAAATAAAATATCTAAATAAATAAAAAACTAAATCTAAACTAACTAACTCTACTAAAATAATAACTAAATAAAATAAATTTAACTAAAAAACTAAAACTCTATAACTATAAACTAACAAAATTAACTACTAAACAAAAAACTAACTCTACTATAAAAAAAACAAACTATAAACTACTACTAATCTAAACTAAAATCTATCTAAAAAACAAATACTACTACTAAATCTAAAAATATACTATAAAACTAACTAATAAATACTAATCTAAAAACTCTAATAAACATAACTACACTTAAAACTAACTAAAATAATATAAAAAAAAAAATACTAAACTAAATAAAATAAAAAACTAAATAAAACTAAATCTAAAAAATCAACTAAAAACTTCTAAACTTCTAAAAAAAACTAAAAAACCTACTAAAACTAAATAAAAAAAAAACTACATAAACTCTAAACTACTAAACTAACAATCTATAACTAATAAACTACTAAAAAACTAACTAAAATAAACTAACTAAATAAAATCTAAAATCTAACTAAAAAAATAAAATAAAACTATAAAAAATACTAAACAATTCTAAAAAATCTAAAACTAACTAAAAAATCTAAATCTACTAATAACTAAAAATCTAAACTAAACTAACTAATAAATAAAACTAAATCTAAAATCTACAAAAAATAATATCTACTAAACATACTAAAACTAAATAACTAATCTAAATCTAATACTAATAACATAAAATAAAACTAAATAAATCTAAAATAAACAAAAAAATCAAAATACAAAAATCAAACACTAAACTACTAACTAATCTAAAAAAACCTAAATCTACTAACAATACTAAAAAAAATACAACTAAAAAAAACTAATCTAAAATAAACTAAATCTATCTAATAAAAACTAAAAAAACAAAAAATCTACAAATACTAAACTAACATACTAAACTAACTAATTCTAAATACTAAAAAAATCTAACTACTAAAAATAAACTACTAAAACTATATCTAAAAATAACTAAATCTAAATAAACAATACTATCTTATCTAAAACTAAAACTTAACTAACTAAAAACTATAAAATATAACTAATACTAAAAATCTAATACTAAAAAAAATTAAAAAAAACTCTAACTAATCAAAACTACAATCTAATTCTACTACTAAAATCAAATAAAAACTAAACTAATAATACTAAACTAACTAACTAAAAATATATAATAACAACTATATACTAAAAATAATAATAAAAAAAAAAAATCTAAAAACTAAATTTAAAATATAATCTAAGACTACTAAAACTATATCTAAAACTAACAACATATACTAAACAATCTAAACAAAAAACTAAAAAAAACTACAAAAAAATCATAAATCTAATAAATAAATAAATAAAAATCTAAAACTACTAAAAAATCATAACTCTAAAAAACAAACTAAAACTAAAAACTAAACTAACTAAACATAACTAACTAAAAAATTAATAATACTATTCAAAAAATAAATAAAAAAAAAAAATACTAAAAAAACAAACTAAAACACTACAAAAAAAAAACTAAAAAACTATCAAAAAAAAACTAAAAATAAATTACCAACTAAAACCTAAACAAAAAAAAAAATACCTAAATCTAAAAACTAAAAAAACAAAAAAAAAAAAAAAAAAAAAAAAAAAAAAAAAAAAAAAAAAAAAAAAAAAAAAAAAAAAAAAAAAAAAAAAAAAAAAAAAAAAAAAAAAAAAAAAAAAAAAAAAAAAAAAAAAAAAAAAAAAAAAAAAAAAAAAAAAAAAAAAAAAAAAAAAAAAAAAAAAAAAAAAAAAAAAAAAAAAAAAAAAAAAAAAAAAAAAAAAAAAAAAAAAAAAAAAAAAAAAAAAAAAAAAAAAAAAAAAAAAAAAAAAAAAAAAAAAAAAAAAAAAAAAAAAAAAAAAAAAAAAAAAAAAAAAAAAAAAAAAAAAAAAAAAAAAAAAAAAAAAAAAAAAAAAAAAAAAAAAAAAAAAAAAAAAAAAAAAAAAAAAAAAAAAAAAAAAAAAAAAAAAAAAAAAAAAAAAAAAAAAAAAAACCCCCCCCCCCCCCCCCCCCCCCCCCCCCCCCCCCCCCCCCCCCCCCCCCCCCCCCCCCCCCCCCCCCCCCCCCCCCCCCCCCCCCCCCCCCCCCCCCCCCCCCCCCCCCCCCCCCCCCCCCCCCCCCCCCCCCCCCCCCCCCCCCCCCCCCCCCCCCCCCCCCCCCCCCCCCCCCCCCCCCCCCCCCCCCCCCCCCCCCCCCCCCCCCCCCCCCCCAAAAAATTTTTAAAAAACTAAAAATTTTAAAAATAAACTAAAAACTAAACTTTTCTTTAAAAACAAAATAAACTTTAAACTAATTAAAAAAAAAAAAATTAAAAAAAAAAAACTATCTTTTAACTAAAAAAAAAACTAAATTTAAAAATTTTTTCTAAAAAACTAACTTCTAAAATAAAAAAATCTAATAAATTCCCTTCTAACAAAAAAATAATTTAATTCTATCTAATCCCTTTCTTCTCAAAAATTTTATAAACTAAAAAAATAAAATCTAAATCATCTAAACTAAAATTAAAAAAATATACTTTAAAAAAACTTATTTTACTACTTAACTAAAAAAACTTCTTTTAAAAATCTAAAAATCTAAAAATTAAATAAAAAATTTTTTTACCTATATCTAAAAAATTAATTATATCAAAAAAATAATCTAATCTAAAAACAAAAAAAAACCTAAAAAAACTTTAATCAAAATCTAAAACTATCTATTTAAAACTATAACTACAAAAAAATTCCCTTTTTTCTAAAATTTAAAAACTCTAAAATTTTTTAAAAAATAAAAAAATTTTAAATTTTAATAAAAACTAAATTTCAAAAAAAAAAACTTAAAAAAACTTCTAAATAACAAATAAAACCCATCCCAAATTTTTAAAATATTCCAAACTAAAAAAAAAACTTTAAAAAATACTAATTAAAAAATATAAAATCTAAAAAAACTCAAAATAAATTTTAATTATTTAAACCTAAAAAAAAATTAAAAAAAAAAACATTTTAATAACATTTAAAAAAAAAAAAAAATTCTAAAAACTTCAAAAAAATTTTCTATTAAATTAAAACTTTATAAAAAACAAAAATATCTAAAAATCTAAAATCTAAAAAACTTAAAATAAAAAAAAAATTTAAATTTTATCTTTTTTAAAAAACAAAAAAACTTTCTAAAAAAAAAATTTTAAAAAAAAAAATTACAAAACTTAAAAACTATCTACTTTTTTCTAAAATAAAACTTAATTCAAATTATAACAACTCTTCCTAAAATCTAATCTACTTTTACTAAAACTTTCTATATTTCTTTTATATTAATTACATTTTAAAAAAAAAAAATTTCTCTAAAAATTAAAATACTAAAAATTCTAATTTAAAATTATAATTACTAAAAAAAACTAAACTAATCTACTTCTTTCTAAAAAACTAAATTTCTAAAAAATAATTTCTTCTTTAAAAAATACTAATATTAAAAATAAATTTTAAAACTAAAACAAAATAAATTAAAAAAAATAAATAAACTAAAACTATTTTAAAAAAACTAAAATTTTTTAAAAAACTAAATCTATTAAATCTAAAAATTCTATTCTAAACTAATTTTACTATAAATCTAAAACTAAAAATTTTTAAAAATAACCAAAAATTTAAAAAACTATCCCCTAAACTATCTAAAATTCTTCTAATCTAAACTTCTCTAAAAAAATCTAATACTAAATCTAAAAACTAAACTTCTATAATAAATAAAAATCTAAAATCTACTAAAAATAAACTAAAATTCTAAATTTTAAAAACTAACTAAAACTAAATAAATCTACTAAACAACTAAATCTAAAAATCCCAAAAAACTAATACTAATTATAAAATAAACTAAAAAAAAATCTAATCTAAATATAAATTAAAACTCTAAAATCTAACTATAAAATAAATCTATCTAACTAATAAAATCAAATCAAATAATCTACTATCTAAAAAAAATAATAAAATAATCTACTACTAAACTAACTATCTAAACTACTAAAACTAAATATCACTAAACTACAATAAAATAATTTACAATATAAACTAAATCTAAAAATCTATAAATTAACTAAACTATCACACTAAATCTATATAAAAAATCTAAAACTACTACTAAATCTACAACTATAAAAAACTTAAAAATAACTAAAATCTACTAAAAAAACATACTAAAATAACTAAATCTAAAAACTCTAATCTAACTAAATCTAATAAAAAACTAATTAAATATCTAAACTAAAACTATAAATAAACTATAACTACTAAATAACTAAAAACTAATAACTAAAATCTAAAAACCTAACTAACTAATCTACTACTATTATCTAAACTAATTCTAAATCTAATCTACTAAAAAACATCAAAAACTACTAAATCAACTAACTAAATCTACTACTAAAACTACTAATCTATATAACTATAAAAAAAATCTATAACTAAAAAATAACTAAATCTACTACTATCTAAATATCCTACTACTAACTAAATCTAACTAATCTAAAAAAACTAAATCTAAAACTAATCATAAACAATCATACTATCTAAACTATAAATCTAACATATCTATCTACTATCTAATCTAATCTAAAATAATAAAAAAATAACTATACTACTAATCTAAAAAACTAACTAACTAACTAAAAATAAACTAATCTTATCTAACATCTAAAACATAATCTATAAAAAAAACTACTATCTATAAAATACAATCTAATACTAACATAATCTAAATCATCTAAAAAAATCTACAATCTAAATCTAATCTAAAACTAACTATCTAATACTAATTCTAAATAACTACAAACTAAAACTATACTAATCTAACTATAAATCTAAACTAACTCTACTACTAATCTAAAAACTAAACTAATCTACTAAACTACTAATCTAAACTAACCAATAAAACTAAATCTAAATATCAAATCTATATCTAATCTAATCTAAACTAATAACTAAAAATCTAATCTAAAACTACTTAAAAAATAAATAATCTAACTATATCTAACATCTAAATAATTATTACTAAACTACTAATCTAATACTATACTATCTACACTAACTAAAAAAATCTAAATCTAACTAATATCTAATAACTAAATCTAATAAAAATCAAATATACTACTAAAACTTTAAATACTAAAAACTATCTAAAAACTAAATATCTAAACTAAACTACTAATCTAATTACTAATCTAAAAAACAACTACTACTACTATCTTAACTATCTAAATCTAACTAAACAAACTACTAATCTAAATCTATCTATCTAAAAACTAATAAATAATATCTAAATATCATCTTAAAAAAAATCTAAATTCTAAACTATCTAAAACTAATAAACTATATCTATCCTAATAAAATAAACTATAAACTACTAAAAACAATATCTAAAAATCTAAAAAATCTAAAATCTAATCTAATCTAAACTACTAACTAATCTAAACTAATCTAAAAAAAAAAAAAACTAATCTAAAAATCTAACTAATCTAAAATCTAAATTCTAAACTAAATCTACTAACTAAACCTAAATCAAATATAAAAATAACTACTATCTAAACTAATAACTAAAATCTCTATCTATATAATCTAAATATAAACTAAAAATCTACTATCTAATACTACTAAAATCTAAAAACTACTAAATCTACAAAACTACTACTAACTAAACTAACTAAAATCAACTCTAAACTATCTAATCTAACTACTCTAAAATCCTATACTCTAAAAAACAAACTAAACTACTAATCTAATAAAACTATCTAAATCTAAATATCTAAATCTACAAAAATTCTAATCTACTAAACTAATCTAAAAAAAACTAATATACTAACTATTTTATAAATCTATAACTAAATCTAAACTAACACTAACTATAATAAATAAATCTAAACTACTATCAACTAATCTTATCTAATAACATTCTTAAAAAAATACTAACTAAATAACTAAAAATCTAAACCTAAATCTAAAAACTCTTTAAAACTAAATCTAACAACTAAAACTAAAATCTATCTAAACTAAAAATTCTAAATACTACAAAACTATCACAAACTAATCTAAAATCCTACTAAATCTATACTAATCAAATCTAACACTACTACAAACTACTAAATCTAAAAATAATCAAACTACTAAACTAACTAACATCTATACTAAAAAATCTAAATAAACTACCCCTAATAAATCTCTAAAATCCTACTAAATCTACTATCTACTAACTACAAAACTAAAAAATACTAATACTAAATCTAACTAAATTATCTAACTAATAACTAACCTAACTAAAAAAAAACTAAATCTTCTAATATCTAAAAACTTCTAAACTACTAATCTAAAAAAACTACTAATCATAACAAATAAACATCTAACTAAATCTACTAAAAAAAATCTAATCTACTACTAATCAACTATCTATAATCTATCTAAAATCTAACATAAAACTCTAATCTAAATCTATCTAAAATCATACAACTTTTTAATCTAAATCTCAACTAAAAAATCTACTATATTACTAAAACTAAAAAAATCTATCAACTAACTAAAACTATAACCCACATCTAAAACTAAACTATAAAATACTAAATCATTACTAAATCTAACTAACTATCTAAAATCCTAAATCTACTAAAACTATCTAAAAAACTAAACTAAATACTAATAAAACTACTAACACTATCTAAACTAAAAATAAATCTAAAACCCAAATAAAATAACTAAACTAAATCTACTATCTAACTACAAAATCTAAATCCATACAATCTAAACTATACTACTACTAAATAATAACTAAAATCTAACAAATAAACTAAAATACTACTAATTTTAATATAAAAAATAATCTAATACTAAACTAAAACTAAAAATCTATCCAACTAATCTAACTATCTAATCTACTAACTAACTAATAACTAACTACTAAAAAATCTATAATACAACTAATCTAACTAACTAAACTAAAACTAAAAAATACTAAAAATCTAAAAATCTAAAAAATCTACTACTAAAACTAACTTACTAATCTAAACTAAAAACTAATAATAATCTAACTAAACTAAACTACTATCTACTATAAACTAAACTTACTAATATCTAAACTAACTACTAAACTAAAACTAATCTAATCTAATCTAAATCAAATCTAAAAAATCTACTACTCTAAAAAAAAAAATCTAATCTAACTAAAAAACTAAACTACTAATACTAAAAACAATCTATCAAAACACTAACTCTAAAACTAACTAAACTCTAATACTACTAAAAACTAAAATTACTAATCTAAAAACTACTAACTAAAATCTAAAATCTATCTAATCTAACTACAAATTAACTAACTAAACAAAATCTAAATCTCCCACTATACTAATCTAAAACTAACTAAAAACATATCAAAAAAATCTAACAAAATAAAACTAACACTAAACTAAACCAACCTAAAAAATAATATCTACTAAACTAAAAAATAAATCTAACTAATCTAAAAATAAACTATACAAACTAAAACTAAACTAACAAAATTCTACTAACTTCAATAATCTACTAAATCTATAACTAAACTAAATCTAATCTAATCTAACTATCTAACTAACTCTAAAAAAAAAAAACATAATATCTACTAAAATAACTACTAAAAACTAAAATTCAAATAATCTACTAAACTATCTCTATCTATCAATAATAATAATATATAAACTACTATAATTATCAAAAATTCTAAAATCACTAATCTAAATCTACTAACTAAATCTAAAAATAAAAACTAACTAAATAAAACACTAACTAAAAAAAATCTACTAAATAAAATATCTACTAAACTAAATAACACTAAACAAACTAATCTATAAACTATCTATAACTAACTATCTTAAATAAACTAAAAACAACTACTAAAACTCAATCTAATCTAAACTAACTATCAAAAATCTAACTAAAACTACTCTAATCTTAACTATATATCTAAAATTCTATCTATAAAAAAATATCTAATCATCTAATCACTAATCTATCTAAACTCAACTACAATATCTAACTAAAATCTAACTATCTAATCTAAAACTCTAATCAAAACTAAATCTAATCTAAATAATCTAAACTACTAATATAATCTACTACTAAACAATAAAACTAATCTAAAAATATCTACTATCTACTACTAATCTAACTCAAATCTACTAAATCTACAAAAAATTAATCTAAATCTATTCTAAACTAAAATCTACTAAAATCTACTATAACTAAATCTAACTAAAAACTAAACTAAATCTATCTAATATCTAACTACTAATCAACTAAAAACACTAATACTAAAATCTATAAATCTAAACTAACTAATAAACTAACTAATCTAATACTATCTAAAATACTAACTAAATTACAACTACTAAATCTATAATAATCAATAAAACTTAAAAACTAATACAACTACTAAATCTAATATACTACTTTACTAAAACTACTACTACAAACTAAAAAAATCTACTATCTAACTAAATAACTAAATCTAATCTACTAAAACTACTAACTAAAAAAACAATCTACTAATCTACTAAATCTATCAAATCACTATCTCATACTAAAATCTAAACTATCTAATCTAACTACTAACAAATATCTAACTAACTAAAACTAATCTAAAACTATCTACTAAAATACTAAATCTAAATCTAAATCTATCTAAATCTAAACTATCTAATATACTAAACTAAACTATAACATATAAATCTAAATATCTAAATTACTAAAACTATCTACAATCCTAAACATAAAAAAACTATAAAATCTTCTAATACTAAAACTAATAATAAACTATAAAAACTAATATCTAACTCTACTACTAAACTACTACTACTAATCTACTAAAATACAAAATTCTACTAAAAAACTAACTCTAAAAACTACTAATAACTACTACTAATACTAAAAACTAAACAAAACTAAATAAAATCTACTTCAAACTTCTAATCTAAATACTAATCTATCTAAAATCTACTAACTAACTAACTAAAATACTAAACTAAACAAAATCTAACTATCTAATTCTCTAAAACTCTATCTATCTACTAATCTATACTAAACTATCTAATCTAAAAATCTAACTATCTAACTAAAAATAAACTCTAAATTTTATCTAAAATCTAATAATCTAATCTAAATCTAAAAAACTAACTACTATACTAAAATCTACTAATAATCTATAATCTAAAATACTAAACTAACTAATCTAATCTATCTAATATCAAAAAACTTCTACCTAAACTAACAAATCTATCTTTCTATCTCAAAATACAATCAACTCTTCTAATAAAAAATCTACTACTACTAAACTAAAACATCTATACTAATCTAATCTAAATCTAATCTAAAAACTACAATATACTATAAAAAAACTAAAAAATAAACTAAAAATCTAACTACTACTAAAAATAAATCAAAATCTAAACTACTAAAACCTAATCTAAAATTTTAATAAATACTAATCTAATCTAAAAATCTACAACTATTAAACTAATACTAAAAAATCTCTAACTCTCTAAAACTAACTTCTAAAAATCTACTAACTAACTAAAAAACTATCTAAAAATACTAACTAAAAAATCTAAAACAAATAACTAACTTCTAAACTAATTACTAAACTAAAAAAAATCTAAAATCTTTCAAAAACTAATCTAACTAAATAA
>CM054164.1:22422525-22440025 GCA_028751875.1 Rapana venosa
ACCACACCCCCTCCAAACACCCCCAACGACACAAACACACACCTCACAACAAACACTAACAACAAAAACAAACACACACACAGACACACACACACACACAAAACACACACACACAAACACACACACACACAACACACACACACAAAACACACACACAAACACACACACACATATACAAACACACACACAAACACACACACAAAAACACACACACACAAACACAGACACACACACAAACACAACACACACACTCACTCACACACAAACACAGACACCCACCCACCCACCCACACACACACACACACACTAACACACACAAACAAACACACACCACTAACACACACACACACACACACACACACATAACACACACAAACAAACACCACACACTAACACACACTAACACAACACAAGCACACACAAAAACACACAACACACACAAACACACACACACAAACACACACACACACTAAACGCCACACAAACACACACACAAACACACAAACACTCACACAAACACACACACACAAACACACACTCACACACTAACACACACAAACATACAAACACACACACACACACACACTCACAAACCCACACACACACACACACACACCACACACACACACACACACACACACACACCACACACACACACACCACACACACCCACACACAAAACAACCTCGACCCTTCGAATCAATTACATCTAAATTTCTCTTTCATTAAACACGAAGACTAATGAGAAAATAGAGAATACCCCTCTCCTCCCCCCCCTCCCCAGTCCCTACCCAGCTCCCCCCCCTCCACACACCATACCCCTACCCCAATCTCTGCTCAGCTCCCCCCCTCCCCAACCCCTCCCCCTCCTCCTCCCCCCATTACCCATCATGACATAAACAGTCTCATTGCCTGTGCGCGTGTAATTAGCACGCAAATTACGAATGATTGCCGTTTCCCTTAGCTTGATAGAGAGTACAGTTGGGGTGCTGTTGCTGTTGTTGTTGCTGGTACTGTTACTGTTGTTGTTGTTGTTATTTCTGTTGTTGTTGACGCTGTTAATGGTTTTTGTCTTTTACTGTTGTTGTTGTTGTTGTTGTTAATGTTTATTGATCTTGTAGTGGTGTTTGTTGTTATGTTTATTGATCTTGTACTGTTGTTGTTGTTGTTAATGTTTATTGATCTTTTACTGTTAATGTTGTTGTTGTTGTTGTTGACGCTGTTCTATGTGGGTTTTTTTAAGGTCTTTTACGGTTGTTGTTGATGCTGTTGTTGTTGTTGCTGTTGTTGACGCGTGTTATGCTTTTTGTGTGTCTTTTACTGTGTTGTTGCTGTTGTTGTTGCTGTTGTTGCTGTTGTTGTTGTTGTTTGCTGTTGTTGTTGTTTGACGCTGTTCATGTTTTTTGTGTGTCTTTTAGTTGTTGATGCTGTTGTTGCTTGTTGTTGTAATGTTTATTGATCTTTTAATGTTGTTCTTGTTGTTGTTTGCTGCTGTTGTTGCTGTTGTTGTTGCTGTTGCTGTTGTTGTTGTTGTTGTTAATGTTTATTAATCTTTTAATGTTGTTGTTGTGATGCTGTTCATGTTTTTGTTGTTGTCTGTTATTGTTGTTGTTGTTGCTGTTAATGTTATTGATCTTTATATGGTATTCTGTTGTTGTTGCTTGTTCTGTTGTTGTTGTTGACGCTGTTCATGGTTTTTGTCTTTTACTGTTGTTGTTGTTGTTGTTGCTGCTGTTGCTGCTGCTGCTGTTTTGTTATGTTTATTGATCTTTTAATGTTGTTCTTGTTGTTGTTGTTATGTTGTTGTTTTTGTTTGACGCTGTTCATGTTTTTGTGTCTTTTACTGTTGTTGTTGCTGTTGTTAATGTTTATTGATCTTGTAATGTTGGTCTTGTTGTTGTTGCTATTGTTGTTGATGTGTTCATGGTTTTTGTCTTTTACTGTTGTTGTTGTTGTTGCTGCTGCTGCTGTTGTTGTTAATGAGTATTGATCTTGTAATTTTTGTTCTTGTTGTTGTTGTTGCTTTTGTTAAGGTTTGTTTTCTTTAAATGTTGTTGTTGTTGTTGTTGTTACTGTTGTTGTTGTTCTTGTTGTTGACGCCGTTAATGTTTTTGAGTCTTTTACTGTTGTTGTTGTTGTTGCTGTTGTTAATGTTTATGTATCTTTTAATATTGTAGTTGTTGTTGGTGGTTGTGGTGGTGTTCATGCTGTTAATGTTTATTGCTCTTGTACTGTTACTGTTGTTGTTGTTGTTGTTGTAGTTGTTGTTGTTGGTGGTGCTGCTGTAGTTGTTGTTGTCGTTGTTGTTGTTGACGCTGTTCATGTGGGTTTTTTTTTAAGGTCTTTTACGGTTGTTGTTGATGTTTGTTGTTGTTGTTGCTGTTGTTGACGTGTTTATGCTTTTTGTGTGTCTTTTACTGTTGTTGTTGCTGTTGTTTTTTGCTGTTGTTGCTGTTGTTGTTGTTGTTGCTGCTGCTGCTGTTGTTGTTGTTGACGCTGTTTATGATTTTGTGTGTGTCTTTTACTGTTTCTGTTGCTGTTGTTGTTGTTGTTGTTGTTGTTGTTGTTGCTGTTGTTGTTGTTGACGTTTGTTCATGTTTTTTTGTGTGTCTTTTTAGTTGTTGATGCTGTTGTTGCTGTTGTTGTTAATGTTTATTGTTTCTTTTAATGTTGTTCTTGTTGTTGTTGCTGCTGTTGTTGCTGTTGTTGTTGCTGTTGCTGTTGTTGTTGTTGTTAATGTTTATTAATCTTTTAATGTTGTTGTTGTTGATGCTGTTCATATTTTTTTGTGTCTGTTATTGTTGTTGTTGTTGCTGTTAATGTTTATTGATCTTTATATGGTATTCTTGTAGTTGTTGCTGTTCTGTTGTTGTTGTTGACGCTGTTCAGGGTTTTTTGTCTTTTACTGTTGTTGTTGTTGTTGTTGCTGCTGTTGCTGCTGCTGCTGTTGTTGGTTAATGTTTATTGATCTTTAATGTTGTTCTTGTTGTTGTTGTTAATGTTGTTGTTTTGTTGACGCTGTTCATGTTTTTGTGTCTTTTACTGTTGTTGTTGCTGTTGTTAATGTTTATTGATCTTGTAATGTTGGTCTTGTTGTTGTTGCTATTGTTGTTGATGCTGTTCATGGTTTTTGTCTTTTACTGTTGTTGTTGTTGTTGCTGCTGCTGCTGTTGTTGTTAATGTGTATTGATCTTGTAATGTTGTTCTTGTTGTTGTTGTTGCTTTTGTTAAGGTTTGTTTTCTTTAAATGTTGTTGTTGTTGTTACTGTTGTTGTTGTTCTTGTTGTTGACGCCTTTAATGTTTTTGTGTCTTTTACTGTTGTTGTTGTTGTTGTTGTTGTTGCTGTTGAAAATGTTTATGTATTTTTAATATTGTAGTTGTTTTGGTGGTTGTGGTGGTGTTATGTGTTAATGTTTTTGTCTTGTACTGTTACTGTTTTTGTTGTTGTTGTGTTTTTGTTTTTGGTGGTGGTGGTGTCTGTGTTGTTGTTGTCGTTTTGTTTTTGACCTGTTCATGTTTTTTGGTCTGTTATGTTTTGTTTTGTTTTTAATTTTTGTTGTTGTTTTGTAGTATTTGTTGTTGTTTAAGTTTATTGATCTTTTAATGTTAATGTTTTTGATGGGTGGGGTTGTGGGTTGTTGTTTTTGTTGCTGTTGACGTGTTTGTTTGTTTTTGGCCCTGTTACTATTGTTGTTTTTGTGTTTTTGTTGTTGTTGGTAATGCTGGTTGCTGTTATTTTGTTGTTGTTTTTGTTGACGTGTTCATGTTTTTTTGGTTGTTACTGTTGTTGTTGTTTTTAAATGTTTATTGATCTTTTTGTTGTTCTTGTTGTTGTTATTGTTTTGCTTTTGTTGTTGTTTTTGTTTTTGTTTTTTGTTGTTGTTGACGCTGTTATGTTTTTAGGGGGGAGGAGGGGAGGAGGGGGGTTGTTGTTTTTCTTGTTGTTGTTGTTGTTGTGTGATTAGCAGCAGCGGCACAGCAGAAGCTGTAGTTTTGCGCAGCAATGTAGCGTAGCAGTAGCACCCAGCACCCCAGCAGCCAGCAGCAGCGCGCAGCAGCACCCGTAGTGCGTGCGTAATAGCTAATAGGCAGCGCAGCGAGTGTAGTAGCGGGCACCCAGCAGCAGCAGCCAGCAGCAGCAGCAGTAGTGTAGTAGTAGTAGTAGTAGTATTTGTAGTAGTTGTATTTGTGTAGTTGCGTTGTTTTAGTATTTGCAGCAGCAGCACAGCAACAAGAGTAGTGTGTAGTAGTAGCGCAGCGCAGGCAGCAGCAGCACCCAGCAGCATTTGTAGTAGTATGTATGTAGAGTAGCATTTACAGGCAGCAGAAAGCAGCGCAGCGTGTCGTAGTAGATTTTGGGTGCTACTTAATGTTTTATTGAAAAATGCGACTTTTGATGCTGTGGTCAGTGTTATGGATGTGATGACGGTTGTGATGACATTTGAGGGATGTTTGAAGATCGGGTTTGTTTTATTGGTGGTGGTTGGTGGTGGGGGGGGTTGTGGTGGGGGGTGGTGGTGATGGGGTCGGGGTGGGGGTGGGGGGGGGGGGTGGGGGTGGGGTGGTGGTGGGGGTGGGGGTGGGGGTGGTGGTGGGGTTGGGCGGGTGGTGGTGGGGGTGGGGGTGGGGGGTGGTGGTGAGGACGGGGTATTATTTTAAATTTCTTATTTTATTATTGCTGTTGGTTTGTTGCGTGGTTTTTTATTTTTGCTTTGTTTTTGTTTTTATTATTGTTGTTGTTGCTTTTTTCTTCTTTTCTTCTTCTTTTCTTTTTTTCTTCTTCTTCTTTTTCTTCTTCTTTTCTTCTTCTTTGCTGCTCTGCTGCTACTGCTGCTGCTGTGCTGCTGTATGTACTGTTTGTACTGTGTGTGCTGCTTCTACTGCTATGCTGTACTGTGCTCTCTCGCTACTGCTTTCTATTGCTGTGTTCTACTGCTATACTATGTGTTGTTCCTTTGTTAATCCTTTGTTTTGAAGCCCTTGCTAGATTGCGGTTTTTTCATTTTGTTTATGAAATGAAAACAAGCTGCTTTCTGTGAGTGTTTGTCACTAAAAACGCACGCGCAGCACGCACCACACCGCACACACCATACACAATACACGACAAAAACACACTACGCATAGACAGGGGAGGGGAAACTAGTGGTCAGAACACTGGCTCGAATCTGACGCCCGGGTTCGATTCCCCCTTTCTAGGGGTATTTTCCCTGGGGTTAACATCAGTGCAGACTGCCTTCCCCAAAAAATCCCCTTTGGATGGTCAAACCGAGGCCCCCGTGTGCGAACCAGACAACATCTTTCGCCCCGTTAAATCCTGTTCCGCTTTTCGTAAAAGTTTTCCCTTGTGTCTGGTGGGAACAGTAAAAAGAAATTTACAAATTCGCTTACAAGGGGTGGTTATGAAAAAAGACGTAAGTGCTTATTCCATTATCCTCAATATAAAATAAAAAAAATAAATAAAAATTTTAAAAAAAAACCACACACATACGCAAAAACAGCACCACACGCACCACACACACCACCTCTGTGGGGAAAAATTATGTTTTAGTGAGTGGTGAGTGAGCGATCGAGTGATGAGTGCCTGACTTGACTCTGACACTGATCAGTGTTATTGTCCTTCGCATTACAGCCCCGTAGACAAGGGGGGGTAACAATTTTAAATTGTGTGTCATAATAGAGGAGTGATGAGTGTCGGTGACAAAAGAAAACAGACATATTACTGACAAAAAGACGACGACAGACATGGGACACACATAGAAGCACCGCTCCCCCCCCCATTGCAATTAAAATAGAAAAACAGAGGGGAGAGAGAGAGACAGAAGATAGCAGATAGAAGATATGGACAGACAGCGATAATAGAAGAACAGACAGAGTTGCCCGAAACAGAGAAGGGTAGAGGAACACAGCAGTGAGAGACACAGAGAGACAGAAAAAAAACAACTTAGCGAGAGAGAGAGAGGAGGAAGATGAGAGGAGAGAGAGGAGGAGAGAGAGAGAGAAGGGGAGAAAAGAGGAGAGACAGAAGACAGACAGCAGACAACAGATAGACAAAAACAGAGCAGACAGCAGCTGACTAAAATCGACAGACACAGAGACAGATATCTTTGATAGAAACAGGGAGACAGTGAGAGAGAGAGGAGAGAGAGAGAGAGAGAAGAAGGGGAGAGAGAGAGAGAGAGAGAGAGAGGGGAGAGAGAGAGGGGAGCAAAGGGGACAGAAAGACAGACAGACACAGTAGACAAAAAAACAACAAAAATCAAGGACAGAGAGAACAGACAACAGACACACAGAGACAAAAGTCGACACGACAAAACTCACAGCTTTGTTATGGAGAAGTTCCCCAGACAATGATGAGGACAGATAGACAAACGGGAGCCTGGTAAAAAAGTTTAAAAAAAGCAAAAAAACAAAAAAAAATCAAAAGAAAAAAAAAACCAAAAAAACCCCCCAGCTGATAACGACTGGTTAGCTCACACTATAACTGTCAGGCAGTAGAGAAGTTTCGGGTTAGCTACTGGTATCCTGTAACCAGTACAACCCTGTGCATGGGGGGAGGAAACCCCATAAAAAAAAACAACATATGGAGATTGGGAGAGGAGATTGGCGCCCCCAAGGGAATTTCCTAAGCCCACAAAAAAAGACATGAAAGACAAATGCAAAGAATTGATCCCGGGGCGGTCGAGGCCGGGGGTTACCAAGGGCCCGCGTTTCCATTGATCAACACCGGGGGGAAAGTGACAAGCGTTACTGGAGTTAAACTTACTAGTCCCCAGAGAAAAAGATCACCATTGGTACATGGAACGTTCCCCTAACTTACAGTGCGGAAAAATCAAAAAACTAGAGTATGGCTTAGCCCCTATAAATGGAACATTATTGGCTAGGAGAAGTGGTGGGCGGATTTTTGAGACAATGTTTAAGAAGGCAACAAGATTGGTACAGTGGTCAAAAAGAAACATCACCCAAATGGGTGGATTTATTGTGAAAGGAAATAGTGGGGTGCATTATCAGTGTACACCGGTTCCGCAGGATTATCCCCGGGTGTCGGCCAAGCCCAAGAAAATCCCTCATACAAAAACTTGCCCATCATCTGACCCTGCGATGAAGAAGTAAAAAAGAAATTTTTCGAAGATCTTTAAGAGCCATTAGAAAAATACCAAAAAAGACCAATCATTCAGGGGATTTTACGCCAAAGTAGGTCCGACACTTTTTAACCAAAGGCCCGGAACAGTTGGTAGTTTGGAACTGGAGAGCCCCGACAGGGGACTACTTTTTTGCTGGAGTTTGCCTGCCCCACAGACTTCCATTGCCAATACCTCTTCCCCAAAGCAGCAAGGAGGAAACCGGGATGCGCCAAAGGCAAAAAACATAAACCCAAAAAGTTTATCTTAACCCACGGGTTCAAAACCAGCATAACCAAGCCAGAACAAGAACCTACCCCGGAGCTGACATAGGCGCGACCCGGGCCCTTTTGTGTGGTATTCAAAATGAAGCTGAAAAAAAAAACAGCCTGCAAACCCAGTATCAAATTTTAGTGGGCAAATGAAAAATCCAGATGTCGAGGGATCTTCCCAAACTAAGCTTGGGGGCGTTTTGCGGCATTTAAACCCCCCTGGAAATGACTCAATGACCTCACCAACAATTAATGAGCCAAACCAGAAACGAGAGGGGTTTCCCGGTCTCAGAGAATTAACACCGCCTGGACTACCAATGACATTTGGGCATCTGCGATACAAGAAAAGACGAAACCAAACAGGTTTCCAACCCTAAGAATACCGGAGGCCCAACAATCTTGTAAGAAGCAAAGTTAAAAGGGCCCGAGAGAATGGTCATTTAATTTGATGGATCGAAAAAAATACCCCCGGGGGACGGGTTTAAATAAAAAAAGCACGTAAGGTTTAAATTTCCATTATCCTCAATATAAAAAAATTTAAAAATAAATAAATACATTTTAAAAAAAACCCCCACACATACGCAAAGAAAGACACACCCCACGCACACACAAACACACACACCGTTTTGGGAAGAATTATTTTTTGATTGATTTGGTGTGAGGAGCGAATGAGGGGTGATTGACACTGACTTTGACTCGACACTGACTCAGTGTTTTTGGGTCCATTCAGCTTTACAGCCCTGTAGAGGGGGGGGTAAAAATTTTTAAAATTTGTGTTCAAAATAGAGTGAGTGAGTAAATTTGATACGGGGGACAGACAGACAGACAGACATATATTGACAAGTAACGGGATGACAGCCCTAGGGACACACATAAAAGAAACCCGCCCCCCCCTCCCCATTGACAATTAAAATAGAACACAGAGAGAAGAGAGAGACAGACAGATAACAGATAACAGATATAGAACGGGCCCAACAGATAATGGGACAAAACACGGACAGAGTTTCCCAAAAAACAGAGACAAAGAGATAGAGGAACACAGACAGTGAGAGACACAAGAAAACAAAAAAGGTTCCCCAGACTTGAGCGAGGGAGAGAAGAGAGAGAAGAGAGAGAGAAGAGAGAGAGAAGAGAGAGAGAGAGAGAGAGAGAGAGAGAAAAGACAGACAGACAGACAGACAGACAGATAGCCCAACAAAAAGAACAGACAACAGCGACAAAAATAATCGACAGACACAGAGACAGATATCTTTTTAAGAAACAGGGAACATTTGAGAGGAGAGAGAGGAGAGAGAAGAGAGGAGAGAGGAGAGAGGAGGAGAGGAGAGAGGGAGAGAAAGAGCGAGCAAGCAAACAGACACAGACGACAGACACAGATAAAATTTAAACAAAGACACCAATCAAGAGGACAGAGAGAAACGGGACAAAACAGACACACAGAGCCCAAAAAGTCGGGACCAGACAGGGGACCACAGAAAAATTTTTATAGGCAATAGTTACCCAAAACAATAAATTTGAGAGACAGATGGGACAAAACGGGAGCCTGGGAATAAAAGCTTTAAAAAGCAACAAAAAAAAAAAAAAAACATAAAAAGAAAAAAAAACCAAAAAAAACCCCCGTTTGATAACGATTTGGTATAAGTTTCACACTATAATTTGTCAGGTCTTTCAGAAGAATTTTCTCTTTACTGCTACGGGAAAAATCCTGTAACCGTACAACCTGTGGGCATTTGGGGGAGGAAACCCCAATAGAAAAAAAACAACATATGGAGATTTGGAAAGGGAGTTTGGGCCCCCCAAAAGGAATTTTCCTAACCCCACAGAAAAGAAAGAAAACAAATGAAAACCCCAATATGTTACCGGTTCGGTCGGGGCCCGGGTTCCCAAAACGACCGCCCCTTTTCCCATTGATCAAAAACCGGGGTGGAAGTGAAAAAGTAAATTACTGGATTTTAAAAACATTACCTAAGCTCCCTAGAGAACAAATCACCATTTTACAGGGAACTTTCCGAACCTCTACCAGTGGGGGAAAAATCAAAGAACAGAGTATGAGCTTAGCCGCTAAAAAAGGGAAACCCTTAATTGGCGGGAAATGAGAGGGAACCGGATTTGATAAAGACAATGACTGAAAAGGCCCAACAAAATTCTGGTACGGGGGCAGAGGAAACATCACCAACATGGAGGGGCATTTATTGTCAAAAGGAAAAGTGGGGTGCATTTCAGCTGTACACCGGCTTCCAGCAGGATTATCAAAAAACCCCCGGGTTTTGGGCCCAACCCCAAAAACATCACCATCTACAAATCAAACCCACCATCATCTGCCCATAGCAGATAAAGAAGTAGAAGAATTTTAGGGAAGTCTTGAAGAGACCTTTATGAAGTTTCCCCTAAGAAAGACATCATCTCTTTTAAAGGGATTTAAAAACGCCAAAGAAGGTCCGAAAACTTAAAACCCCAATAGCCGGGAACGGGGTTGGTCATTTTGGGAAATGGAGGGGCCCAAAACGACGGGGGAATAGGGGTCTGCGGGATTTTTCCGGGCCCCACGACTTACCTTTTGCCAATACCCCTATCCCCAAAAGCATTAAAGGGAGGAAAACCCCTGGCATGCCCCAAACGGCAAAACCCAAAAACCCAAATGTTTTTTAATCAAAACCCCACGGCACTTCAAATCCAGCATCAACAAAAGGCCAGAACAAAAACCTACCCTGGAGGGGCCCTAGGCCCGCGACCACGACCTTGGGGGCTTTCTGGTATTCAAAAATGAAGCTGAAAAAAACAAGCAGCCTGCAAACCCAGTATAAAATTTTACGTTGGGGCAAAACTTTAAAGATCCAGATGTCGAGGAGATCCCTTTCCCAAACTAAAACTTGGCGGACGTTTTTTCGGCATTAACCCTTTCCCGGAAATGACATTCCCAAAGACCTCTCCAACAACTATAATGAGGCCCGTCCCAGAAACAGCCAAGGGGGTCCTGGGCATCAGAGAATAAAAACCAGCCATGGAAACCAATTACAAACTTGGACATCTGCGATAAAAAGAAGAGCACTGAAACCCAACCAAGGGCTTCCCAAACCCAAAGGGAAAACCCGGGGGGCCAACAATCTTTTTGGAAAAAAGCATTTTTAAAGGCCAGAGGAAAAAGGGATCAGTGATCAATGTGATGAGATCGAAAAAAAAACATGAAAATGGGACAAAAGTTTAAAAAAAAATACGACACCCCGAAGAAAATTTACAAAAACCCCTTTAAAACCCAAAACAACAGTCATTGAAGACAGCTCCGGAAACCTCCTCCCAGAAAGCTTTAGTGCTTGAAAGGGGGCAAATCTGAATATTGCAAGAAAAAAATACAACTACCCAAAACCAACCTACAAGAGGGAAAAAATAGAAGAGGAAAACAGCAAAATCAAAAGTACCCTTTGGGCCTTAAAACCCATACTGAGGAAAAAAGTGGAAAAGCCATTTCCCCAGTTTACCAGTAGGAAAAATCCCCAGGGGCGGGCAACAAAACCACAGAGCTGCTCAAGCATGGTTCGAAAAAAGTCCTACACAAGTTACAGCTATTTTGTCAGAAGATTTGGGAGACAAAACCTGGCCAACAGAATGGGCACAAACACTCATCATACCCCCGCCCAAGAAGGGGAATTTACGCCAATGCCAAAACTTGAAAAAATCAGCCTCACGCCCGCCACAAGATCAAATTTTAAAGTTATTTTGAATCGACTAAAGAAAGGGGGCAGAAGAACACCTTGCAGAGGGAAAAAGCTGGGGTTTAGGGCCAAAGGGAGGAGCACAATCGAACAGATTTTTAAATGCCTCATCCCAGGGAAAACATCTTTAACAACGGAGAGGCCCCGTTCCCCCAAATTTTAACGGGCTTCAAAAGCTTTTCCCACCCGAGTATGGCACGAAAAGGGCCCTTTGGGAGGGCCTCAGAATGTTTGGGGATTGAAGGGAAATTTCAAACCAATTTAACCCCTATTTCAAACCCCGCAAGCAGTGCAGTCCTTTTTAACAAAAAGGTCGGAGACCCACTTCCAAAAAACCCCCGTTGGGGGGCCAAAAAGGATGCCTAAAATCTCCCGTCCGTTTAATCGTTCTTTGGGAAAAAATTTTTGAGAGAGGAAACCCTCCATGACTTCCCACCCACCATCTCCATTGGCGGGAGACCCCTCAAAAAACTTGCGGTTTTTCCTTTACTTTTCCCTCAAGGGGGGAAGTAAAAACAGAGCTGCAAGATCTTACGAACCCGACTTGAGAAAAGAGCTGGAGGGATATGGGAGGGATGTGAGCTCGGAGAAAATAATTACTTGTGAACAGCACAGCAACGGCCCATGCAAAAAATTTTCATGACGGCCGGGAATGGAGGAGGTAAAACACTTTTTTAAAAACCTTTGGGGCTAAAACTTTACAAAAGGGCGGGGGGGATCCCAAAGACCGAAAACAAAGTCAGATAGCCAGGGGAACATCTTTTTCCCCTGAAAAAAACTCACCACCATAAAGGGGAAAAAATAAAGGGGATGGGTTTTCCCCCTCAAAACTAAAGCCCCAAAAGCCCAAAATTTAGAATTTTCCTGGTTCCGGGAAATGAAAAACCCGGACTTTTTTCGCTGAAACAGCAAAGCGAATTTCCCGGTTTATTTAAACAAAAAGGGCCCAAAAAAAATGCTGGGCATATCCGGGGAGAAAAAAGACCAATGAATTTGGGCAAGAGCCCAAAAAAAAACCCGGAGGAAAGGGCCCCAGGGAAACCCCTTCTCAAACCCTCGGGGCAAAAAGGGAAAAAAGCCATGGTTTTGGCCAAAGTCACCCGCCCCAACACCGCCAAAAACAGTACTGCAGGGAACACTCGAAGGTGGCAGAAAGAGGGGAAGACAGAACAAGTCATGGATGGACATCAGAGAATGGACCAGGATGAATGACTCGGCACTACTGCGCAGAGCCGAGGACCGAGATGGATGGAGGCTTACCACGGCATCGTCTTTCGTGTCTCCTCCACGACCGCCAAGGTCACGGGACTGATGATGATGATGATAGCTCAATCAGACACACACACACACAACAACACACACACACACACACACACACACACACACACACACACACACACACACACACACACACACACACACACACAAACAGTCAACCCTGGGGAAAAAATGACGACAATGACCTAACGACATCCATCCCAACTAATTGCTTTTGTCATTAATCGTAAAAATAATTACCGACTCAGGCACATAAAAACCTTTTGACAGATAATTATTGACTGCTACGGGAAAATGTCAAGGCCTACATTAAAAAAAAATGTTTGTTGTTATTATGACCATTAGACTGCTATGTTCATATTGTCTTCCTCCCTGACAAGCTCTTTGCAATAACAACGTGTAATTATTATAACTATTCTAGGCAAAGAAGTGAAATAAATACAAACGATTTTTTGAAGTCTTCTGTACGGCTGTGTGCTTGTTTGGTAAGGTTGTTCTTGTTCTTGTTCTTGTTCTTGTTCTTCTTCTTCTTCTTCTTCTTCTTCTTAAGTCTTATTCGCAATTCTTCTTCTTCTTCTTCTCTTCTTCTTCTTCTTTGCAATTCTTCTTTGCAATTCTTCTTTGCATTCTTCTTTGCAATTCTTCTTTTCTTCTCCTTCTTCTTCTTCTTTGGAATTCTTCTTCTTCTTCTTCTTCTTCTTCTTCTTCTTCTTCTTCTTCTTCCTTCTTCTTCTTCTTCTTCTTCTCTTCTTCTTCTTCTTCTTCTTCTTCTTCTTTGCAATTCTTCTTTGCAATTCTTCTTGTTCTTGTCTTGTTCTTCTTGTTCTTGTTCTTGTTCTTGTTCTTGTTCTTCTTGTTCTTGTTCTTGTTGTTCTTCTTCTTCTTCTTCTTCTTCTTCTTCTTCTTCTTCTTTGCAATTCTTCTTCTTTGCAATTCTTCTTCTTCTTCTTCCTCTCCTTCTCCTTGTCCTTCTTCTTCTTCTTCTTCTTCTTCTTCTTCTCTTCTTCTTCTTCTTCTTCTTCTTCTTCTTCTTCTTCTTCTTCTTCTTCTTCTTCTTCTTCTTTTGTTAATTTGTTCAAGGTAGAGTTTCCACCATTTTTGTCTGTTGTTTACGTTTTCTTTTGGTTTTTGCTTTCTTTTGTTTGTAATTACTTCAAGTTTGTTTTTGTTTTGGGGCAGAATTGTAAAAAGGCCTTTATTGTGCCTAATTCTTTACCCATTAAAGATTCAATCAATTCTTCTTCTTCTTCTTCTTCTTCTTCTTCTTCTTCTTTGCAATTCTTCTTCTTCTCTTCTTCTTCTCTTCTTCTTCTTCTTCTTCTTCTTCTTTTCTTCTTCTTCTTCTTCTTCTTCTTCTTCTTCTTCTTCTTCTTCTTCTTCTTCTTCTTCTTCTTCTTTGAAATTCTTCTTCGAAATTCTTCTTCTTTTTCTTCGAAATTCTTCTTCTTTGCAATTCTTCTTCTTCGAAATTTTCTTCTTCTTTGCAATTCTTCTTCTTCTTCTTCTTCTTGGCAATTCTTCTTCTTTTTCTTGGCAATTCTTCTTCTTTTTCTTCGCGATTCTTCTTCTTCTTCTTCTTCTTCTTCTTCTTCTTCTTCTTCTCTTCTTCTTCTTCTTCTTTCTTCTTCTCTTCTTCTTCTTCTTTCTTCTTCTTCTTCTTCCTCGCAATTCTTCCTCTTCGTCGTCGCAATTCTTCTTCTCCCTCTTCGCAATTCTTCATCTTCGTCTTCGTCTTCTTCGTCTTCTTCCTCGCAATTCTTCTTCTTCTTCTTCTTCTTCTTCTTCTTCTTCTTCTTTCTTCTTCTTCTTCTTCTTCTTCTTCTTCTTCTTCTTCTTCTTCTTCTTCTTCTTCTTCTTCTTCTTCTTCTTCTTCTTCTTCTTCCTTCTTCGCAATTCTTCTTCTTCTTCTTCTTCTTCTTCTTCTTCTTCTTCTTCTTCTTCTTCTTCTTCTTCTTCTTCTTCTTCTTCTTTTCGCAATTCTTCTTCTTCTTCTTCGTCGTCGTCGTAGTCGTCGTCGTCGTTGTCGAACGCTCAAACAGCAAAAGGTTGTTGCATGTCATATTAGCGATAATGTGTTACGCTGCTGGTAAGCACCTCGCAAGTCAGGCCCTACACATCTGACTTAAGAGTGGGCAAGGTACTTGAAAACAGCTATATGATTGTACAAACGGGGGTACAGGGTAGCCAGGTGGTTAGAGCTTTGCGCATTGTGAGTGCGATCTTCTGACCCGGGTTCGAACCTCGTTCAAGGGGATTTTTTTCTCCCCTGGAGTTAACATAAGTGCTGACTCCACTCCACTTCCCCTAAAAGTCCTTCGGATGAGACTGTAAACCGAGGCCCGGTGTATGAATGCACGTACACAGAACATCTTGCGCACACGTTGACATTTGTGCCACTTTTCGAGAAGAGTAGGCTATTGTGTGCCTGTGGGGTGGATGATAACGTTTATAAAACTGCATGGACACGGTAACGGGATGTAAAAACACCCAAGTTGTTATTCCATCGTCTTCGAAATAAAAGAAAACATAGATAATTACATAAAATAAGATAGTGTGTACTTACAATTTTACAGTGAATTCGAAGTGGGATGATTTTTTTTCTTCATTTAATTCTTTTATATCGAGGTTAATGGAATAGCATTTAGGTGCCTTTTTACATCCAGTCCCCGTGTGTATGCGGTTTGTAAGTTCTGGCATCTGTTCCCACCGGCACACAATGGCCTACTCTTACCAAAAGCAGAAAAGGATTTAAAGTGTGCGCAATATATTCTGCGTGCGTCCGCAAACGGGACCTCGGTTTATAGTCTCATCCGAAGGACTTTTGGGGAGAGTGGAGTTTGCACTGATGTTAACTCGAAGGAAAAATATCCCCCTTGAACGGGAATCGAGCCCGGGTCGTCAGATTGCGAGCGCAATGTTCTAACCACTAGGCTTCTTTGAGTAATGAGAATCCTTCTGAATATTGCACTAACGAGAGCTTTAGCCATTTTTTTGTTTTCGTGTGAGGGAGAACTATTATAAGAACAGCTCTTGCTGTTTTTCATTAGGATACATCAGCAAAGCTATTTAAAATTGTTGCTGATATGGTAGTAGTAGTAGTAGTACTACTACTACTACGTGGTGGTGGTGGTGGTGGTGGTGGTGGTGGTGGTGGTGGTGGTGCTGCTGCTGCTGCTGCTGCTGCTACTGCTGCTGCTGCTGCTGCTGCTGCTACTGCTGCTGCTGCTGCTTCTGCTGCTGCTGCTGCTGCTGCTGATGCTGCTGCTGCTGTTGTTGTTGTTGTTGTTGTTGTTGTTGTTGCTGTTGTTGTTGTTGTTGTTGTTGTTGTTGTTGTTGTTGTTGTGACAATCATTAAAATAATATCACGATATCGAGATCGCTAATATTTTCTTTCTTGGTATTGTAAAAGAAATTGTATTTTTTTTTTAAAAGTATGCAATTTAGAGAGAGAGACAGACAGACAGAGACAAACAGACAGAGACAGACAGAAACAAAGGCAAACACACATTCAGAAACATAGAGCTAACACACAATCGAGACACGAAAGGATTAGGCTTAGCTTTTAAAAAGGAAAGAAAAAAGATAGCCAATAACGACGACCAAATCAAACTGGCATTTAATCAGCGTTGCTGTAATTAAAACCATGGCCTCATGACATCCATTTCAGCTGATTGGCCTTGTCCTTCATGTGAGATTAATGACACAAGTAATAATAATAATAATATAATATAATAATAATAATGTAATATAATAATAATAATAATAATAATAATAATAATAATAATAATAATAATAATAATAATAATAATGATGATGATGATGATGATGATGATGATGATGATGATGATGATGATGATGATGATGATGATGATGATGATGATGATGATGATGTTTATCATCATCATCATCATCATCATCATCATCATCATCATCATCATCATCATCATCATCATCATCATCATCATCATCATCATCATCATCATCATCATCATCATCATCATAATAATAATAATAATAATAATCATAATGATGATGAAAACAACAACAACAACAATACTACTACTACTACTACTACTACTACTACTACTACTACTACTACTACTACTACTACTACTACTACTACTACTAAAAATAATAATAACGATGCTGGTGATGATAATGATGATGATAATAGTAAGAATAATAATGATAATGATGATACTACTACTACTACTACTACTACTACTACTACCACTACCACTACCACTACCACTACTATTATTATTATTACTACTACTACTACTACTACTACTACTACTACTACTACTACTACTACTACTACTACGACTTCTACTACGACTACTACTACTACTACTACTACTACTACTACTACTACTTCTACTACTACGACTACTACTACGACTTCTACTACGACTGCGACTACCACTACTACTACTACTACTACCACTACTACTACTACTACTACTACTACTCCTACTACTACGACGACGACGACGACGACGACTACTACTACTACTACTACTACTACTACTACTACTACTACTACTACTACTACTACTACTACTACTACGACTACTACTACGACTACGACTACTACTACTACTACTACTACTACTGCGACTTCTACTACTACTACTACTACTACTACTACTACTACTAAAGTGAAATCACGCATGTCCTCAACTCTCCCAAATACGACAGTTGTAACGATCCTTCTCATTATCACGTTAACAAGATCGTTTGGTTGTTGTGTTTTGTTGTTGTTGTTGTTGTTGTTGTTGTTAATAACGCTGTAGTTTTTTTAATAACAATTTTTTCCTCATTGTTTTAAATACTTTTGTAGATGAAAAAAATAAAAAAAATATTTTATTGGTGTTTGGTAATGATACTTGAATTGCTGTTGTTGTTGCTGCTGCTTTTGTTGTTGTTGCTGTGGTTGTTGTCGTTGTTGTTGTTGTTGTTGTTGTTGTTAATAATGCTGTAGTTTTTTATAATAATTTTTTCCTCATTGATTTAATACTTTTATAAAATGAAAGAGAAAAAATATTTTATTGGTTTTGGTAATGATACTTGAAATGCTGTTGTTGTTGCTGCTGCTTTTGTTGTTGTTGCTGTGGTTGT
>CM054164.1:22457525-22460025 GCA_028751875.1 Rapana venosa
TTTTTGGGGGGTTTAGTTCTTGACCTAAATTTTACTTTTGAGTTAGCGTCTCTTGTCTAGTCTCTGCCTCTGTGTATAATTATGTGCGTTGCGTGCGTGTGTGGGGTGTGTGTGTGTGTGTGTGTGTGTGGTGTGTGTGTTTTGTGCGTGCGTGCGTGTGTGTGTGTGTGTGTGTGTGTGTGCGTGCGTGCTGCCTGCCTGCCTCCCGGGTCTGTCTGCCTGTCTGTCTGTCATCTGTCTGTCTGTCTGTCTTCCTGTCTGTCTGCCTGTCTGTCTGTCTGTCTGTCTGCCTCCCTGTCTGCCTGCCTGTCTGTCTGCCTGTCTACTTGGTTGTTGTTGTTGTTGTTGTGTTGTCTTCATTTAGTCTGTTCACTCTACTTGTGTGTCTGTGTCTCTGTGTCTATATTCTCTGTGTGTGTCTGTTTGTCTGTCTGTCTCTGTGCGTCTATGGGGGACGGGATAGCCTAGTGGTTAGAACATTGCGCTCGCAATCTGACTACCCGGGTTCCATTCCCGTTCAAGGGGATATTTCCCCCCTGGAGTTAACATCAGTGCAGACTCCACTCTCCCCAAAAGTCCTTCGGGTGAGACTATAAACCGAGGTCCCGTGTGCGAACGCACGCAGAACATCTTGCGCACACGTTAGGTCTTTTGGGGGAGAGTGGGGCTCTCATGTTTTGGAATGGTTCGTCTTCGTTTGTTTGGCTTCTTTGAAAGATTTATTTGTTTATTTATTTATTTATTCATTCATTTATTTACTCATTCATTCATTTAGTTTTTCATTTTTTTCTGTCTTGAAATTGGAGGTCTTCCGATGAGAGAAGTTTAGACTTTGTTTGTATCGGTTGTTTTTTAAATTTTATATATATATTTTTTGTATTTCTCCCCCCCCCTCTCTCTTCTCTCTCTCTCTTCTTCTCTTTTCTCTCTTCTCTCTCTCTCTCTCTCTCTCTCTCTCTCTCTCTCTCTCTCTCTCTCTCTCTCTCTTTCTGTCTGTTTTGTCTGTCTGTCTCTCTGTATTTTTCAAATTCATGTTGAAAGCAAAGAGTCAATTTTGTGGTTAAATTATTTCTGCTTTTTCTTTTTTTTTTGTGTATATTTTGTATTATCTTTTTGCTTTTGTTTCGGGATTGGATTACTTTTCTTTTTGTTCGGGGGGTGGGGTGTGTGTTGTGGGGGGGGGGGTAGGGGGAGGGGGAGAGTGGGGGGTAGGGGGGTGGGGGGGGGGGTCATTTTTTTTTTTTTTTTTCTTTCTGTCTGTCTGTCTATCTTCCTTCCTTTCTTTCTTCCTTCCTTTTTTTTCGTCCTTTCTTTCTTCTTTCTTTCTTTCTGCCTGTTTTTCTGTATGTCTATCTGTCTGTCTGTCTGCCTGTCTTCCTTGCCTTTCTTTCTTCCTTCCTTCCTTTTTTTTTTTCTTTCTTCCTTCCTTCCTTCCTTCCTTTCTTTCTTCCTTCCTTTCTTTTCTTTTCTTTCTTGTTGGTGTTGTATTTGCTGTTTTTGTTATATTTTTTATTTGTTGTTTTGGTTTGTGTTTTTATATAGGCGTGGTTCGATGTCATCTGTTTGGCTTCTTTTCAATCATTAATGATTTTTATTTTTCATTTTTCTCTTTTGAAATTACACGTTTTTAGTTCGACAAAAGCTGAGACTTGGTTTTATGTCCAGTTATTGTTGTTATTTTTTCCTCCTTCTCCCTACTACCCTTCCCCCTCCCTCTCCTCAGTTAAGTTTGAGAGCAAAAAGCTTTACATGTTTCTATTGACTTATTTCTACTGTGCCCCCCCCCCCTTCCCTCCTCCCCCCCCACCTCCCTCCTCCCCCCCTCCCACCCTCCCTCCTCTCCCCCACCTCCCTCCTCCCCCCCACCTCCCTCCTTCCCCCTTCCCCCTATTCCTCCTTGGGGATGCCGGGGGCCTGTCAGTATAAATAACATCACCACTTTCTGGAAATTCTGTGCCAGAAATTTCCTCTTTTCTATCCCTCTCTTTGTTTTCTGCCTTGTTCCTTTTTTTCTTCTTTCTGTCACCTCCTCCTTCTTGTCTATTTTCTGCCTTCTTGTTCCATTCTCCTGCCTTGTTTTTCACCCCCAGAAAGACTTTAAAAAAAAAAGATAATAGTTTTCTTCCCCTTTGATGTCAGATACGCTGGGCCTGTCTTGTCAGGTTCTTAGCGTCAGTTAAGGTGTTGTTGTTGTTTTTGTTAAATTTTCATTTACATTATTTATTTTTCTTCTGAAGTTATCCATGTCAGATTAATTTTCAAATGTTGTTGTTTTTTTAAAAGCTACAGTTCTCGTATTTGTACATTTATTTATATACATTCTTTTAAAAAAAAATTGCTGATTTACTTGTATATCTTTTTTCTATCTTTTAAAAAAAAAATTCTTGGGTGTGCTGTTTTCTTCCTTCTACGCATTATTTCATTTACTATCTCATTTCGTCTTTTGTTCCTTTTCAATTCTCCGTATCTTTTGGCCAGAGAAGATTTCCAATGAAGACCT
>CM054164.1:22475025-22480025 GCA_028751875.1 Rapana venosa
CCTTAACCCCCTTTACTCTCTTCTCTCTTCTATCTTCTCCTGCTTATTTCTTTATAACTCTTGTTCTTTTCTAGTTCCTTCCCCTCTCTCTCTCCTTTCTTCCCTTTTTTTTCTACTTCACTTCCTTTGCTAGCTTCCTTTTCTCTCTTTTCTTTTTACCCTTTCTCATCCTTGCTCTCTTTCTCTATCTTTCTATGCTCCTTTCTCTCTCTTTCTCTCTGTCATTTTCTCTTTCCTCTCCTTTCTCTCCTCTCTCTTGCTCTCTCTCTCTCTTCTCTCTGTTCTCTCTCGTTCTCTCTCGCTTTCCTTCTTCTTTTCTCTCTATTTTTCTTCTCTCTCCTCTTCTCTCTCCTCTCTTCTCTCTCTCTCTTCTTTCTCTCTCTTCTCTCTCTCTTTCTCTCTTTCTCTCTCCTACTTCTCTCTTTCTCTCTCTCTCTCTCTCTCTCTTTCTCTCTTTCTCTCTCTATCTTCTCTCTCTTCTCTCTCTCTTTCTCTTCTTTCTCTCTCTCTTTCTCTTCCCTTCATTTCTCTTCTATCTCTCTTTCTCTCTTTCTCTCTCTTTTTTCTCTATTTCTTTTCTTTCTCTCTTTCTTTTTCTCTCTTCTCTCTCTTCTTCTCTTCTCTTTCTCTCTTTCTTTCTTCTCTCTCTCCTCTCTTTCTCTCTCTTTCTCTTTTCTTCTCTTTCTCTTCTCTTCTCTCTTCTCTTTCTCTCTCCTCTCTCTCTTCTCTCTCTCTCTCTTTTCTCTGTCTGTCTTTCTCTATGGCCTCTTAAAAACGTCTTTCAAGTCTGAAGTATGTTATTCAAAAGGGCTATTCACCTGTTGCAGTGGCGGCCTTGTTCCTCTTACACATACACACACACACACACACACGCACGCACGCACGCTCGCGCGCACACACGCACACGCACGCACGCGCGCACGCAAACACACACACTATCAAAATCTTATACTTTTGTGTTTCAACACACACACTCACACACACACATACACACATACGAAATACATACATATACACACATACACACACATACACACACATACACACATATACACATACACTCACTCACACACACACACTCACTCACCCCACCCCCCACCCCCCACCCCCCACCCCACCCCCCCACCCCCACACACGCTATCAAAATCTTATGTTTTTTGTGTTTCACACACACACACACACTCACTCACTCACACACACACACCACACACACAAATACTCACACACCCCACACACACTCACACACTCTCTCACACACTCTCACACATACACTCATACTCTCACACACACACTCACACTCTCTCACACACACACACACTCGGATGAGACTATAAACCGAGGCCCCGTGTGCGAACGCACGCAGGACATCTTGCGCACATGTTAAATCCTGTTCCGCTTTTCGTAAGAGTAGGCCATTGTGTGCCGGTGGGATCAGATGACAGAATTGACAAAACTGCATGCACACGGGGACTGGATGTAAAAACAAAAGCACACAAGTGCTTTTTCCATTATCCTCGATATAAAAGAATAAAATAAAAGAATACAATTTAAAAAAATACCCCCTACACACACTCACACACACACATTCACACACACACACACACAACACCCCCTCACACATACATACACAAACACACACACACACACACACACAACACACACACACACACACATTTCTTACACTTCCAATATCATTCTTGCTTCATTATCAATGGAACTCTTTTCATCTTTTGTGTTGCTCGACAAGACTTTTGGACATGGTGGGGTGTGTTGAGAGGTTGGCTTCTAAGTCCTTTCTTTTAAATGAGATTTTCTTTCACAGTTTATCAAAGACACAGAGAGAGAGAGAGAGAGGGAGGGAGAGAGAGAGAGAGGGAGAGAGACAGAGAGAGAGAGGGAGAGAGAGACTGAGGGAGAAGAGACATAGGGGAGAGAGAAGAGAGGGAGAGAGATAGAGAGAGAGAGAGGGGAGAGATAGAAAAGAGAGGAGAGAGATAGAGACAGAGAAAGAGGAAAAAGAGAGAGAGAGAGAGAGAGAGGAGAGGAGGAGAGAGAGGGAGAGAGGAAAGGAGAGAGAGAGAGAGAGAGAGAGAGAGAGAGAGAGAGAAGAGAGAGAGAGAGAGAGAGAGAGGAGAGAGAGAGAGAGAGAGAGAGAGAGAGAGAGGAGGGAAAAGAACAGAGCGAAGACTCAGGCAGTAAGTTAGGAGCGTTGGGGTTTTATTTATTTATTTATTTATTTTAATTCATTTGTATTCTTTCATATCGAGGATAGTTGAACAATCACTTATGTTCCTTTTTACACCCAGTCCCAGTGTGTATGCGGTTTTGTCAATTCTGTTCTCTGTTCCCACCGGCACACAATGGCCTACTCTTACGAAAAGCGGAACAGGATTTAACGTGTGCGCAAGATGTTCTGCGTGCGTTCGCACACTGGGGCCTCGGTTTATAGTCTCATCCGAAGGACTTTTGGGGAGAGTGGAGTCTGCACTGATGTTTACTCCAGGGGGAAAATATCCCCTTGAACAGGAATCGAACCCGGGTCGTCAGATTGCCAGCGCAATGTTCTAACCACTAGGCTATCCCGTCCCCGGGGTTGGGATCCTGTTTGTGAGGTCGTATGTTTGTTTGTTTATGTATTTACTTATTCAGTAACCATAAACAGAAAAATAAATATTTGTTTTTTTAAAATTATTTTATTTGCTTTTTTGATTATCTATTTTACTTATTTATTTATTTATTTGTTTGTTTATTCATTTAATCCTAATTATTTAATTAAATAGTTATTTATTGTTTATGTATTGATTAAAAAAATCTTTGCATTCTTCTTCTTTGCATTCTTCTTCTTTGTATTCTCTTTCTTTGCATTCTTCTTTGCATTCATCTTCTTGACATACTTTTTCTTCTTTGAATTCTTCCTACTCATTGCATCTTCCTGGCATTCTGTTTGGCATTCTTCTTTGCATTCTTCTTTGCATTCTTCTTGACATTTTTCTTACTCTTTGCATTCTTCTTCTTTGCAATCTTCTTCTTCATCATTCTTTGCATTCTTCTTGGCATTCTTCTTACTATTTACATTCTTCTTGGCATTCTTCTTCTTCCTTGCATTCTTCTTGGCATTCTTCTAACTATTTACATTTTCCTTGGCTTTTTTCTTGGCATTCTTCTTACTATTTACATTTTTCTTGGCATTCTGCTTTGCAGTCTTCTTCATTGTTGCATTCTTCTTATTACTTGCTTTATTCTTCTTTGCCTTCTTTTTTCTTCATTCATTGCATTCTTCTTTGCATTCTTCTTTGATGAATTCTTCTTCTTTTTTGCATTCTTCTTCTTCGTCGTCGTCGTCGTAGTTCTCATCAATTTCTTAGACAGCATCTATTGCTGTCTGTTATATAAGCGAAAATGTGTTGCGCTGCCGTTAAGCGCCTGACAAGTCAGGCCCCGCGCATCCAATTTTAGCATGGGAGATAAATATTGTTATCGTATAAGTCTTTATGAAAAAACAGGCAGGAGAATGAACCAAGAAGGCAGAAATAGACAATAGAGATGTGACAAGCAAATTCAAGGGATAAGGAAGAAACAAAGAGACGGATAGAAAAGAGGCAAGTAGAGGTGTAAAAGGGAAGGAAAGACAGAAGGCGAGGAGGAGGAAACGGTGTGAATGAGCGAGCTAGCGCCGCAGAGAGAAAGAGAGAACGAGAGAGAGAGAGAGAGAGAGAGAAAAGAGAGAGAGAGAGAGGGAGAGAGAGAGGAGAGAGAGGGAGAGAGAGAAAGAGAAGGAGAGAGAGAGGAGAGAGAGAGAGAGAGAGAGACAGAAGAGAGGAGAGGATGAGGAGGGAGAGGGAGGGGAGAGAGGGGAGAGAGAGAGAGAGACGATAGACAGACAGAGAGAGACTAAGGGATGAGGGAGGGAGAAGAGGGGGGGGGGAGGGGTAGAGTGGGGGAGAGAGGGGAGAAGAGGAGAGAGAGACGGAGAAGAGAGACAGAGAGACAGTAGGCAGGAGACAGAGGGAGAGAGAGAGACGAGAGAGGAGGGAGAGAGAGAGAGAGAGCGAAGACGACTGAGTGGAAGAGACAGACGACAGAGGAGAGCAGAGAGAGCGAGACAGAGGGAGAAAGAGGACAGAAGACGAGACAAGAGAAACAGAGAGACAGAGGACAGGGACAGAGAGAGAGAGAGGAGAGAGAGAGAGAGAGAGATGAGAGAGAGAGAGAGAGAGAAGGAGAGAGAGAGATCAGACAGCATGACAGACAGACAGGCAGACAGAAGACAGACAGGCAGTACAGACAGACAGACAGAGACGTAGTAAGCGGGAGACACAGAGAGAGAGAAATAGATGTCAGAGACAGAGAGAGAAAGAGAGAGTCAGAGACAGAGAGAGAGAGGAGAGAGAGAGAGAGAGAGAGAGAGAGAGAGAGAGAGAGAGAGGGAGAGAGAGAGAGAGAGGGAGAGAGAGTGAGAGAGAGAGAGATCCATAATTGATTTTGCTTTTAGTCATGAAACATTTTTTGTTATAAGAGTGCTCCTGAGGTTTAAGTGTGTGCGTGTGTGTGTGTGTGTGTGTGTGTGTGTGTGTGTGTGTGTGTGTGTGTGTGTGTGTGTGTGTGTGTGTGTGTGCGCGTGCGTGTGTGTGTGCGTGTGTGTGTCAAGTCAAGTCAAGTCAAAATTTTATTTCCAGATGGTACATTGAATAAGCAATGCATTTGCTTTTTTTCATCAAGCCATATATCTAAGAACAAATTTCGTAATGATTATACTAAGACATTACATTATTGCATCATTTACCGTTAAATTAAACCAGTAAAAAAAGAGGAAAAAATCGATAAGGAGATACATTGAAAATACAAATGTGTGTGTGTGTGCGTGTGTGTCTGTGTGTGTTTGTGTGTGTAGGTGTGTGTTCTCTGTGTGTGTGAGTGGGAATTTTTTAAAGTCATATTGGACAAATGAAAGTGTATGTGTATGTGTGTGTTTGTGTGTGTGTGTGTGTGTGTGTGTGTGT